>JAOPSE010000006.1:81284158-81946077 GCA_029449295.1 Zea luxurians | reverse complement strand
TTATTAAAGATTATGAACTGGAAATCCATTATCACCCAGGCAAGGCCAATGTTGTGGCAGATGCATTGAGTCGCAAGACTTCCTGCCACTGTCTTATGGTAAAAACCTCCGAGAACACTTTGTGTCAAGAAATGGAAAGGTTAAACCTGGGAATGATCCAACAAGGGACTAAATCAGCTAAAGCTTGAGTCAACCATCTTGCAAAGGATAATTGATGATCAAAAGGATAATCTGGGCATGAAGCACATACGAGAGAAGATCAGGGCTGGAACAGCCCAATGTTTCAAGGAAGATGATCAAGGTGTGTGGTTCAAAAACCGCATAGTAGTGCCGAAGAATGAAGAACTCCGCCAGCAAATTTTAGATGAAGCGCATCTTAGTCGCTATTCTATTCATCCGGGAAGCACTAAGATGTACCAAGATTTAAAGCAACATTACTGGTGGACGAAGATGAAGATTGAATTGCACGCTATGTGGCTAAGTGCGACACTTGCAGACGTGTCAAAGCCATACACATGAAAACTGCTGGTCCATTGCAATCCTTGCCAACCCCAACATGGAAATGGGAAGACATAAGCATGGACTTCATTGTGGGATTGCCCAGGACCGCAAAAGGGTACGACTCTATCTGGGTGATTGTTGATCGACTTACAAAGGTTGCTCATTTTCTGCGGTCAAGACATATTACCCGGTACTTACCTATGCGGAGTTATACATTGCCCGTATTCTCAGTTTGCATGGTGTTCCAAAGACCATAGTGTCGGATCGTGGACCTCAGTTCGTATCCAATTTTGGGAAGAACTTCATAAATCCCTGGGAACTAAGTTACTCCACAGTTCGGCCTATCATCCTCAAACCAGTGGACAAATTGAAAGAGTGAACCAAATACTTGAAGATATGTTACGGGCATGTGTCCTGGATTTCTCGCAAAAATGGGATGAATGTTTGCCCTTAGCGGAGTTTTCATATAATAACAGTTACCAGGAAAGTATCAAGATGGCACCTTTTGAAGCTTTATATGGACGTCGGTGTCGAACTCCGCTAAATTGGTCTGAACCTGGAGAAAGGTATTTCTTTAGGCCTGATATGGTGAAAGAGGTCGAAGAAAAGGTTCAGAAATTCATTCATAATATGAAGAAAGCTCAGACTCGACAAAAGAGTTATGCAGACAAACGGCGAATGCCCTTATTCTTTTTAGAAGGAGACTATGTCTACTTAAAGGTTTCACCAATGAAGGGAGTATCGCGTTTCGGGGTAAAGGGAAAACTTGCACCCAGGTATATTGGTCCATTCCCTATTCTTCAAAGATATGGACCAGTAGCGTATCAACTCCAACTCCCCGAAACATTGTCTGCCGTGCATAATGTGTTCCACGTGTCACAATTGAAGAAGTGTCTTCGGGTTTCCCGATCGAACCGTTGAAGTGACTGATGTTGTCCTGGAACCAGATTTAACGTACTCGGAACATCCTATTCGAGTTCTGGATCAAAAGGACAGGGTTACCCGGAGAAAGACTCTCAAGTTTTATAAGATACAGTGGAACCAGCATTCGGAAGATGAGGCTACATGGGAAACCCAAGACTTCTTAGATAAGAATTTCCCAGCTTTCTAGCCTCTTGTAAATTGTAAAGTTTGTATAGCTGTGTAATAAAGGAATAAACCCCCACACCACCCCTGCCTTGTACCAGAAATAAGGAAATAAAAACATGACACATTTCCTTTTCCATTACTCACCCTAGGACTTTAATCTCGGACGAGATTCTTTTATGGGGGAAGGATGTAACACCCCTGGTGTTACTATAACTAAAACTTGAGCATGACATCATGAGCATGGGCATTGCATATGTTTGATACACCTAGAGTGCATTCACTAGGCAAAAATTTCAAACAAGTGGTATTGTTTTACTGTTTTACAAATAGGACCCTGGTTCAAGGACTTAACCCTAAGTAGTGGTTAAAGGGGTAAAGCTTAACCTAAGTTGAGAAAAACCTTAAGGCTTTTGGGAAAGAGTCATAAAATGTCCCCAAAAACAAAGTTGAATTACATTTATACTCCTGGGATACTGAAAACCCTAAACAGAACCTTGGAAAAACCCTAAAATCAAACCCTAGGGACCTAAGTGCAAAATTAGTCCACTTTTGGGCTAAAGTGCAAAAACCAAGACAAACAAGTGTTTCAAGTCAATTGGATCACAAAAATGTGGACTTGAAAGCAAAACCCTAAGTTTTGGACTTATTTGCAAAATGGACTCTATTGAGTTCTAAACTAAGTCTGAAATTCAAGTTTTGGCCCAACCTTGGGGGCTTTGTAACTTTCAAAGCATAGGGTTTTTGCCCTAGGTCACCACATCAAAATTGTAGCCCAATTATAGGAGAGCAACTTTGCTAAAGGGGCAAGCATGGTTGTTATGAGAATTTGGAGAAAACCCCATCAAAGTTTGGCTGTCAGGCTGTTTGATCTGAAATTCAGTTTAGCAGTGAACTGACACCAACTTCTAGCTCAAATTCAAGCATGATCCAGTGCTCAGATGTGATCAAGTTCTATAGTGGAGTTGTAGCTGATATGTAGCCCTACAACTTTGGTATAGAGACTGGGACCTGTCATCACATGAAATTTGGAGAGAAATAGCTCTAAACCTGCTCGGTCAGACACCCTGATGAACTTTGGCCATGGTACAGTAACCACTTAAACTGAAGAAGATCTTTCCGTGCCCGTCGCCGGTAGCCGTCGCCGTCGATCGTCGGCGCTGTGATTCGTGCTCGGCGGTCACCAGATAAGCTTGCCGCGGTAAAGGCCTCGTCACCGGTGAGCTGGCCACCACTCCGACGACTACACCCCCCCTGGCTCACCGCCCGCAGTAAAGCGCTCGCCGTCGACCGCCGCCTCCTAGCCTTGCGCCGTGTGGCTTAATGCTTCTACCGTGTCGCCGTAACCTTCTTTGACCCCTCCGTGGCTCACCGGAGTTATCGCCACGTCGTTGGCCACGAATCCGTGAAGCCAGTGCATCTTCCCCGTCTCCGGCCGCCAGCGCAATTTGCTCCAATTGATCGCCACCGCTCTCGGAGCCTATAAATTGAGCCCCCCTCGGCTTCGCCATGTATTTGGCTAACTATTGCACCCGCTCCACACTCGATCGCCCACTGGCTCGCCGGAATTTCGCGTTGCCACCAAATCAGTTTTCCGCCGCCGTGTTGTGAGCTCGCCGTGGTCAGCCTTCCACAGTCAGCCCCGGTCCTCTGTTGCTTCGTTTGAGCACCCTCTCACCTCCGTGATGCTTGCCGAGCCGTTCAATTGAACTAGACCGGCGCCTATCGCCGGGAACACGATCACCTTGCCATTGTGCTTACGGCCACCGTGGCCGGAGCTCCATGACCCGCCAATAGCGCAATTAACTAGGGAAATAGTTAGGCTAGCTCCAATTCCGTGTATGCCGCTCGGAGAGCTCAGCCGCTGCCTCAATCGGCCGGTCTGCTCGCTCGCCGGAGCGCGGCCGCGCGAGCGCCGTCGAGGACTTGTAATTGTGAATTGACAAGACCCCGAGGGCTTTTTCGTGAACGGTCAGCGACTCAGAACAATAGTGAATGGCCCTGATTCGGTTTAGCTGTTAAGCCGGGTTCTCTGTGCAAAACGTCCTTCGCGCGCGGGCGGGCGCGGGCGCGGTTCTCCCTGGGCCTGGGCTTGTTGGGCCAGAAGTAGCCCAGTTCTATTTAAAAGCTTTTCCTTTTCTTTTACAGCAGAGCTTTAGAAATGTGTAGAAAAATGTAGAAAAATGCTAAAATTATGAGACCAATTTTCCTAGGTTTGTTATTTCCATAGAATTTATTAAAAATAGTTTCATGATTTTTAGATCAAATAGGGAATTTTAGGGTATTTAAAATAGCCTAAACTATTGATTCTGGATTTTAGAGAATAAATAATAAGTCCAAAATTTCCCAAACTTTTTATGTGAGCTTATCACATTATTTAGAAGCCATGGGTAGAGTTTGGTTTGATTTGGACCTTGTTTGATCACTAAACCCAAAACACCCCCCCCTGCTCCATGAACTCTTTACTGACTCCGGAAACCCTAAGTTCCCGGAACTCCGTGAAGGAAAGTTGTATTCAAGACATAACTAATTTTACGCTATCTTTGCATCCTCATGAGCATTCCATGACATCCATCCTTATGTATGTATATGGTTATATTAGAGCAAGAAGAAGAAAGGTTGTTGAAGAAGGGATACCACCCACCTCTGATCCCCAGGCAGACAACTGCTTCTATTTTGATATCTGTGGATCCGAGCCAGACCCATCTGATAACAAAGGCAAGCCCCGGTGCATTTGCCACTTACCTTGATGTTTTTAAAATCTTTCTCACTTACTTGCTGCATTAGGTGATAGGAGTTGATTGATTAAACAATTCCTGCATTGCCTTCCTTGATTTTGATTACCCTCCTTGAAATCCTGTTTTTACAAAAAGGTTTTACTTTGCTTAGTATTGCTTTAGAAAAACAAAAGGATTTGTTTTACAAAAGATGTTTGGCTAAGTGGGAGGGATGTTTTCGAAAATAAAACTTGATGGTGGATCCATCATGGCCATGATGGGTCCAACATCGGAAAAGATGTACCTCTGTCAGGTACCAAGTTTTTGGTTAAAAAGATTAAGCTGAGACCGGGCGTGACTTGCACGAGAAGAGAGTCTCAGTGTAGTGTCTCCGTCTGAGTCGATTAAGGACCGTCTCGATGTAGGCTTGATGATCGAGGACCCTTTAACTGGTCACATGCCTCGTCATGGGTAAGCCTTGCCTCGGGCAGACTAAGGCCGGAATAAGACAACACGAAATGGAGTGGAGCGGTGGCGAGAGTAGCGTGTACCCTCCGTGGCAAGAGGCTGGACGGTGTGTATCTGTGCTCTCGGTTTGCGTGAACCTGATCCGGTCTTAAGAACCCCGGTGGCGGGTTGACATATGCAAGGGTTAAGTGCTACATATGTCGTGTGATTGGAGATCCTCAGCTGAGTATAATCGATTCGGATCGCCGTACCTTCGCGGTTATGAAGACTTGGTCACTGACCTACACGTAGCTTTCCATTAAAGATGATGGGTTTTTGGTTAAGAAATTGGCTAGTGCAGGACCAGTGATTGAACTAGGGTAGAAAGAACTCTAGTGCAGGTAATTCTACCTAACTTGACAAATAAAATTGGATTTTTAAGGATCCACTTTAGTAAGCATTTCTGCAAAACAGAGTCTTTGACTATTGAGAAGCCTTACCTTGACTCCCATATATCCAGCATACCCTTGAGAGTCTTTTCCTAGTCGGGTAAGACTTGCTGAGTAATTCCATACTCAGGGTTTATCCCTTTGTTGTTTTTAGGTGGGGAAGTAGCAGATTTTGCTGCTTCTGTGCTAAGGTGGTTCCAAAAGACGAAACCCAAGACTGAAGTGCGGGAGGACTCGGTCCTCCATCTTAAGATCTTTTGTTCTAGTCCTTCGGGAGAGGTTTGTGTCTCCCTGGTTTGTATAACTAATACTTTTATGCACTCGTTTTTAGAACTGGTCTGTAATAACTTAACTTGAGCTTACTTTGGAAATAAATGTAAGATTATGTAATCGCTTCCGCATTTCTTTATCTCCGATGATCTGTAATGTCTGCAAGACGGGTGAAACGTTCCTGGTGAGGTAAGGAAAGATACCGAGCTTGTCAAGTAACTTAGGAACATCTACAGGGTGTCTGATGTCTGTTAGACAAGGACAACTGTAGGTGGGCCTGATTACTTGGGAGGTTCCGTCACAGCCCGGCTGCACCCCTCCACCGGCGGTCACCCAAGAGGGTGACCTCCGGCTTGATGGTGGGGGAAAGCTGAGAGCACCTAGAGGGGGGGGGTGAATAGGTGATCCTGTAAAAACTTAAGCCACAAAAACTGTTATGTGTTAGCACGATTATTGCCAAGTGGCTAAGGTGAAGTCTCAACAAAACAATACCACAAGAGATCAAGACAGAGGTGACACGGTGGTTTATCCCGTGGTTCGGCCAAGCCAATGCTTGCCTACTTCCACGTTGTGGCGTCCCAACGGACGAGGGTTGCAATCAACCCCTCTCAAGCGGTCCAAAGACCCACTTGAATACCACGGTGTTTTGCTTTTCCTTTCACTATCCCGTTTGCAAGGAATCTCCACAAATTGGAGTCTCTTGCCCTTACAAGTATATGATCACAAAGAAAGCACAGAGTAAGGGAGGGAAGCAACACACACAAATCCACAACAAAAGCGCACACACACGACCAAAACTCGAGCTCGAATGACTATCTCAGAGTTCACACTAGAACAGAGCTCGAATCACTTAGAATCACAAACGAATGCGCAAAGAACTTGTGTGGATGATCAAGAATGCTCAAGAGTTGCTTGTGTGTCTCCTCCATGCGCCTAGGGGCTCCTTTATAGCCCCAAGGCAGCTAGGAGCCGTTGAGAGCAATTCTGGAAGGCTATCCTGGCCTTCTGTCGACGGGGGCACCGGACAGTCCGGTGCACACCGGACATGTCCGGTGACCGATTTCTTTCCTTATCCAGCGCTTCCCGACCGTTGCAGACCGGCGGAGATCTGAGAGCCGTTGGCGCACGGACAGTCCGGTGCACACCGGACAGTCCGGTGCCGTCTTCCGACCGTTGGCTCGGCCACGTGTCCCGCGCGGATTGCGCGGCCGACCGTTGGCCCTGGCCGACCATTGGCTCACCGGACAGTCCGGTGCACACCGGACAGTCCGGTGAATTTTAGCCGTACGCCGTCGGCGAATTCCGAGAGCGGCCAGTTCGCGCCGAGTAGGCCTGGCGCACGGACACTGTCCGGTGCACACCGGACAGTCCGGTGCTCCAGACCGAGCTGAGCCTTGGCTGCACACAGCCAAGTCTTTCTCTCCCCTTTTCTCTTTTTCTTCTTTCTGTTTCTAACACTTAGACAATATGTTAGTCCACAAAACAAATGTACTAAGGCTTAGAAACATACCTTTATCTCATGATTTGCACCTTGTTCATCCATGTACATAAATTCACAATTAAGCACATGTGTTGGCACTCAATCACCAAAATACTTAGAAATGGCCCAAGGGCACATTCCCTTTCAATCTCCCCCTTTTTGGTGATTTATGCCAACACAACATAAAGCCACTAGAACAAGTGCAAACTCAATTCAAATAACACTTAAATTTATTTTGAATCAATTTTGGCATATATGGATCATCCTTTGCCACCACTTGGTTTGTTTTTTGCAAATCAAACACAAATCTCTATCTCTAAGTTAAACACACATGTTTAAGCATAAAGAGAGTCATTCAAAAAGAGATTGATCAAGATTTCAAAAACTCCCCCTTTTTCCCATAATCAATACTTCTCCCCACAAGAAGCCAACTTTTGACAAGAGAGACAACTTAAGAATTTTGACAAATCAAAAACTCTATTCTACTATTTTCAAAATCTCTCAAGTGGTAGCTGATCCATTTATTGCTTTGGCCTTTATTTTCTCCCCTTTGGCATCAAGCACCAAAACGGGATCAATTGTGGCCCTTTAACCCCATTGCCTCACCAAAATCTTCAATTAAGAGCAAATGGCAATAAGAGTTCAGAGATGGACTTGGAATAAGTTACCCTCTCATCGGAGTGCAGTGGAAGTCTTGCATGATCCAAGTCCACCTTTTCCCTTTCAATTCTCCTTTGAGACTAAATCAAACAAACTCAAGCATATGGTTAGTCTCAAAGGGTCAAGTTGCAACACATCTCCCCCTAAACATGTGCATCACTTTGCAACGGACTTGTGAGGTCCAGGGAGTGTTTGTACAACTTGAGCACCATACTAAGCAACAAAATGCAGAAGGGAACATGATCAAAAGCATAAATACATGTATGCTACAATTCAATCCAAGTTCCGCGAATCTAAGACATTTAGCTCACTACGCAGCCTGCAAAAGGTCTTCTCATCTAAAGGCTTGGTGAAGATATCGGCTAGCTGGTTCTCGGTGCTAACATAAAACACTTCGATATCTCCCTTTTGCTGGTGGTCTCTCAGAAAGTGATGCCGGATGTCAATGTGCTTTGTGCGGCTGTGCTCAACAGGATTTTCCGCTATTCGGATAGCACTCTCATTATCACATAGGAGTGGGACTTTGCTCAGATTGTAGCCAAAGTCCCTAAGGGTTTGCCTCATCCAAAGTAGTTGCGCGCAACACTGACCTGCGGCAACATACTCGGCCTCAGCGGTGGATAGGGCAACGGAGGTTTGTTTCTTAGAGTTCCATGACACCAGGGACCTTCCTAAGAATTGGCACGTCCCCGATGTACTCTTCCTATCGACCTTACATCCAGCATAGTCGGAATCTGAGTACCCAATCAAGTCAAAGTTAGACCCCTTTGGATACCAGATCCCGAAGCAAGGCGTAGCGACTAAATATCTAAGAATTCGCTTCACCGCCACCAAGTGACACTCCTTAGGATCGGATTGAAATCTAGCACACATGCATACGCTAAGCATAATATCCGTCTACTAGCACATAAATAAAGTAGAGATCCTATCATTGACCGGTATGCTTTTTGATCAACGGACTTACCTCCTTTGTTGAGGTCGGTGTGTCCGTCGGTTCCCATCGGAGTCTTTGCGGGCTTGGCGTCCTTCATCCCAAACCGCTTCAGCAGATCTTGCGTGTACTTCGTTTGGGAGATGAAGGTGCCGTCCTTGAGTTGCTTCACTTGGAACCCAAGGAAGTAGTTCAACTCGCCCATCATCGACATCTCGAATTTCTGCGTCATCACCCTGCTAAACTCTTCACAAGACTTTTGATTAGTAGAACCAAATATTATGTCATCGACATAAATTTGGCACACAAACAAATCACCATTACAAGTCTTAGTGAAAAGAGTTGGATCGGCTTTCCCAACCTTGAAAGCATTAGCAAGTAAGAAATCTCTAAGGCATTCATACCATGCTCTTGGGCTTGTTTAAGTCCATAGAGCGCCTTAGAGAGCTTACACACGTGGTCGGGGTACCGCTCATCCTCGAAGCCAGGGGGTTGCTCCACGTATACTTCCTCCTTTATTGGCCCGTTGAGGAACGCGCTCTTCACATCCATTTGGTACAACCTGAAAGAATGGTGAGCGGCATATGCTAGCAAGATGCGAATGGATTCTAGCCTAGCCACAGGAGCAAAAGTCTCCTCAAAGTCCAAACCTGCGACTTGGGCATAACCTTTTGCCACAAGTCGAGCCTTGTTCCTTGTCACAACTCCGTGCTCGTCCTGTTTGTTGCGGAACACCCACTTGGTTCCCACAACATTTTGCTTGGGACGAGGCACCAGCGTCCAAACTTCATTGCGCTTGAAGTTGTTGAGTTCCTCCTGCATGGCCAACACCCAATCCGGATCTAGCAAGGCCTCCTCTACCCTGAAAGGCTCAATAGAGGAGACAAAGGAGTAATGTTCACAAAAATTAACTAATCGAGACCGAGTAGTTACTCCTTGCTAATGTCACCCAGAATTTGGTCGACGGGATGATCCCTTTGAATCATCGCTCGAACTTGGGTTGGAGGTGCCGGTTGCGCTTCTTCCTCCATCACATGATCGTCTTGTGCTCCCCCTTGATCACACGCCTCCTTTTGATGAACCTGTTCATCGTCTTGAGTTGGGGGTTGCACCGTCGTTGAGGAAGAAGGTTGATCTCGTTCATCCTGTTCCTGTGGCCGAATGTCTCCAATCGCCATGGTTCGTATAGCGGCCGTCGGAACATCTTCTTCATCTACATCATCACAATCAACAACTTGCTCTCTTGGAGAGCCATTAGTCTCATCAAATACAACGTCGCTAGAGACTTCAACCAAACCCGATGATTTGTTGAAGACCCTATACGCCTTTGTATTTGAATCATAACCTAATAAAAACCCTTCTACAGCTTTGGGAGCAAACTTAGAATTCTACCTTTCTTTACTAGAATGTAGCACTTGCTCCAAAAACACGAAAGTAGGATACATTGGGTTTGTTACCGGTTAGTAGCTCATATGACGTCTTCTTGAGGAGGCGGTGAAGATAGACCCTGTTGATGGCGTGGCAAGCCGTGTTCACGGCTTCCGACCAAAAGCACTCGGGGGTCTTGAACTCTCCAAGCATCGTCCTCGCCATATCGATTAGCGTCCTGTTCTTCCTCTCTACCACACCATTTTGCTGTGGTGTGTAGGGAGCGGAGAACTCGTGCTTGATTCCTTCCTCCTCAAGAAACTCCTCCACTTGAAGGTTCTTGAACTCGGACCCATTGTCGCTCCTTATCTTCTTCACCCTGAGCTCAAACTCATTTTGAGCTCTCCTGAGGAAGCGCTTGAGGGTCCCTTGAGTTTAGACTTATCCTGCAAAAAGAAACCCAAGTGAAGCGGGAAAAGTCATCAACAATAACTAAACCATACTTACTTCCTCCTATACTTAGATAGGCGACGGGTCCGAAGAGGTCCATATGCAGCAACTCCAGAGGTCTTGACGTGGTCATCACATTCTTGCTGTGATGTGCTCCTCCCACTTGTTTACCTGCTTGACAAGCTGCACAAGGTCTATCTTTTTCGAAATAAACATTTGTTAGACCTATCACGTGTTCTCCCTTTAGAAGCTTGTGGAGGTTCTTCATCCCCACATGTGCTAAGCGGCGATGCCACAGCCAGCCCATGCAAGTCTTAGCCATTAAGCATGCATCTAGACCGGCCTCTTCTTTTGCAAAATCAACTAAATAAAGCTTGCCGTCTAGTACACCCTTAAAAGCTAGTGAACCATCACATCTTCTAAAGACAGACACATCTACATTTGTAAATAAACAATTATATCCCATTTGACATAGTTGACTAACAGATAGCAAATTATATCCAAGACTCTCCACTAGGAATACATTTGATATAGAATGCTCATTGGAAATTGCAATTTTACCTAACCCTTTTACCTTGCCTTGATTCCCATCACCGAATATAATTGAATCTTGGGAATCCTTATTCTTGACGTAGGAGGTGAACATCTTCTTCTCCCCCGTCATATGGTTTGTGCATCCGCTGTCGATAATCCAGCTTGAACCCCCGGATGCATAAACCTGCAAGGCAAATTTAGGCTTGGGTCTTAGGTACCCAACTCATGTTGGGTCCTGCAAGGTTAGCACAAATATCTTTAGGGACCCAAATGCAAGATTTATCTCCCTTGCATCTAGCCCCTAATTTCCTAGCAACAACCTTCTTACCCTTTCTACAAATAGCAAAAGGAGCATTACAAGCATAATAAATGGTAGAAGGTTCATTCACTACTTTCCTAGGAGCATGAATAACATTCTTTCTAGGTACATGAGCAATATCTCTCCTAGGCATATGTACAACATTTCTCCTACACATATCTCTACCATGATTATAAGAAGAACTAGAAGCAAACATTGCATGAGAATCATAAACATGTGAATCAAAATGATTATAAGCATTTCTAGCATGTCTCCTATCATAATACATAAAAGCATGATTCTTTTAGCATTACTAGCCATCGGGGCCTTCCCCTTCTCCTTGACGAAGATGGGAGCCTTATGGCTTGTTAAGTTCTTGGCTTCCCTCTTGAAGCCAAGCCCATCCTTAATTGAGGGATGTCTTCCAATTGTATAGGCATCCCTTGCAAATTTTATCTTTTCAACTTCACTCTTGCTAGTCTTAAGTTGGGCATTAAGACTAGCCACTTCATCTTTTAGTTTTGAAATTGAAACTAAATGTTTGCTACAAGTGTTAACATCAAATCCTTACACCTAGTGCAAATTGTAACATTTTCAACACAAGACTTAGATTTATTTGTTACTTCTAATTTAGCATTTAAATCATGGTTAACACTTTGTAAAGTAGCAATGGTTTCATGACAAGAAGATATTTCACTAGAAAGCACTTCATTTCTTTTCACTTCTAAAGCATATGATTTTTGTGCCTCTATAAACTTATCATGTTCATCATACAATAAATCCTCTTGCTTCTCTAAAGCCTATCCTTTTCATTCAAAGCATCAATCAATTCATTGATTTTATCTATCTTAGATCTATCTAAGCCTTTGAACAAGCAAGAATAATCTATGTCATCATCGTCACTAGACTCACTATCACTAGAAGAAGCATAAGTGGAGTCTTAGTACTCACCTTCTTCTCCCTTGCCATAAGGCAAGTGAGACGCTCGTTGGGGAAGAGAGCCGATTTGTTGAAGGCAGTGGCGGCGAGTCCTTCGTTGTCGGAGTCGGAGGAGGAGCAATCCGAGTCCCACTCCTTTCCTAGATGCGCCTCGCCCTTTGCCTTCTTGTATTGCTTCTTCTTCTCTCTTTTGTTCCCCTTTTCCTGGTCACTTTCATTATCGGGACAGTTAGCGATAAAATGACCAAGCTTACCGCATTTGAAGCATGAGCGCTTCCCCTTGGCTTTGGGTCTTGCTTGCTGCCCCTTGCGACCATTTAGCGCCGTCTTGAACCTTTTGATGATGAGAGCCATTTCTTCATCATTAAGTCCGGCCGCCTCAATCTGTGCCACCTTGCTAGGTAGCGCCTCCTTGCTTCGTGTTGCCTTGAGAGCAAGGGGTTGCGGCTCGTTGATCGGACCGTTCAACGCTTCGTCGACGTATCTTGCCTCCTTGATCATCATCCGCCCGCTTACGAATTTTCCAAGCACTTCCTCGGGCGTCATCATCGTGTACCTGGGATTCTCACGAATATTGTTCACGAGATGAGGATCAAGTACGGTAAAAGACCTGAGCATTAGGCGGACGACATCGTGATCCGTCCAACGCGTGCTTCCGTAGCTCCTTATTTTGTTGATAAGGGTCTTGAGCCGGTTGTACGTCTGAGTTGGCTCCTCTCCCCTTATCATGGCGAACCGTCCAAGCTCGCCCTCCACCAACTCCATCTTGGTGAGCATGGTGATGTCGTTCCCCTCGTGAGAGATCTTGAGGGTGTCCCATATCTGCTTGGCATTGTCCAAGCCGCTCACCTTATTGTACTCTTCCCTGCACAAAGATGCTAAGAGAACAGTAGTAGCCTATGCATTTTTATGAATCTGTTCATTTATAAGCATAGGGCTATCCGAGCTATCGAATTTCATTCCGTTCTCCACAATCTCCCATATGCTAGGGATGGAGAGAGAATAAGTGACTACGCATTTGTGACTCCAAATCCGTAGTCCTCCCCATCGAAGTGTGGAGGTTTGCCAAGAGGAATGGAAAGCAAATGCCGAATTCGAACTATGTTGAATACGGGAATAATCAAATGAAAAGTTCGAATTGACCGTCTTCCTATAGTCGTTGGTCGTCGTCCTTTTGGGAAGAAGTGGATTCATCACTATCGTCGTAGTAGATGATCTCCTTGATACGCCTCGTCTTCTTCTTCTTCCCTTCCTTTCGTCTATGGCCCGAGCCGGAGTCGGTAGGCTTGTCGTCCTTCGGCTCGTTGACGAAGGTCTCCTTTTCTTTGTCGTTGATCACAATACCCTTCCCCTTAGGATCCATCTATTCGGTGCGGTTAGTCCCTTTGTGAATAGAACGGCTCTTGATACCAATTGAGAGCACCTAGAGGGGGGGGTGAATAGGTGATCCTGTAAAAACTTAAGCCACAAAAACTTGTTATGTGTTAGCACGATTATTGCCAAGTGGCTAAGGTGAAGTCTCAACAAAACACAATACCACAAGAGATCAAGACAGAGGTGACACGGTGGTTTATCCCGTGGTTCCGGCCAAGCCAATGCTTGCCTACTTCCACGTTGTGGCGTCCCAACGGACGAGGGTTGCAATCAACCTTTCTCAAGCGGTCCAAAGACCCACTTGAATACCACGGTGTTTTGCTTTTCCTTTCACTATCCCGTTTGCAAGGAATCTCCACAAATTGGAGTCTCTTGCCCTTACAAGTATATGATCACAAAGAAAGCACAGAGTAAGGGAGGGAAGCAACACACACAAATCCACAACAAAAGCGCACACACACGGCCAAAACTCGAGCTCGAATGACTATCTCAGAGTTCACACTAGAACAGAGCTCGAATCACTTAGAATCACAAACGAATGCGCAAAGAACTTGTGTGGATGATCAAGAATGCTCAAGAGTTGCTTGTGTGTCTCCTCCATGCGCCTAGGGGCTCCTTTTATAGCCCCAAGGCAGCTAGGAGCCGTTGAGAGCAATTCTGGAAGGCTATCCTGGCCTTCTGTCGACGGGGGCACCGGACAGTCCGGTGCACACCGGACATGTCCGGTGACCGATTTCTTTCCTTATCCAGCGCTTCCCGACCATTGCAGACCGGCGGAGATCTGAGAGCCGTTGGCGCACCGACAGTCCGGTGCACACCGGACAGTCCGGTGCTGTCTTCCGACCGTTGGCTCGGCCACGTGTCCCGCGCGGATTGCGCGGGCCGACCGTTGGCCCTGGCCGACCATTGGCTCACCGGACAGTCCGGTGCACACCGGACAGTCCCGGTGAATTTTAGCCGTACGCCGTCGGCGAATTCCCGAGAGCGGCCAGTTCGCGCCGAGTAGGCCTGGCGCACCGGACACTGTCCGGTGCACACCGGACAGTCCGGTGCTCCCAGACCGAGCTGAGCCTTGGCTGCACACAGCCAAGTCTTTCTCTCCCCTTTTCTCTTTTTCTTCTTTCTGTTTCTAACACTTAGACAAATATGTTAGTCCACAAAACAAATGTACTAAGGCTTAGAAAACATACCTTTATCTCATGATTTGCACCTTGTTCATCCATGTACATAAATTCACAATTAAGCACATGTGTTGGCACTCAATCACCAAAATACTTAGAAATGGCCCAAGGGCACATTTCCCTTTCAAAAGCGAGCCGGGCTGCGGCCTCTGCCCCTCCCTCAGCCTCAAGGATTTTCGTCATCCAAGCCAAGATGGAGGACGAGGCGAGTCAGGGGGGCTGTCTCCGTGTGGGTCGGTTGCCCTCTTCTTTCCCGGGCATCTGGGGGGAAACGGCATCCTCCAGCTTCACGGAGACTTCCTCCGGCCATGCCGGAAGAGGTGGGTCGTCGTCACACAGTCGGGGCGCAACGCCGCGTCCATCCGCCCGGACGACGATTACGCCGCGCATCACGAGGGCAGCGCCCACTGCCCTGGACGGCCTTGGCAAGGGCAAAGACCTGCCGGCGTGCTCCGAGGCGTCGGCGGACGGAGGTGGCTTCTCTACCGACGAGATTGCCAACTCCGTCAGTAGCCCCGGGTCTCCGTCCCCTGGCCCGAATGGCTGCCTCTCGTCCTCGGGGGGTGAAAGTCCTCCCGCCGCCCCGCAGGCCCGCCCCTATCGGGGGGGGGGGGACCGGAGTCCCGTCCGTAATGGCACTTCGAATGCCAGGTTTTTTGTTCATTTCGGCTTTCGGGGCCTGAACATGTATGTGACGTCGGCACAGAGCCGTATTTTTTCCTCATTTCCGAGCAATAAGACTCGTCTGCTGATTGTCTGACCGCTTCACCAAGCATGAGTCGCCCCCGTGTCAAGGTGACGAGTGAGGTATCCGTATCCCGGAGGCGTAGGAGTCCCTCGGCTCGGTCGGCCCTGTTGTCCGAGGCTCCTCTAGCTTAGTTAAAGAGACCACTCGGCCGCTCTTCGACGAGCCGAGGCCAGGGGTAGCGATATCAGCATGAGCAGAGGCGGAGTTGGTTCGAAAATGAAACCTGGTTGGCCGGAGCCTAGCCGAGTTGTCCGTTGGCAGGATCAACGCCGGAGTTGGTCAGCCGAGGCTTCGGACCGGGCTGGTGCCCTCGGAAGGTGGTTGGCCGAGGCCCCGGAGGTGGCTGGCCGAGCCGCCCGCTCGGGCCGGATCCCGGAGAAGTCCCTGACAGCGATCGCTCGGGCGTGGTGATGACGTCGTCCTTCGGAGCGGAGACCCTCGGACCGCGTTGCCGTTCGAGGCTAGGTCGGGCCTCACCGAAGGTGCCGTTGATGCCGAGGGTGTTGCCGCCCCCTTCCAGCGTCAAGACCCGAGCCTGCAGGATCAGATTGTCTTGTAGCGTGGGCCTTGTTCGGCCGTCGAGGCCAGAACACACACCCTTGCTGTGTTGTAAAGCTGCGTCTCTTTTCCTCTTGTTTCGAGCATCTGGACCTTTTTGTCGGTAACAGGGATGTTAGTGCGAGCGAGAGTTGCTTCTCGCGGAAGGTGATGAGTGAGGTATCCGTATCCCGGAGGCGTGGGAGTCCCTCGGCTCGGTCGGCCTTGCCGCTTACGCGTACTTTCACTCGTCCATGAGGCCCCGTCACCGACTTGGTCGAGAAGGCCCGAAAGATCGCTTCGGCAGAAGGGCTTCCGAACGTAAAGACTTGTTCGATCCGTGGAGCCGCTTTATCCGAACGTGAGTTACTTATCGCAGAAGGTGATGAGTGAGGTATCCGTATCCCGGAGGCGTAGGAGTCCCTCGGCCTCGGTCAGCCTTGACTGCTTACGTGTACCCCGTCGTTTCCGGGACCCACTTTTCGAAGTAGTCAAAAAGCACGAAGACATTCTGGTAAAAGAGATTTTTTTTCGAGGAAATTTTGACGCAGAGGGGGTTTCCCCCCTTTTAGCCCCCGAGGGAGGGTCGGGCTTTGCCGAGGCGAGGCCGACCCTTCCTTGTTGACTAAACTTTGCGTGGGTGCGAGGTATATGAACAACTTGGAAACATCTTAAGGGTAGAAGCGACGTAGCTGTTGGATGTTCCAAGCGTTTGCTGTAGACCTCGCCTTGACTGTTGGCCAGCTTGTACGTTCCGGGCTTCAGAACTTTGGCGATGACGAACGGCCCCTCCAGGGGGGCGTGAGCTTGTGCCTCCCTCGGGCCGTCTTGCCGCAGCCGAAGCACCAGGTCGCCCACCTGGAGGTCTCGGGGTCGGACCCCTCGGGCGTGGTAGCGTCGCAGGGACTGCTGATACCGTGCCGAGTGTAGTAAGGCCTTGTCCCGAGCCTCTTCCAGCTGGTCCAGCGAGTCTTCCTCGGCTAGCTTGGTTGCTTTGATCGTCGTAGGCTCTCGTCCTCGGGGAGCCGTATTCCAGGTCCGTGGGCAAGACGGCCTCGGCCCTGTAGACCAGGAAGAACGGCGTAAAACCCGTCGCTCGGCTCGGCGTCGTCCTCAGGCTCCAGACCACCGAGGGGAGTTCCTTCATCCATCGCTTGCCGAACTTGTTGAGGTCATTGTAAATCCGAGGCTTGAGCCCTTGTAGAATCATGCCATTGGCGCGCTCTACTTGCCCATTCGACATGGGATGAGCTATGGCGGCCCAGTCTACCCGGATGTTGTGATCCTCGCAAAAATCCAAGAATTTTTTGCCGGTGAACTGGGTGCCGTTGTCGATGATGATGGAGTTCGGGACCCCAAAGCGATGGATGATGTTGGTGAAGAACGCCACCCGCCTGCTCGGACCTGATGCTGTTCAGGGGTCGGACCTCGATCCACTTGTAGAATTTGTCGATGGCGACCAGCAGGTGCGTGTAGCCCCCGGGCGCCTTCTGCAGAGGGCCGACGAGGTCCAGACCCCACACAGCGAAGGGCCAGGTGATGGGTATCGTCTGCAGAGCCTGAGCGGGCAGGTGGGTCTGCTTCGTATAGAATTGGCACCCTTCGCAGGCGCGGACAATTCTAGAGGCGTCAGCCACCGCCGTCGGCCAGTAGAAGCCTTGCCGGAAAGCGTTCCCGACGAGGGTTCGAGGTGCTGCATGATGGCCGCAAGCCCCCGAGTGTATTTCCTGCAGGAGTTCCTGACCTTCGGCGATGGAGATGCATCGCTGGAGGATGCCCGAGGGGCTACGGTGGTAGAGCTCCTTCTCATCGCCCAGCAAGACGAACGACTTGGCGCGTCGCGCTACCTGCCGAGCCTCGGCTCGGTCGAGGGGCAGTTCTCCTTGGCGGAGATATTGCAGGTACGGGGTCTGCCAATCTTGATCTGGCGTGACCCCGCTCCGCTCCTCCTCGATGCGCAGTGCTTCGCCCTCGGGGGCCGAGGGTTCCTCGGGCTGAACCGAGGATGGCTCGGGCTGGGCCGAGGTCACCTCGGACGGGGCCGAGGGCGCCTCGGGCTCGGGCGTGTCGCCGATCTTGACGGAGGGTTGGTGCAGATCCCGGGAGAAGACGTCCGGGGGAACCGTCGTTCGCCCCGAGGCTATCTTCGCCAGCTCGTCCGCAGTCTCGTTGTAGCGCCGGGCGATGTGGTTAAGCTCGAGCCCGTAGAACTTGTCTTCCAGGTGTCGAACCTCATCACAGTAGGCCTCCATCTTCGGGGTCGCGGCAGTGGGAGTTCTTCATGACTTGGTCGATGACGAGCTGCGAGTCGCCGCGAGCATCGAGGCATCGGACCCCTAGCTCGATGGCGATTCGCAATCCGTTGATCAGAGCCTCGTACTCAGCCACATTGTTGGACGCCGGGAAATGGAGGCGGAGCACGTAGCGCAGGTGTTTCCCGAGGGGCGAGACGAAGAGCAGGCCCGCGCCGGCTCCCGTCTTCATCAGCGACCCGTCGAAAAACATGGTCCAGAGCTCCGGTTGGATCGGAGCCGTCGGCAACTGGGTGTCGACCCATTCGGCTACGAAGTCCGCCAGTACCTGGGACTTGATGGCCTTCCGAGGGGCGAACGAGATTGTCTCGCCCATGATTTCCACCGCCCACTTTGCGATCCGTCCCGAGGCTTCTCGGCACTGGATGATCTCCCCCAGGGGGAAGGATGACACCACAGTCACCGGATGAGACTCGAAGTAATGTCGTAGCTTTCGCCTCGTCAGGATCACTGCATACAGTAGCTTCTGGACTTGTGGGTAGCGGATCTTGGTCTCGGACAGCACCTCGCTGACGAAGTAAACTGGCCTCTGAATGGGCAAAGCATGCCCCTCTTCCTGCCTTTCGACCACGATCGCGGCGCTGACCACCTGAGTGGTAGCGGCGATGTAGACCAAGAGGGCTTCTCCATCAGCTGGGGGTACCAAGACGGGCGCCTGGGTGAGGAGCGCCTTCAGGTTCCCGAGAGCTTCCTCGGCCTCGGGAGTCCAAGTGAAGCACTCGGCCTTCCTTAAGAGACGGTACAGGGGCAGGCCTCTTTCGCCGAGGCGCAAGATGAAACGGCTCAGGGCCGCGAGACATCCCATGACCCTCTGTACGCCTTTTAAGTCCTTGATGGGCCCCATGCTTGTGATGGCTGCGATCTTCTCCGGGTTGGCTTCGATGCCCCGCTCGGAGACGATGAATCCCAGGAGCATGCCTCGGGGCACCCCGAAGACGCACTTCTCGGGATTGAGCTTGACGCCCTTCGCCTTGAGACACCGGAATGTCACTTCAAGGTCGGAGAGAAGGTCGGAGGCTTTCCTTGTCTTGACTACGATGTCATCGACGTAGGCCTCGACCGTAGCGACCGATGTGTTCGCCGAACACATGGTTCATGCACCGCTGGTACGTTGCACCTGCGTTCCTCAAACCGAACGGCATGGTGACATAACAGTACATGCCGAAGGGCGTGATGAAAGAAGTCGCGAGCTGGTCGGACTCTTTCATCTTGATTTGATGATACCCTGAGTAGGCATCGAGGAAAGACAGGGTTTCGCACCCAGCAGTGGAGTCCACGATTTGATCGATGCGAGGTAGAGGGTAGGGGACCTTCGGACACGCTTTGTTGAGACCAGTGTAGTCTACACACATCCGCCATTTCCCCCCTTTCTTCCTCACAAGTACAGGGTTGGCAAGCCATTCGGGACGGAATACCTCTTTGATGAACCCTGCTGCCATCAGCTTGTGGATCTCCTCACCTATCACCCTGCGCCTTTCCTCGTCGAATCGGCGCAGAGGCTGTCTGACCGGTCGGGCTCCGGCCCGAATATCCAGCGAGTGCTCGGCGACATCCCTCGGTATGCCGGGCATGTCCGAGGGACTCCACGCAAAGACGTCGGCGTTTGCGTGGAGAAAGTCGACGAGCACTGCTTCCTATTTGGGGTCGAGCCCGGAACCGATCCGGATCTGCTTGGAGGTGTCGCCACTGGGGTCGAGAGGGATGGCCTTAACCGTCTCCGCTGGCTCGAAGTTGCCGGCGTGTCGCTTCACGTCCGGCACCTCTCGGGAGAGGCTTTCCAGGTCGGCGACGAGGGCCTCGGACTCGGCAAGGGCCTCGGCGTACTCCACGCACTCCACATCGCATTCGAACGCGTGTTTGTACGTGGGGCCGACGGTGATGACCCCGTTGGGGCCCGGCATCTTGAGCTTCAGGTAGGTGTAGTTGGGGATGGCCATGAACTTCGCGTAGCATGGCCTTCCAACACTGCGTGGTAGGTTCCTCGGAACCCGACCACCTCGAACGTCAAAGTCTCCCTTCGGAAGTTGGAGGGTGTTCCGAAGCAGACAGGAAGGTCGAGCTGTCCGAGGGGCTGGACGCGCTTCCCAGGAATGATCCCGTGGAAGGGCGCAGCGCCTGCTCGGACGGATGACAGATCGACACGCAGGAGCCTGAGGGTCTCGGCGTAGATGATATTGAGGCAGCTGCCCCCATCCATCAGGACCTTGGTGAGCCTGACGTCGCCGATGACGGGGTCGACGACGAGTAGGTACTTCCCCGGGCTCGGCACGTGGTCGGGGTGGTCATCTTGGTCGAAGGTGATGGGCTTGTCGGACCAGTCTAGGTAGACTGGCGCCGCCACCTTCACCGAGCAGACCTCCCGACGCTCTTGCTTACGATGCCGAGCCGAGGCATTCGCCGCATGCCCTTCCGTAGATCATGAAGCAGTCGCGGACCTCGGGGAACTCTCCTGCTTGGTGATCTTCTTTTTTGTCGTCGTCGCGGGCCCTGCCACCCTCTGCGGGTGGCCCGGCCCGGTGGAAGTGGCGCCGAAGCATGACGCATTCCTCGAGGGTGTGCTTGACGGGCCCCTGATGGTAAGGGCACGTCTCCTTGAGCATCTTGTCGAAGAGGTTGGCACCTCCGGGGGGCTTCCGAGGGTTCTTGTATTCGGCGGCGGCGACAAGGTCCGTGCTGGCGGCGTCGCGTTTCGCTTGCGACTTCCTCCTGCCTTTCTTCTTGGCGCCGAGCGGAGTAGACGCCTCGGGAGCATCTTCCGACGGGCGGCCCTGGGGCTGCTTGTCCTTTCGGAAGATGGCCTCGACCGCCTCCTGACCAGAGGCGAACTTGGTGGCGATGTCCATCAGCTCGCTCGCCCTGGTGGGGGTCTTGCGACCCAACTTGCTCACCAGGTCACGGCAGGTGGTGCCGGCAAGGAACGCGCCGATGACATCGGAGTCGGTGATGTTGGGCAGCTCGGTGCGCTGCTTCGAGAATCGCCGGATGTAGTCCCGAAGAGACTCTCCCGGCTGTTGCCGGCAGCTTCGGAGGTCCCAGGAATTCCCGGGGCGCACGTACGTGCCCTGGAAGTTGCCGGCGAAAGCTTGGACCAGATCCTCCCAGTTGGAAATCTGCCCCGGAGGCAGGTGCTCCAACCAAGCGCGAGCAGTGTCGGAGAGGAACAGGGGGAGGTTGCGGATGATGAGGTTGTCGTCGTCCGTTCCACCCAGTTGATAGGCCAGGCGGTAGTCTGCGAGCCACAATTCCGGTCTCGTTTCCCCCGAGTACTTTGTGATAGTAGTCGGGGGTCGGAACCGGGTCGGAAACGGCGCCCGCCGAATGGCCCGGCTGAAGACCTGCGGACCGGGTGGTTTGGGCGAGGGACTCCGATCCTCCCCGCTGTCGTAGCGTCCCCCACGCCTGGGGTGATAACCTCGGCGCACCCTTTCGTCGAGGCGGGCCCGACGGTGGCGATGAGGGTGCTCGTCGCCGAGGTGGCCCGGGGCCGCAGGCGCGGTGTTGCGCGTGCGCCCGGTGTAGACCGAGGCTTCCCGCATGAGTCGGGAAGTCGCGGCACGAGGTTCCGAGGGGTACCCCTGCCTTCGGGAGGCAGAGCTCTCGGCCCGCCGGGCCGCAGCGCCTTCCAGGAGATGCTTGAGCTCTCCCTGGATTCACCGACCCTCGGTGGTTGATGACTCCGGCATCACGCGGAGGAGCATCGTTGCGGCTGCCAGGTCCTGACCGGTTCCGCCGGATGCGGGTGGCGGTCTGTCCCTGGCATCGTTGGCGATGCGGTGCTGGAGACCCTGGGGCAGGTGACGTATTTCTCCGGCCGGGGGCTGGCCCGCCCATACCTGCCCGACGTCCCGGCGGATTGTCTCGAGCGCTCCTGCTCCCTCATCGAGCCCGGCCTGCGCCCCACGGACTTGCACGAGCTGTGGGTCGTGACCCCCCGCCGGAACGGGGACCACAGCTCGCTCCCGCGGGATGTCGGCGCGAGGCGCTGGCCTAGGGAGATCACCATCCTCCGGCATGCCGAGACAGCTGCCTCCGGAGGGATCCCCTAGCTCGACGTGGAAACATTCGCGGCTCGGGCCGCAGTCCTTGTCGTCAAGGCTGCGGCTGCCGTCGGAATAGTCGGAGATGCAGTAGTTGCATGTGGTCATGAAGTCCCGCATGGCACTGGGGTTGCCAGATCTAGAGAAATCCCAGCAGACGCTGGGGTCGTCATCTTCCTCGGACCCAGAGGGTCCGTAGGTCGAGACGCCCGACAATCGGTCCCAAGGCGACCGCACACGAAACCCGAAAGGGGTTGCACTCGCCTCAACGTGAGCGCTCGCAAGAGCGAGGTCACTAGGCGGGTTGAGGTCGAGTTGAAATGACAAAGGATGGGAATCAGCCGGTACCTTTTGGTCGACGAGGAGCGACGAAGTCACATCGGGGGCTGATCGCGCCATCGTCCTGGGTACGAGTGCGACGTCCTGCAGGCCCTCCGTGAGCGCGCTGGCGTCGTCGACTTGCTCGGGGTTGGCGTGTCTCGGGGGGACGGCGCTCGCCTTCGCCTCAAATGCGAGGGTGACGCCCGACGCATCCTCCGTTGGGGCGCTGGGGATGTCGATTTGCTCGACAGTCGACTGAGCGCAGCCTCCCGCTTGGCCCTGGTTGCCCCGCCTCCTCCTCCGATGGCGAGGGAGAGGATGGGGCGAGCTCGAAAGTTGTCCTTCCCCCACGCGGGAAAGACGTCGTCGATTCCGCCGCCGGCGGGCGGGCTGTCCGCCACCATTGTCGCTGTCGCGCGGCGGTGGAAGGAGTATCATGTCGTAGCTGCCGTCGAAAGACATGAACTCGAGGCTCCCAAAACGGAGCACCGTCCCGGGTTGAAGAGGTCGTTGGAGACTGCCCATCTGGAGCTTGACGGGAATCTGCTCGTCAACACGCAGCAGGCCCCTACCTGGCGCGCCAACTGTCGGCGTTTCGAGACCGGGGGGTCCCCGAGCCGACGAGTGAGTGTGCCGCGTGCCCCAGCCCAGATGGGTCGAGCGCGTGGGCGAGCGCGAAGGGGGGAGAGCGAGGTGGCCGGAGCCGGGTCGTGAGGGAGGCGGAGATCCCGCGGCCTTCGTGTTCGTCCCGCGCCCAGGTCGGGTGCGCTTGCAGTAGGGGGTTACAAGCGTCCGCGCGGGTGAGGGGAGCGAGCGGCCCCAAGAGAGCGCCTGCCCCTGCCCTCGTTCCCCGCGAGGCCAACCTTCTCTAAGAAGGCCCTAGTCCTTCCTTTTATAGGCGCAAGGAGAGGACCCAGGTGTACAATGGGGGTGCAGCAGAGTGCTACGTGTCTAGCGGGGGAGAGCTAGCGCCCTAGGTACATGCCAATGTGGCAGCCAGAGAGAACTTGGCACCCAGCCGGTGTGGTGTCGTGGCCGTCGGAGGAGTAACGGAGCCTGGTGGAGGGACAGCTGTTGGAACAGTTGGGCTCTTGCTGACGTCTCCCTGCTTCCGTAAGGGAGCCGAGAGCCGCCGTCGTCATGGGTCTAGCGGGGCGCCATTATTGCCTATCTGGCGGAGCTAGCCGGATGGGACGTCGGTCTTGTTCTCTGCGACCTAAGTCGGCTCGCGGCAGGGTGATGATGGCGCTTCCTGTTGACGTGGCGGACTTGTGCCCTAGGTCGGGCGACGTGGAGGCTCCTCCGAGGCTGAGGTCGAGTCTGTCCTCCATGGCCGAGGCCGAGCCCGAGCTCCTGGGTCGGGCGAGGCGGAGGTCGTTCGGCAGAGGCCAGGGCGGAGTCCGAGCCCTGGGTCGGGCGAAGCGGAGTTCGTCGTCTTCCGGGGCCTTAGCCCGAGTCCGAGCCCTGGGTCGGGTGGAGCGGAGTTCGCCGTCTTCCGGGGCCTTAGCCCGAGTCCGAGCCCTGGGTCGGGCGGAGCGGAGTTCGCCATCTTCCGGGGCCTTAGCCCGAGTCCGAGCCCTGGGTCGGGCGGAGCGGAGTTCGCCGTCTTCCTGGGCCTTAGCCCGAGTCCGAGCCCTGGGTCGGGCGGAGCGGAGTTCGCCGTCTTCCGGGGCCTTAGCCCGAGTCCGAGCCCTGGGTCGGGCGGAGCGGAGTTCGCCGTCTTCCGGGGCCTTAGCCCGAGTCCGAGCCCTGGGTCGGGCGGAGCTTCCTATGGCGCCTTTGGCAAAGCCTGGCCGCCCGTCAGTCTCACTCTTTGCGTTAAATGCCCCAGTGACTTGGTCGGTCGGCGCGGTGATTTAGTCAGGGTTGCTTCTTAACGAAGGCAAGGCCTCGGGCGAGCCGGAGATGCGTCTGCCGTAAAAAAGGGGGCCTCGGGCGAGACGGACACACCTCAGGGTCGGCTGCCCTTGCCCGAGGCTAGGCTCGGGTGTGGCGTGATCGAGTCGCTCGTATGGACTGATCCCTGACTTAATCAAACCCATCAGGCCTCTGCAGCTTTATGCTGATGGGGGTTACCAGCTGAGAATTAGGCGTCTTGAGGGTACCCCTAATTATGGTCCCCGACAAGTTGAAAATCTGATAGCGTCTCTGGATGTTGAGGAGAAAGCTCGGGCTAAGGACACGGGATCTAAAGGAGGCGAGGGCCACTCCAGTGCCAACATGGTTCAGAGGAACCACAACAAGTGTGGGGGATAGATATCCCCCGGGTCCACTAAAAGAGTAAAGAACCTCACGAAAGGCCCAAGGGCCCAATAAATCGTAAGGTCATTCTTTCGTGGGCCTGGGGAGAAACAACCAGCAAAGCAGAACGACATGAGGCTGGATTGGTGCAAACCCGGACGGCCCACAGCGTCGAGCGAATGACCGCAACAGAGATCCGACTCTCCCGCGCTGGAGCCTCCATGCAACGAAGCCATGCGAGGATAAGTCGGCGAGGGTTACGTAGGGATAATCTCAAGAGGTTCACTATCTTTTAGCTACTTGTTGTTATCTTATCCACGTGTACTGCCCCACGGTCGAGTATATAAGGCCTAGGGGGCACCCCTTCAGAACGATCGATCCTTTACTTAGCCACCCACGTCAACTCTCTGTATTCTCGATCCAGAGAGCTCTCTTGTAACCACATTCACCAAGCATACTCACCAGGACGTAGGGTGTTACGCATCTCTAAGCGGCCCGAACCTGTAAACCTTGTCCACTGTCCCTCGTGCGATCGGCACGAACCATTCTGCTACAGTTGTCGACACCGTCCTACTCCTAAAACACCTTGAGGGACAACCCCGGGTGTGCGGTCGGACCCAAAACACCGACAGCTGGCGCGCCAGGTAGGGGGTGTGTCGACGATCCAAGCTAGCTCAATGGCCGTCACCTTCTACAGCAAGATCACCCTGCGTCCCGGATCCGTATTCTGCTTCGGAACAATCTCATCTGTAGCGGATAAAGAAGGAATTCTGCACCGTATCGCGGATCCACCGGAAAAGAAGTCTCCCCCAACGAACTCCGAAAATACCGGAGAAGCACAACCTCCAGCTTTCCGGAAGAAGATCGTCTCCGGAAAGTCGGGGACCGAGGGCTCGCTAACCCGGAAAACTCCACTGCCTACCTCTCCGACAAAAGAGTGGACACGGATCGCAAGGAAGAAGGTAACCGGGGAGAAGCGAGTCGCTCTTTCCGTTCCCCATGCCTCAAAGGAGAACAGGAAGAAAGTCACCACGATAGCAGCACCATTCTACCCCGACGTCCTCTTCATCGGGAGAGTGGAGTCGCCTATCGTCTCCGACGACGAGCCGACCGTACCCGGGGAGGAACCGCCTCAACGAGAGTCCCGACGACGGAGGAACCGGCGCAGGAATGTTCGACGACATCATGCGACCGGAGAGCGGAATCCGGAGCAGCCTGTCTCGCGAGACGAGGTCTCGGAGATAGGAGAAACTTCGGAAGAACGCGTCTTCAGAGAACGAAGGAACTCCCGACGACGTGATCGCCGACGAGCTCAGGAACAGGCTGAGCAAGATGCAAGGCAGCGCCGGGAGAATCCATTCTTCGGGCGCAACCTGAATCCCGACTTTGCCCGAGCTATGAACACGCCGAGCGAAGTCGGAGGGGTATTGGCTCGGATAGCTGATGGACTTCCTCGGACTCCTGACGCCGAGGGCTACCGACGACTGTTCACCCAGGCGGCCAACCATCTTCTACCGCTTGCTCACCCGCCGAACGATCTACGACACGCCATCAACAGTCGCCGAGACGCGCGAAGCTCCATCAATGCTTCGCGCGAGCAGCGGCATGAGAACGAGATTCGTCGTCGGGAGGAGTACGACAGGGATCATGGCATCCCGACTCAGAGCCAAGCCACCGGAACTGAGTCGGCAACGGCCTCAACTGGCGGAACCACCCGGGGATGGTCGAGGAACCACAATCACAACTCCCCTCCCCGGGACGGACATCGTCCCCGACGACAGGAGGACACGTGCGGAGTGTCCGCTCTTACTCCGCGCCTTAGGGCCATCCAATGGCCTCCCAACTTCAAGGTATCCAATGTAGACAAATATGAACCTAAGCAGGATCCAGGGGGTTGGCTAGCCGTCTACACCACCGCTGCTCGAGCTGCTGGGGCATCCGAAGACGTGATGACCGCGTACTTACCCATTGTCCTTGGGCAAGACGCGCTGCAATGGCTGCGACATCTACCCCGACACTGCATCGACGTCTGGGGCGACTTCAGTCGACGCTTCATCGCCAACTTCCAGTCCCTCTCTGACAAGCCGGCGCAACCGTGGGACCTCAAATCCATCAAGCGCCGGGGGATGAGACTCTCCGGTCGTACCTCAAAAGGTTTCAGACCATGAGAAATCGTATCCCCGAGGTCACGGAGGCGGCCATGATCGAGGACTTCTACAGAGGATCCAATGACTCGGCTTTCGTCCGAGCCATACTACAGAAGGCACCGACTACCTCCGAGGAGCTGTTCCGAGAAGCCGACCTCTACATCACCGCCGACGAGCGGGCCCAGGACCTCATCGGAGGAGCAAAGCCCGCACCGGCAGCACCACGACGCGACACGAACCAGCAACCCGACAAACGATGGGAGAAGAGGCCTCGCGAAGAAGTGCACGCCGCCGGACCACCTGCCTCTCGCGCCCGAGGAGGACCTCGTGGAGGCGAACGCACGTTGGACGACATCCTCGACGCCCAGTGCCCGTACCACAAGGACATGCGCCACACTCTTCGTAACTGCCGAGACTTCAAGCATTCCATCGGACACGGCCGACCCTTCCAACCTCTACCTCCTCCTCCGCCGAGGGGAGGACCAGATGAACCACGACAACCCCATCAGCAGGAGGAGGGAGGAGGAGGAGCTTTCCCACGCGTTGACAGGGAGGTCAACGTCATCTTCGGCGGACACGGATCGCAGGAGAACAGAAGACAGCAAAAGCTCAACGATCGCCAGATACTGGTGGCGACCACCGGCCCTCCTGCCCCATACCGGTGGTCGGAGCACCCGATCACCTTCACTCGAGCAGATCAATGGCTCAACTTCGACCATCCGGGCAAATACCCGCTTCTCATCGATCCGGTGATCCGAGAGAGCCGGGTGAAGAAGGTGTTAGTGGACGGGGGGAGCAGCATCAACGTCACCTTCCCCCGGACACTCCAAGGCTTGGGAGTTCACCTCAAAGAGCTCCACGAGTCGGACACTCCTTTCTTCGGCATCGTGCCGACAGAAGGGGAATACCCGCTGGGCCACATCTACATGCCAGTCACCTTCGGAACTCCGGAGAACTACAGAACCGAGTTCCTGAGGTTTGAAGTGGCGAACTTCGACTGCGGGTACAACGCCATCATCGGGAGGCCTGGATTGGCCAAGTTCATGGCCATTCCGCATTACACATACACGATACTGAAGATGCCAGGACCGCAAGGGATCATAACTGTGCGCGCCGACTTCCAAGGCGCCGCAGAGTGTTTCCGAGTGGCTATTCAAGCAGCCCTCACCGCCAAGCCATCGACGGTTCCTTCCACACTGGCGAACTCTAAGCCTGAGGAGGACCTCGCGGTACCGGCAAGCGAAGCTCAGACCGCGACCTCTATGCGGCCGACTGAAGAAACCAAGAGAATCAACCTGGGGTTCGCTGATGAGCGCAAGACGGCTATCATCAGCTCCAGCTTGGATGACAAATAGGAAAGCGCGCTCGTCCGGTTTCTGCAAGATAACCGAGATGTATTCGCATGGCAACCTGCGGATATGCCGGGAGTCCCAAGAGAACTGGCCGAGCACAAACTGAAGGTCTATCCCCAGGCAAGGCCGATTCGGCAAAAACTACGTCGTTTCACGCCCGACAAGGGAGAGGCCATTCGCACCGAGTTAGCTCGCTTGGTCGCGGCTGAATTCATTAGAGAAGTGTTACATCCCGAGTGGTTAGCCAACCCTGTTCTTGTACTCAAAAAGAATAAAGTGGATTGGCGCATGTGTGTTGATTATACTGATCTCAACAAACACTGTCCGAAGGATCCTTTCGGGCTCCCGAGGATAGATCAGGTGGTGGACTCCACCGCTGGATGTTCTATGCTGTCTTTCCTGGATTGCTATTCTGGATACCATCAGATTAGTCTGGCAAAGGAAGATGAAGAAAAAACGGCATTCATTACTCCGTTTGGTGCTTTCTGTTATACCTCCATGCCGTTTGGCCTCAAAAACGCTGGAGCAACTTACCAGAGAGCCATTCAAACATGCTTAGCCGATCACTGGGGCAAGCGTGTGGAGGCCTACGTGGATGACGTGGTAATCAAAACACAGGACTCAAAAAACATCATCGAAGACTTACAACTGGTTTTCAACAGTCTGAGGCGGTATAGATGGAAGCTTAATCCCGAGAAATGTGTTTTTGGGGTACCAGCAGGAAAGTTGCTCGGGTTTATCGTCAGCCACCGGGGAATTGAGGCTAATCCAGATAAGATTGAAGCTATCATGAAGATGGAAGCACCTCGATCGCAAAAGAAGGTTCAGCGACTTACTGGATGTATGGCAGCTCTGAGCAGATTTATATCCAGGCTAGGAGAAAAAGGTTTGCCATTTTACAAGTTACTCAAGAAGGTGGATAAGTTTCAATGGACTTCAGAATCACAAGAAGCTCTAGATGCTCTGAAAAAATTCTTGACAAAACCACCAGTACTGAAACCACCCCGGCGAGCTACGTCAACTCAACCAGCTGAAGATTTGCTACTGTATATCTCTTGCACGACTCACGTGGTAAGCACCGCGTTGGTAGTCGAGCGAGTAGAAGAAGGACATGCCTATCTAGTACAACATCCTGTTTACTTCATTAGTGAAGTCCTAGGCCCCTCAAAGAAAAAGTACCCTCAAGTTCAGAAGCTATTATACGCAGTACTTCTAACTGCCCGCAAGCTGCGTCACTACTTTGACGACCACAAAGTCATAGTAGTTACAAGTTTTCCAATAGGGGATATTCTTCACAACAAGGAAGCCATCGGTCGAATAGCCAAGTGGGCTTGTGAGCTGGGATCTCATGACATCGAGTTCCGACCTCGCACTGCCATCAAAACCCAAGCACTGGTTGATTTCGTATCAGAGTGGACCGAACAACAAGTACCAGACAACCCGGAGACTGCAGAAGTATGGCGAATGTATTTTGATGGCTCACTGAAGCTGCAGGGAGCAGGAGCAGGGATTCTCTTCACTACACCTAGAGGCAAACACCTCAAGTACGCCCTCCAGTTGCTATTCCCGGCCTCCAACAATGCAGCCGAGTATGAAGCTTTGATCCATGGATTGAACATTGCCATATCGTTGGGCGTCAAAAGATTAATGGTATACGAAGACTCTCTGGTAGTCATCAGCCAGATAAACAAGGAGTGGGATTGCTCAAGCGATTCAATGGGAAAATACTGCACTGTCGTCCGAAAGCTGGAAGATCAATTCGAGGGTCTGGAATTTCATCATGTAGAAAGAGATCGGAACACAGCAGCCGATGTACTGTCCAAGCTAGGGTCCAGTCGAACTCAGGTCCCACCCGGAGTTTTCGTGCAAGAAATTCTGCAGCCAAGTATCTCAATGGATCAAACAGAAGAGTGCAACATCATAGATCAACCCGAGTCAGACCCTGATGACTGGAGAAGGCCGATCATTAAGTATATAAAGATTGAAGAAGAACCAGACGACAAGAATTCGGCAGAGCGCATCGCAAGACAGTCGGCTCACTATACACTTATTGGGGAGACATTATACAGAAGGGGTGCATCAGGCGTCCTCATGAGGTGCATTCTCCCGTCCACTGGGAAGCAACTTCTGGAGGAGGTCCATGCTGGGCAATGTGGAATACATGCAGCCTCCAGAACACTAGTCGGGAAGGTCTTCAGGTCAGGATTCTATTGGCCAACAGCAAAGAACGATGTAGCCGAGTTAGTTCAGAGGTGCGAAGCCTGCCAATACTTGTCAAAGCAACAACACATGCCAGCACAGCAACTGCAGACCATACCAGTAACTTGGCCTTTCGCATGCTGGGGACTGGATATGATTGGACCTTTCAAGAAAGCTCAAGGGGGATACACTCATGTATTGGTAGCAATTGATAAATTCACTAAATGGATAGAGTTCAAGCCCATTGCCTCTTTAACCTCTGCTAAGGCCGTGGAATTCATACAAGACATAATATTCAGATTCGGGATACCAAACAGCATCATAACTGATTTAGGATCCAACTTCACAAGTTCAGAATTCTTTGACTTCTGCGAGCAAAAGAGCATTCAGATCAAGTATGCATCTGTAGCCCATCCAAGAGCCAACGGGCAGGTTGAGCGAGCCAACGGGATGATATTGGAGGCACTCAGGAAAAAGGTCTTCGATAAGAATGAAAAATTCGCAGGAAAGTGGATAAGGGAATTGCCCTATGTCGTTTGGAGCCTAAGAACCCAACCTAGCCGAGCCTTGCATGGAAACACTCCTTTCTTCATGGTCTATGGGTCGGAAGCAGTGCTACCTGCTGATCTCAAGTTTGGGGCGCCAAGGTTGATCTTCGAAAGCATAGCAGAAGCTGAGGCCACTAGGCTGGAGGACATAGATGTACTTGAGGAAGAACGGCTAAACGCAGTAATCCAATCAGCAAGGTACCAGCAGACTCTAAGGCGCTATCACGACAAGGCCGTGCGACAACGATTCTTCTCAGCACGAGATCTCGTCCTCCGCCGAATTCTAACGGGGGAGGGACGACACAAGTTATCACCCTTATGGGAAGGGCCCTTCGTGGTAGCAGAAGTCACTCGGCCCGGATCGTATCGCCTCACTCAGATGGATGGCACAGAAGTTGGGAACTCCTGGAACATAGAACACCTCAGAAAGTTTTATCCCTAGCTGTATCTCAAAACTGCTGGGATGATGATGTACTCTGTAAAGTGGAAATATGTCATCAATAAAAAAGAGGTTTCAAGGATACTCAGTTCATTTACGATTGACTTGCACGCTTACTTAACTCAGGGTGACCACTATGCCCTACTAACGGAGCAATCGACTTAAGTCGGCGACGACTTAAGGCGGTGCAACATGCTCACGCTTACTTAACTCAGGGTGACCACTATGCCCTACTAACGGAGCAATCGACTTAAGTCGGCGACGACTTAAGGCGGTGCAACATGCTCACGCTTACTTAACTCAGGGTGACCACTATGCCCTACTAACGGAGCAATCGACTTAAGTCGGCGATGACTTAAGGTGGTGCAACATGCTCACGCTTACTTAACTCAGGGTGACCACTATGCCCTACTAACGGAGCAATCGACTTAAGTCGGCGACGACTTAAGGCGGTGCAACATGCTCACGCTTACTTAACTCAGGGTGACCACTATGCCCTACTAACGGAGCAATCGACTTAAGTCGGCGACGACTTAAGGCGGTGCAACATGCTCACGCTTACTTAACTCAGGGTGACCACTATGCCCTACTAACGGAGCAATCGACTTAAGTCGGCGACGACTTAAGGCGGTGCAACATGCTCACGCTTACTTAACTCAGGGTGACCACTATGCCCTACTAACGGAGCAATCGACTTAAGTCGGCGACGATTTAAGGCAGTACAACATGCTCACGCCTACTTAACTCAGGGTGACCACTATGCCCTACTAATGGAGCCATCGGCTAAAAGTCAGTGGCGATTTAAGCCGATGCAACATGCCTTTACAATTCAGGGGATGACTTCCATATCCCACAAACGAATTTCATAATCATCATGCGTCATTTCATTACTATAAATTTACGAACTGATGAATTCTGATACAATAAGAAAGTCATTATATCATTCGAGTGCCGAACTAATGTCCTCTGACAAATACTCGATTATGCTAACCGCGCACTCAAAGCACGCAAAAGTTTTTCTTTATTTTGCAAAGTCTTTCTCAGGAGCGACCGACGAAGAAGGGCGACTCGAGGAATCAGGGGCAGCATTCACATCAGCTCTTATGTCTTCAGGAACAACCACGCCGGGTCTCCTCATCAATATTCGTCCTGCCCGAATAGCCTTATCCATGGCTCTGTCGCGCTGGGCCTTGAGAGTAACAGAAGTTTCTTCAGCGACTTTAGCAGCCAGTCGAGCAGTCTCTAACTCCTGGGCAATGGATTTTTTGGAAGCTCGGAGTTCTTTGATAATAGCATCCTTTGCCGATATCAACTGCTTGAGCCGGGTTACCTCATCCATGGATTCCTGCAGCTTACAACGTTGGAGGTCTAATTCTTCCATGGTGAAGCGATGACTTCTCTCCAAGATAGTCAGCGAATTGCTAGAATCACGATACAACCTGTCAAGATTGTCACGAGAAGCAGCAAGGATACGCTTTTCTTCCTGCGAGCAAAAGTCAGCTCCTTCAAAAACCAAGCAAGTAATAGGAGCACAGCGAGGCAAGGCACAGTTTTGTATATTACCTTTTCAGAATCAAGCTGAGCATGAAGGGAAGAATTCAGGGCATTGGCGTCATCCAAGGCAGCAGAGACTTGACCCAATTCAATTTGGCCCTGAGAGTACTGCTCCTCAAAGTCAGTGCACCGCTGAGCCAATTCGGCCAGATCTCGAGAGTGTTTTTTCTCAAGAATTGAAATCTGTCGGGTCACTCCTAACGAGAGATAATCAAACAAAATGGGGTCAGAAGGTAAGGCAGTCCACAGCGAAGGCATAGAGAAGCAAAAAATCACTAACCAGCGTTGGTTGCCTCCAATTCAGAGACGCGACGTTGAAGTGACACTGGATTCCAACATGCAAGAGATGAAGCTACCTCTGGGGTGGAAGCACCCTGAAGCCTCAGCTGGCTAGCCATCTGAAAGGGAAATGTGCCCTTGGGCCATTTCTAAGTATTTTGGTGATTGAGTGCCAACACATGTGTTTAATTGTGAATTTGTGTACATGGATGAACAAGGTGCAAATCATGAAGTAAAGGTATGTTTCTAAGCCTTAGTACATTGGTTTTGTGGACTAACATATTTGTCTAAGTGTTAGAAACAGAAAGAAGAAAAAGAGAAAAGGGGAGAGAATGACTTGGCTGTGTGCAGCCAAGTCCCAGCTCGGTCTGGAGCACCGGACTGTCCGGTGTGCACCGGACAGTGTCCGGTGCGCCAGGCTGACTCGGCTCGAACTGGCCGCTCTCGGGAATTCGCCGACGGCGTACGGCTAAAATTCACCGGACTGTCCGGTGTGCACCGGACTGTCCGGTGAGCCAACGGTCGGCCAGGGCCAACGGTCGGCCGCGCAATCCGCGCGAGACACGTGGCCGAGCCAACGGTCGGAAGACGGCACCGGACTGTCCGGTGTGCACCGGACTGTCCGGTGCGCCAACGGCTCGCAGATCTCCAACGGGCTGCAACGGTCGGCAGCGCCAGATAAGGAAACAAATCGGGCACCGGACAGTGTCCGGTGTGCACCGGACTGTCCGGTGCCCCCGACGACAGAAGGCAAGGATGGCCTTCCGGATTTGCTCTCAACGGCTCCTAGCTGCCTTGGGGCTATAAAGGAGCCCCTAGGCGCATGGAGGAGACACACAAGCAACTCTTGAGCATTCCTGATCATCCACACTAAGTCTCTGCGCATTCGTTTGTGTTTCTAAGTGATTCGAGCTCTGTTCTAAGTGAGAACTCTGAGATAGTCTTGTGAGCTCGATTCTTGGCCGCGTGTGTGCGTTTTTTGCTGTGGATTTGTGTGTGTTGCTTCCCTCCCTTACTCTGTGCTTCTTTGTGATCATATACTTGTAAGGGCAAGAGACTCCAATTTGTGGAGATTCCTTGCAAACGGGATAGTGAAAGGAACAACAAAACACCGTGGTATTCAAGTGGGTCTTTGGACCGCTTGAGAGGGGTTGATTGCAACCCTCGTCCGTTGGGACGCCACAACGTGGAAGTAGGCAAGCATTGGCTTGGCCGAACCACGGGATAAACCACCGTGTCACCTCTGTCTTGATCTCTTGTGGTATTGTGTTTTGTTGAGACTTCACCTTAGCCACTTGGCAATAATCGTGCTAACACTTAACAAGTTTGTGGCTTAAGTTTGAAGTTTTTACAGGATCACCTATTCACCCCCCCCCTCTAGGTGCTCTCAATTGGTATCAGAGCCGTTCTATTCACAAAGGGACTAACCGCCCGAATAGATGGATCCTAAGGGGAAGGGTATTGTGATCAACGACAAAGAAAAGGAGACCTTCGTCAACGAGCCGAAGGACGACAAGCCTACCGACTCCGGCTCGGGCCATAGACGAAAGGAAGGGAAGAAGAAGAAGACGAGGCGTATCAAGGAGATCATCTACTACGACGATAGTGATGAATCCACTTCTTCCCAAAAGGACGACGACAACGACTACAGGAAGACGGTCAATTCGAACTTTTCATTTGATTATTCCCGTATTCAACATAGTTCGAATTCGCATTTGCTTTCCATTCCTCTTGGCAAACCTCCACACTTCGATGGGGAGGACTACGGATTTTGGAGTCACAAAATGCGTAGTCACTTATTCTCTCTCCATCCTAGCATATGGGAGATTGTGGAGAACGGAATGAAATTCGATAGCTCGGATAGCCCTATGCTTATAAATGAACAGATTCATAAAAATGCACAGGCTACTACTGTTCTCTTAGCATCTTTGTGCAGGGAAGAGTACAATAAGGTGAGCGGCTTGGACAATGCCAAGCAGATATGGGACACCCTCAAGATCTCTCACGAGGGGAACGACATCACCATGCTCACCAAGATGGAGTTGGTGGAGGGCGAGCTTGGACGGTTCGCCATGATAAGGGGAGAGGAGCCAACTCAGACGTACAACCGGCTCAAGACCCTTATCAACAAAATAAGGAGCTACGGAAGCACGCGTTGGACGGATCACGATGTCGTCCGCCTAATGCTCAGGTCCTTTACCGTACTTGATCCTCATCTCGTGAACAATATTTGTGAGAATCCCAGGTACACGATGATGACGCCCGAGGAAGTGCTTGGAAAATTCGTAAGCGGGCGGATGATGATCAAGGAGGCAAGATACGTCGACGAAGCGTTGAACGGTCCGATCAACGAGCCGCAACCCCTTGCTCTCAAGGCAACACGAAGCAAGGAGGCGCTACCTAGCAAGGTGGCACAGATTGAGGCGGCTGGCCTTAATGATGAAGAGATGGCTCTCATCATTAAAAGATTCAAGACGGCGCTAAATGGTCGCAAGGGGCAGCCAAGCAAGACCAAGACCAAGGGGAAGCGCTCATGCTTCAAATGCGGTAAGCTTGGTCATTTTATCGCTAACTGTCCCGATAATGAAAGTGACCAGGAAAAGGGGAACAAAAGAGAGAAGAAGAAGCAATACAAGAAGGCAAAGGGCGAGGCGCATCTAGGAAAGGAGTGGGACTCAGATTGCTCCTCCTCCGACTCCGACAACGAAGGACTCGCCGCCACTGCCTTCAACAAATCGGCTCTCTTCCCCAACGAGCGTCTTACTTGTCTTATGGCAAGGGAGAAGAAGGTAAGTACTCAAGACTCCACTTATGCTTCTTCGAGTGATAGTGAGTCTAGTGATGATGACATAGATTATTCATGTTTGTTCAAGGGCTTAGATAGATCTAAAATAGATAAAATCAATGAATTGATTGATGCTTTGAATGAAAAGGATAGGCTTTTAGAAAAGCAAGAGGATTTATTGTATGATGAACATGATAAGTTTGTAGAGGCACAAAAATCATATGCTTTAGAAGTGAAAAGAAATGAAGTACTTTCTAGTAAAATATCTTCTTGTCATGAAACCATTGCTACTTTACAAAGTGTTAACCATGATTTAAATGCTAAATTAGAAGTAACAAATAAATCTAAGTCTTGTGTTGAAAATGTTACAATTTGCACTAGGTGTAAGGATTTTGATGTTAACACTTGTAGCAAACATTTAGTTTCAATTTCAAAACTAAAAGATGAAGTGGCTAGTCTTAATGCCCAACTTAAGACTAGCAAGAGTGAAGTTGAAAAGATAAAATTTGCAAGGGATGCCTATACAATTGGAAGACATCCCTCAATTAAGGATGGGCTTGGCTTCAAGAGGGAAGCCAAGAACTTAACAAGCCATAAGGCTCCCATCTTCGTCAAGGAGAAGGGGAAGGCCCCTATGGCTAGTAATGCTAAAAAGAATCATGCTTTTATGTATTATGATAGGAGACATGCTAGAAATGCTTATAATCATTTTGATTCACATGTTTATGATTCTCATGCCATGTTTGCTTCTAGTTCTTCTTATAAGCATGATAGAGATATGTGTAGGAGAAATGTTGTACATATGCCTAGGAGAGATATTGCTCATGTACCTAGAAGGAATGTTATTCATGCTCCTAGGAAAGTAGTGAATGAACCTTCTACCATTTATTATGCTTGTAATGCTCCTTTTGCTATTTGTAGAAAGGGTAAGAAGGTAGTTGCTAGGAAATTAGGGGCTAGATGCAAGGGAGATAAATCTTGCATTTGGGTCCCTAAGGATATTTGTACTAACCTTGCAGGACCCAACATGAGTTGGGTACCTAAGACCCAAGCCTAAATTTGCCTTGCAGGTTTATGCATCCGGGGGTTCAAGCTGGATTATCGACAGCGGATGCACAAACCATATGACGGGGGAGAAGAAGATGTTCACCTCCTACGTCAAAAATAAGGATTCCCAAGATTCAATTATATTCGGTGATGGGAATCAAGGCAAGGTAAAAGGGTTAGGTAAAATTGCAATTTCTAATGAGCATTCTATATCAAATGTATTCCTAGTGGAGAGTCTTGGATACAATTTGCTATCTGTTAGTCAATTATGTCAAATGGGATATAATTGTTTATTTACAAATGTAGATGTGTCTGTCTTTAGAAGATGTGATGGTTCACTAGCTTTTAAGGGTGTACTAGACGGCAAGCTTTACTTAGTTGATTTTGCAAAAGAAGAGGCCGGTCTAGATGCATGCTTAATGGCTAAGACTTGCATGGGCTGGCTGTGGCATCGCCGCTTAGCACATGTGGGGATGAAGAATCTCCACAAGCTTCTAAAGGGAGAACACGTGATAGGTCTAACCAATGTTTATTTCGAAAAAGATAGACCTTGTGCAGCTTGTCAGGCAGGTAAACAAGTTGGAGGAGCACATCACAGCAAGAATGTGATGACCACGTCAAGACCTCTGGAGCTGCTGCATATGGACCTCTTCGGACCCGTCGCCTATCTAAGCATAGGAGGAAGTAAGTATGGTTTAGTTATTGTTGATGACTTTTCCCGCTTCACTTGGGTGTTCTTTTTGCAGGATAAGTCTGAAACCCAAGGGACCCTCAAGCGCTTCCTCAGGAGAGCTCAAAATGAGTTTGAGCTCAAGGTGAAGAAGATTAGGAGCGACAACGGGTCCGAGTTCAAGAACCTTCAAGTGGAGGAGTTTCTTGAGGAGGAAGGGATCAAGCACGAGTTCTCCGCTCCCTACACACCACAACAAAATGGTGTGGTAGAGAGGAAGAACAGGACGCTAATCGATATGGCGAGGACGATGCTTGGAGAGTTCAAGACCCCCGAGTGCTTTTGGTCGGAAGCCGTGAACACGGCTTGCCACGCCATCAACAGGGTCTACCTTCACCGCCTCCTCAAGAAGACGTCATATGAGCTACTAACCGGTAACAAACCCAATGTATCGTACTTTCGTGTTTTTGGGAGCAAGTGCTACATTCTAGTGAAGAAGGGTAGAAATTCTAAGTTTGCTCCCAAAGCTGTAGAAGGGTTTTTATTAGGTTATGATTCAAATACAAAGGCGTATAGGGTCTTCAACAAATCATCGGGTTTGGTTGAAGTCTCTAGCGACGTTGTATTTGATGAGACTAATGGCTCTCCAAGAGAGCAAGTTGTTGATTGTGATGATGTAGATGAAGAAGATGTTCCAACGGCCGCTATACGAACCATGGCGATTGGAGACGTTCGGCCACAGGAACAAGATGAACGAGATCAACCTTCTTCCTCAACGACGGTGCATCCCCCACCTCAAGACGATGAACAGGTTCATCAAAAGGAGGCGTGTGATCAAGGGGGAGCACAAGATGATCACGTGATGGAGGAAGAAGCGCAACCGGCACCTCCAACCCAAGTTCGAGCGATGATTCAAAGGGATCATCCCGTCGACCAAATTCTGGGTGACATTAGCAAGGGAGTAACTACTCGGTCTCGATTAGTTAATTTTTGTGAACATTACTCTTTTGTCTCCTCTATTGAGCCTTTCAGGGTAGAGGAGGCCTTGCTAGATCCGGATTGGGTGTTGGCCATGCAGGAGGAACTTAATAACTTCAAGCGCAACGAAGTTTGGACGCTGGTGCCTCGTCCCAAGCAAAATGTTGTGGGAACCAAGTGGGTGTTCCGCAATAAACAGGACGAGCACGGGGTGGTGACGAGGAACAAGGCTCGACTTGTGGCAAAAGGTTATGCCCAAGTCGCAGGTTTGGACTTTGAGGAGACTTTTGCTCCTGTGGCTAGGCTAGAGTCCATTCGTATCTTGCTAGCATATGCCGCTCACCATTCTTTCAGGTTGTACCAAATGGATGTGAAGAGCGCGTTCCTCAACGGGCCAATAAAGGAGGAGGTGTACGTGGAGCAACCCCCTGGCTTCGAGGATGAGCGGTACCCCGACCACGTGTGTAAGCTCTCTAAGGCGCTCTATGGACTTAAGCAAGCCCCAAGAGCATGGTATGAATGTCTTAGAGATTTTTTAATTGCTAATGCTTTCAAGGTTGGGAAAGCCGATCCAACTCTTTTCACTAAGACTTGTAATGGTGATTTGTTTGTGTGCCAAATTTATGTCGATGACATAATATTTGGTTCTACTAATCAAAAGTCTTGTGAAGAGTTTAGCAGGGTGATGACGCAGAAATTCGAGATGTCGATGATGGGCGAGTTGAACTACTTCCTTGGGTTCCAAGTGAAGCAACTCAAGGACGGCACCTTCATCTCCCAAACGAAGTACACGCAAGATCTGCTAAAGAGGTTTGGGATGAAGGACGCCAAGCCCGCAAAGACGCCGATGGGAACCGACGGACACACCGACCTCAACAAAGGAGGTAAGTCCGTTGATCAAAAGGCATACCGGTCAATGATAGGGTCTTTACTTTATTTATGTGCTAGTAGACCGGATATTATGCTTAGCGTATGCATGTGTGCTAGATTTCAATCCGATCCTAAGGAGTGTCACTTGGTGGCGGTGAAGCGAATTCTTAGATATTTAGTCGCTACGCCTTGCTTCGGGATCTGGTATCCAAAGGGGTCTAACTTTGACTTAATTGGGTACTCAGATTCCGACTATGCTGGATGTAAGGTCGATAGGAAGAGTACATCGGGGACGTGCCAATTCTTAGGAAGGTCCCTGGTGTCATGGAACTCTAAGAAACAAACCTCCGTTGCCCTATCCACCGCTGAGGCCGAGTACGTTGCCGCAGGTCAGTGTTGCGCGCAACTACTTTGGATGAGGCAAACCCTCAGGGACTTTGGCTACAATCTGAGCAAAGTCCCACTCCTATGTGACAATGAGAGTGCTATCCGAATAGCGGAAAATCCTGTTGAGCACAGCCGCACAAAGCACATTGACATCCGGCATCACTTTTTGAGAGACCACCAGCAAAAGGGAGATATCGAAGTGTTTTATGTTAGCACCGAGAACCAGCTAGCCGATATCTTTACCAAGCCTTTAGATGAGAAGACCTTTTGCAGGCTGCGTAGTGAGCTAAATGTCTTAGATTCGCGGAACTTGGATTGAAATATAGCATACATGTATTTATGCCTTTGATCACGTTCATTCTGCATTTTGTTGCTTATTATGGTGCTCAAGTTGTACAAACACTCCCTGGACCTCACAAGTCCGTTGCAAAGTGATGCACATGTTTAGGGGGAGACGTGTTACAACTTGACCCATTGAGACTAACCATATGCTTGAGTTTGCCTGTTTTAGTCTCAAAGGAGAATTGAAAGGGAAAAGGTGGACTTGGACCATGAAAGACTTCCACTGCACTCCGATGAGGGGTAACTTATTCCAAGTCCATCTCATTAACTCTTATTGCCATTTGCTCTTAATTGAAGATTTTGGTGAGGCAATGGGGTTAAAGGGCCAAGATTGATCCCGTTTTGGTGCTTGATGCCAAAGGGGGAGAAAATAAAGGCCAAAGCAATAAATGGATCAGCTACCACTTGAGAGATTTTGAAAATAATAGAATAGAGTTTTTGGTTTGTCAAAATTCTTATGTTGTCTCTCTTGTCAAAAGTTGGCTTCTTGTGGGGAGAAGTATTGTTTATGGGAAAAAGGGGGAGTTTTTTGAAATCTTTGATCAATCTCTTTTGGAATGACTTTTTTTTTTGCTTAAACATGTGTGTTTAACTTAGAGATAGAGATTTGAGTTTGATTTGCAAAAACAAACCAAGTGGTGGCAAAGGATGATCCATATATGCCAAAATTGAATAAAACTTAAATTTATTTTATTTGAAGTGAGTTTGCACTTGTTCTAGTTGCTTTATGTAGTGTTGGCATAAATCACCAAAAAGGGGGAGATTGAAAGGGAAATGTGCCCTTGGGCCATTTCTAAGTATTTTGGTGATTGAGTGCCAACACATGTGTTTAATTGTGAATTTGTGTACATGGATGAACAAGGTGCAAATCATGAAGTAAAGGTATGTTTCTAAGCCTTAGTACATTGGTTTTGTGGACTAACATATTTGTCTAAGTGTTAGAAACAGAAAGAAGAAAAAGAGAAAAGGGGAGAGAATGACTTGGCTGTGTGCAGCCAAGTCCCAGCTCGGTCTGGAGCACCGGACTGTCCGGTGTGCACCGGACAGTGTCCGGTGCGCCAGGCTGACTCGGCTCGAACTGGCCGCTCTCGGGAATTCGCCGACGGCGTACGGCTAAAATTCACCGGACTGTCCGGTGTGCACCGGACTGTCCGGTGTGCACCGGACTGTCCGGTGAGCCAACGGTCGGCCAGGGCCAACGGTCGGCCGCGCAATCCGCGCGAGACACGTGGCCGAGCCAACGGTCGGAAGACGGCACCGGACTGTCCGGTGTGCACCGGACTGTCCGGTGCGCCAACGGCTCGCAGATCTCCAACGGGCTGCAACGGTCGGCAGCGCCAGATAAGGAAACAAATCGGGCACCGGACAGTGTCCGGTGTGCACCGGACTGTCCGGTGCCCCCGACGACAGAAGGCAAGGATGGCCTTCCGGATTTGCTCTCAACGGCTCCTAGCTGCCTTGGGGCTATAAAAGGAGCCCCTAGGCGCATGGAGGAGACACACAAGCAACTCTTGAGCATTCCTGATCATCCACACTAAGTCTCTGCGCATTCGTTTGTGTTTCTAAGTGATTCGAGCTCTGTTCTAAGTGAGAACTCTGAGATAGTCTTGTGAGCTCGATTCTTGGCCGCGTGTGTGCGTTTTTTGCTGTGGATTTGTGTGTGTTGCTTCCCTCCCTTACTCTGTGCTTCTTTGTGATCATATACTTGTAAGGGCAAGAGACTCCAATTTGTGGAGATTCCTTGCAAACGGGATAGTGAAAGGAACAACAAAACACCGTGGTATTCAAGTGGGTCTTTGGACCGCTTGAGAGGGGTTGATTGCAACCCTCGTCCATTGGGACGCCACAACGTGGAAGTAGGCAAGCATTGGCTTGGCCGAACCACGGGATAAACCACCGTGTCACCTCTGTCTTGATCTCTTGTGGTATTGTGTTTTGTTGAGACTTCACCTTAGCCACTTGGCAATAATCGTGCTAACACTTAACAAGTTTGTGGCTTAAGTTTGAAGTTTTTACAGGATCACCTATTCACCCCCCCCCTCTAGGTGCTCTCACCATCCCATCCAACAAAGCCTGATGAGGAAAACAGACGAGTGTGACGACAGCAGTTTAGGCAATGTAAAAGTCAAGTTAAAATACATCACAGTACCTGGAGGTTGGAGAAGAACGAAGGGATCCCCAAATCAGGAGAGATCAGTTGATAAGCAGATGTAGGGCCACCACCCGGAGCAGTTTGCAACGAATCAGCAGAGATCAACTCAGTACCTTCAACAGAGCCCAACACTCGGTCAGCAGGGGCGCTGCCCTCTAAAGCGACTCCCTGATCCAAATTCTGGGCTACCACCATACAGCCAGAGTGTGGAGGAGATCCCGCGTGAACGTCCATGGAGGTACAAGAAGGAGACCCTGCTCGGGCATCCTCGGGGGCTGGGTCATAGTTGGCACTGCCCATTTGAGCTGGATCATCCCCGGCAGCACCCTCGGGGGCTGGGCAGTGGCTTACACTCTCCACCCGAGCTAAGTCATCCCCGGCGACACCCTCGGGGGCTGGGCATGTGACAGCACCACTCTTGAGGTCCAAGCTCTCTGCAGTAACCACTTCTAAGGTTGAGGGGCCCTCATCTACCTCCATAGGACCAGGACGATTCAAGTCAGTCTCCCGGCCCTCAAGATCGCGCTCTAAGGTCGACGAGGCACGGGATGACCTCAACCCAGCATCGGGCACGTCAGCACAAGCCTCCATTACACCATCATCCACTGGCTCCGATAACAAGTCCTCTGGGACCATATCCTCAAGAGTTTGATCAAAGTTGGCCAGAGACAGTTCTTGTAGACCAATGAGGGCAGACAAAGCAGGAGAGGGAACTCCACTACTCTCACCACTGGCGATGAACTGCCGACTGTTCTTTCGAGTCAAAGGAACCTCATTCTCTTCCCCCTCGTCATCCACACCGACAACACAAGCAGCACCCCCATTGGGATCAGCAACAGGTGGAGCACCCCCATTGGGATCAGCAACAGGTGGAGCACCCACATTGGGATCAGTAGCAGTTTGGGTACACCCATTGGGGTCAGCGTCAGTAAGTCCAGTCACAGGCACTTCTTCAGCAGCAGGAACTGAGGTACCAGCGTCCTCATCAAAACTGGATACTCGCCGGAGGCGTCTTCTTTTCTTCTTTTGCTCATCAGCAGAAGGCTCAGGCTGATTGGTTCGGCTAGGGCGCCTCGGGCGAGTACTGACAGGTTTCTGAACATCCAAAGTTGTATCAACCTCTAGGAGGGGCACCACTGCCAATGTACCAGCAGGAGCAGCGTCGGAAGAATCCTCAGCTAGCAGATCAAGCATGGCATTTATATCTGCATCACTAGGGTTCAGGGGCACCTCAAAATGGACTTGCCGTTCGTCATCAGGAATCTCCCCAAGCGAATCAACCAAAGCACTGACTTCTTCAGCAGAGGGTCGCACTCTAAGGCCCAAATTGCCATCAGTCACAGGTGGATTTGACACGAAAAGGGTGAAGGCTTTGGGAGGAGGCAAGTTCCAGGCCGAGTACGCCACTGGAGCACCAACATTGGACACCTTGCCCCTGAGAATCATTTCAAGTCGGCTCACCAAGTCTGCAGAAGGGATTCTCCTGTTGGTAACCCGAGTTGAGTCGGCTAGCCCTAGATACAGATAAGCTAGGTAGACCCTATCTTTCAGTGGCTGAATGTTCTTGAAAACAAAGTCAGTGACCATAGCTTCAGCAGTTAGACCTCTCTCTTTCAGCAGTCCAACTTCAGCTAGCAACACACCTGCCTCAGCTACCTCCTCATCTGTGGGAGACTCGGTCCAGCTTGGGGTGCGAACGTCTGGCTGTCTTCCCGACCGGGAGGGGAGAGAATTTCCATAATTATCAACTATGAACCACTCTAGACGCCACCCCTTAATACTGTCTTTAAGGGGAATCTCAAGATACTCAGTCTTCCGCCCGCGGTGCATCTCCAAACTGGCACCTCCGACCAACTGATGTTGTCCCCCGGCCATCCCAGGGCGACAATGATACAGGTATTTCCATAAGCCGAAATGCGGCAGCACGCCAAGAAAGGCTTCGCATAAGTGAACAAAGATGGAGATTTGCAGAATTGAGTTAGGGTTCAGATGGGTCAGGTTAATGTGGTAGAAATCAAGGAGACCGCGGAAAAAGGGAGAGATGGGAAGGCCAAGGCCGCGGAGAAGAAAAGGGGCGTAAACTACAGACTCGTGGGTATCCTCTGTCGGGACAGTAGTCCCGTGGCAAATCCGCCAAGAACAGAGTTCCCGCGGAGGAAGAACCCCGATGGACATGAGGTGGAGGAGTTCAGCTTCGAAAATGATGGACATGTGGTTACCTGCAAAAGGCAACTGGCTGTTGGGATCGATTGGAGGAATCACCACAGCAGACGAGCTCGCGGTCTTCCTCTTGGGCGCCATCTCGATTCTACCAGCAAGCAGAGTGGAGGCGAGCGGCAGAGAGGATTCGGAAGCGGGAATGCAAGAACTAGGGCACGGAAAGCAAAGGCGGCTAAAAGTGCAGCTCTTATGGGATATTCTCGAGCCAGATACCGTTTCAAAAAGTGCCCAGTCATCACCCGGTGGTTATTTCCAAAGCCAGCGTGCCACGTGGTCACCCGGCAGTTATCCCCAGAACACCGATGCGCCACCTCATCACTCGGCCATCCTCAAAGTGGCTCGGGCGGCCTGCCGTCACTCGGCGTTGCTTCTAAAACGCTGATTTCGTATTCAGTTGCTCGGCATTACTTCTAAAATGCCGACGTCGACCTCCAGTCACTCGGCGTTGCTTCTAAAACGCTGATTTCGTATTCAGTTGCTCGGCATTACTTCTAAAATGCCGACGTCGACCTCCAGTCACTTGGCGTTGCCTCTAAAATGCTGATTTCGTATTCAGTCGCTCGGCATTACTTCTAAAATGACGACGTCGACCTCCAGTCACTCAGCGTTACCTCTAAAACGCTGATTTCGTATTCAGTCGCTCGACATTACTTCTAAAATGACGACGTCGACCTCCAGTCATTCGGCGTTGCCTCTAAAACGCTGTTTTCATGTTCAGTTGCTTGGCATTACTTCTAAAATGCCGATGCCGACCTCCAGTCACTCGATGTTACTTCTAAAACGTTGATATCATATTCAGTCACTCGGCGTTGCCTCTAAAACGCTAACATAATTTTCAGTTGCTCGGCAGTTACTTCTACAAGCGCCGACACCACCTACAAAGTTACTCGGCAACCATTTCAGAAAACATCAGTTCAATGCCCGAGTATTTCACTTACTCTTTCAAAGGAATTAGACTCACAAGTAAGCAGGACAGTCATCAAAAGAGAAGCCAAGCGTCATTCTTTCATTCAAAGGGAAGTTAATAAACTTACAAATCAACTCTTCGCGAGTTGATACTCCCCTACTATTACTACATTACATTACTACTACTACACTACGCTATACTACTCTACATTACTACTACATTATTCTAACTATACTATACTATACTAATATCTAAGAAGACCAGTGGCGTCTAGCCACTGGCCCTGCCCCTGCTGCCGCCGCCGCCCTTGGTGCTGCCCTTGCTGCTGCCGCCTTTGGTGCTGCCCCTGCTGCCGCCGCCGTCACCGTCCCTGCCGCCATCGCCGCTGCCCCTGCCGCTGCCGCTGCCGTCGCCGTCGCCACCGTCGTCGTCGTCGTCCTCGTCCTCGCCGCCGCCGTCCGAGTCCTCCTCATCCGAGGAGTACTCCGACTCATCCGAGCCCTCGAGCCCGGAGCGCTCGACGGCCCGGATGTATGTCTAGACTTCCGTGGCTATCCCCTAGGAGTCGTCCGAGTCATCGGACGACGCCGGGGGAGAGACAGGAGCCGGAGATCCCTCGGACTCGGAGGAGAACTCCTCCTCCGAGTATTCCGAGTCACCGAAATCCTCCGATGGAGGAGTCGGTTCGCGCTTGCGCTTGTTACTCTTGCCCATGGCGGAAGCAGACGGGAGAGAAGAGAAGGAAGCAGTAAAGAACAACGAGGAGATGTGAAAAAACCAGAAAGGCAACGACGTTATTTATAAAGGGAGAAGGCAACCGCTCACCTCCAACCGCGGTCACTGAACAGTCGCAAAGCATTCAATAAGCACTTCCACCCATCTGAAGACACGTCAGGCGGCTGACGCCGTTTCATGCAACTCTACACCCATTGGGACTCCAGTCAACAGCGCAAAGGATATGATTACACTCGCCGTCACATCAGATTACTACTCAGAAGCAGCCGGCTAAAACACTCAGCGTACCAAGACGTCCCTTGCCCACACCCATTGGGGGGGACGCCCAGGAATTATCAGTATATTTTTCAAAATGGTCACATCTGTGCAGGGCACGCAGTGAATGCCTCAAGACAAAAATGAGATATCAATGAGAGTTAGAGGGAAGCCAAATATAGCCAGTAGAGTGCAAAATATGGTCGACAGAAATGACTTGAAGACTAGACAGAGAACGTCCATCAAATGTCCAATCAGTCACAGAGCAAATAAATTGCACTACCTAGCAAGATATGGATGGATTGCGAACTCGGCTGCAAAAGACAAAATACATGCTGACCTCTGAAGCATAATATTGATGACATAGCGCGGATGACATCATGCCAACTTTTTTACAAGCAGAAAGGATAATCTTCAGCAAAAGGACACAAAAGGAAGACCTTCGAGTGGATTATCCTCAAAAATCCACTTGAAGGTCGGGGGCTACACCCATTGGGTGCACCTCTGGTGCACCCCATGGATGATCATTCCAAGCCGAGATAGTGCCGATTTCTAAAGCGTGGGACAAGATTAAAAAAGCCAACCCTCAACCAAAATGAATGAACACAAATGGAAATAATCTCTACTGAAGACCTTCGAGTAGATTATTTTCTAAAATCTACTCGAAGCTCGGGGGCTACACCCATTGGGTGCACCTCCGGTGCACCCAATGAAGTTCAGAATCCTACAAATTGGAATGCCGACCTCTAAGGCACAGGCACGAAACTAGGTTTTGGTCAACGAGTGATCGGAGCAGGAGAAGACAACAGGAAGCCATCTTTCTTCAAATTACCTGCAAGCTGGACCTGGGATCTTCGGGTTGATTACCTCTAAATTAACCCAAAGATCGGGGGCTTGTGGGGGATAGATATCCCCCGGGTCCACTAAAAGAGTAAAGGACCTCACGAAAGGCCCAAGGGCCCAATAAATCGTAAGGTCATTCTTTCGTGGGCCTGGGGAGAAACAACCAGCAAAGCAGAACGACATGAGGCCGGATTGGTGCAAACCCGGACGGCCCACAGCGTCGAGCGAATGACCGCAACAGAGATCCGACTCTCCCGCGCTGGAGCCTCCATGCAACGAAGCCATGCGAGGATAAGTCGGCGAGGGTTACGTAGGGATAATCTCAAGAGGTTCACTATCTTTTAGCTACTTGTTGTTATCTTATCCACGTGTACTGCCCCACGGTCGAGTATATAAGGCCTAGGGGGCACCCCTTCAGAACGATCGATCCTTTACTTAGCCACCCACGTCAACTCTCTGTATTCTCGATCCAGAGAGCTCTCTTGTAACCACATTCACCAAGCATACTCACCAGGACATAGGGTGTTACGCATCTCTAAGCGGCCCGAACCTGTAAACCTTATCCACTGTCCCTCGTGCGATCGGCACGAACCATTCTGCTACAGTTGTCGACACCGTCCTACTCCTAAAACACCTTGAGGGACAACCCCGGGTGTGCAGTCGGACCCAAAACACCGACAACAAGGGCAAAGGAAAGCCAAAATCTAACAAGCCCAACAAAACTACCAACTTCAAGAAGAAGAAGAACAAGGCTGAACTGACATGTTTCGCATGTGGCGAAACGGGTCATTTTGCCAAGGATTGTCCTGATCGAGCGGATCGCCGTGGCAAAAAGGGCAATGTCAACACAGTGATCGCTAGCAATGAGGAAGACAAAGGGTATGGTAATTTACCTTTTATCTTCTCAGTATTTCAATCACCTAGTTGGTGGCTTGATACTGGTGCTAATGTTCATGTGTGTTCTGACATTAACTTGTTCTCTTCTTATCAGGGTGCCCGGGATTCTTCCGTCCTAATGGGGAATGGGTCACATGCTTCTGTTCATGGCACTGGCACGGTGGATCTGAAGTTTACTTCAGGAAAGATCGTGCAGCTGAAGAACGTGCATCATGTCCCTTCTATACACAAGAATCTCGTTAGTGGAACCCTTCTATGTAGAGATGGGTTCAAGGTAGTTTTGGAGTCCAATAAATTAGTTGTGTCTAAGTCTGGACAATTTATTGGTAAAGGCAATGACTGCGGAGGCTTGTTCCGCTTTTCTCTGTTAGATTTCAATAATAAGTCTGTGAACCATATTTGCGCTAATGCTGATGATCTTACGAGTATTTGGCATTCTCGTTTGTGTCATATTAATTTTGGCTCTATGTCTCGGCTTGCAACCATGAGTTTAATTCCGAATATCACCATAGTCAAAGGTTCTAAGTGCCATAGTTGTGTGCAGTCGAAGCAACCTTGAAAGCCTCACAAGGTTGCTGAGGAGAGACACCTGGCACCTCTAGAACTCATACATTCTGATCTTTGTGAGATGAATGGTGTGTTGACAAAGGGTGGTAAGAGATACTTCATGACATTGATTGATGATGCGTCTAGATTTTGCTATGTATACTTGCTAAAAACTAAAGATGAGGCTTTAGACTACTTTAAAATCTATAAGGCTGAAGTTGAAAACCAACTAGAGAGAAAGATCAAACGTCTTAGATCAGATCGTGGTGGCGAGTTCTTTCCCAAAGCCTTTGACGATTTCTGTGCAGAACATGGCATTATTCATGAGAGGACTCCTCCCTATTCACCCGAGTCAAACAGGATTGCTGAAAGGAAAAACCGTACGTTGACTGACCTGGTGAATGCCATGTTAGACACTTGTGGTTTATCTAAGGCATGGTGGGGGGAGGCAGTCCTGACTTCATGTCATGTTCTGAATAGAATTCCTATGGGCAAAGAAGAGAAAACCCCTTATGAGAAGTGGGTTGGGAGAAAACCATCACTTTCATACTTGCGCACTTGGGGGTGCATGGCGAAAGTCAATGTACCAATTAATAAAAAGCGCAAGCTTGGTCCAAGGACAGTGGATTGTGTCTTTCTTGGATATGCTTCGTGTAGCATAACATATAGATTTTTAGTAGTTAAATCTGAAGTTCCTGATGTATATGTTGATACTATTATGGAATCACGTGATGCTACTTTCTTTGAACATATATTTCCAATGAAAGACATTCGTAGCAATTCTAGATACTCTTCTGAGATAACTCCTGAACATAATACACCTATTGAGAGTTTTGAACAGCCACATGAAATTGTCCCAGAGGAGGATGACAATGATGCTCCTAAAAGGAGCAAGAGACAAAGGGTTGAAAAATCCTTTGGTGATGATTTCATTGTGTACCTTGTGGACGATACTCCTACTACCATTGCAGAAGCATTTGCATCTTCAGATGCAGATGATTGGAAAGAAGCAGTTCATAATGAGATGGACTCCATTCTTTCAAATGGTACGTGGGAAGTCACTGATCGACCCTATGGATGCAAACCTGTGGGTTGTAAGTGGGTGTTTAAAAAGAAGCTCAAGCCTGATGGTACAATTGAAAAGTACAAGGCTAGGCTTGTGGCTAAAGGCTATACTCAGAAAGAAGGAGAAGACTTCTTTGATACTTACTCACCTGTTGCTAGAATGACCACTATTCGAGTACTACTTTCTTTGGCTGCCTCGTATGGTCTCCTTGTTCATCAGATGGATGTAAAGACAACTTTTCTTAATGGAGAGCTGGACGAGGAAATCTATATGGAACAGCCTGATGGATTTGTAGTAAAGGGTCAAGAAAGCAAGGTGTGCAAGTTATTGAAATCTCTGTATGGTCTGAAGCAAGCACCAAAGCAGTGGCATGAGAAGTTTGACACGACTCTAACGTCTGCAGGCTTTGCCATTAATGAGGCAGACAGGTGTGTATATTATCGCTGTGGTGGGGGCGAAGGAGTTATATTGTGCTTATATGTTGATGATATATTGATATTTGGCACAAACATTGATGTGATCAATGAAGTCAAGTCTTTTCTATCAAAGAGTTTTGATATGAAAGATCTGGGAGAAGCTGATGTGATTCTAAACATCAAGCTGATTAAGGCAGATGGTGGGATTACTCTCTCGCAATCTCACTATGTTGAAAAGGTTTTGAAGCGATTTGGCTTCTCTGAGTGCAAACCTTCTCCAACACCTTATGATCCCAGTGTGACACTGCGAAAGAACAAGAGAATTGGTTTAGACCAATTGAGATACTCTCAGATTGTCGGTTCACTCATGTATCTTGCTGGTGCAACAAGGCCCGATATCTCGTTTGCTGTGAGCAAATTGAGCAGGTTCATGTCAAACCCCGGGACTGATCATTGGCATGCACTTGAGCGGGTTATGCGCTACCTGCAAGGTACAATGAGTTATGGAATTCACTATTCTGGTCAGCATGCAGTACTTGAAGGATATAGTGATTCGAACTGGATATCTGATGCAGACGAGCTTTATGCCACCAGTGGTTATGTCTTTACTATTGGTGGAGGTGCGGTATCATGGAGGTCATGCAAGCAGACCATTTTGACGAGGTCAACCATGGAAGCCGAGCTAGCTGCACTTGACACAGCAACCGTTGAGGCAGAATGGTTGCGTGAACTCTTGATGGACTTGCCGGTGGTTGAGAAACCAATACCAGCTATCCTTATGAACTGTGACAATCAGACAGTGATTGCTAAAGTGACGAGTTCTAAGGATAATGGAAAGTCATCAAGACATGTCAAAAGACGATTGAAGTCTATCAGAAAGTTGAGAAACTCCGGAGTTATAAGTGTGACTTATATTTCAACAGATAAAAATCTGGCAGATCCTTTTACCAAGGGACTACCACGTAATGTGATAGAAATCGCATCGAGAGAGATGGGTATGAGACCCGAATAAAGTTGCCATGGTGGAAACCCAGTCTATGTGATCGGAGATCCCGTGAATTAGGTCCTGGGAAGAACAAGCCATTGGTGAACTGAGGAGAGTAACCTTTGACCCTCTCTAAGTAAAGATGCAATACTCTCAAATGTTGTAAGGCAGGTTGGCTTTGTGCCTTAATGTGTTCTGTTGGCTTGTATTAGCGAAGATGTTGTCCTGCAGAACATTCTTTGAAAGAACACACCTATATGAGTTAGACTGTCTAACGTCGCAGTCTATGAGATCTGGGTGATCTCTAGTAAACTCATGAAGAGACCTTGGAGTACGACGTATATGCTCCACCCGAGAAGGGGACTACTGGTAGCCAAGTACCGGTCATGACTTCAAGTGAAACCCATTCACGCAAAACTTGCAATTCAAGGCATAGTCCATTGTCCAAGTTGTGGGTTGGTGTAGCTTGGAGTTCTAGGCAGAAGTTCAACTTAACAGTCTCTGCTGAAAAACTAGTATATTAAACAGTAGTGAACAGTGGCGAAAACTGCAGATGGGCATTTGAGATCTGGTGGGGGATTGTTAGGATTTATGGGCTTGGCCCAATTAAGAAATTCAAATAAATCCCAGAAAAATCTCAAAAGCCCATACAAGAGGATGGCTAGAGGATAGGTGGAACCATTAGCACCATATTGCTAGCTCTATTGGAGTAGAGCTAGCTTAAATATGGAAGCCACACTCACTCACCAAGTCATGGATGAGAGGAGAGAGTGTGGAGAGCCACACGCGCGCGCGCGCTCGCTCGCCTCGCCTCGCCGGGGCGGGGCGGGGCGAAGGGCGCGGGCGCACGACATGCGCGTGAACGGTCCGCCGAAATCCGGCTCCTCGCCTTGCGGGGGCGCGGCTACCTTTTGCCGTTCGATTTTTTGGTTTCTTGGCTGTTACGTCTATCCTAACCGATCGCTATAAAATCTCAACTGATTGCGAGATTTTCGTGGGCGGATAAGAACAGGGGTCGCGGACTCGGCCCTATAAAAGGAGCTCGGCAGCCAGCCTCCAAATCATCCCAGTTCGCTTTCGCCTCTCTTCACAGCTGAGCCATCTTCCAGTTCTCTTCATCTCGACCGCAGAGGTGCATCTGCGATCAGGAGAGCAGGTCTCCGGAACCCTTCGCCTTCTAGATCCTGCACCAGGAGAGGGCGAATAAGGTTTTTGGGAAGCGTCTTCATGCGACTGCTCGTGATCTTCTGACCTCGCCGACCCTGCTGATTTCGCTACTTCGACGTCGTCGACCCTGCTGATTCTGGCGCGCGTCATCTATCAGTATGTCTAATCAGTTCGCATCATCTGATTTGACTTTTTATTTCAGTGCTTCTGATTTTGTCATGATTTATATTCGGAATTTAATCTGGAATTTGTCTAATTATTCAACAGATACCACATATACATATAACATGTTCATCAATTGTTACATAAATGATATACATATAGTTTTGTTTTGCTAAAATGTGATACTTCGTTTAACTCGTGAGCTAGCTCATTTACAAACCGAGCTGACTTGTTAACGAACCGAGCTAGGATGTCAGCTTAGCTCATGAAAAAACTCAAACGAGTCGATTCGAACCGAGCCAAGCTGACCACGAATCGCCCTAGCGGTAAACCAGGTTTCACGGCGCTGCCTCGCTGGAGCAGGAGAGCTGGGTGTTTCGTGTTCGTGGGGGCAGCAAGACAAACGAATGAAGCGAGAGCGCTGGCGCAGAGCTCTGACTGAACAGGGCAGCATCGGCGCTCCACGGGGCCGACCGGGTCTGGGCTGGCTATTTGCTGGGGACGCCGAGATTCTCTCGGCGGATGCGTGAGTGGGAAGTGGGAACCAAAGCAAGTGCGTGCGCGCCCGTGCCAGCCATTCATGTCACAATTATCGGGCCCAAAAAGGCGTCCTCTTCCTCGCCCTCGATACCCACGCGCCCCCATCGGAATCCCTGCCGGATCCCAAGCACCGAGTTAAAATTTGAAGGCCTCGCCTCCGAAGCCGTGGCCGATGACCGGAAACCCCAGGCTGCACTGCACCCAGCGCGCTGCCTTCTCTCTCTGTCCGTGGAGGTTAGACGCAAATCAGCACGAAGATCAGCGTGGATTAACATAACCCTTTCCACCATCATCATGGTGGCCGAAAAGTGGCGAACAAAGCCTGCTAGCTCCTGCGCGGCTTTGTTGTTGTTGTGCAGGCTTTGCTTTGTGCTCACCTAGCTCTTGACCTCTTGTGCTCTGGCGTGGAGGGTGCTGGTGGTGCCCCGTTGGGCTTTAGGCTTTGGCTTTTTAGCTGCCCTGCCCTCCACCCTCCCTCTGCAGTCTGCACCTGCACCTGCGCCTGCACCCGCACCCAGTGTCCATTGCACTGCACTGCTAGGCTTGGCTGCTCCCCACGCCATCGTGTTCCTCTTCCTTCTTCAACAACGCTCTCAAAGGCTTGGCTACTACCGCTCCACTAGCTTCACCACTCGCAATTGCAGCCGAGCCGACTGAGGAGGGAAGAAGAAACGGCATGGGTGCTGCGACGCCGCCGCTCTGCACCGCCGCGCGCGCGCGGTGCCCCTGCACGTTCCTCGCGCTGCTGCTCTGCTTCCAGCTCCTGCACACGTCGCATGCCTTCAAGGTACGTACGTAGCCATGCACTTCACGCCCATCGTTCGCTGCACTTGCAGCTACGCTAGCTCCACTAGATACAGTGCACTAACCTGTCCAGCGCGCCGCCGCCAACGATGCGTTCCAGCTGCGCGGCGTCGACGGCGGCTACGACGACAAGAAGGTCCCGCTGGCCGTCATCGTGCCGGCGGACCCCTCGCCGGAGCTGTCCGGCCAGCTGTCCCCGCTCGCCGCGCCGCCGCCGGTCCACGGCGGCGGCGGCGACGACATGCGGCCCAAGCTGCCGACGGAGCGGTGGCGCCGGGACAGGGGGGAGGTCCGGCGCGCCGCGCACCCGCCGGCCGCGGCCGCGCACGAGGCTCCCGCGCCCACTGCGGCTGGCCCCGCCGCCGGGGCGCCGGCGCCCGACTCCGGGAGCGGCGGCGGCACGGCCTTCATCAAGAGCAGCCCCGCCGTGCCGGTCCCGCGCGGCGTCACGGACACGGCCACCGTCCTGCCCTTGCCCGCGCCCGGAGAAAAGCGCCAGGTCGGTAGTGCAGTGCTGTGTACCCTGTACCGTACGTAGCGCAGTGCGGTCTCACACACGCCGCGGCCCGTTGCATTTGCATGGTTCCATCATCATCATGCATGCATCACTGTTTTACATGCATTATATGCTGCCTTTATTACTTTTTCCCTTCTCCATTTTAGCAACAACTTCTTTTTTTCACAACAGCAACTTTTCAAAGTTGTAGCATTGGAGAAGAAAGAATAAGAAGGGAAACAAAAAACTATCACCTCATGTGCCAGTTCTTGTGCACGTTCCGTTTTAACTCTGCCACTCTCAACTCTCTGTCTAACATGTTTCTTGATGATAATTTTGTGGTTTTCAGGTGGTCGGAGCCGCCACTTCGGCTGAAGCCGACTGTGTAGTAGTGCCGCTGCTGCTGGGGCTCATGGTGATGATGGCGTCTTTTGGGGTTTATTAAGCTAGTCTAGATGCACGCGGTTTAAAAGTAGCAGTAGCTGGAGAGAGGATAAAAGCTTGTTCCTTTCTCTGCTTTGTTTCTTTCTGTGCCGGGCGGCGCCCCCAGACCTAGCTAGACCTGGAAGTGGATTTGGATAATCCCGAATCAAAATGGGTTTTACCCGTTATAGTTTAGTTTGATGGATGTTTCCTGGATATGCGGATATCCCCAAGTGATCAAAGCATCCAAGTACCACAAAATCGAGTAGAGAGTTTTTCTTAGCCATTGCTTTGTGAGATATTGAGCTAGTATGCACTTGAGTGATCTGAGCTGAAGTGTTCTCTTGTGATCTTTGAGTTTGGTGCAAGCCACCCACTGTGGTTTTTAAAGGCTAGCAAGAACACCCAACCCCAAGCTTGTGGAGCGCTTTATAGAGACTTGGGTCTTTCCATTGAGTTGAGAAAAGAGAAAGAACTCGCTTTTGATCTTTGGAATCACTTGAGAGGGTTGAAATAAACCCGATCCTTTAGAACACCTCAACAGAGACATGTTTTATTTGGAAACCGAATTTCGATAAACATATCATCGAGTCTTTGTGTTTGATCGTTTGCAATTTGTTTTCTTCGTTCCTCCCTATGTTCTCTAGCATTAATCTTCACTCAAATCACTTGTGTTGCCCTAATTTTATTCCACACATTGATAAGAGCAACAAATTGCAATAAGAACTCATCTCCCTACTCTAAAAAACATATATCTTGCTCTAACCAATTAATTGGGATCAAGTTTTGCTTTAAGTGTTAAATTTTAGGTTTCTGGTATTCACCCCGTCTAGGCGACTATCGACTAGTATTATTGTAAAGGTTTGAAATATGTTTGAATAACTTTGTCATTTAAACAAGGTCTATATAATATCGGGGTTCAGATCCCTTGGCCCCCAGGGGCCACTAGTCAATGGAAGGATAGAGACGAGTCCGTCTGTCACAAGTAAATCCACCACGTCACTAGGTGACCTCCCGGGTTGAAAGGGAAATAGGGTCAAACCTTTTCCTATATGATTTTGGTGGTTGAATTACCCAACACAAACAATTGGACTAACTAGTTTGCTCTAAATTATATGTGTCACAGGTGCCAAAGGTTCACAACAAACCAATATAAAATTAAAAGAAAGGGTTCAAAACAAAGGAGCAAAGAAAACCGAAAGCTGCCCTGGTCTGGCGCACCGGACTATCCGGTGTGCCACCGGACAGTGTCCGGTGCACCAGGGAGAATCACTCCGAATTGCTCAGCTTCGGGTTTCTGGAAAATGCTCTCCGCTATAATTCACCGGACTGTCCGGTGTAGCATCGGACTGTCCGGTATGCCAGTGGGAGTAACGGCTACTGCGCCAACGGTCGACTGCAAGAGTGAACAGTACGAACTGCGCGCGCAGTCGGAGCAGGTGTCAGAAGGCGCACCGGACAGTGAACACGACCTATCCGATGCACCATCGGACTGTCCGGTGGCCCAGCTGTCAGAAGCTCCAACAGTCGAACTCTAACGGTTGGGTGACGTGGCTGGCACACCAGACAGTGTCCGGTGGCGCACCGAACTGTCCGGTGCGCCCGTCGACATCAGCCATCCCCAACGACCACTTTGGTGGTTGGGGCTATAAATACCCCCCAACCACCACACTTCAAGGCATCTAAGTTTTCAACCATTGCATTCAATACAAGAGCTCTAGACTTCACTCCAAGACACAAACAAGAGATCAAATCCTCTCCCAAGTCCAAAGATCATTCCAATCAAATAGTGACTAGTGAGAGAGCGATATTTGTGTTCATTTGAGTTCTTGCGCTTGGATCGCTTTTCTTCTTCCTCATTTCTTGTTCCCAAGTTATTTGTAATCAAGGCAAGAGACACCAATTGTGTGGTGGTCCTTGTGGGGACTAAGTGTCCTGATTGATTGAGAAGAGAAGCTCACTCGGTCTAGGTGACCGTTTGAGAGAGGGAAAGGGTTGAAAGAGACCCGGTCTTTGTGACCACCTCAATGGGGAGTAGGTTTGCAAGAACCAAACCTCGGTAAAACAAATCACATTGTCACTCTTGTCATTTGCTTGTGATTTATTTTCGCCCTCTCTTTTCGGACTCGATTTTATTTCTAACGCTAACCCCGGCTTGTAGTTGTGCTTAAAGTTTATAAATTTCAGATTCCGCCTATTCACCCCCCTCTAGGCGACTTTCAATTGGTATCAGAGCCCGGTACTTCATTAGAGCCTAACCGCTCGAAGTGATGTCGGGAGATCACACCAAGAAGGAGGTCATGACCGGCGAGAAGCCCGCTACAAGCCACGGGAAGGCTCCATCAAGGGAGTCCGGCTCCAAAGGAAAGGGAGAATCACCCTCCCACAACAAGTCGCATCGGAGTGGCGACAAGAAAAAGAAGATGAAGAAGGTGGACTACTACGAGACCGATTCTTCGTCGCCATCCACCTCCGGCTCCGACGAGCCGTCCGTCCCTTCTAAGCGCCATGAGCGCAAGAAGTTTAGTAAGATCCCCCTATGCTACCCTCGCATTTCTAAACATACTCCTTTACTTTCCGTCCCATTAGGCAAACCACCGATCTTTGATGGTGAAGATTATAGTAGGTGGAGTGAAATGATGAAGTATCACCTAACCTCACTCCACACAAGCATATGAGACATTGTTGAATTTGGAGTACATGTACCTTCCGTAGGGGATGAAGATTATGATGCGGACGAAGTCGCCCAAATCCAACACTTTAATTCCCAAGCAACTACTATACTCTTCACCTCTCTAAGTCGAGAGGAGTATAATAAGGTGCAAGGGTTGAAAAGTGCCAAAGAGATTTGGGACGTACTAAAGACCGCGCACGAAGGAGACGAGGTGACCAAGATCACCAAGATGGAAACGATCGAGGGGGAGCTCGGTCAGTTCATGCTCAACCAAGGGGAGGAGCCACAAGCTATGTACAACCGGCTCAAGACCTTGGTGAACCAAGTGCGCAACCTCGGGAGCACCAAATGGGATGACCATGAAATGGTCAAGGTTATTCTTAGATCACTCATTTTTCTTAATCCTACTCAAGTTCAATTAATTCATGGTGATCCTAGATATAAGCTAATGTCTCCTGAGGAAGTGATAGGAAAGTTTGTGAGCTTTGAGTTGATGATCAAAGGCTCCAAACAAATCATCGAGCGAGGCGCCACCTCAACACCCGAGGTGCAACCCGTTGCATTCAAGGCGACGGAAGAAGAAAAGAAGGATTCTACACCAAGTAGAGTCCCCATCGACACCTCCAAGCTTGACAACGAGGAGATGGCTTTAATCATCAAAAGCTTTCGCCAAATCCTCAAGCAAAGGAGGGGGAAGGACTGCAAGCCCTGCTCCAAGAAAGTTTGCTACAAATGTGGTAAGCCCGGTCATTTCATTGCTAAATGTCCATTATCTAGTGATAGTGACAGGGGCGACGACAAGAGGGGAAAGAGGAAGGAAAAGAAGAGAAATTACAAGAAGGGCAGCGATGCCCATGTTTGCCGGGAATAGGACTCCGACGAGAGCTCCACCGACTCCTCCTCCGACGAGGACGCCGCCGAGATCACCGTCAACGAAGGCCTCCTCTTCCCCAACGTCGGCCACAAGTGCCTCATGGCAAAGGACGGCAAGAAGAAGAAGGTAAAATCTAGATCCTCCACTAAGTATGCAACATCTAGTGATGAGGCTAGTGATGATGAGGATGATTTGTTTACTCATTTTACCAATCTTAACATGCAACAAAAAGAAAAATTGAATGAATTGATTAGTGCTATTCATAAGAAGGATGAACTCTTGGATAGCCAAGAGGACTTCCTAATTAAAGAAAATAAGAAGCATGTTAAGGTTAAAAATGCTTATGCTCAGGAGGTAGAGAAAAATAAAAAATTGACTAGTGAGCTTAGCACTTGCCATAATATTATATCCAACCTTAGAAATGAAAATGCCAAATTAATCGCTAAGGTTGAGAAGTTTGATGTTTGTGATGATTCAATTGTTAGTCTTAGAAATGATAATACCAATTTAATTGCTAAGATTGACAAGTTGAATGAATCTCTTTCTAGCCTTAAGATTGAGAATGAAAAATTAATTGCTAAGGCTAAGGAATTAGATGTTTGCAATGTTTCTATTTCTAATCTTAGAAATGAGAATGTTACTTTACATGCTAAGATTGATGAATTAAATACTCGCAAACCCTCTACATCTACTGTCAGTCATGTCTCTATTTGTACTAGATGTAGAGGTGTTAATATTGATGCTATCCATGATCACATTGCTATGATTAAACAATAAAATGATCATATAGCAAAATTAGATGCTAAAATTGACGAGCATGAATTATAAAATGAGAAATTTAAATTTGCTCATAGTATGCTCTATAATGGGAGACACCCTGGCATTAAGGATGGCATTGGCTTCCAATAGGGAGGCAATGTCAAGCTTAATGCCCCAAGAGATTGTCTAACTTTGTTAAGGGCAAGGCTCCCATGCCTCAGGATAACGAGGGTTACATCTTATATCCTGCTGGTTATCCTAATGATAAGATTAGGAAAATTCATGCTAAGAAGACTCATTCTGTTTCTCACCATGCTTTTATTTATAAGAATGAGGCTTCTAGCTTTAGGCGTTCTATCCATGTTAAAATGTCTAAGAAGAAATCTCCTATTGCATCAAATGATCATAACATTTCATTTAAGACTTTTGATGCTTCATATGTGCTTACTAACAAATCAGGCAAAGTAGTTGCCAAATATGTTGGGGGCAAACACAAGGGCTCCAAGACTTGTGTTTGGGTACCCAAGGTGCTTGTTTCTAATGTCAAAGGACCCAAGACCGTTTGGATACCTAAGAACAAGGCCTAAACTTATTTTGTAGGTTTATGCATCCGGGGGCTCAAGTTGGATCATTGATAGCGGGTGCACAAACCACATGACTTGTCGGGGACCATAATTAGGGGTACCCCCGAGGTTCCTAAATCTTAGCTGGTAACCCCCATCAGCATAAAGCTGCAAAGGCCTGATGGGTGCGATTAGATTAAGGATCGGTCCGTTCGAAGGACGCGATCACGCCTCGCCCGAGCCTAGCCTCGGACAAGGGCAGCCGACCCCGGAGGATCTCCGTCTCGCCCGAGGCCCCCTCAGCGGCTGACGTATTTACAACTCGCCCGAGGCCCTGTCTTCGCCAAGAAGCCGCCCTGACCAAATCGCCGCACCGACCGACCAAATCGTAGGGGCATTTAATGCAAAGGTGACCTGACACCTTATCCTGGCGCGCGCCCTGCGGCTGACAGGGCCGAAGTGACCACCGTCACTTCGTCGCTCCACTGACCGGCTTGACAGAAGGACAGCGCCGCCTGCGCCACTCCGACTGCAGCGCCACTCGGTAGAGTGAGGCTGACAGGCAGTCAGACCCGGCCGTAGACACCATAGGAAGCTCCGCCTGACCCCAGGGCTCGGACTCGGGCTAAGTCCCGGAAGACGGCGAACTCCGCTCCGCCCGACCCCAAGGCTCGGACTCGGGCTAAGTCCCGGAAGACGGCGAACTCCGCTCCGCCCAACCCCAGGGCTCGGACTCGGGCTAAGTCCCGGAAGACGGCGAACTCCGCTCCGCCCGACCCCAAGGCTCGGACTCGGGCTAAGTCCCGGAAGACGGCGAACTCCGCTCCACCCGACCCTAGGGCTCGGACTCGGGCTAAGCCCCAGAAGACGACGAATTCTGCCTCGCCCGACCCCAGGGCTCGGACTCCGCTCTGACCTCAGCCGACGATCTCCGCCTCGCTCGACCCCAGGGCTCGGACTCCGCCCTAGCCACTGCCGACCGACTCCGCCTCGCCCGACCCTGGGGGCTCGGACTCGGCCTCGGCCACAGAAGACAGACTCGACTTCGGCTTCGGAGGAGCTTCCACGTCGCCCGACCTAGGGCACGGACCGGCCACGTCAACAGGAGGCGCCACCATCACCTTACCCCGAGCTGACTCGAACCTCAGGGGACAAGACCAGCGTCCCATCTGGCTCGCTCCGCCAGATAGGCAATGATGGCGTCCCTGCACGCGCAGTGACGATGGCGGCTAGGGCTCCCTTACGGAAGCAAGAGGACGTTAGCAAAGACTCGACAGCTCCAATAGCTGCCTCTCCACCAGGCTCTAGCGCTCCTCTGACGGCCACGACATCACACCAACAGGGTGCTAAGATCTCTCCGGCTGCCACGATGGCATGTACTTAGGGCGCTAGCTCTCCCCCGCTAGACACGTAGCACTCTGCTACTCCCTCATTGTACACCTGGATCCTCTCCTTGCGCCTATAAAAGGAAGGACCAGGGCCCTCTTAGAGAGGGTTGGCCACGCGGGGACGAGGACGAGACGAAGGCGCTCGTGTGAGGCAGCTCGCTCCCTCTCCCGCGTGGACGCTTGTAACCCCCTACTGCAAGCGCACCCGACCTGGGCGCGGGACGAACACGAAGGCCGCGGGATTCCCCACGTCTCTCTCCCTCTCCGCCTCACTCTCCCCCCTTCGCACCCGCTCTCGCGCTCGACCCATCTGGGCTGGGGCGCGCGGCGACATTCACTCGTCGGCATTAGGGACCCTCGGTCTCGAAACGCCGACAGTTGGCGCGCCAGGTAGGGGCACGCTGCGTGTTGACGAACAGCTACCCGTCAAGCTCCAGATGGGCAGTCTCCAACGACCTCTTCGACCCGGGACGGTGCTCCGTTTCGGGAGCCTCGAGTTCATGTCTCTCGACGGTGGCTACGACATGATACTCCTTCTTCTGTCGCGCGACGGCGACAATGGCGGCCAACGACCCGCATGTCGGCGGCGGAATCGACGACGTCTTCCCCACGTGGCGGAAGAGCTACCTTCGAGCTCATCCCGTCGCCTTCCCCGCCGCCAGAGGAGACGACGGGGCCACCAAGGCCAAGCAGGAGGCGGCACCGCGTCGGCTGTCGAGCGAGTCGACGGCACCAGCGCCCCGACGGGAGACACGCCGAGCGTCGGCCTCGTGCCTGAGACGAAGGCGAGCGCCGTTTCCCCGCGACACGCCTACTCCAAGCGGACGGACGACGCCAGCACGCTCACGAAGGACTTGCTAGACGTCACCCTTGTACCTGCGACGACGGCGCGGTCTACTCCCAACGCGACTTCATCACCGCCCGTCGACCAGGAGGTACCGACCGACTCCCATCTCGTACATTTTGTATCCAGCCTTGACCCACCGAGCGACCCTGCTTTGGTGGGAGCCCTCGTAGAGGCATGTCCAAACCCTTTTGGGTTTCGCATGCGATCACCTTGGGACCGGCTGACGGACGTCTCGACCTACGGGCCCTCTGGGTCCGAGGAAGACGACGAACCCAGCTTCTGTTGGGATCTCTCTGGACTTGGCAACCCCTGTGCCATGCAGGACTTCATGACCGCATGCGACTACTGCCTTTCCGACTGTTCCGACGGTAGCCGCGGCTTCGGCGATGAAGACTGCGGCCCAAGTCGTGAATGTTTCCACGTCGATCTAGGGGGCCCGCCGAAGGCAACCATCTTGGCATGCCGGCGGACGGTGATCCCCCTAGGCCGGTGCCTCGCGTTGACATCCCTCGGGAGCTAGCTGTGGTCCCAGTCCCTGCGGGGGGTCGGGACACACAGCTCGAGCAAATCCGCGAGGTACAGGCCAGGCTCGATGAGGGAGCAGGAGCGCTTGAGCCGATCCGCCGGGACGTCGGGCAGGCATGGGTGGTCCAACCTCCTGCCGGAGAAATGCGTCATCTACCCCAGGGCTTCCAGCACCGCATCGCCGACGATGTCAGGCTCAGGCCGCCACCCACATCCAGCGGGGTTGGCCAGAACCTGGCTGCAGCAGCAATGCTCCTCCGCGCAATGCCGGAGCCATCAACTACCAAGGGGCGACGCATCCAAGGAGAGCTCAAGAATCTCCTGGAAGGCGCCGCGGTCCGACGGGTCGAGAGCTCCGCCTCCCGAGGGCAGGGCTACCCCTCGGAACATCATGCCGCGACTTCCCGCTTCATGAGGGAGGCCTCGGTCAACACCGGGCGCACGCGCCACACAGCGCCTGCGGCCCCTGATCGCCTCGGCAACGAGCGCCCTCGCCGCGACCGTCAGGCCCGCCTCGACGAGAGGGTGCGCCGAGGCTACCACCCCAGGCGTGGGAGACACTACGACAGTGGGGAGGATCGGAGTCCTTCGCCCAAACCACCTGGTCCACAGGCCTTCAGTAGGGCCATACGACGGGCGTCGTTCCCGACCCGGTTCCGACCCCCGGCTACTATCACGAAGTACTCGAGGGAGACGAGACCGGAACTGTGGCTCGCGGACTACCGTTTGGCCTGCCAACTGGGTGGAACGGACGATGACAACCTCATCATCCGCAACCTCCCCCTGTTCCTCTCCGACACCGCTCGCGCCTGGTTGGAGCACCTGCCTCCGGGGCAGATCTCCAACTGGGACGACCTAGTCCAAGCTTTTGCCGGCAATTTCCAGGGCACATACGTGCGCCCCGAGAACTCCTGGGACCTCCGAAGCTGCCAACAGCAGCCGGGAGAGTCTCTCCGGGACTACATCCGGTGATTCTCGAAGCAGCGCACCGAGCTGCCTAACGTCACCGACTCGGATGTCATCGGCGCGTTCCTCGCTGGCACCACTTGCCGCGACCTGGTGAGCAAGCTGGGACGCAAGACCCCCACCAGGGCGAGCGAGCTGATGGACATCGCCACTAAGTTTGCCTCTGGCCAGGAGGCGGTCGAGGCTATCTTTCGAAAGGACAAGCAGCCCCAGGGCCGCCCATCGGAAGATGCCCCCGAGGCGTCAACTCAGCATGGCGCCAAGAAGAAGGGCAAGAAGAAGTCACAAACGAAACGCGACGCCGCCGACGCGGACCTTGTCGCCGCCACCGAGTTCAAGAACCCTCGGAAACCTCAAGGAGGTGCCAACCTCTTCGACAAGATGCTCAAGGAGCCGTGCCCCTACCACCAGGGGCTCGTCAAGCACACCCTCGAGGAGTGCATCATGCTTCGGCGACACTTCCACAAGGCTGGGCCACCCGCGGAGGGTGGCAGGGCCCACGACGACGACGACAGGAAGGAAGATCACCAAGCAGGAGGATTCCCCGAGGTCCGCGACTGCTTCATGATCTACGGTGGGCAAGCGATGAATGCCTTGGCTCGACACCGCAAGCAAGAGCGCCGGGAGGTCCGTTCGGTGAAGGTGGTGGCGCCAGTCTACCTAGACTGGTCCGACAAGCCCATCACCTTCGACCGAGCCGACCACCCCGACCATGTGCCGAGCCCGGGGAAATACCTGCTCGTCGTCGACCCCATCATCGGCGACGTCAGACTCACCAAGGTCCTCATGGACGGAGGCAGCAGCCTCAACATCATTTATGCCGAGACCCTCGGACTCCTGCGCGTCGATCTATCCTCTGTCCGGGCAGGTGCTGCGCCCTTCCACGGGATCATTCCCGGGAAACGCGTCCAGCCCCTCGGACAACTCGACCTTCCCGTCTGCTTCAGAACATCCTCCAACTTCCGAAGGGAGACCCTGACGTTCGAGGTGGTTGGGTTCTGAGGAACCTACCACGCGGTACTGGGAAGACCGTGCTACGCGAAGTTCATGGCCGTCCCCAACTACACCTACCTGAATCTCAAGATGCCGGGCCCCAACGGGGTCATCACCGTCGGCCCCACGTACAAACACGCGTTCGAATGCGACGTGGAGTGCGTGGAGTACGCCGAGGCCCTCGCCGAGTCCGAGGCCCTCATCGCCGACCTGGGGAACCTCCCCAACGAGGTGCCAGACGTGAAGCGTCACGCCGGCAACTTCGAGCCAGCAGAGACGGTCAAGTCCGTCCCCCTCGACCCCATCAACGACATCTCCAAGCGAGTCCGGATCGACTCCAAGCTCGATCCCAAATAGGAAGCAGTGCTCGTCGACTTCCTCCGCGCAAACGCCGACGTTTTCGTGTGGAGTCCCTCGGACATGCCTGGCATATCGAGGGAGGTCGCCGAGCACTCACTGGACATCCAGGCTGGAGCTCGACCCGTCAAGCAGCCTCTGCGCCGATTCGACGAGGAGAAGCGCAGAGCCATAGGCGAAGAGATCCACAAGCTAATGGCGGCAGGGTTCATCAAAGAGGTATTCCATCCCGAATGGCTTGCCAACCCTGTGCTTGTGAGAAAGAAAGGTGGGAAATGGCGGATGTGCGTAGACTACACTGGTCTGAACAAAGCATGTCCGAAGGTTCCCTACCCCCTGCCTCACATCGATCAAATTGTGGATTCCACTGCCGGGTGCGAAACCCTGTCTTTCCTCGATGCCTACTCAGGTTATCACCAAATCAGGATGAAAGAGTCCGACCAGCTCGCGACTTCTTTCATCACGCCCTTCGGCATGTACTGCTATGTCACCATGCCGTTCGGCTTGAGGAATGCGGGCGCAACGTACCAGCGGTGCATGAACCATGTGTTCGGCGAACACATTGGCCGCAAGGTCGAGGTTTACGTTGATGACATCCTAGTCAAGACAAGGAAAGCCTCCGACCTCCTTTCCGACCTTGAAGTGACATCCCGATGTCTCAAGGCGAAAGGCGTCAAGCTCAATCCCGAAAAGTGTGTCTTCGGGGCGCCCCGAGGCATGCTCTTGGGGTTCACCGTCTCCGAGCGGGGCGTCGAAGCCAACCCGGAGAAGACCGCGGATTCGCGGCCGTCGTGCAGCACCCTGAGCCCTTGTTGGAGACACCCGGGGGCTACGCCCGGGGGCTACGGACTGGCCGACAGTCAAGGCGAGGTCTCAGTCGTCAAGGAAGGGTCGGCTTTGCCTCGGCAGAATCCGAACCTCCCTCGAGGGCTAAAAAGGGGGAACCCCTCCGCGTCGAAATTTTCAATCGGAAAGGCTTTTGCGACTATGTCGGAAGCAGGACCCCAAGGAGCGAACGCGGGTGCATGTAAGTGGCGAGGCCGACTGAGCCGAGGGACTCCTACACCTCCGGGTTACGGACACCTCACTCGTCACCCGCCACGAAAAGTGACCCCTACTCGGGGAAGCCATCCTGCTACTGACAGGCGAAGCCGGACACTCAAATTGAAAGGGGAAGGAGTGCGACTTCATGCAATAGTGATAAAGTGTTCAGGCCTCAGCGGCCGCAGAAAGACACGCGTGTACCCAACAGAAATTGCTCCCACAAGAGTTAGGCGTCGCCCTGGGAAGGACCCGCGCCTCCAGCTTCGTCCTCGCCCTCGGTAAAGTCCATCCCAGCTTCGGACGGCGGCGGCACAGGCGGGAGGATTTCCGCCTCGAAGGTGGTCGCCAGCACTGAGCTCGGGCCCGCGGCGGCCGCATCGAGTCTCTGGACTTCTGCCAGGGCGGCTTCATCTTCGTCAGGAAGGCAATACCCCTCGCTGACCCGCTCCAGGTCCACAACGTAGTGGGAAGCGAGCACGGCGAAGGCCCGCCTGACACCGTGATGTAGCGCCCCACGGAGTCTCCCGCGCACGTGATCGCCCAACGCCTGCAGGCGACTCAGAGGAGAGCTCCCTGAGGGGACGTCGCCGGAGCCAAGGACTTGGTAGAAGTCCGAGATGGCCTCGGACATGGCCGCATGGTCAGCCTCCCTCTGCTCGGCAAGCGCCTCGGCAAGCGCCCTGGCGGACTCATCGAGGGCAGACTCGAGTTCTGTGGACAATCGGAAGAAAGATCTCTAACGCAAGCGGAGGAAACAAGCAGAAACAGAAACCGAAAATGGCCAGGACGTACCTCCAGCTCGGGCACGCTGCTCCGAGGCTGCGGCCTGGGCTACGGCTAGGTCTGCTGCAAGGGCTCCGGCCCGGCTTTCAGCCTTGGCAGCCCGGCCCCAAGATTGGTCTCGCTCTTTGGCGACCTGGTCGAACTCCGACTGCCGTCGTTGCACCTCTGCGCGTGCCGCTGCCGCCTCGGCTCTCAGATCGGCGCAGAGCAACCGAAGGTCCGCCACCTCGGCGCCCTGCTGGGAGAGGCGCGCAGTAGCCTTGGCGAGCGAGGTCCTCAGGGATCGCAGCGAGCCCCAGATGTCAACCTCGTTGCGGATGAACGATGACTTAGCGGCGCTCAGATCCGTCAAATCCTGAAGGAAGGAAGCAGGGCGTCACAGAAGACGCCTTGGTCACCAAAAAAGGTATGCCTGAAACCATTACCTGGAGAATCTTGGGGACATCCCTGCAGAAGACCTCCAGCGACGACCGGAGCGACCCCATCGTTGCTTCGGCACGCTCGCGGAGCTCGTCCCAAGACCGCTCCTCCCGCTCATTGTCAAGGACGAAGAAGGGATCCGGTGCCCCACGGGTTCGAAACCGGAGCTACTCGCGTCGCCCCTCGGAGCCCCGCCGCGCAGGGACAAGGCTGCCGCTCGGCGGGACGGGTCACGTTTCCATGCCCCCTCCTCCGAGGCACCGAGCGCCGACGCCTCGGCCACCTCAGCGTCGGCAGCGATAGGTCATTCCCCGACTGGGACGGCAACGACTTCAGCAGCAGCGGGCGCCAGCACCGGTGGCATGTCCGGTGGGCCCGAGGCCACGTCCACGCCAGCTGCCTCCTCCAGCACGATGGCCGCCTCAGCAAAAGAGCCGGCCTTGGCAACTCGCTCCACGGCAACTGGTGCCGCCTGAGCCCCCCGCCGTGGAGCGCCTTGCGACAAGGCCGGCTGAACAACGAGGCCCGGCGCGGCACCGGCTGCGGAAGCCGATGCCGTCTTAAGGGCTTTCCGGGGAGCCAGGTCGGTCAGGCCATGGCTTCGCTTGCTGAGGAGGAAATAAAAGTTGCGGTCGGGACATATGAATGAGGAGCCAGAACGAAGGTGTTCCAAAGTACTTACCCGCTCCGGGCCATGATCAACCGCACCGGGGGAGAGGTCTCTCGGATCTCGATCTCCCGGGACGTCGCCAAGATCCGCCTCGCTGCCGACTTCGGTGCGACCCTCGTCTTGGGTGCCTCAGACGCCCGGGAGACGGACTGCCCAGGTGCTGCCGTGGCGACCTGAGGGTCGCTCTCCTGCACTGCCGGCATGGGCGATAGCTCCCCGGGAACCACCGCCTCGACCTGACTCCCCGGAGGCACCTCGGCTTCCCCGACCGAGAGGTCAAGTCCCCCTTCGATCTGCCCCCGCTCACTGGGCCGGGACTTTGACGTCCTGACTCCGGGAACTGACGGCGCCGGCACACTCGGGGGCTGGCCTGATGACTCCTGGCCTGGCCTCAAATCTGGGCTGAGGCCGAGACGAGCAGCCATGTCGTCTACCTCGTCGTCATCCTCGTCATCATCGTCGTCGTCGGGCGTTTCCGGCGACGGCTCCCTCGGGAGTCCCTCCCTCTCCTGCCGACGACGGAGCTTTTCCAAGGCGTCTCGGGCCCGCGTCCGCTCGCGGGCCCGGGCCTTCTCTGCGTCCTTATTCTTCTTCTTCTCCTCCGCGGCAACCCGCCGCGCCGCTCAATCCACCGCGTCCTCCGGGACCCGCGGCCGGGAAGGCTTGTGCCACCCACCTCCTGGAGACAAATGGAAATCCCGATCGTCAGAACCAAGGGCCACCTAACGCAAGGAGAAGGAACGGACACTCACCAGGGTCACGCACCCTCGGTTAGGGCGCATCAAAGGCTGGGAGAAGGTGCTGGGATCTGGCTTCCCCAACGCAACGGCCACTCGCCCGTGAAGGACGTCGAAAGGAAGAGGATTCGAGGACATCCGCGAGCCCTCTAGGTCGGCCTCCGGTGTCATCTCCTAGAGCTGCAGCCGTCGCTCCGCCAATGGAAGCACCCTCCAGCGATGGATGGCGGCAATCACCCCCGAGGCGGTGAGTCCCCCCCTCCGCAGCACCTCCAAGGCCTGAAGAAGGGGTTCGAGATTCTTCTGTCTTTCCTGCGGGGTCCTGTGGCGCCAAGCCTCGGTGGCGGCGGTGACCACTCGCTGGGAGAACGGCGGGAGCAACTCGCCGTCATTCCGGAGGTAGAACCATCGGCGCTGCCACCCCTTATTCGAGGACGCGAGGATGGCAGGAATATATAGCGACGCCCGTGACTGCCTCAGTTGGAGGATGCAGCCGCCGGCCCGCACTGCCGCACGGACCCTTCTCTCCCCCGTCAGCGAAGCGAAAAGCTCCACAGAAAAGAGATGGGTCCACAAATCCCAGTGGGGGGCGATCCGCAAGTACCCTTCGCACACCGCTACGAAGATGGCGGCCTGCAAGATGGAGTTGGGGCTGAGGTTGTGCAGCTCCACCCTGTAATGGTGCAGGATCGCCCGCATGAAGCGGCTCGCCGGCGCACCAAATCCCCGCTCGTGGAAGGAGGCGAAGCTCACAATATACCCCGGTGGTGGGGACGGAGCGGCTCCGCTCGCGGGGGGATCCATTCCGGCCGCCTTTCATCAGAAAGAGGACGGAGTAAACCCTCAGCAACAAGATCCTCCAGATCACCCGCCGTCACCGTGGAGAAAGGCCATGGGTCGCGCGGCGGGACGACGGTCACCCGGTCAGCCATCACCTAGCAGAAGGGGTGGCGGCGCGAGGGACAGGGTGAGCGGTTTCTCTTCCTCTGGCTAAATCTCTTGGGTTATGAAAACCTAAGAGGAAGGCAAGAGGCGGAGCAAAGAGCCATCGCCAGGCCCTCTCTCGACTATATGAAGGCCAAAGCGAGACCCGTTCAAACGTCTCGCCCGGACCGGCCGCAGGATTCAAAAACACGAAGCAAAACGGTCGTTCCTCGAACGGCTCGCGCGTGCGCAACGGCCGCCCCGAGAACCACTCGCCCCGTCGCATTAACTCCACGGCGGGACACGCGGCGCTTCGGCAGAAGAAGCGAGCGACGCTTCACCTTCGCCACGATAACCGCATCAAAAAAGGTACGCCACGTCGTTCGATTTCGTATCCTTTTCCTTTTTTCCTCTTTCTCTCTCTTGCAACAGGGACCGGGAAAGGGGGAAACCCCGGAAAGGATCCTTCTCCGTGAAGGAACCAGGCTCCGAGCCTCCCTACTGATCAGAGGTTCGAAGGCTGGCCCTCCGAAGGGGTTCGACAGCCGCCACAGATCGCGTGGGCTCTACACCCACTACTGGTCAGGGGTTCGAAGGTCGGCCCCTCGAAAGGGTTCAACGACCGCCTCAGGCTACTCGGGCTCCGCGCCCACTACTGATCAGGGCTTCGAAGGCTGGCCCCCGAAGGGTTCACAGTCGCCTCAGACATAGAGCGAGGGATGACCAGGGGTACGTTCGATACATAACCGAGGCTCGGGCTACGCTCCCGAGGTACCCTAGGACATTTCCGAGACCAGCGGGAGCGATCCTGTAACAGAATCCCATCGGAGGGAGGCATCGAGCCCTTGGACCCCGTCGCCAGGGGACCGGGTCTGGCAGGTCACCCGCAGGTACTTTTGGGCACGCCTCCGGGCCACATCCGACCCCTAACGAATGGGGCACGGGCGTCCACTCGGATCACCCGTTCGCAGCTCACTGGAGACACCATGTTCGTCGCCCATCGAGGGCAACATGGCGCTTTCCCCCCCTCCTCCTTGCGGAAAGGCGACGCAGGGGCGTATGTAAAAAAGTCGGGTCTGTCCTTGATCGTCCTCTCGCTCTGTGCGGAGGCTCGGGGGCTGCTCTCGCAAACTCGGCTCCGGCCAAACCGTTGACAGCGTCAACATACCAGCCCGAGAACTTGGGACTCGACGGTGCACCCGGGCTACGGCCAGCTCGCATGAGGGAACGACCAGACCAGCTAAGCCATCACTCGAGGCATTAAGACCTCGAAGGAGTCTAACCACTCCTCCGAGGCCTCGGGGGCTACACCCGGCGGGTGCACTTGCGTGCCCCCGCCGGAACGAACAGCAACCGAGAAAGGCTGGTCCCCTTGCAAAAAAGTGCGACGAAAGCCTCCAAGCGAGTGTTTACACTCCCTCGGAGGCTCAGGGGCTACTGTCGGGGACCATAATTAGGGGTACCCCCGAGGTTCCTAAATCTCAGCTGGTAACCCCCATCAGCATAAAGCTGCAAAGGCCTGATGGGTGCGATTAGATTAAGGATCAGTCCGTTTGAAGGACGCGATCACACCTCGCCCGAGCCTAGCCTCGGACAAGGGCAGCCGACCCCGGAGGATCTCCGTCTCGCCCGAGGCCCCCTCAGCGGCTGACGTATTTACAACTCGCCCGAGGCCCTGTCTTCGCCAAGAAGCCGCCCTGACCAAATCGCTGCACCGACCGACCAAATCGCAGGGGCATTTAATGCAAAGGTGACCTGACACCTTATCCTGGCGCGCGCCCTGCGGCTGACAGGGCCGAAGTGACCGCCGTCACTTCGCCGCTCCACTGACCGGCCTGACAGAAGGACAGCGCCGCCTGCGCCACTCCGACTGCAGCGCCACTCGGCAGAGTGAGGCTGACAGGCAGTCAGACCCGGCCGCAGACACCATAGGAAGTTCCGCCCGACCCCAGGGCTCGGACTCGGGCTAAGTCCCGGAAGACGGCGAACTCCGCTTCCACCCGACCCCAAGGCTCAGACTCGGGCTAAGTCCCGGAAGACGGCGAACTCTGCTCCGCCCGACCCCAGGGCTCGGACTCGGGCTAAGTCCCGGAAGACGGCGAACTCCGCTCCGCCCGACCCCAGGGCTCGGACTCGGGCTATGTCCCGGAAGACGGCGAACTCCGCTCCGCCCGACCCCAAGGCTCGGACTCGGGCTAAGTCCCGGAAGACGGCGAACTCCGCTCCGCCCGACCCCAGGGCTCGGACTCGGGCTAAGCCCCAGAAGACGACGAATTCTGCCTCGCCCGACCCCAGGGCTCGGACTCCGCTCTGACCTCAGCCGACGATCTCCGCCTCGCCCGACCCCAGGGCTCGGACTCCGCCCTGGCCACTGCCGACCGACTCCGCCTCGCCCGACCCTGGGGGCTCGGACTCGGCCTCGGCCACAGAAGACAGACTCGACTTTGGCTTCGGAGGAGCTTCCACGTCGCCCGACCTAGGGCACAGACCGGCCACGTCAACAGGAGGCGCCACCATCACCTTACCCCGAGCTGACTCGAACCTCAAGGGACAAGACCAGCGTCCCATCTGGCTCGCTCTGCCAGATAGGCAATGATGGCGTCCCTGCACGCGCAGTGACGATGGCGGCCTGCGGCTCCCTTACGAAAGCAAGAGGACGTCAGCAAAGACTCGACAGCTCCAACAGCTGCCTCTCCACCAGGCTCCAGCACTCCTCTGACGGCCACGACATCACACCAACAGGGTGCCAAGATCTCTCCGGCTGCCACGATGGCATGTACTTAGGGCGCTAGCTCTCCCCCGCTAGACACGTAGCACTCTGCTACTCCCTCATTGTACACCTGGATCCTCTCCTTGAGCCTATAAAAGGAAGGACCAGGGCCTTCTTAGAGAGGGTTGGCCGCGCGGGGACGAGGACGAGACGAAGGCGCTCGCGTGAGGCCGCTCGCTCCCTCTCCCACGTGGACGCTTGTAACCCCCTACTGCAAGCGCACCCGACCTGGGCGCGGGACGAACACGAAGGCCGCGGGATTCCCCACGTCTCTCTCCCTCTCCGCCTCGCTCTCCCCCCTTCGCGCCCGCTCTCACGCTCGACCCATCTGGGCTGGGGCACGCGGCGACATTCACTCGTCGGCATTAGGGACCCCCGGTCTTGAAATGCCGACATGACTGGAGAGAAAAGGATGTTCTCCTCCTATGAGAAAAACCAAGATCCCCAAAGAGCTATCACATTCGAGGATGGAAATCAAGGTTTGGTCAAAGGACTTGGTAAAATTGCTATATCACATGACCATTCTATTTCCAATGTTTTTCTTGTAGATTCTTTAGATTATAACTTGCTTTCAGTTTCTTAATTATGTAAAATGGGCTGCAATTGTCTTTTTACGGATATAGGTGTTACTGTCTTTAAAAGAAGTGATGATTCAGTAGCATTTAAGGGAGTGTTAGAGAGTCAACTATACTTAGTTGATTTTAATAGAGCTGAACTCGACACTTGCTTAATTGCTAAGACTAACATGGGTTGGCTCTGGCATCACCGACTAGCTCATGTTGGGATGATGAATCTTCATAAGCTTCTAAAGAGAGAGCACATTTTGGGACTAACAAATGTTCATTTTGAGAAAGACAAGATTTGTATCGCATGTCAAGCAGGGAAGCAAGTTGGTGTTCATCATCCACACAAGAACATTATGACGACCGACAGCCACTTGAGCTACTCCATAAGGACCTATTCGGCCCGATAGCTTACATAAGCATCGGCAGGAGTAAGTACTGTCTAGTTATTGTGGATGATTATTCTCACTTCACTTGGGTATTCTTTTTGCAGGAAAAATCTCAAACCCAAGAGACCTTAAAGGGATTCTTGAGATGGGCTCAAAATGAGTTCGGCTTAAGGATCAAGAAGATAAGAAGCGACAATGGAACGGAGTTCAAGAACTCTCAAATTGAAGGCTTTCTTGAGGAGGAGGGCATTAAGCATGAGTTCTCTTCTCCCTATACACCACAACAAAATGGTGTAGTGGAGAGGAAGAATAGAACTCTACTTGACATGGCAAGGACCATGCTTGATGAGTACAAGACACCGGATCGGTTTTGGGCCGAAGTAATCAACACTGCTTGCTACGCCATCAATCGTTTATATCTACACCGAATCCTCAAGTAGACATCATATGAACTCTTCACCGAGCAAGTTGATCTTGATGAGCTAGATGATGAAGAGGCTCCATGCGTCGCGCTAAGGAACATGTCCATTGGAGATGTGTGTCCTAAGGAATCCGAAGAGCCTCCACAAGCACAAGATCAACCTTCATCTTCCATACAAGCATCTCCACCAACTCAAGATGAGGATCATGCTCAAGATGATGAAAATGAAGATTAAGAAGATGAGCCACCTCAAGAGGAGGACAATGATCAAGGGAGAGATGCCAATGATCAAGACAAGGAAGATGAACAAGATCCAAGGCCGCCACACCCAAGAGTCCACCAGGCGATTCAAAGAGATCACCCCGTGAACACCATCCACGACGATATTCATAAGGGGGTAACTACTCAATCTCGAGTCACTGATTTTTGTGAACATTACTCTTTTGTTTCCTCCATTGAGCCACACAGGGTAGAGGATGCACTTAAATATTCGGATTGGGTGCTGGCGATGCAAGAGGAGCTCAACAACTTCACGAGGAATGAGGTATGGCATTTAGTTCCACGTCCTAATCAAAATGTTGTAGGAACCAAGTGGGTGTTCCGCAACAAGCAAGATGAGCATGGTGTGGTGACAAGGAACAAAGCACGACTTGTGGCTAAGGGATATTCACAAGTCGAAGGTTTGGATTTTGGTGAAACCTATGCACCCGTAGCTAGGCTTGAGTCAATTCGTATATTACTTGCCTATGCTGCTTACCATGGATTTAAGCTTTATCAAATAGATGTGAAAAGTGCCTTCCTCAATGGACCAATCAAGGAAGAGGTCTATGTTGAGCAACCTCCTGGCTTTGAAGATAGTAAGTACCCCAATCATGTTTACAAACTCTCAAAGGCGCTTTATGGGCTCAAGCAAGCCCCAAGAGCATGGTACGAATGCCCTCGAGATTTTCTTATCACTAATGGCTTCAAAGTAGGCAAGGTTGATCATACTCTCTTTACTAAAACTATTGCAAAAGATTTGTTTGTATGCCAAATTTATGTTGATGATATCATATTTGGGTCTACTAACATATCTACTTGTGAAGAGTTTAGTAGGATCATGGTACAAAAATTCAAGATGTCTATGATGGGGGAGTTGAAGTATTTCTTAGGATTTCAAGTCAAGCAACTCCAAGAGGGCACCTTCATCAGCCAAACGAAGTACATTCAAGACATACTCACCAAGTTTGGAATGAAGGATGCCAAGCCCATCAAGACACCCATGGGAACCAATGGGCATCTCGACCTCGACACGGGAGGTAAATCCGTAGATCAAAAGGTATACCAGTCGATGATAGGATCCTTACTCTATTTATGTGCATCTCGACCGGACATTATGCTTTCTGTATGCATGTGTGCAAGGTTCCAAGCCGATCCTAATGAAGTTCACCTTAGGGCCGTGAAGCGAATCTTGAGATATTTAGTTCATACACCTAAGTTTGGCCTTTGGTACCCCAAGGGATCCTCTTTTGATTTATTAGGATATTCAGATGCTAATTAGGCATGATGTAAAATTAATAGGAAGAGCACATCAGGGACTTGTCAGTTTCTGGGAAGATCCCTGGTGTCTTGGGCTTCAAAGAAACAAAACTTAGTTGCTCTTTCTACCGCCGAAGCCGAGTATATTGCCGCAGGCCATTGTTGCGCGCAATTTCTTTGGATGAGGCAAACCCTCAGAGATTATGGCTACAAATTTAACAAAGTCCCTGAGTGCAATCCGCATGGCGGATAATCCCGTTGAGCACAGCCGCACTAAGCACATAGCCATTCGGTATCACTATTTGAGAGATCACCAACAAAGGGGGGATATCGAGATAGCCTATATTAACACCAAAGATCAATTAGCTGATATCTTTACCAAACCATTAGATGAGAAAACCTTTACCAAACTTAGGAGTTAGGAATGAGCTAAATATCCTTGATTCTTGGAATTTTGATTGATACTTTGCACACATAGCTCATTTATATACCTTTGATCATCTCTCTTTTATGTCTATGACTAATGTGTTTTCAAGTGTACTCTCATGCATAGTCATAGAATTGAAAGGGAATTGGAGTATTCGGTAAAGACGACGCTTCCACTCAACTCCATCGGTATTATCTACTCTTTGTCGGTATTCCGCCATCTCTCCATTGGTATAATCTTTACTCATATTTATTTGTTTGCCATTGGGGAGAAAGTTTAAGGGCTTATATTTCACTCACAAGTATCCATTTTTGGCGATTCATGCCAAAGGGGGAGAAAGTATTAGCCCAAAGCAAAAGGACCGCACCACCAATGAATTTTAAAAATGAAGTTTTCAAATTAGTATCTTAAATGTGTTTTCAAAAGGGGGAGAAAGTTCTAGTATCTTCAAAATTTTGTAAAACCCTCTTGAACACTAAGAGGAGAATTTCATTAAGGGGGAGTTTTGTTTAAGTCAAAGGAAAAGCATTTGAAACAAGGGGAGAAAATTTCAAATTTTGAAAATGCTTCTTTCAATCTTATTCATATACCTTTGACTATTTGCAAAAAGGATTTTGAAAAGAATTTACCAAAGAATTTGCAAAAACAAAACTCGTGGTGCAAATGTGGTCCAAAATTTTAAATAAGAAGAAAACAATCCATGCATATCTATTGAAATAATTATATTGGTTTAATTCCAAGCAACCTTTACACTTACCTAATGCAAAATAGTTCAATTCTGCACTTATATATTTCCTTTGGTTTGTGTTGGCATCAATCACCAAAAAGGGGGAGATTGAAAGGGAAATAGGGTCAAACCTTTTCCTATATGATTTTGGTGGTTGAATTGCCCAACACAAACAATCGGACTAATTAGTTTGCTCTAGATTATATGTGTCACAGGTGCCAAAGGTTCACAACAAACCAATACAAAATTAAAAGAAAGGGTTCAAAACAAAGGAGCAAAGAAAACTGAAGGCTGCCCTGGTCTGGCGCACCAGACTGTCCGGTGTGCCACCGGTCAGTGTCCGGTGCACCAGGGAGAATCACTCCGAACTGCTCAGCTTCGGGTTTCTAGAAAATGCTCTTCGCTATAATTCGCCGGACTGTCCGGTGTAGCACCGGACTGTCCGGTGTGCCAGCGGGAGCAACGGCTACTGCGCCAACGGTCGACTGCAAAAGTGAACAGTGAACAGTGCGAACTGCGCGCGCAGAGTCAGAGCAGGCGCCAGAAGGCGCACCGGACAGTGAATAGGACTTGTCCGGTGCACCACCGGACTGTCCGGTGGCCCAGCTGTCAGAAGCTCCAACGGTCGAACCCTAATGGTTGGGTGACGTGACTGGCGCATCGGACAGTGTCTGGTGGTGCACCGTACTGTCTGGTGCACCCGTCGACAGCAGCCATCCCCAACGGCCACTTTGGTGGTTGGGGCTATATATACCCCCCAACCACCATACTTCAAGGCATCCAAGTTTTCAGCCATTGCATTCAATACAAGAGCTCTAGACTTCACTCCAAGACACAAACAAGAGATCAAATCCTCTCCCAAGTCCAAAGATCATTCCAATCAAATAGTGACTAGTGAGAGAGTTATATTTGTGTTCATTTGAGTTCTTGTGCTTGGATCGCTTTTCTTCTTCCTCATTTCTTGTTCCCAAGTCATTTGTAATCAAGGCAAGAGACACCAATTGTGTGGTGGTCCTTGTGGAGACTAAGTGTCCTGATTGATTGAGAAGAGAAGCTCACTCGGTCTAGGCGACCATTTGAGAGAGGGAAAGGGTTGAAAGAGACCCGATCTTTGTGACCACCTCAACCGGGAGTAGGTTCGTGTTGGGGTGAAGGCGAAGACGCCACCCTTTGCTCGAGGCCTTCGCCGTACTCGCTGCACCAACGGTGACTAGTCAGCGGGCAGACTTACCCTTTGTCTCATACGCTGCCGGACGAAGACCTATGACGAGGTCGTCTCATCCCGCGACCTCGTCCAGAGTGGAGGCCCACGTGTGATCCAGCCCATTGTAATAGGCCCTGCGTGGCCGTTACGCGTTACGGGCCTAATTTGTAAAGGCCTCCCTGTAATTACGGTCTGTAACCCTGCTTTATGGGAATATTTCGTGGATAACCTAGGTGTCTGAGGGCACATGCGTCCTTAACACGGGACGCTGGGCACCCGGACACCTATAAATACCCCCGCACAGTGCCCTTGAGAGGCTAGATTAACAGAGCTATTTGCCATCACATGCAGAAACCCTGTTTGCGTTACTACACCCCCCCCCGTTGGATCAACTTGCGCCAGTGAGCAAGTTCCAACATTTGGCGCCCACCGTTCGTGCTACGAAACAATCACCCGCGATGGCACCCAAGAAAGCTAGCTCGAAGGCTGACGAAGCTGCGAAGGCAGCACTGCTGGCCGCAAAAAAGGGCAAGGCCCTCGCACTCACCCACTCCACCCACCAAGAGGCTACTGAAGACAACGCTCACCGCACCTACGAAGATGACGCTCACCGCACCTGCGAAGACGACGCTCACCACATCTGCGGCCCTGAAGGACAGCCGCAACCTCCCCCAGACTTCGCTCCACCAGAGGGCACGGACTTCACCGAGGACGGCGAAGTCATCGGCGTCTCCGCAGAAGAACAGCTACAGCTACGCGCCCTGCGCATCAAGAACCGCAATCTCCAGAGGCAAAAAGAGATACTTGAGGCCAAGCGCCAACGAGTATCTGCACAAGCCAAGGTGCGGCAAATGATACGAGACGAAGAGCAGAAGGCCCAGGAGCTCGAGCAAGAGATCGCGCTAATGCAGCGCGAAGGCCACTTCGGCCTACAATAAGGGCCACCCCTACAACAGCGCGCACAAGTCGAAGACCTGCACTTTCCCTACCGCGACCGCGCCATCCCACACGCCGTGCCATTCCAAGGGGTCAACTACCTCGACGAGCGAAGTCCCCTGGCGCCACACCTGCAAGTGACACCCTGGCCTGCCAACTTCCGGGCAGGGACCTATCCCAAGTACAACGGCAGCACTGACCCGACACAGTACATCATGAGTTATCAGGTCGCTGTTGCATCTTCCGGTGGAGACGACGCCACGATGGCCAAGTCTTTCATCATCGCCCTCGAGGGCCCGGCTCTCACCTGGTTCACCCGGTTGCCACCGCTGTCCATTGACTCCTGGAGAAGCCTCCGAGACAAATTCCTACTCAATTTCCAAGGGTACCGCCCGGACACCGACGCCTTGCCGAACTCTCACTCTGCAAGCAGCTGGAGAAAGAGATTCTGCGGGAGTATTATCGCAAGTTTCTAACACTCAAGTCACAGCTGCCCTCGGTCGATGACCAGATTGCCATCCACTACGCCATCAGTGGCCTTCGCGCCGGCGTCCTTTACAGCCACTGCATCAGAGATCCGCCCAAGAACCTCCAGGAATTATATCAGCTATTTGAAAAATACGCCAAATCCGAAGAGCTCCACCAGCGCAAAGTTGAGTCTTAGAGGAAACCCAAAGATGCTCCACAGTCTAGCCGCACGTGGACGAGAACTCCGCAGCCAGACTCCGGTCGAGATGGCCGCAATCAGCAGCAGGTGCACAACATTGCCAACCAGCACCCCGCTGGTGACGCCCCTCATCGCCAGGAATATCCCCCCAGGGCCGCAGAAACGGAACTCGTGGTAGGGGCCGGGGACGCGCGCAGTCGCCGCGCCGATTCTACTGTCTTTTCCACGGCGAAGACTGCGCCCACCAAACCAAAGACTGCCCAGAGACGAAGGCCACCAGAGACAGGATGGCACGGGCGCAACCGGCCGACAACCCTAGAGTTGTCGCGCACACTTATTAGCAACACCCTCCACCATACATCCACGCCCCCGCCCCGCATCCACCGCACCACGCATACCAACACCACCAGGAAGTACAAATCGTACCTCCCCCACCCCCACCTCCACACCAGCAACAACCAAACATTAACAACCCCCACGCCCCAAAGCAAGAAGACTTCGCCGATCAGCCGTATCGCGGAGTCATTCATATGATCACTGGGGGTCCAGCACCGACTTCGACACAAAGCGGCAAAAGCGGGACCACTACCGCAGCATCAACCACGTCGCCATCACCGGTCCAGTCATGCAGACGAAGTGGTCCCATGTACTGCTAACCTTCGACGCCCGAGATGTCGACCTGCGCAGCGCCCCCCACATCGAAGCCATGGTTATCAACTGCAGCGTGGTAGGCTGGGACCTGCACAAAGTCCTAGTCGACAACGGCAGTCAAGCAGACATCATTTTCCTCCATGCCTTCGACCGCATCGGCATAAGCCATAGCCTGCTCAAGCCTTCAGACAACCCGTTGTATGGCTTCGGCGGCAAGGGCACCTTCCCTATCGGCAAAATAGAGTTGCCTCTCTCCTTCGGTGTAGCACCCAATGCCCGAAGTGAGCAAATAACCTTTGACATCGTCGATATGGTGTATCCGTACAACGCCATCATGGGCCGGGGCTCCATCAACAAGTTTGAGGCAGCCATTCACGGATTGTACTTGTGCATGAAGATACCAGGTCCGTTAGGCGCCATCACGGTCTACAGCAATCAGCAGACTGCGCGCAATATAGAGCGGGACTTTGTCCCCGGGCAAAGAAATGTTCACTGCCTCACGGCCCAGCGCGAGGTCCCTGCGTCCGCCAGCCCAACCGAAAAAGAACACGACAAGGCTCAGCTGCAGAGCAACGATGGGACCAAGACTGTTCCCCTCGACCAGGCCACGCCCAAGCAGACAGTCACCATCAGCGAAGACCTCACTTCGCATGACAAGGAGAAACTCCTATGCTGCTTGTCCAAGAACAAAGACGTCTTTGCCTGGTCCGCCCTCGACTTGGTCGGGGTCAGCCGATCCATAATTGAGCACAGCTTGGGAATCGACCCCTCGGTGAGACCGAAGAAACAGCGGCTCCGTAAAATGTCCGACGAGAAGACAGAAGCCGCCAAGGCCGAGGTGCATCGTCTCCTGGAAGCCAAATTTATCGAGCCAGTGGCTTACCCCACATGGCTCTCCAACATTGTGATGGTGCAGAAAAAGAGCGGCAAGTGGCAAATGTGCATCGACTTCACCAGTCTCAACAAGGCCTGCCCAAAGGACAACTTCCCGTTGCCTCGGATCGACAAAATAGTCGATAGCGCGACCGGGTGCGAAGTCATGTCACTCCTCGACTGCTTCTCCGGTTACCATCAAATATATATGAAGGAGGAAGACAAGGCCAGCACCAGCTTCATAACACCCTTCGGCACATATTGCTTTATCAGAATGCCGGAGGGACTCAAGAACACAGGGTCCACCTTCTCCCGGCTTACCAAAACAGTGCTCGAAGGGCAAGTCGGCAGAAATATATTCACATATGTGGATGACATCGTTGTCGCCAGCAGGAGCAAGGAGGACCATCTCGCTGACCTCGCCGAGACATTCGCGAACATGCGGGACGCACGACTTCGCCTGAACCCCGAAAAGTGCGTCTTTGGCGTTCACCAGGGGAAAATATTGGGCTACCTGGTATCACACCGCGGCATCGAGGCCAACCCAACCAAAATCCAGGCCATCATCAACATGACGCCCCCGCAGTCAGCCAGAGACGTCCAGCATCTGACGGGCAGATTGGCCGCCCTCAACAGATTCATCTCCAAATCCGCTGAGCGAAGTCTTCCCTTCCTCAAAACACTCCGCGGCGCAAAAGACTTCGCTTGGGGACCAGAGCAGGCGGCGGCCTTCGCCTCACTGAAACAGTACCTGTTGGAATTGGTGGTTCCTACAAGCCCCGACTCTTCGCTACCCCTGTTGCTTTACGTTGCGGCCTCACCGCACGCAATCAGCGCGGCACTGGTTCAGGAGCAGACAGTAGAGGGCGTGATCAGACAGTGCCCAGTTTATTACATCTCCGAAGTGCTCACACCGTCAAAATGTAACATGACGGAACTCAAAAAGATTGCCTATGCAGTTGTTATGTCTTCGCGCAAATTGCGCCACTACTTTGATGCATTTAAGGTCCGCGTCACCTCAGATAGGGGACTCGGCGAATTATTCAGAAACCCGGAGGCATCGGTACGGATCGCCAAATGGGCGGCCGAACTCTCCGGCTACCACATCACTTTCGAGCCCAGGACAGCTATCAAGTCACAAGTTCTAGCAGACTTCGTCGTCGACTGGACCGGGCCAACAACACAGCCGGACCCGTCCGCAGAGAAGGTTTGGACAATCCACTGCGACGGCGCATGGTGCCATGCGGGGGCAGGCGCTGCTGCAGTCATCACCTCACCCGCCGGGGTCAAGCACATATACGCGGCACGCTTAAGCTTCGCTCTGGATCTGACAGATGCACAAACAACATAGCAGAATACGAAGCTGTCATCCTCGGCCTTCGCAAACTTAGAGCCCTTGGTGTCACCACCTGCATTGTCAGAACAGACTCCAAGGTAGTCGTCGGCCAAGTCGAGAAAGACTATGCAGCAAAGGACCCCGCACTTATGCAATACCTCGCGGCCATCCGAAGTCTCGAGAGACAATTTAAGGGATTCACCTTGCAGCATGTGGACCAGGCCAAGAATGAAGAAGCCAACGCATTGGCCAAGGCAGCCGCCAGGGGCGAAGCCTTACCCTCCGACGTGTTCTACCACGTCATCGGCACGCCAGCCGTCCGCAGCCCTGAAGGGCTCCAAATAACCAACGACAGCGAGGGCCACCGTATGATCAACCTCATCATGACCGAAGACCGGCGGGCGCCAATAACCCTGTACCTGCAGGGGTACTATCACCCAATCGACAGCAATGAGGCCAAGCGCCTCAACCACCAAAGTCGGGACTTCGCACTGATCGAGGGCCAACTCTACAAGAAGGGGGTCAGTCAACCGATGCTTAAGTGCGTCACCGAGACCGAGGGCGTCCAAATCCTGCGCGAAGTCCACAAGGGGACCTGCGGCTCCCATGCAGGGCCTCGGGCCCTAGCGGTAAAGGTGATTCGCCAAGGTTTCTACTGGCCCGCCATTATTTGCGTCGCAAATCGGGTCGTCAGATCCTGCGAGGCCTGTCAGAAATTTTCCCCACGCTCGGGACACCCCTCGCAGTTCACGAAGTTGATCGCCCACACGTGGCCCCTTCAGCGCTGGGGCCTAGACATTGTCGTGCCCCTGCCCACGGCTCAGGGGAACCTCAAGTTCACCTTCGTTGCCGTTGAATACTTCACCAAATGGATTGAAGCGAGGGCAGTATCCACCATCACATCGAAGACAGCCCAGAAATTCTTCTGGCAAAATATTGTTTGTCGCTTCGGAGTACCGTCCGAACTCACGGTCGACAACGGCAAGCAGTTCAACAACCAAGATTTCAAAGACTTCTGCTTCTCCATCGGCACCAAGCTTGCCTTCGCCTCCGTGTACCACCCCCAGTCCAACGGAGTCATGGAGCGCGCCAACGGCAAAATTTTCACAGCCGTCAAGAAAATGCTCCTCGACGACAAAAAAGGCAAGTGGCCCGACCTGTTACCCGAAGTGGTCTGGGCGCTGAACACAACTGAGTGCAGGGCGACTGGGTTCACCCCCTTCCGCCTATTATACGGATCGGAGGCCATGACTCCGCAAGAAATAAAACATGGGTCGCCTCGGACAGCCGCGTTGGCCGTCCCCGACGTAGACGAGCTGACTTCGAAGGACCTCATCGACGGAGACCGCGTCTTTGCCCTACAGGCTCTGGACAAATACCAAGCCCAGACAAAAGCATGGCGCGATCGCGCAGTCATCCCAAGAGAATTCAGCAAGGGGGACCTCGTACTCGTCCGGACAGCCCGAACAGAGTCCAGGGGCAAGATGGAGCCCATGTGGGAGGGCCCTTTCATTTTCAAGACGAAGGCCTCCCCCAGCGCATATAGGCTCGCAACGCCAAACGGCGAAGACTTGGAGCATTCCTGGAACATCGATAATCTCCGCAAATTTTTTGTATGACTCATCAGGGCCGGCTCGCCCTTGTAATTCGCAAAAACAATTTTATTCTGGCCCGCACTCTTTTCCTCCCGGGGGGGTGAGGTTTTTAATGAGGCGGAGTCATGTAATATACAAGTGAAAAATCCCCCGCAAAAATCTACGTCGAAAAAAGACTGCGCCAACGGTCTTCGACATTCGACCAATACAAAGTCACCGCGAGGCCCAGCGCTAGCCACCCTCGCGTGCGACAACTCCGTGCAGAAGTCGCCTAAGGGTGCAGCCGGACTAGCACAACAAGTGCGAAAAATCGAAGTCTTCCGCGAAGACTATCCGTGCAGAAGTCGCCTAAGGGTGCAGCCGGACCAGCACAACAAGTGCGAAAAATCGAAGTCTTCCGCGAAGACTACCCGTGCAGAAGTCGCCTAAGGGTGCAGCCGGACTAGCACAACAAGTGCGAAAAATCGAAGTCTTCCGCAAAGACTATCTGTGCAGAAGTCGCCTAAGGGTGCAGCCGGACCAGCACAACAAGTGCGAAAAATCAAAGTCTTCCGCGAAGACTATTCGTGCAGAAGTCGCCTAAGGGTGCAACCGGACTAGCACAACAAGTGCGAAAAATCGAAGTCTTCCGCGAAGACTATCCGTGCAGAAGTCGCCTAAGGGTGCAGCCGGACTAACACTACAAGTGCAAAAAATCGAAGTCCTCCGCGAAGACTATTCATGCAACAATCGCTTAAGGGTGCAGCCAGACCAAGCACAACAAGTGCGGAAAAGACTACACCAAACTGTCCATGCAAAGAACGATTACATGCGCACCAGACCAACATAACAAATACACCAGACCAAGTACGTAACGCCTTCGTGAGCATAGCCGAATGTGCGAAGACCCAGCCCACTATGCCACCTGCGAAGACCCAGCCGTCGTAGGATCCTCCACTGCCGCCTCCGCCGCCATCTTCGCAGGATCCTCAGCCCTCGGCGCAGCAGTTGGCGACGAGCCACCGCTGGACGCAGTGGCCGCGGGGGCATCAGGGGCGCCTACAGCGGTCTCTGGAGCCGACGCTGGAGCGACCTCGGACACAGCCGCCGCTGGGTTCGACTCCGAGTCAGGCTGCGCGCCGCTCGAAGCCCCGAAGTCCTCCACCCTCTCGTTACGCGCCGCCTGAGACACAGCACATGTAACACCCCTGGTGTTACGTAAAGTAAAACTTTGACATGTCATCATAAGCATCTGCATTAATGTGCTTGTTACACCTAGAATGCATTAACTAGGTTAAAACTTTACAAAAAGTGTGATGTTGTGTGTTGAGTAGTGGACTTAGTTAAGGACCTGGTTTAAGCAAAATGAGGGAAGATCATCTCTTGAGCAAGTAATATGATGACTTGGAGTCTTAAGTATTAAAGGAAAGCTTTAAGAACCTGGAATTATTTGTTTTGAAGTGTTAGTCTAGTGGAAGTAACACTTGAGGAGATGCATCGCCTTAAAGCCCTAAGGTGGGGTTTGAGAATTTGATTGGATTAGTGTATAAGCAAAGTAATCCCTAAACCAAGCACACTTTGGACATGAGCTCTATATACCACAAGTTGGATTTGAGGTTAAAGAGTAGCTTGGCTTTAGGAGGATGGATCAAATTGAAGAAATCACTTGATACAAATGAAACTCATTTGAAACCCTAATTTGCCCCAAAAGAGGAATTCAAAATCGGGAAGGATTTAGCTAAAAGTCCATATATCAAAGTTGTAGAGCTTGGAAAGGTGAGCAACTTTCCTATTTGGAGAATTCCAAGTTGTGTGGAAAAGTTTGGAGAAAATTGCAAAAGTTCAGATTGGGTTCAATTTGGAATTGGGCTGAAAACGGTTTCATTTAGCTGTTTTTGGACCCTTATAGCTTTTAAACTGTGGACTTTTGGTGAAAAGTTGCTATAATAAACTGGTAGATTAATTGTTGGAGAACAACTTTTATTAAGTATACTAGCCCTAAAACCATATTCTACTAGTAGTAAAGGTGATCCAAAGAAGGGTGATCAAATTTCAGACTTAGTGGAAACCAGCACCTGAGACATTAGTGTTTTGATGCAACTTTGGAGCTCTTTACTGCTCTATCCATTGGGTTAAAGATTATGGTATTCATAACAAAATTATAGAGCTATGTGAGGAGTGTAAGTTTGGTTAAGTAACCTAGCCCTAAAACTAGTTGGAATTTGGAGAAAAACTAGACCAAAGTAGAGTAGTTGGAAACTCTGGATTTCAGACGGTATAAATCAGTGGGCTGAATTTCAGTGTTTTGGGCAAGCTTTGGATCTTTGTAGTTTGGAATCCAGGAGGGTTTAGCTAAGGGTCATTATATATAACTTGTAGAGGAACTATTGGAGTGTAATATTTATTAAGTAACTTGTCCTTAAAAGTGTATGCTACCAGCAGAAAAGGTGGTCCCAAGATTCAATATTCTGCAATCCGGGTTTAGACTTAGTCGATTTTCAGCACACTGAAAATGTGTGTTTGGCTCAACTTTGGAGCTCTCTGGTGCTTGATCCTTAGGATATTAGGCCATACTCCTTATGGCAAAGTTGAAGAGCATCCATTAGTGTATAACTTTGCTTAAAATAGGTGGGCTTGATACTGTACAAAGATGGGAGTAAAATGTCTCCAACTTGGCCCTGTCAGTCTGAGAGCCTAGGTTCAGTTGCAGTCGACTGAAACTAGGGTCACAGTGAGTTGTGCCTCACTTTGGGGTACCATAGCTCGAGACCTGTGCAGTATGAACCTTGAAAGTTTATAACAAAGTGAAAGACCTATATATGGGGAACAATTTTGGTGTGTTGGGCAAGGTCTGTCCTTGTGTGAAAATGGGAGAAAGGGGGGATGAAATTGGCTCTGTGGTCGACTGAAGCAGATCCCAGGCAGTCAAAATATCAGGAAAAGATCTACCTCCACTACTTCTCTAGCTGGTTCCAGGAGATGATAAGGCTGAGGGAGTTGAGCTGGGGAAGGGGGATAACTTGGCACCCATGCACTACATAAGGATAGGTCATGGTAGTGGTGATTTTGTTCAAGTACTGACTCAGCTGCTTGCATGTAGTTTGCTGTCCATAGGAGCACTAGCCACCTCTACTGCCTCCCTGTGCTGTTATCCTACGTGGTGGACATGCAGTAGTGTTGTGGAACATAATAGCTCTTATTTCCCTCTATGTCAAGCTCCTGCTGAGCCTCAGCCAAACCCACCCTTTGTTATGGAGTTTGAAGCCCAAAACTGAGTTGGTTGTGCCCCTGTCGATTCCACAGTTTCTTCACCGTGCCCAGTTGCTCACCTACGCCTAAATCACCTTCTTAGCTTTTCCCAGTCTCTTGTTTCCATTATGAAAGCCTGAACATAAGGTTAGCTCTGTCAGTGGTGACCACGCTCACCCGAGCAAGCACATCACCGTGGCCAGAGCAGCTGGAGTAGTTGCACACCCGAGTAAGGCTTGTTCCATGATCTATATATGGCAGGGAAGCTCACCGAGCTGTTTTCCCTAATGCTACTGCCATGTTTTGGCCGAAACAGAGCCACGCCGCCGCAGAACGTCACCTCGGACAGCCTCACCGTCGACCCACTTCACCACGTCTTCCCCGGATGAATTCGCGCAAGCACCATGAGCCATAGGGGTAAGCAATACTCTCCAAGCTCTTGATTGGAACTCTACTGCCTAAGTGGCTTGAGGCCGAGCTCGCCAAGCTGAGGTTCTCACTGGCGCCGAGGTCAGAGTCCATGAGTGCTCGGCTCAGGCATGGAAGCTTGGTGATCTGTTCGTGTGGGCCTCGAATGCGTTTCAGTGGTGGTCTAAGTGCGCCTGGGGTCAGCACCGCCGCGCCCCGGTTCTCAGTTCGCCGGAGTTGGGCGGTGAGGATCGTGGCAGGACTTTTGTGAAAGGATAGAAAGTGAAGGACCTAAGCGCGTGAGTCAGTGACTCAGTCAAACAGTGGTATGGACTCGGGTCTGTTTTATCTAGGCATTGGGGGTCTCTCCGCAAAAGCATAGGCGCGCGGGCTGCCAGCCATGGGCCGACTTGCCCGGTTGCGTGGGCCGAGTAGCGAGATTAAGCCCAGAACTGTGCACGATTTGTCTTTTTCTTTTACCAGTGAGCTTGCAAATGATGCCAGAAATTATAGAATCATAAATCATGGGAACAATTTTGTAAGATGTATAAAACCAAGTTCTTCCTGGTAAAATTGTTTTTGGTATTTTTTAAGGCAGTTAGCAAATTATAAGTAAATTAAAGGTGCTCTTGGAAGGACTGTGGGAATTTTAGAAATAAAATTATAACACCAAAAATTCTGAAAATTCTTGGAGAGTCTTTTTATCTGAAGCTAAGCACTTGGTAAAAATTTGGAGCTGTTTGGAAGCCATTCTCTCAGTGAACTTTGTAATGTCCCAAAATAGAGTGAGAAAAATCACATAAATAAAAAAGGGTAAACCCTAGTTAAGAATGAGTTAGTGATTTGGAGAAAAGACAAGTCTATCAAGAAAACTCTGGTCTTTGGATAAAGAAGCAAGAATGCCTAGTGAGATCTGGGGTTTCAGTATGCTTAGTAATACTTTAAGTGTGTTTGTAGAAGCTTAGTAACCCAAAGGCATAGTACCTCAAATTGTAAGAAAATGTGTATAAGCTTCTCTTGGAAATGTGAACACTTGGGCAAAGTTTGGAATTGTTTGGACATGGTTTGCTTGGCAAACTAATTGTTACCCAAAACGAGAAAGAATTTCACCTATGGTATGAGGACATCTAGTGAATCCAGTTTGGTCACTTGTATCAAGTGTTAGGTTATGTAGAAGTATGTGTATGTCTGTCATGTGCTTTAGTTTGTAATGTTTTTGTTCTCCGCCTCTCCTTTGTGAGAGTTTGCATATCATGTCATTACAAAGCATTCATATCCTTATAATTGACTTGTAGAACACCTAGAAGAAGAAGAAGTGGTGTCTGAAGAGAAGTCTACCACAGTGCCTGCTGATCCAGTGGTGGAGCCATCTAACTGGGTGTTTTGATAGAGAGTTCTAGAACCTCTTCTCTGCAACAAAGGCAAGCCCCGGTGCATGCAACCCCTTCCTTGTGTTTTTAAATAATTTTCGCACACTTTAAGTCTAGTGAAATGTGCATTAGGTTTATAGGAGTTGCTTGAAACCCTTTGATGCATTGCCTTCCTTGATATCCATACCTTTATAGATACTTCTGATGAAGTATCAAAAATATGATTTACAAAAATGCTTAGCCCTTCTTCGATCTTGTGGATAGAGGTTGTCTTTTGCAATACTGCCTAGCTCAGGGGTTATCCTGAGGAAGGATGGCTTCTACCTACAAGAATATATTTTCATTGGGAGCATGGTGGGATCTTACTGCAAAGTTCCCTATGATGCTCTTTTCATCCTAAGGAACACAAACAATCCTAAGGATGGAAGTATTTAAATCGGGACTTGGGCTAGGAACAGGTGATGTTCTACCCAGGTTGATTAAGGATTGGATGCGTATGTAGGCTTGATGATCGAGGACCCTTTAACTGGTCACATGGCTCGTCATGGGTAAGCTTTGCCTCGGGCAGACTAAGGCCAGAATAAGATAACACGAAATGGGCGTGGAGCGGTGGCGAGAGTAGCGTGTACCCTCCGTGGCAATAGGCTGGACGGTGGTGTATCTATGCTCTCGGTTTGCGTGAACCTGATCTGGTCTTAAGAACCCCGGTGGCGGGTTGACATATGCAAGGGTTAAGTGCTACATATGTCGTGTGATCGGAGATCCTCAGCTGAGTATAATCGATTCGGATCGCCATACCTTCGCGGTTATGAAGACTTGGTCACTGACCTACAACCTAAGTCTGGATGTGAACATTATGAATAAAAATGATGTTGTATTGATGAGATGGTGAAATTAGACCAGCTACAAACAGAGTCTATTAATACTTAATTTTGCGTTAAAATATTGAAAGTAAGGACTCACTTTAGTAAGCTATTTCTACAAAAGTATCTAAGTTGATTCTTGCTAAAGCCTCTCCTTGATTCCCAATTCCAGCATACCCTTGAGAGTCTTTTCTTTAGTCGGGTAAGTCTTGCTGAGTAATTCCATACTCAGGGTTTTATTCCCTATTGTTTTTCAGGTTCTAACCTTGTGCTGCTGTGATGGTGTTAAGTGCCGGTGGGCTCGGCCTTCTTATAAGTCTAAGTAATTCTTCTATACTTCTTATTGAGGATGGTCACTTGAGCTAGCATATATTTCAAACTTATACTTTTGTAACCACTCCGATAAGATAATGTAAAATTTTTGTAACTTGTAAAATTTGGTAATAAGATTTCCGCTACAAAAATATTGTTGTGTGTGATTTGTGTTACTTAATACCGCGGTTCTGGTTGTAAGTGGTTTATCTGAGGTCCTTGGGGCACTCGGACGGATCCTGTTAAGTTATCTGGTGCACATGCATATCCGTCTGAGGTTTTTGAGACAAGGACAGGTGCATGTGGGCCCGATAACTTGGGAGGTTCTGCCACAGCACACAGATTCAGCAAACCCACATATAACCCACATTCAACAACACCAAACGAAAGTCAAACATTACCTGACCCCTCGCTGTCTCGGACCGCTCCCTGACCACCTCCCGACCGTGAGGACCCCACATCCGGTAGAAGAGGGCTCCCACGAATTCCTTCACCATAGGGTCCTCAACCTTGTAAATATCACGCTCGAAATCCTCATCAGCTTGGTCGAAGACCTCGTAGTGCTGGCACCCCTCGCGGGACAGCGCGTTCATCGCCCCTTCGCAGGTGACCAGGGAGGCATAGGACATATACCCCTCCACAATGGTGGGGAGCGCCAGCAACTCCTCCTGCAGCCACTCGAGGCAGCGAAGGCCAGGCTCTTGATCTGGCACTTCGAAGTCAGCGGTCCGCGCGCCCAGCTCGTGGTATGAGTCCATAAGCTGTTTGCTCGTCCGCTCAGCCTTCGAGCGCGTCGAAGCCTCGACCCTCTCCACACAGGTCTGCAGGGCGTAGAACTGCTCCTCCATTTCCTCGGCGCGCTGTCTGGCGAGACTGCACTCCGCCCGCGCCAGATTGGCCTCCGCCTGTGCAGACTGCGCCTTGGCGAGGGCCTCATTAGCCTCCTTCCTCTCCTCCGCCAGCTGGCGCCGGAGGTCAGTCCTCTCACCCTCCAGCGCGGCCACCTTATTCGCTAACTTGCGGCACTTGCTGTCGGCGGCCGACTTTTACCGGACGGCGTCAGCATGTTGCGCCCGAAGTCTCTCGACTTCGGCAGATACAACTGCCGTAAGGGCCCCCGACGCCACGCGGTCTGCAAAGTCAGCCGCCTGCAAGACACACATAAGACCACAGCCCTAGCGAAGCTGGTAAAAACCGAAGTCTAGCTCCATTTACCTGACTTAACGCCTCCTTCAGCCGGCGAGACACAGCGCCCGCCTCGTCCCTGACGGCAGTGAGTGCCGGAATCTCACCACCGGCACTAAGAGCACTACCCTTCGCCCTGGGCACCATGGCAGCCGCCACGGTCGCCACGGCGGGCGGAACAATATCAAGTTGGCCTTCGCCTGACCCTGCAACATATCAATATATCAAAAAAAAACTCGAGCTAACGACTTACCAACAAGATAATCATCCACGCTAATATCGGTGGCAAAGTCGGGAACACGCTTGCTCGGCGGAGGCAACTCTCGAGCCTTCACAGCCCCCGACGAGACAGACTTGGTACCGCCGGTGGCGGCCGCCTTCACATCCACCGGCACCCTGCTGGACCCAGGGGCGTCTGGCTTCGCCGCCAGTGTCGGCTGGCTTCCGCCGGAGGTAGCAGCCTTCGCAGTCCCCCGAGACCTCTTCGGCCTAGCCTCAGGCAGCCTGACGACCGCCTGGCGCTTCTGCGCAGCTCCCTGGCGATCCTTGTCCATCACTGCCGACAAAACAGCAGCAATATTCCGCCCATAAGGAAACACCCTCCAATCACGAACCACGCGAGATGTAAAAAAATCTTCGCCGGCCACGCGGGGGATAGGAACATTCTTAGGCCACCAACCCCCGGTAACCCTCAGCATCCGCGCCGAAGACACCTGGAGCTCGGGCGAACACATCCTTCCCCCTAGGGCCGCGCACGTCCTCATCAATTCCCTAGCAAAACCATCGGAAACCCCGAGTCCTCCCGTAGCAATACCTAGTTTCCTCTTCTTAGAGGATGGGGCGGCCGCCGGCGCGGGGTCGTCTCCAGTCTTTGCCACCGGGTTCTTCCCGCGACGATCCACATCATCTTGCCTGGGATAACCGCCATACGGCAGGCGGTTCAATTCGAAGACCCTGTTCAAGCGGTCATTAGACCCGCGTATATCCCAGCTACGCTGGCCTTCTATCTTCGCCACGTACCGACCAACAATCCGCACCGCCCCATCCTCCGCCTCACGCACAACGGCGGCCGGATCGTGACTACGTAGATCCAGTGCGAAGGCGGGACTTCGCACCAGCATCCCACCACGGGAAGGCATCTGGCGAGGGCATACTTCGCCCAGCGCCCAGCCATGCGCCAAAGGCCACACCCCATACGCCACAAACTCCTCAACCAAATCGCGCCCGCTGCTTAGGCTGGCCACGCACCGAAGGGCCCCTTCGTCTGCATCCTCCTCCGCCACTTCAAACTGCAGGTATGCTGAGTAATAATACGAGCACATCTCGGCCACGGGGAGCCCCGGATGGTCCTCGACTGTGCCCTCCGCAACGTAGAACCAAAACTCATGCCAGTTGCCCATTTATTGCGGGCGCAAGGAACCAACTCAACTACCTCCATTGAGGTCTTACCGGTCTTCGGCGTAAATGTACAGGACCCAAACTGAGCAACCTTATTTCCGATCATCCTTTTCTGCCAGTGCAGGCAATAGTACTTCGTGAAGACTTCGACCGATGGCTGTCCGCCGTACGAAGTCGTCGTCCAGACATATTTCGACAGCGCCACCACGGCATTCAGAGTCAGCTGGTGGATCTGGACGTTAAATCTGCGCAGGACCTCTCCCACAAATCGGTGCGCAGGCAAGCGAAGACCAGCGGTGAAGAACGCCTCGAAGACAACCAACTCGCCTTCTGGCTCGGGGACCTCCTCCGTCCTCGAGACACGAGCGACTCCGCCGCCAAAGTAACCAAGCTGCTGCATATCTTGCACGCGGACCGACGACATCCGTGACACACCGAAATCCACCGTGTTGCCAGGGCGCAACTCCTCCACCGCCACAGTACTCAGCGTCTCTTAAGACGACGCGTCGGCCGGCGGCGTAGCGGCAGCAGAAGAAGAAGAGGTTGGCATCGCTACGTACCATCGGTGGTGGCGGGCGGTCTGCTTCACACGGGCCAGATCTCTGGCGAACAAGAGCAAGGAGGGCAGACGAGCAGCAAGAGGTTTGAGAAGGCGGTTAGGGTTTTTGCGGAGCACGGAAAGATAAAGTTCAAAACGCGCCGCCCCCCCGTCCCCTTTTATACACAGGGTGCGGCGCTTCGGGAAACCCGCAATCCAACAGTACGGCGTCAATCAACGGTCATGTCAAAAACCCCCGTGGAACCATTTCGAGCAAGGTCAGCGTCTCCGCCATCTAGCGACGTCTTCGGCACCAGGTGACTTAGTCGAACTGGTCCCTCGGAGGGCAAATGTTGGGGTGAAGGCGAAGACACCACCCTTCGCTCGAGGCCTTCGCCGTACTCGCTGCACCAACGGTGACAAGTCAGCGGGCAGACTTACCCTTCGTCTCATACGCTGCCGGACGAAGACCTGTGACGAGGTCGTCTCATCCCGCGACCTCGTCCAGAGTGGAGGCCCACGTGTGATCCGGCCCATTGTAACAGGCCCTGCGTGGCCGTTGCGCGTTACGGGCCTAATTTGTAAAGGCCTCCCTGTAATTACGGTCTGTAACCCCGCTTTATGGGAATATTCCGGGGATAACCTAGGTGTCTGAGGGCACATGCGTCCTTAACACGGGACGCTGGGCACCCGGACACCTATAAATACCCCCGCACAGTGCCCTTGAGAGGCTAGATTAACAGAGCTATTTGCCATCACGTGCAGAAACCCTGTTTGCGTTACTACACCCCCCCCCCTTGGATCAACTTGCGCCAATGAGCAAGTTCCAACAGTTCGCAAGAACCGAACCTCGGTAAAACAAATCACTGTGCCACTCTTGTCATTTGCTTGTGATTTGTTTTCGCCCTCTCTTTTCGGACTCGATTTTATTTCTAACACTAACCTCGGCTTGTAGTTGTGCTTAAAGTTTATAAATTTTAGATTCTGCCTATTCACCCCCCTCTAGGCGACTTTCACGGGTCGAGACAGGGGTCGGGCGAGACGGAGGCGGGCTGAAGGGGTCAGATGAATCGGTCAGAACCCACTCAAGTGTATGTGGTGAATCCGTTAGACTGATCGCATTATAAGCTTCGTGTACGCCTCATTAACTACACCAATTGATAGGGTATGACGCAGATAGAATCGGTCTTCCTCCCACTCATGGTCTATGGATCCTAAGCCCGAGTCCCACTCATGGCCTACGGATCCTAGATCTGAGTCTCCCGACGTCCTATGACCCTGCATGATGGCAATAGAGAAAACTAGAGACAAGCTACGAAGGCAGAAGATCAGCGTAGGGGAGAAACAAACCAAAAAATAGTAATGATGGCGCCTGGGCTTTCGTCGCCAGCACGAATCGCGTCCTCCACTAGCAATCTCAGAGATACAACAAATGACCCATGTGGGGAAAGATATCGACGCACAACAAGGTTTACTATAGGTGAATCCTTTATTTTATCCTAAGACAGACTCCCTTCCAGGGAAGCCATCTGTATCGCCTCCCTCCTTGATGTATAGGGGGGTTGGCCTCACAAGAGGTAAACCTAGAGGGACCCGAGAGAGAACCCACAACGAGAACAAAAGAGAGACAACAACTAAGTAAGCATGAACAACACAATGAGACATGGGATTCCTCCCTCTCTCACCTGCTTGTAACCCCTACTATAAGCAGTCAGGTGCTGGTGGCACATGCAATCGAAGACTAAAGTAGGTTCGAAGCAGTATAATCTTGGTGCCCACTCAGCACACCATCCATACCTAAACCGCACAGACACAAAATTACTCGCTTGTGCTAGTTTGAAACACCGACAATATGATATATAGAAGTCATAACAACACACGCGCATCTAACTAATATATATGTGCACACACACGTGTATTATGGATGAATATAAAGAGTTAAATTACAACACTTTTAATGTTGGTAACACTAATTTCTATTAGCTATGGTTGACTAACAAAAATTGAACCAATGTCGACGAAAATTAGCTATTTTTCATTGTTTAATTGCAATAGACAAATGTTGATGAAAATTAGATATTGCCAATGGAAATTTGGTAAAACCTAACTTTTGTGGGCCTTTAACCAACGAAAATTAGAGAGGTTAATGTTGCGATATGTTGTTTTGATGCCATCAGTGGGGTAATTTAGTCTTGTCGTCGTCGGTTGGTCCATTTACCCAAAATTAGTTGGATCATAACGAGCTATATAGGTGTACATTCGGGCCGCCCGGCCCAGCCCAGTCTAAGCCCGAAAGGGCTTGTATTGTTTGAATTTCGGGTCATGCCGGGCCGGCCCACGGTTCTAGCCCTCGACCTATGGCCCGACCCGTAATTGCTTAAACGTGTCGGGCTCATTTCGAGCGGCCCGAAATTATAAAAACCCGAAATACACATTAGGGCCCAAAATACAATTTTTGGCCCGAAATTCAGTTTTTGCTTGAAATTCACATCAGCACCCGAAATTCACATCAGAGCCCGAAATTCAAAACAAATTTATTAAAACAAATAAAAGATAAGACAAATAAATTTGTCGGCGTTTTGGACCCGCGAGGACCCTCAACCGACTAGTGAATTTTACGCTGCGTGTCCCTGCCCAGATGGATTGGTGCAAGATGGGACATAAGAGGGGAGGTGAGGCTTATGTTATCTTGCACCGAGGTGCTCGTAGTAGGGGTTACAAGCTTCGCGAGAGAGGGTTTGGCCTTGAGGTGAGCCATCTGAGTTAGCCCCCTCGTTTTCCCCTCTCCCCTCCCTTGGGAAGGCCCTAGGCATCCCCTTTTATAGATACAAGGGGATGGTCCAGCTGTACATATGGGGGTGTAGCTATGTGCTAATGTGGCCGGCAGAGAAGTGCTTGAGCCCTATAAAAGCGTAGCTGGCGGTGCGGCCCTGGGTCCTGCTGACGTTTCTTTGCCTTTGTAGAGAGCTGAGAACAATCGACGTCATGGACGCATGCAGGGAACCATCATTACCTGTTGCCGGAGTAATCTAGATGTGACATCGGTCTTGTTCCTTCGTAGCCCGAGGCGGCTAGCTAGGGGTAGGTAATGATGTATCCCCTGTAGCGTAGTTGGTCCGAGGCCGAGGTCGAGCAAGGCAGTGACTTCTCCTAAGGCCGAGGCCGAAGTCGGGCGAGGTTGTGACTCCTCCAGAGGCAGAGGCTGAGGTCGGGCGAGATTGTGACTCCTCCCGAGGCCGAGGCTGAGGTCGGGCGAGGCGAGGATCTTCTCCCGAGGCCAAGGCTGAGGCTGAAGCCTGGGGTCGGGCGAGGCGGAGACCTTCTCCTGAGGCCAATTCTGAGGCCGAGGCCTGGGGTCGGGCGAGGCGGAGACCTTCTCCCGAGGCCGAGACTGAGGCCGAGGCTTGGGGTCGGGCGAGGCGGAGCTCCCTGTTGCGCCCGAGGCTGAACTCGGGAGAGGCCGTGACTTACTGTTGTTAGTCTTACCCTGGTGGTTGGCACAATAGTCGGAACAGGGTGAATAGTGTTGTTTTCCTATCAGAACGATCAGTAAATGGGCGAAGTGACTGCGGTCATTTCGACCTTGCCAACTGAGGCGCGCGTGTCAGGATAAGGTGTCAGGTGATCCCTGCATTAAATGCGCATGCGATACGGTCGGCGTTAAGGCGATTTGGCCGAGGTTGCTATACGACAAAGTTTGCCCGAGCTTAGCCTCGGGCGAGCTGGGGGTGTGCCCGCTGCCTGAGGAGGCCCTCGGGCGAGGCGTGAATCCGTCCGGGACTACTGTTCTTGCCCGAGGCCGGGCTTGAGCGAGACGAGATCGCGTCCCTTGGTAGATGAGGCTTTAACTTTGAGCTGTGCTTACCAGTCTTTACAGTCTGTTTTGAAGATGTTTTTTAGCCATGCTTAGGAGTATTGGGGGTACCCCTAATTATGGTACCCGACAGTAGCCCCCGTGCCTCAAAGGGAGTGTAGGCACTCGCTTGGAGGTTCTGCCGGATTTTTTGCAAGGGGACTAGCCTTTCTCGGTTATATTTTGTTCCGATGGGTGCGCGCGAGCGCACCCGTCGGGTGTAGCCCCCGAGGCCTCGGAGGAGTGGTTTGACTCCTCTGAGGTCTTAATTCTTCTTATGATTCCTCGGTTGGCCTTGTTGTTCCCTCATGCGGCCTGGTCGCAGCCCGGGTGCATGGTCAGGCTCCGAGTTTTTAAGCTGGTTTGTCGACGTGGTCAACAATTTGGCCGTAGCCTGGTGCGAGAGCAGCCCCCGAGCCTTTGCACGGAGCGAGAGGACAATCAAGGACCATCTCAGCTTTTTATTATATGCCCCTTCATCGCCTTTCCGCAAGGAGGAGGGGGGAACGCGCCATGCTACCCTCGGTGGGCGCTGAACATGGCGTTTCCGGTGAGTTGCTATTGGGTAATCCGAGCGGACGCCCGAGCTCTGTTCGATAAGGGTCGGCTAGTGGCCTAGAGGCACGCTCCAAAAGTACCTGCAGGTGATTTGCTGGACCTGAGCCCATTTGATAGGGTCTGAGGGCTCGGTGCCTCCCTTCGGTGGGATTCCATTACAAACCGTTCCCGCTGGTCTCGGAAATGTCTTAGGGTACCTCGGGAGTGTAGCATGAGCCTTGGCCATGTAACGGACGAACCCAGGGTCATCCCTGACTCTACATGTTCTGGGGCGGCTGTCGAATCCCTTCGAGGGGCCAGCCTTCGAACCCCTGATCAGTAAAGGGCTCGAAGCCCGAGTGCTCTAGGGTGGTTTCTTTTGCTGCGAAGGGCTCCTTCGAAATGTCCCTTTTCCCGATCCGTGTGGAGAGAGAGAAAGAGAGAGGAAAGGAAGAAAGGAGATATTTTGAAACAGTGTGGCACACCTTTTTTGTGGTAGTCATCATGACGGAGGCGAAACGGTGCTCGCCCGCCTGCCAGAGGGGACGTGTGTCCTGCCAGGGAGTTAATGCGATGGGACGGGTGACTCGTAGGGTATCTGTTGCGCGTGCGCGAGTCGTTCGAGGAACGAAAAAACCGTTTTGCCTTCGAGTTTGAAATTCACGAAGGGTTCGGGCGAAATTTTGGGTGGATTTCGTCCGGGCCTTTATATACCCGGAAGAGGGGCCAGCAGTGGTTCTTTACCCTGCCATTTGCGCTTGTCTTCTGCTTTTGTTTTTGCAACCTAAGAGAGTAAACAGAGAAGAGAAAACCGTGCACCTCATCCCCTCCGCTTCCACCGCTTCAGCTCGGCGATGGCTGACAAGGCGACCGTCATTCCGCCGCGCGACCCGTGGCCTTTCTCCACCGTCACTGTGGAGGACCTGCAGGCCCTTGTTACCGAGGGTTTGCTCTGTGCTCTCCTGTGGGCCGCAGCCTGAGTGGTTGGCCCCCGAGAGCGAGGCCGACCCGACTCCGCCGCCGGGGTATGTGGTCAGTTTCACCCCCTTCCATGAGCGGGGGTTTGGGATGCTGGCGAACCGCTTCATGCGGGCGCTCCCACATTACTACGGGGTGGAGCTTCACAACTTCAACCCCATCTCCATCGCGCAGGCGGCTATTTTCGTGGTGGTTTGCGAGGGGTTTCTAGGGATTGACCCCCACTGGGACCTGTGGATCCATCTCTTCTCCACGGAGTTCTTCACCGTGTCGACGGACGTGAAGAAGGTCCGTATGGCGGTGCGGGCTGGCGGCTGCACCCTCTAGCTGAGGTCGGGGCACGCACAGTAGTACATCCCCGCCTCCCTTGTATCTTCGAACAAGGGGTGGCAGAACCGGTGGTTTTATCTTCGGAACGACGACGGGATGCTTCCACCGTTTTCTCAACGAGTGGTGACCGCCGCCGGTGATAACTGGCGCTGGGGGCCACACGCGAGAACCAGGAGAAGCTCCAGCCCATTCTCCATGCCCTGCAGAAGTTACAAGCTGAGGGCCTTACTGCTGCGGGGGTCATCGCCGCTATCCACCACCGGAGGGTGCTCCCATTGGCCGAGCGGCGGTTGCGGCTTTCGGAGATGAAGCCGGGGGTTGATCTGGAGGGTTCACGGATGTCCCCGACCCCCCTCTCCGCCGACGACCTCCTCAGACGGGTAGCGGGCACGGTAGGGAGGCTGGACGCTGGCGCCCTTAACCAGCCCCCGATGCGTCCTGACCATGGGTATGTGTCCCTGGTAAGTGTCCGACCCTCCTTCTATTTTGCGCCGTGTTTCTTATGTCTTTAGTTCTTACTGTTGGGATTTTCGTTCGTCCCCAGGGGTTGAGGAATTTTAAACTCTTCCGGCCACCGGTCCCGGAGGACGTGGCGGGCCGAACCGCGCGTAGGCTCGCCGCGGAGAAGGATAAGGAGAGGAAGGACACGAAAAAGGCCCGAGCTCGTGAGAGGATGCGAGCTCGGGAAGCCTTGGAGAAGCGTCGTCGGAGGCAAGCAAGGGATGGGCTCCCGTTGGAGCCGTCACTGGACACGCCTGACGACGACGACGACGACGATGATGATGATGATGATGATGATGATGATGATGATGATGATGATGATGATGATGATGATGATGATGATGAAGAAGATGATGATGATGATGACGACGACGACGAAGACGATGACATGGCAGCCCGGCTTGGCCTCAGTCCGGATCCGAGGCTGGGCCAGAGGTCGTCAAGCTAGCTTCCAGGAAGGCTGGCGCCACCAGCGTTCGGGGCTGGGACGCCAGGGTCCCGGTCTGAGGAGCGAAGGCGGGCCAAGGGGGTACTTAACCCCTTGGTCGAGATAATTGGGGTGACTCTAGGGGGTCAGGCCGAACCGCATGTCCCCCAAGAGCAGGTGCCCGTGCCAGCCGTACGGGAAGTTGGTCCCTCGGCTGTCGTGACGTCGCCTGGGCAGGCCGCCCCCTCGGCGCCTCAGGCGTCCGAGGTGGAAGCAACGTCGAAGTCGGCTACAGGACAACCCTCGGCAGTGCCTGTGAAGACCAGGGCCTGAGGGGTCTCCCCGCAGGCACGATTGGCCTTGCCCCCGAGCGGGTAAGTACCTAAGGGTACCCCTATTTCAGTTATTTCGCTGTGTGTCTTGAATTTGCCCCTTCTCCCTTTCAGCAAGCGGAGGCAGGGCATAGCTGGACTGGCCCCCACGAAGGCGCTTAAGACGGGGCCGGCCTCTGTAGCCGGAGTTGGGGTGCGCCACGCTGGTTGGTTGGCCTCCGCGCAAGGTGCCCTCTGGTGGGGGGCCCAGGCGGCACGGGCTATCATGGGGCAAGCCTCCCAGGTCGAGCCCCCAGTTGGAGCGGCCATCATGCCGGGGGAGGCCGTTGACGTGGCCGCGGCCCCGAGTCCGCCTGTCTTGTTGCCGGCGCCGGCATCGATTCCTGCCAGGGCCATTGCTGATTCGCCCGTGGAGTCGCCCGTCACCGCCGATGTTGAGATGGCTGAGACGCCTCTACCTTCGGTCATTCCCGATCTCCCCATTTTCAACCATGAGGAGGGGCGGCCGTTGTTGCCGAGGCCGGTGAGCGGAGGCTTGTCACCTTGGCCTAGGATAGGCCCGATACATCGACTGCGGTGGCACCTGATGCATCGACTGCAGGGGGACCCGGCTCCTCAGTCATGGAGTGCGCAGAACCGTGGCCCATCTTGGGGAGCAACGGCCTTATCCCCACGCAGCTCAATCCCAATGAGTGGTGTGGGAAGTCGCTCCTGTTCTGGAGCCGCGACACCTCGGAGCCCCTCCTTTCCCTTAACGATGAGTTTGAGGAGCAGTTTCGGGATAATTTCCGTGAATATACCGAGGCGGCGATGAGGTCGCTTCAGACGACCATGGAAATCCTTTCTAGGAATGTTCCCAGGGTCTTCCAGGTAAGGATTTAGACGCACGCCTCGCGTGATCAGGACATTCTTTGTGATATCCTATTTTTCTCCATCAGGAGCTCACGGACATGAGCACCGCTAAGTCGCTGTTCATCCGTCGCGAGAGCGACGTTTGGGAGTCGCTGCGGTCCTAGTGGGCCACGCTTACCGAGGCTAATGAGTGCATCGCCCAACAGAGCGCCGAGGTGGCGGACCTTCGGCTGCTCTGTGATGAGCTGAAGTAGGAGGCAGCGGCGGCGCGGACAGAGGCGGTGTCGGCACGAATGGAGGCTTCGTCGGCACAGGAGCAGGTGGCCTCCCAGGCCGAGGAGATGCAGCAGCGGCAGTTGGAGCTCGGCCAGGTCACCAGCGAGCGGGACCAATTCTGGAGCCAAGCTGCCGAGGCCGTGAGCCGGGCTGAGGCCCTTAGGGGACAGCTGGCTGAGGTTACGGAGCGGCTAGCCGAGGCGACCACTGGGGCTGGGACCCTTGCAGAGGGCCTGGCCGTAACCGTCGGGTCTGCCTGGTCTGCCCAAGCCATGTCCTCGCAGCAGCGTGCCCGGGCTGAAGGTATGTTTTGCCTGCTTTGTGACTTTGTTTTAGCTTCATTATTTTCCTCGTGTCTGAAGAATATTGTTCGGCTGTCTTCAGGGTTCGATACGGCTCTTAACGAGTCCGTCAAGAACTGCAAGGCGCTTGCCTAGGTGGCTGAGCAAAAAGAGGTCGACCGCATGGCCATGTCCGAGGCCATCTCGGCCTTCTACCGGACCTTTGGCCTCGACGACGTCCCCTCGGGCAGCTCCTCCTAGAGTCGCCTGCAGGCCTTGGGCGGCCACGTGCGCAGCAGACTCCGTGGGGCGCTGCACCACGGCGTTAGGCGGGCCTTCGCTGTCCTTGCTTCCCACTACAGCGTGGATTTGGAGCGGGTCAGCGAGGGCTACTGCTTACCCGACGAAGAGGAGGCGCCCTAGCGGAGGTCCTAAGGCTTGATGCGGCTGCCGAGTGCCTAGGCACGGCATTGGCTTCCTTTTTTGAGGTGGAGATCCTTCAGCCTGTGTCACCGTCCGAGGTCGGGCCAGATTCCGCCGCGGGTAGGAACGACGCCGAGGGTGCTGCTCCTCCCCCTGCTGACACCTGAGCCTGTGGGGAACAATTTATTCTAAGTATGTGTATGTTTCTTGCGGCCGCTGAGGCCTAAACATTTTTAGTGTCAGAGTATAAAGCTGCATTTTCTTTCCTCTTGTTTCGAGCGTTAGGACTTGTTCGGTAGCAGAATCACTTATCCGGGCGCGAGTTACTTTTCGCGGAAGGTGATGAGTGAGGTATCCGTATCCCGGAGGCGTAGGAGTCCCTTGGCTCGGTCGGCCTTGCCGTTCAAGGTCTCTCTCGCTTGTTTTTAGGATTCTGTTATCGATATAGTCGAAAGGCACAAAAGTCGTTTTGGTAGAAAACTTTTCTGAGGGAAACTTTGACGCAGAGGGGGTTCCCCCCTTCTAGCCCCCAAGGGAGGGTCGGTTTTTGCTGAGGCAAGGTTGATCCTCCCTTGACAGTTAGACTTTTTATTTATACATGTAAAGGGATCGAGATACATGAACGACTTGGAACACTTTAAGGGTAAAAGCGACGTAGTTGTTCGATGTTCCAAGCGTTGCTGTAGACCTTGCCTTGATCGTTGGCCAGCTTGTATGTCCCGGGCTTCAAAATTTTGGCGATGATGAATGGCCCTTCCCAGGGAGGAGTAAGCTTGTGGCGCCCTCGAGCGTCTTGTCATAGCCGAAGCACCAAATCTCCCACCTGGAAGCCTCGGGGCCGAATCCTCCGGGCGTGGTAGCGTCGCAGAGACTGCTGATACCGTGCTGAGTTTAGTAAGGCTACGTCTCGAGCCTCTTCCAGCTGGTCCAATGAATCCTCTCGGCTGGTCTGGTTGTTTTGGTCGTCGTATGCCTTTGTCCTCGGGGAGCCGTATTCTAAGTCCGTGGGTAGGATGGCCTCGGCCCCATAGTCTAGGAAAAACGGCGAGAAACTCGTGGCCCAGCTCGGCGTCGTCCTCAGACTCCAAACCATCGAGGGTAGCTCTTTTATCCACCGCTTGCCAAACTTGTTGAGGTTGTTGTAGATCCTTGGATTTAGCCCCTGCAAAATCATGCCATTGGCGCGCTCCACCTGCCCATTTGTCATTGGGTGAGCTACGGCGGCCCAGTCCACATGGATGTGGTGGCCTTCACAGAAGTCTAGGAACTTTTTCCCAGTGAATTGCGTGCCATTGTCAGTGATGATGGAGTTTGGGATCCCAAAGCGGTGGATGATATTTGTAAAGAATGCCACCGCCTGTTCGAACCCGATGCTGGTTAAGGGTCGGACTTCGATCCACTTGGAGAATTTGTTGATGGCGACCAGCAGATGCGTGAAGCCCCCGGGTGCCTTCTGCAAGGGACCGACGAGGTCCAGACCCCACACGGCAAACGGCCAAGTGATAGGTATTGTCTGTAGGGCCTGAGCGGGCAGGTGCATCCGTCTCGCGTAGAATTGACACCCTCGACAGCAACGTACAATCCTAGTGGCGTCGGCCACTATAGTCGGCCAGTAGAAACCTTGTCGGAAAGCATTTCCTACGAGGGCTCGAGGTGCTGCATGGTGATCGCAAGCCCCCGAGTGTATTTCTTGTAACAGCTCTTGTCCTTGGGTGACGGATATGCATCGTTGGAGAATGCCTGAGGGGCTGCGGTGGTACAACTCTTTTTCATCACCCAGTAAAATGAACGACTTGGCGCGCTAAGCCAGTCACCGAGCTTCGGCCTTGTCGAGGGGCAGCTCTCCTCGGAGGAGATATTCCAGGTACGGGGTCTGCCAGTTTAGGTTTGGTGTGACCCCATTCTACTCTATCTCGACGCACAGGGCCTCACCCTCGGTGGCCAAGGGTACCTCAGGCTGGGCCGAGGTCTCCTCGGGTTTGGGTGCGTCGTTGAGTTTGACGGATGGTTGATATATGTCCCTGGAGAAGACATGCGGGGGAACCGTCATCTGTTCCAAGGCTATTTTAGCTAGCTCATCCGCAGTCTCGTTGTACCGTCGAGCAACATGGTTGAGTTCCAGCCCATAAAACTTATCTTCCAAGCGCCAAACTTCGTTGTAGTAGGCCTCCATTTTTCGATCGTGGCAGTGAGAGTTCTTCATGACTTGGTCAATAACAAGATGCGAGTCGCCACGAGCGTCGAGGCGCCGAACCCCTAGCTCGACAGTGATGCGCAACCCATTAACCAAGGCCTCGTATTCGGCCACGTTGTTTGACGCCAGAAAATGGAGGCGTATCACGTAGCGCACATGTTTTCCGAGGGGTGAGATGAAGAGCAAGCCGGCACCTGCTCCGGTTTTCATAAGCGACCCATCAAAGTACATGGTCCAAAGTTCGGCCTGGATTGGGGCTGTCGGCAATTGGGTGTCGACCCATTCAGCCAGGAAGTCTGCCAAGACTTGGGACTTTATGGCCTTACGAGGAGCGAATGAAAGTGTTTCCCCCATGAGTTCCACTACCCATTTTGCTATCCTACCCGAGGCCTCTCAGCACTGGATGATCTCTCCTAGGGGGAAGGATGACACCACAGTCACCGGATGAGACTCGAAGTAGTGTCGCAGCTTTTGCCATGTTAGAATCACTGCGTACAGTAGCTTCTGGATTTGCGGGTAGCGGATTTTGGTCTCGGATAGCACCTCACTGATGAAGTAGACTAGCCTCTGGATAAGCAGTGCATGCCCCTCTTCTCGTCTCTCAACTACGACCGCAGCGCTGACCACCTGAGTGGTTGCGGCTACGTAAGTCAAGAGGGCTTCTCCCGCAGCGGGGGGCACCAAGATGGGCGCATTAGTAAGGAGTGCCTTTAAGTTTCCGAGGGCTTCTTCGGCCTCGGGAGTCCAAGTGAAGCGCTCGGCCTTCCTTAAGAGGCGGTACAAGGGCAATCCTTTCTCGCCAAGGCGCGAGATGAAGCGGCTCAGAGCCGCAAGGCATCCCATGACCCTTTGTACTCCTTTTAAATCTTTGATGGGTCCCATGTTGGTGATGGCCGTGATTTTCTTCGGGTTGGCCTCAATGCCTCGTTCGGAGATGATGAACCCTAGGAGCATGCCTCGGGGGACTCTGAAGACACACTTCTCGGGATTGAGTTTTACGCTCTTCGCTTTTAGGCACCTGAATGTCACCTCAAGGTCAGAGAGGAGGTCGGAGGCTTTCCTTGTTTTGACAACGATGTCATCGACGTAAGCCTCGACCGTTCTGCCAATGTGCTCTCCGAACACATGGTTCATGCACCTTTGGTATGTTACACCTGCATTCTTTAAGCCAAATAGCATAGTAGTATAACAATACATGCCAAAAGGTGTGATAAAAGAAGTCGTGAGCTGGTCGGATTCTTTCATCTTGATTTGGTGATAGCCTGAATAGGCATCAAGGAAAGACAAGGTTTCGCACCTAGCGGTGGAGTCCACAATTTGATCAATGCGAGGCAGAGGGTAGGGAACCTTTGGACATGCTTTATTTAACCCAGTGTAGTCCACGCACATCCTCCATCTCCCACCTTTTTTCTGTACAAGTACAGGGTTAGCTAACCATTCTGGATGGAATACTTCTTTGATGAACCCTGCAGCCATTAGCTTGTGGACCTCCTCGCCTATGGCTCTGCGCTTTTCTTCATCAAAATAGCGTAGGTGCTGTTTCACGGGTCAGGCACCGGCTCGGATGTCCAGTGAGTGCTCGGCAACATCCCTCGGTATGCCTGGCATGTTCGAGGGATTCCACGCAAAAATTTCGGCGTTTCCATGGAGAAAGTCGACGAGCACTGCTTCCTATTTGGGGTCGAGCTCAGCGCCGATCCTGACTTTCTTGCTAGCGTTGTTGCTGGGGTCGAGAGAGACAGATTTAACCGCCTCGGCTGGTTCGAAGTTGTCGGCGTGCCGCTTCACGTCGGGCGCCTCTTTGGAGAGGCAATCCAGGTCGGCGATGTGGGCTTCGGATTCGGTGATGGCTTCGGCATACTCCACGCATTCCACGTTGCACTCATAAGCGTGGCGGTATGTGGATCCGATGGTGATGGTTCCCTTGGGGCCTGGCATCTTGAGCTTGAGGTACGTGTAGTTGGGGACGACCATGAACTTGGCGTAGCACGGTCTTCCCAACACCTCGTGATAGGTCCCTCGAAACCCGACTACCTCGAAAGTGAGGGTTTCCTTTCAGAAGTTGGAGGTAGTTTCGAAGCAGACGGGCAAATCAAGTTGCCCAAGGGGCAGGACACGCTTGCCGGGGACAATCCCGTGAAAGGATGCTGCACCGGCCCGGATCGTGGACCGATCAACCCCCAAGAGCTCTAGGGTCTCGACGTAGATGATGTTGAGGCTACTGCCTCCGTCCATGAGGACCTTGGAGAGCCTAGCGTTGCCGATGACAGGGTCGACGACAAGCGGGTGCCTTCCTAGGCTCGGTACACAGTCGGGGTGGTCACCTTGGTCGAAGGTAATGGGTTTGTCAGACCAGTCTAGGTAGACTGACGTCGCTACCTTCACCGAGCAGACCTCCCGGCGTTCTTGCTTGTGGTGTCGAGCCAAGGCATTCGCCACTTGCCCACCGTAGATCATGAAGCAGTTGTGGACCTCTGGGAACTCTTCTTCCTTGTCGCCCCCTTTCTTGTTGTTGCCTTGGTCCTTGCCACCTTCTGCCGAGGGCCCTGCCTTATTGAAGTAACGCCAGAGCATGTCGCACTCTTCAAGGGTGTGCTTGACGAGACCCCTGTGATAGGGGCACAACTCCTTGAGCATCTTGTCAAACACGTTGGCCCCTCCGGGAGGCTTCCGAGGATTCCTGTGCTCAGCAGCAGCGACGAGATCCGCGTCAACGGCATTGCATTTTGCCTGTGCCTTCTTCCTGGTCTTCTTCTTCGTGCCACGCTGGACGGACGCCTCGGGGACGTCTTCCTTCTGCCTTCCCTGAGGCTGCTTGTCCTTCCGAAAGATGGCTTCGACCGCCTCCTGACTAGAGGCGAACTTGGTGGCTATGTCCATCAATTCGCTCGCCTTGGTGGGTCTCTTGGGTTCCAGTTTGCTTACCAGGTCCTAGCAAGTGGTGCCGGCGAGGAATGCTCCAATGACGTCCGAGTCAGTGATGTTAGGCAACTCGGTGCACTGCTTTGAAAACCACCGGATGTACTCTCGCAGGGATTCCCCTGGCTGCTGGCGGCAGCTCTAGAGATCCCACGAGTTCCCAGGGCGCACGTACGTACCTTGGAAATTTCCAGCGAAGGCCTTGACTAGGTCGTCCTAGTCGAAGATCTGCGTAGGAGGCAGATGCTCTAGCCTGGCCCGGGCAGCGTCGGAGAGGAAAAGGGGGAGGTTGCAGATGATGAGGTTGTCGTCGTCCGTCCCTCCCAACTGGCACGCTAGCCAGTAATCCGCGAGCCACAACTCCGGCCTCGTCTCCCCTGAGTACTTGGTAATGGTAGTCGGGGCTTGGAACTGGGCCAGGAACGGCGCCCGTCGTATGGCCCGACTGAAGACCCGTGGACCTGGTGGTTCGGGCGAGGGGCTCCGATCCTCCTCACTGTCGTAGCGTCCCCCGCATCTAGGGTGGTAGCCTCGGCATACCTTTTCCTTGAGGCAGGCTCGACGGTCGCGGTGGTGTTGCTCGTCGCCGAGGTGATCCCGGGCTGCAGGTGTCTCGTCTCCTGTGTGCTCGGTGCGGACAGAGGCCTCGCGCATGTGTCGGGAGGACGCTGCGTGATGCTCCGAGGGGCATCCTCGCCTTCGGGAGGCAGAGCTCTCGGCTCATCGGGCTGCAGCATTTTCCAAGAGGTCCTTGAGTTCGCCCTAGATACGTCACCCCTCGGTGGTGGATGGCTCTGACAATGTTCGAAGTAACATCACCGCTGCAGCTAGGTTCTGGTTGGCCCCGTTGAAGGCTGGGGGCAGCCTTGCCCTGGCATCGTCAATAATACGGCGCTGGACATCCCGGGCCCGATGACGCGCTCCTCCGGTGAGTGCTTGGCCTGCCCACTCTTGCTCGAGGTTTTGTCAAAGCTACACAAGTCGCCCCGTTTCTTCATCGAGCTTGGCCTGCATCTCGTGGAGTTGCTCGAGCTGTGTGCCCTGACCCCCCACAGGGACCCAGGCCACAGCTAGCTCCCGCGGGATCTCAACGCGAGACGCAGGCACAGGGGCGTCGTCGTTTCCTGGCATGCCGAGGTGGTTGTCTTCGTTGTGATCCCCCTGATCGATGTGGAAACACTCGCGAGTTAGGTCGCAACCCTCATCGTCAAGGCTGTGGCCATCGTCAGAGCAGCCGGAGAGGCAGTGGTCACCTGCGGATATGAAGTCTCGCATGGCACTGGGATCACGGAGTCTGGAGAAATCCCAACTGAAGTCGGGGCCATCCTCTTCCTCGGAACCCGTGGGTCCGGAGGTTGAGACGGCCGTCAGTAGGTCCCAAGTTGACCACATATGGTACCTCGGAAGGTCAGGATATGCCCTTGCGAAAGCGCTTGCCGAAGTGGGGTCGCTTGGTGGGTTGAAGCTGAATCTAAAGGGAACAGAATGGAAAACTAATGGTACCTCCTGGTTGGTGGACGGCGGTGAAGTTGCATCGGAGATGGAATGTGTCGCTATCTCAGGTGTGAGGCTAATGACCGACAAGTCCCTCGCAAGGGTGTCGGCGTCATCGGTCCGCCTGGGGTTTGCACGTTGCTGGGAAGCGACACCCATCGTTGTCCCAGGTGCGAGGATAACACCCGACATGTCCCCCGCAAGGGTGTCGGCGTCGTCGACTCGCTCTGGTCCGACAGCCGACGAGGTGCTGCCTCCTGCCTAGCCATGGTCGCTCCGTCTCCTCCTCCTCCGGCGAGGAGGGTGGCGGGGCAAACCCAGGTGTTCCTCTTCTGCATGGGGAGATGTCGTCGTCGAGTTCGCCTCCGCCGGGCGAGCCGACGACCATCGTTGTTGTCGTGCTGCGGTGGGAGGAGTACCATATCGTAGCTGCTATCGGGGGGACATGAACTCGAGACTCCCAAAGCGGAGCACCGTCCCGGGCTGAATAGGCTGCTGAAGATTTCCATCTGGATCTCAACGGGAAAGTATTGCCAACACGCAGCTGGACCCCCTACCTAGCGCGCCAACTATCGGCGTTTTGGACCCGCGAGGACCCTCAACCGACTAGTGAATTTGACGCTGCGTGTCCCTGCCCAGATGGATTGATGCAAGATGAGACACAAGAGGGGAGGTGAGGCTTATGTTATCTTGCACCGGGGTGCTCATAGTAGGGATTACAAGCTTCGCGAGAGAGGGTTTGGCCTTGAGGTGAGCCATCTGAGTTAGCCCCCTCTTTTTCCCCTCTCCCCTCCCTTGGGAAGGCCCTGGGCATCCCCTTTTATAGATACAAGGGGATGGTCCAGCTGTACATATGGGGGTGTAGCTATGTGCTAACGTGGCCGACGGAGAAGTGCTTGAGCCCTGTAGAAGCGTAGCTGGTGGTGCGGCCCTGGGTCCTACTGACGTTTCTTTGCCTTCGTAGAGAGCTGAGAACAATCGACATCATGGACGCATGCAGGGAACCATCATTACCTGTTGCTAGAGTAATCTAGATGTGACACCGGTCTTGTTCCTTCGTAGCCTGAGGCGGCTAGCTAGGGGTAGGGTAATAATGTATCACCTGTAGCGTAGTCGGTCCGAGGTCGAGGTCGGGCGAGGCGGTGACTTCTCCGGAGGCCGAGGCCGAGGTCGGGCGAGGTTGTGACTCCTCCCGAGGCCGAGGCTGAGGTCGAGCGAGGTTGTGACTCCTCCCGAGGCCGAGGCTGAGGTCGGGCGAGGCGGGAACCTTCTCCCGAGGCCGAGGCTGAGGCCGAGGCCTGGGGTCGGGCGAGGCGGAGACCTTCTCTCGAGGCCGAGGCTGAGGCCGAGGCCTGGGGTCGGGTGAGGCGGAGCTCCCTATTGCGCCCGAGGCTGAACTCGGGAGAGGCCATGAGCCCGTGACTTACTGTTGTTAGTCTTACCCTGGTGGTTGGCACAGTTAGGGATGGCAATCGCGCGGGTAGTACACGGATATATAGTTCGCGAATTCATACCCGCGAGACAAAACTCAACCCATACCCAAAAATGTTCGTGGGTATGGATCAGTATCCATACCCATACCCGCCGGGTATCCGCTATCCAGTGGATACCCGTTACCCGCCCGCCCACTACAATTTTAGCATTAAACACCAAACAACGATTTTATTACATTTCAAAATAATTATCATTCCAATAGCATTAAATGATAATTTCAGCACCAAACAACATGTTATGGATAAAAATTAAAAAAAATAAGAATTTATGGCAATATATAAATCCAGATGGCCCACATATTAGATATCCATTGGGTAACGAGTATGGATACTGGATATCCATATCCACGAAAAAAGTATCCGTAGATACCTTATTATATCCATAACCGTACCCGCGGATATCAAATTGCACCATACCCATATCCAATGGATAATTATCCGCGGTTATTTACCCATACCCGTACCCGTTGCCATCCCTAGGCACAGTAGTCGAAACGGGGTGAATAGTGTTGTTTTCCTGTCAGAATGATCAGTAAATGGGCGAAGTGACTGCGGTCATTTCGAACTTGCCAACTGAGGCACGCGTGTCAGGATAAGGTGTCAGGTGATCCCTGCATTAAATGCGCATGTGATACGGTCGACGGTAAGGCGATTTGGCCGAGGTTGCTATACGACAAAGTTTGCCCAAGCTTAGCCTCGGGCGAGCCGGGGGTGCGCCCGCTGCCTGAGGAGGCCCTCGGGCGAGGCGTGAATCCGTTCGGGACTACTGTTCTTGCCCGAGACCGGGCTCGGGCAAGACGAGATCGCATCCCTTGGTAGATGAGGCTTTAACTTTGAGCTGTGCTTACCAGTCTTTACGGTCTGTTTTGAAGATGTTTTTCAGCCATGCTTACGAGTATTGGGGGTACCCCTAATTATGGTACCCGACAAAATTTGACCAAAAGCAAACTTAATATTTGTATTAAGTTACCAGAGCTATGCAATGACTACCTCGTTTACAAATCATTTTGTTAGAAAGAAAAAGAGTATAATCAGCTCTATATATAGTTCGTAAGTTCATTTCATTATCTAATGTTTATAGCAAAAATAAAATTACATTACATACTCTAATTCAAAGCTACAAAAAACATCTAACTAACATTATCTCTAGCTTTGGGTTCTTTATCAAGTACATAAAAGTGTGGAATGAAGTGTGATTTTAATAAATATATGGGCCTTTTCGTGCCTCTATATGGGCTATTTCGTGCCTGCCTTAAACGGGCTGTGCTCGTACCCGCCAATGGGCCGCGACCTCGGTTGAAACCCGGCCCGATATATCGGGCCGTGCCGGTTCGACACTAAAATATTTCGGGTCATGCCGTGCCTGTGCCGTGTTTTTTTCCGTGCTTCGGGCCAGCCCATCAGACCCAGCCCAAATGTACACCTATATCGAGCTATCAACTAGTGGAGGACTCAAAATTAGTTGCATCTTCAAGAGTATCTCCAAATCTCGCTCTCTAAATTAATATCTGGAGAACCAACTACATAAAAATCGTTTTCTATATCTTTTTGTTCTATAATAGTTTTTATGTCTTGTGTACAATATAGAGTCATTGATGTTTTCCATCTATAGAATAGACGATGACTACTAACATTTTTTTTATATCTTGTGTGCAATATATATATAGTCATTCTTGTTTTCAATCTATAGAGACGATGGATAGATAATCAAATAAAAAAACTGTTTAAGGGTATCTTTTTCATTAAAATATGTATTTCGGATGGAAAGGATATTAAAAATTATTGAATGTTATCTTCTTCATTAAAATATCTCTACTATACTTAAAGCACTTCAACGATCGTTCCACATCATTTTTTTTAAAAAAAAGTCCCTACATTTATTCTAAATCAATTCAGTGTAAAATATTAAAAACCGGTGTATCAGGTGGAGTATGTTGTTAAAAAGCGGTGCAGGAGGTGGGGTTTGAACCCACACCTCGTTGATGGAAGAAGGGTGGAAGACATTGGACGAAGTTGTCTAACCAGTAGAACATTACGCTCAAGTGGTTATAATATTGGATATAAATTGTACATATGTATATATATGATTTTTTATAAAATAAAAAAAATAATCGTGTCGGACCGGCCTAGCACTACGGACCGAGGCTACGACCTAAGCACCGCACGACGCTCGTGCTGGGTTGGCCCAGACATTGTTAAATAGGTAGTGCCTCAGGCCAGCTCGCCAAACACGGCTCATTTGGCCATCTATACCTCCGCACGATAATGATGGTCCTCGCCTCAGTTGCCACTACCTCGTTTGTTATTCTACTTCTTTTCTCTCTCCCCTCATGCCTCCACCTCCGCGACACCTATTCTCGACAGAGGGCGTAGGAGCAGGCGCCTCCTCCCCGTATTCGTCCGACACCAACCGCGACATCGACTCGCGCGGTGGCTATTGCACGTCCACGAGGACGTTTCACATTATGCGTGCACCATCTTTTTCGCTATCGTCGGACGTCCCGTTCGTCTTCCCGGCCTTCGCCCTTTTCTTCCTCCCCAACCTGCTGTCCACAGTCGCAGCCGCGAGCCGACCGACGCTCGTCGACACGGGTACAGGGCGAGTCGGTCATGCTCCTGGCCTTTCTCCATGTGTGCCGTCGAGGAGGACATGGTGGCGCCTGCCACGCTTAGGTTATTTTAGCGATGATGAGTCCAGGTCAGAGATATTGGACAACTAAAGCCCGTAGCGTGGTAGCAGTCGACATATGCTATATAGTTGGTGGTGGTTGTGTCGCTTCGGCGGGTCCAGGGCTGGGAAGACAATCGCATTCTCTCGCTCTTCTCGGACTGACGCCTGGTGCGGGTGCCTCTTAGTTTGAAACTGCTCCGGCTGGGCTTATTTCTCTGCTTGCGTGCTCTCTCCCTATATATCTAGCGGTATACTATGTCGCCTCCAGTTGTCTAGGCCTTCGTCGTGTCCTTCTTCGGCAACGAACAGGTATGCCCGCCTCTTCCCTTCCCTTCCTGCTCTACGAAACCTTAGAAGTGGGGGAGGCGAGGGATGTGGTTTCTGATTTGCTGCCTATGATATTTGTGCGTTCATAAAAAATATTATAAAAAATATTATGCGAAGAGCGAAGACAACCAATAAAAATCTTGAGATCTTTTTGATGGATAATTTACGTGGGTATTATTGTGAGCCGTCGCAACGCATGGGTAACCGACTAGTTTGTTCCTAATATGAGTCTTCCTCTCTAGCTATTAATTCTCCCGTTTGGATAAGTTAGAAGTTGACTAAAATTTAGGGATAGATTTGGATATTCATTAGGATGTTAACGTTTTTGTCTTCTTTCTTCTATTACGAATAAATATAATATAAAATCTGCTATATAAATCCGTATTTTTGTTTTTTACATTGAAGTTGTTAAGATTTATAAAAAGTTATATATCTTCTGAAATACGAGATATAAAATTCGAATTCGGATACAGATTCCGATTTAGATGTTTTTTCACCGGGAGAAAATAATGCAAAAAATATACATTTTTATTCTTGTTTATCATAATATGCTTAACAATATAACTAAAGATTAGCACCAAATCCTATAAACATCTATTTTATAATATTAATTTTCTTATCCCTACTAAAAATTTTGGTTAGTAATTATCCCTACGTATCTGGCCTAGGCCGATGGCGTTGAGATAAAGCTGCTCCCTTTTTCCTGTGAACAAAGCTCGCCGTCTTCCTTTCATTTAAGCCATGCTCTTTTGTTCTTCTGTCTCCCTTTCTGATTAACACCACGCAAAGCAGAGAGTAAAGAGAAGTTGCTGCTTTCATGCACGTCCGCGTGCTCAGGACAAAGCGACTGCAATGCAATGCCGAGTACACCCATCACCTCAACTCATCTCAAGGTTTGGCTTTCACTTATCATTACTGACTTGCAACATATTCAGGGCTTGTTCGGTTAGCTCTCAATCCATGTGGATTGAGTGGGATTGGATGGGTTTGAATCTCAAACAAGTTAAACTTCTTCTTATTTTTTTCCAATCCCATCCAATCCATATGTATTGGGAATAACCGAACAATCCCTCATTTGGCTTTAATCCGTACTAGTTTCTACTATTTCTATATTGCGGATACACCTAGCCTGGATAGAACATGGGTTTGAATCCAGGCCTGAGGATGGAAGTTGCATTCGGCTAGGTCACATGAGCTTTTTGACCGGGTACATCCCTTTCTGTCCGGCACTAGGAAGTGTTTGATTTGAAGAATAAATCCATTCTATATAATGTGGTGTATCATATTATTATTAATTATTAGCCTATTAGAAATAAAACCATGATGGAACAACTTGTTCATTTCACAAACTAAATAAAAAAGTAAAAAGTGAAAAGATGATGGACTAGCTCATTTTTTAAACCAAACACGCTATAAGCCTAGCTTCTAGTGGCGTGGGAGAGTTTCCCAAGAGCGCACACGTTGCAACATCCGAGGAAGGGGTGGCACGCCCTCAAGCGGTGCCGACGGCGACACGATGCATGAAAAGATAATGGACTACCTCATTTTTTAAACCAAACATGCTATAAGCCTAGCTTCTAGTGGCATGGGAGAGTTTCCCAAGAGCGCACACGTTGCAACATCTGAGGAAGGGGTGGCACGCCCTCAAGCGGTGCCGGCAGCGACACGATGCGCTGGCGACTGGGACGTATGTCTTCACGAATGCTGAACTTCTCTCCAGCGTCGATCTCCTTCGACAGATGCCTTATCACTAGTAAACTTCTTCCTGAGTTTTGTAGCATGAAGGGTATTTTAGAGTTCTTGATTTTGGTTCTTTTATCTCTTCTTGGATCCGGAGATTTGGGAGACTTGCCATGGTTATGGTGGTGGACACCGTCGGTGGGGTGGTAGATTGAGGTGGACCGGCGGACTACTGGTGGGAGTTATTAGTTCTTGAACTAGAGGACTAGCAGGAACGCATACCCACCAAATGCTTGTAAGTGTCTACGACACCACAACGAAGGAGTAGATGCAGAAAGAAGTCAACCAGTGTCAATTGGATTTGATGTCCCAAACCTAAATACGAGATTATGGAAAATAAAAGCAACCCTCAAAATCAAGATTTTTTTTATGATATCTTCGTAGGGGGAGTGATTCTAACCTAGCTAAGCGAAATTGGAAGGGAAGTATCGGTACCCTAATTAAAACTAGAGTACCCCTTACTACTGTATGAAGACGCAGTACCCACGTGACTATCTTTGGTCGCGTGGTAAAGGAGCTGTGCGTGGGGCTAGACCGTGACTCACCCCAGCTTCGAGTGACTACTCTGGGCCAGCAACAGCACCCGACCCCACCACGTGGACGGCTCCGAGGCCGCCACATGGCCAGAGAAGATGATATACTCAAAGGTATCAATAGTGAGTCCGGACCGCCATGGGAAAATGCTGGACCCCTATATATATAGATCGGGCTTCTAGGTAAGGTCCAGTACCCCCACGAGCGCAAACCGGACCCCTAGGATGGGATCCGGAACCCTCTGTGTGGGGTCCGGGCCGCTCACATCAGGGTCCCGGGATTCTGGGACAGAGAATACTCAGGCCTTAATCAAGGCCAGACAGGGGTCTGGAGCCGACACGTGTCCGGACCTTATCGTATACGCTTCTACTCCTCGCCCAGGCGGAGATCCGATGCTGTCGCGTGGCCTACTGCACGTGACGTAAGGCCTCTGGGCTACGCGGCCTCTGCATTTATTGAGGATAAGGCGCGTCGTCTATCCATTCCACTGGCAGGCGGCGTGTCGCCTCTGCATTTATTGAGACCTGTCCATTCCGCTCGCAGACGGCGACCTGTCCATTCCGCAGGTGGCGTACCTGTCCATTCCACTCGCAGGCGGCACGCCCATACTGCCGCATGCACTACGCTCATCATTACTCGCACGTTACCAAGGAAGCAGCCGCCGCATATCAATACTGCGTGGACTGCGGACATCATGGCGCCCGGAGATTGCTCAGACATTACTTGCATTAGTTACTCCTATAATATATTCCTTCCGTTATGCTCCTGGGCCCACATGTCAGGGCTCAGCATCCTTGTATGTGCCTCCCTTGAGCTATAAAAGGGAAGGCACACAACGTTACAAGACAGACTCTCAGACAGGCTCACAAGCTCTCTCAAGCTCACAGACTCAATACAACACATAGACAGTGGAGTAGGGTATTACGCTCCGGTGGCCTGAACCACTCTAAACCCTTGTGTGTTTTTGTGTTCATCCCGAATCCACCTAGCAGGCAAAACGCTTAGGCCCCCTCCTCATCTTAGGATTTAGGGCGGGTGCGTTCCGCCACCCGGCCGGAGATTTTTCTCTCCGACAGGAAGTAAAGCATGTAATTCCTGTCAAGACAATGAAACAATTCAGCACTTGTTTTTCGAATGCCGATTTGCTCGTATGGTTTGGAGCCTAGTGTTTTGGGCGTTAGGAATTCCAAAACCAACTTCCACTTCAAATATGTTCGGAAATTGGCTTTCACAATTTGACAAAAATTTGAAAAATTTAGCCCTACTAGGAGTAGCAATCATCTGTTGGTTACTCTGGCTTAGTAGGAATGATCTAGTTTTTTCAAAAGAAATTTAATATGTCTCCTTTGCAGGTTATTTTCACTACTATCCATTGACTATGGTCTTGGGTTGCACGAGCAACATTTTATGGTGATGCAAGCTTCACATCATTTGGAGTAGGTGGCTATGGAGTTCTTATCCCAGGCACATGTGTTGCGCTCTAGTCGTAGGATTGAGAGCCATTAAGAATGTGCTTGCCATGTTCTTTTTCTTTTCTTTTTTCTTTCTTTCCTTTTCCAGGCTGTGTGCATCTTATTGTTGCATATGCCGGGAGATGATTTGTATGAAACTTTTATGCAATGAAAATCTTTCTTATCGAAAAACGAATCGTGTGGACTTGAGACCGTAAACTGTAGACTTGAGGTAGTTTTTCAGGCTTTCTGACAAATAAATATATGATAATATGAAAAGGAAGCATATCAATGTATACATTGATGGATCCATAAATAGATCAAAGGAGAGGCTACTAAGTCGGTTAACCGTAACGCTGGTATTCTAGAGGCAGGCGGCTTGTATCTTGCAGGGTGCGTTTGGTTGAACGTACAAAGCGGAATGGAAGAGGCAGCCATATTTTCTATAGCGTTTGGATGAGAGTCACACGGGAGTGAAGTGAACACCGGAGCATTTTTTGGTGGCGGTGAGGTCCTAAAAATTGAGGGGGCGGTGTCGACCCCGTCTCATCATACTTTGACCTTAAATCAAACACATCGGTGGACAACCTAGCTGATTAGCCACGGTCGCCTACCGACCTAGAGCCTAGGCGTGGGCGCCAGTCGGCGGTGGTCGTGCCATGACAACCATGGGGAGATGGAGGGTAGCCGCCAGATAGACAACGCTAAGCCAACGGCTAACGAGGAGCGCATGCTCTCGACATTAGGCTGCTAGGGTTAGGACGCAGATAGAGACAAGGCTGCAGGTGTCGTGATGCATGTGTGTCGGATCGAGACATTTAATCTTTTGTCATCTTTACGGATGACACAAAATCATCAATCATTGAGAGCCGAGTCAGTACCATGGCATTTTATGTGTCATCGACTTTATAAAGATGGCAAAAGATTAGATTGTCATGTCGAATACAAACGTGTAGTGGGCTGTGTGGAGTGAGACATCTCACATCTCGACTGATTTGAAGACCAACATCTAAAACTTTTAGCGCACGGTCAGGTGGGGCTGCAACCCCAGCACCCCCTTTAAATTCCACCACTGAATGTATATAGGAGTTTGATATACATGGTTCACATACCGTATATGTTTGGTTCATCGTGTCTGTTGGATTCTCGCACCCGCTAGATCTTAAAGCATATTTTATTTGGGGTTCTCTGCACAGTTGTGCAAAACATGCTTCACAGTCAAGCTCGTCACACGTACCTGTGCGAGGAGTTTCGTTGGCGGTGCAGGCCGCACTCATGCAGCCGTGGGTCTCGGCCACATTTAGGACACTTTTTATTGTGTTTTTTCATCATATATTTTAGTTGAAATGTTACATCAATTAACCGATTTCAGATCTCTATTATTGGCATTTTTACAAACTAAAATAGATCATATTTGCTATATAAATTTTAAAAATTTATTTATTTTATCTGATCTTTATTCCAGTGCATACGACTAAACGAGATCTATATTTAGATTGAATGCACTAATACAAATAACCAAATAAAAGTACAGATCTAGCCTGGCTTCTCACGTACTGGCAGGCCCATCAATGACCATGTGCAAGTTGTGCTTGCTCACGCCTCCCCCCAATCGTTGGGCCCCATTTTGTTTCTTTGGCCCATTAACAAACATATTTTTGTCTGTTCGTTTATCTCATGTCATAGTGATTAGACTAAAATATGATTTCTCTAAACCGTCGTTGTATGGGGTTAGACGATGCGGATGATGGGTGACGCTTTTCTCTAGAACATCATCACCACTTTGATTAAAATACGATTACCCCGAACCCTTGTTGTATGGGGTTGGACGAATTCGGATGATAGGTGGCGCTTTTCTCTAGAACATGAAATCACCAGCACTGTATTTATTCTTTTAACATCAATATTTAATATGGAACAATACATACTTAAGCTATTAAAAATCTTCCCTTATCGAAAAAACCTATTTAAGTTATTTGAGCGAGTGAAAGTATACCTTAGCTATACTATACATACAAATTTTCATATATATTTAGGTCCTCATGTTGAGTTCGCTTTAGATCCCCATATTTCTGGAGACGGACCTATGTAATTGCCAAACTAGACTAGGTTATCATCATGCCACAACTATCACACGGATATTAAATCACGATCATCCATATTAGACCTAACATCTCTTCTCTTCTCTTGTTGTCCCATATATTTTGCAAATCATGTCGGGAGGTGGGAGCATCGATCGGTCGAGCCTGACTAGGACCAGCAGACCAGGAGGGGAGCAGGTCAGCATGACCAGGCCAGCCACTTGTCTTTACGTTCGCTGCTTGGTGAGGAGCCACTAAGGACTTCTCCCTCATAGTTCGGCGCTTCCTCAATCTCTCTCGAGTCCGGACTCTAATAATTCTTTCGATCCTCACTTTTGGTTGTCTAGTAAAACACTAATTTACGCATAAGTAGAATCTCTTTCTATGACCCATTTGAAGTTATAGTCTACTACACATTAGACTTGTATGTTATATCTATTTAATTGGATTGAAATTGCAGTCATAAATCTAAACACTACAAGAATTTAATTCATGTTTGATAGGTTGAAGCTATCTGAACTACCTAATAGTACTATGTATGATATTCTAATGTTACATTCAAATTAGAAATGTATGCTCAATATTTTTATTTTCATCTTATTATAAAATTGGTGGAAGCACATTGTTTGATTTGAAGTATTGAAGTATAAAGTATTGATTGATAGTTGAAGTATTGATGAATTTATAGTTGGACTATTGTTAGGGTTTGGTTAGGATTTCTCTGATTACCCTATTGTGATGCGCTTTGGGCCACTTAATTCTTTTTATATAATATACTCTCAACCTAGGATCAGGCTAGTGTTTCACACATTCCAATAGGGTATCGAGCTAGGCCTCTCCCCACGCATAGCTGTCAGCCCCTAGCCCACCTTTGCCTCCTCCTTTGCTCCCACCCGCACCACCACATCAATCTTCAACCTTCTGCTCCACCTCAAGACAATAACCATAGATTTAATCTAGATGAAATCGTAAGTGGTCCAGCCTTCAAAAAACAAATTTACTAATTTCTCCTTAAATTTGAGACTAAGTTCGAATGGCTTACATTAAAAAGGACCAACTTCTGAAGTTTCTTTTGAGGCAATTTGGAAATACCACATTGAGGGATAGTGGTTAGGTACAAGTGTTTGATGAGGCTAAACAATATTGTAAGAAAAAAGAGCCAAATATGATGGGTGACATGTCGATTAGAGGTCGTGCAAAAGATCAAACTGAAATTACTACTTTCCTACATCATTATTATGCTAGGATTTTCTTTACCGTTCTTGATAAAATATGTTTTGAGGTGCACCATCGATTTAGGAAATCAACTATTAAGATGTTGGCATGTTTTTTATGTTTTGATCTAAGGAATAACTTCTGTAGGTTTCATAAAGATAACCTTGTTCGGGTTGCTCAAATTTATAATGTTGATTTCTCTACTAGTGAGATTGCACAAATTAGACAACAACCTGATACTCATATTCTTGAAGTGAGAAGGCATGCAACATTCTACCTGCGTAGATATTACTAGTTTGGCTTCTAAGATAGTTGAGACAATTAAGCATATGGTTTTTCTATTAGTTTATATACTTATTAAATTGGTATTAATATTGTCGATGTCCACAACATCTGTTGAAAGGGCATTTTGAGCGACGAAAATTATGAAGACTAATTTACAAACAAGATTGATGATTGGTTCAATCATTTGATGGCGTACTACATCAAGCAGAAAATATTCAAAGAACTCTACCGTATTATGGCATGATTAGAAATATGAATTTGTCTCGTTTTCTACCATATCGTATTCCCTGTGTTACTTTTCAAATTCGTTAGCATTTAATAATTAATTGTTTGTTTATTTGTTTGCTTCCTAGTATTATCTATTTTCTTAAAATTATTAATCTATAGTTGATTCGAGACTCTAATTGAACTTTAGAAATTTATAGCTTTGATTGCGGGCCGACTCCGCCATTATAGAAAAGACACCTTGATTGCACGGAGTACCTCCAAGAGAAATAAAACAACAGTAAAATCCAGCCATGCACATCCTGACCGCGGCACAAACGGATCCAGACAGCAACCAAGCTGCCTGCTATGAATCTCGCGCCATTAAAGCGTATTTCGCCACGAAAAAAAACCCGAGAGAGACGAAAAGAACAAAGAATCACAACACGATGCCCCATTTTTCAGGCAGAGGTATCAGCAGCAGCAGCAGCAGCAACCTTGCTTTCCTGGGAACTTGGGGTATCAGCAGCAACCTTGCTTTCCTCAGAACTTGGGGCATCAGCAGCAACAGCGGCTTGGATTGATTCAGGATCCATCCGCTTCTCTTCTTCCGCCGCATGCGCGTCGCCACCACTCGGAAGACCATCCTTGAGTTCTTCGGCCGTGTCGTCCTGCTCGGTTGCGACCGAGGCCTGCACTGTTGCTTGCGGTGACCCCATCGTTTCCCCGGCAGCGGCAGCGGCAGCGGCAGCACTCGCTGGCTCCCCAGCTACGACCTTCTCTGCCTCCTGGTCGACCTCCTCCTCCCCGTCACTGCCCTCGGCGTCCTGTACAGAGTAGAGGTAGCAGCAACAGCAAGCGAAACAGATGAAAGGTTGGTGTCAGGGTGTCACACTGTCACTCGGTCTGAGTACCCAAGGAGTGGACTACAGGGAACGAAGTAGCTCGCTCACCCGTTTGAGCAGGTCGCTGAGGGACCTCCGGCGGCTGACATCGGCCTGGTCGACCTCGGCGACGGCGGCGGCCACGGGGACCTCGCCGGCCTTCGCCTTCTCGTCGGCAGCCGCCAGTGGCGCCGCGGCGTCCTCCGCGACCAGAGGCGCCTCGCCCTTGACCTTGAGGTCACCCGGCTTCGTCGCGCATGCCCCCATGGCCCAAGAGAGATGTAGCAACACACTCGCTAGAGCCGGTTAATCTACCGCTTGAGTGGTTGAGTTGAGAGAGAGGAAGAGAACTGAGAACAGAATGTGCATATGTAAGTGAGGCTGGGCGGCATATATCTTCTCCGCCGGCCGGCCTCGGCGCCAGCAGCGCTGAGAAACTGCAAATTAAAAGCGTGCGGCTCTTTTTAAGGCTTTTTTCTAGGCCTCTCATCACTCTTCAGGGCAGGGCAGGGCAGGGTAGCCATTAGGGGGCCCCTCCGACAAGCGTCCTGGGGCGCAGCGCAAGACCCGGCCGGCCGGGCAGCTCCCGTCTCCATTACCATTATACAACAAGAGTGGGACAGCCTGCCCTTCCGGCCTTCTCCATGGCACGTACTCTCTGGCTGGCTCAAGGCATGGTGGTTCTATCATATTGCAGTTGCAGACGTATAATACCAGTATAAAACGCTAGGTGGAGTCGGAGGGAGACTGATACACCTCAGGCAGGTAAGCTGTACAGCTGCTGGGCATCTCCAGGGTAGCATTCAGAATTCTCTGATTCCACGCCTGGGACCAGCAAATGCACTCTCTCTCTCTCTCTCTGAAATTCCATATGCAAAAAATACAGTTATTATTATTTTCATATGGAAAAGAAAGCTTCAAGGGGCCCTTCCAGGCATGACCACCATAATTAAGTGGTTTCCTCCGTCGTTCTAGTATTCGAGTTGCAATCATGGTTCCTGGATCAGAAAACATCCAGCCTGTCTGAGATGTATACGCGATGACTATATCTCGCGATGATTGTTGTTCCAGGTGTGTAGTGCTACTATCCGATCCCAAAACAAGCATCAGCTCGATTGATGGTATGCGTAGCTTCGCCATTTTCTGGTAGACATCTGACAGCGTTGGTTTTTTTTTTCCCCAGGCACGTTTCTTGAACGAGCGGCGAGAAAACTGAAGAACACATTTCATCGTCAACATATCTCCACTGGAGGGCGTTTCAGAGACCCTTTATATCACTTCTCATCTCAGGTCAAAACATTTTAGATTGCCGGCGGAGCAGTAGCTGGACATGAAAGGCAGCAAGCAGCAAGTGCATCGCTTTTCAACAAAACCAGGCACTCTTGTCTACCACATTGCAAAGTAGGATCAGGTCATTACACGGAAAAGGGCAGCACCACACGGAGCATAGAACAGAGCACAACGTTTAGAATATACAGAGCACGAGCTGTGTAGGCTGTAGCCCACCAATTGCCAAGCCAAATGCAGAACCTGCTTTTAAGGACACCTAGCTGATAAAAAAAAAGGAACAGCTGATGCTGCTGCCTCTTTCGTTAGCAAAGAAAAAGGCTTTTGGCATAAGGTGTTGCTAGGATATGAGTCCAGCCGGTGAGGTCTAGACATCGGTGAAAACTGGTTTCTGAAACTGTAGGAAAACATGGTGAAGACAACTAAACTCTTTGGTGATATTTATGCAACAGTGTCATTTTTACAAAAAAAAAATGATTTGGATACTAGCAGTTTGAGCCAGAAAAGACCTCAAATGATTGCAGACCTGTCATTACAACAATAGTAATAGCAAAAAAAAAAAGGAAACTCGTGCAGCAGTGACACATTGTATCTATGGTTGGATCTAGATCTAACAGATCAAAAAGTCTGCTTACACCTAATGCCTGCTTGTATAGTAGTTGTTCCCACACAAATACCCAACCAATCGAGATGAATAAGATTATAACATTATAAGTACCATTCTTGCCCCGAAAGGCCATAAATCAGCGGTGGAACTGTCAAAAGGGGAAAAAACAAGCTTTTATACCCTTTTCACAAAACAAAACCTGGCACTCTCTACCACACCAGTAACTACCATCAGCTTATGACATACGAAGTGGAACTACCCGCAACACAAATACAGACGGAGAAAAAAACACATTAAAATAATTGGAATGTTCGACAACAGATGCAAGCATCTAGCCCACCAACACCAATGGTCAAAACAAATGAACCTTGCTTTTCAATGGTATCTTGAAGAGATAAATCCCTGGTACCGTATGTTAGTAAATAAAGATGGGGTCGATACAACATACGATACACAAGTACAGCTGATGCTACCGTAAACCTCAGTGGAAAAACACAGCATTCTGAAAATTCACATTACCTTAGCGGGGCGTTTGGATCCCTTTATTTTAGAGGAATTAGAATTCACTCAATAAAGTAACTTATTTAGTTTGGAATTTGACATTCCACCACTTTCTAAAGTTCAGATATAAGTCTATCTTAAATTCATGGGTTGAGGGTGAGAAATGATTTTATGCATTAGTAGAATTTGTTTCTACTCTGTAACTTACATGACACTCTTTTTCTCACTCCTTTATAGTATAAATGTAGCACATAAATATCTTCAACATCTTGCTAATAATAGTATACAAATATATTTTGCATAAAACCGAATTAGCTTAATTGGTATATGCCTAAATTATTATTATTAGAATGGAATTCAATTCCAATGATCTAAACAGGGCGTAGATCAAATTGACCTGGAAAGCACGGATGAAGACAACAAACTCTTTGTTGATATGATGTATTAATGGTATTCACAAAGCACACTGAGACAACACAACATCTTATCCTGCAGTGGCTGTACCATAGAGGTCAGAACCTAAAATAGTGCAAAGATATCACAATAGCGAAACAGAACAGGAAATACACAGCGCTCAATCAAAGCATAACACAGAGCCAACCGGATAAATATGCAATGGTATCTTTAAGCACCATATTCAGATGTCAAACTGTACTTATTGTAAATGCTTAACACCAGAAGAGTCATTAACTTAACCGGCATGCAGTTAGCAAAGATGACACTGTGTAATATATCCTAATTTGTAAGCTACTGCAATAGACAAAAGGATTACCAGAAACTCTAAGAGTTCTCTAGCTCTACAGCTTACATCCTTCAATCACTAAATCCTCTTTGGTTTGATGCCCATCTCAATTTCCTTAAGCTTCAGCTCCAGCTCCAATCGCTCATTCTCCAGCTCCATCTTTTCATTCTCCAGCTCCATCTTTTCATTCTCCAGCTTCATTTTCTGCAACTCCCTGTCCTTCTCCCTGCTGAACTTCAGCCATTTGAAATGCCTCTGCTCAGTTCTCAGCTTCTGAGATTTTATATTCAGACGTTGTGTCTCGATTTGAGCACGCATATAATTTAAATTCTTCTCAGCAGATGGACCACCAGATCCTTCAGAGAACAGACTGTTCATGTCAATAGCTGCAACTTCTGACAGATGAGACCCACAATGTCCCTCCTCATGGTCATGCTTCAGTTTCTTGGTGGCATGAACTCTGTGAGGGCCATGATCCTCAGCACTGACCTCCAGATCATCATGCAACTCATCGTCATCATAATCATCATTGTCATCATCAGAAAGCAACATCTGGTCATCCTCATCATCATAGCCAAAGGAGCACTTCTTTCCCTGTTCGTCTGGAGCCCTAAGCGCCATCCGCAAGGACCTCTGGAGGGCAGGATCATCAAGCAGGCAGTAGCGGTTCCTGTTGTGGTAGGAGCACATCTCCTCGTAGTGCAGATGCTTGGAGTTGAGATGCTTCTTGGCCTCCTCCCTGAGCTTCGCAGATAGGCTCACCTGTTCAAGGAGCTCTGGCTTCTCGACGATCTGGCAAGCCCTTCCCCGGCCGAGGATCTCGGTCAGCCTCTTGTACCTCTTGTTGAGGTCGTTGAACTTGTCCTCGCACTGCTGCGGCGACACAGCGAGCCCCCTCTCGGTCATGGCCGAGGAGACCAGCTTCCACTTGCCCATCCTCTTGAGCATGGCGTGCTTCCTCCTCCCGCTGCTGGTCCCGTAGTCCGCTTCGACGTCCTCGTCGATGTAGGACACGGCCGACACGAGCAGCTTGACCATGCCGCTGGTCCACTTGACCCGGTGCCACTGGGAGGCGGCCGCCGCCTTGCCGTGGTCGAGGTGGCCGTCGTCGTCCTCCTCCTCCTCGTCGCTCAGCGAGGCCTTCACCACATTGCCGAGCTCCGGCATCTGGTTCGCGGCGGGGACGGCGAAGACGCCCTGGTGAACCCGGACCGCCTGGGGCTGGGCGGCGAAGTGGAACGGCTGCCCCAGATCGAAGTGGCCTGGACCTCCGCCTGGCATCAGGGTGCGCGGCGGCAAATTCCCATCCATCTCCGACGAGGAAACTCCCACCCCAGCCTGATCGACAGAGATGCCGGATTCCAACCCCCACTGCGATATTCACGAGAACTGTGCTCGCTTCAAAGCCTCACCAAACTCGTGACTCGTGAGAAGGGAGGAGTTTCTTGCGGGATTTCGGGGACGGGAGGAGGAAAAGGCCAAAGCTTGCAGCTGGTGCTTGGAAAGCGGTTGCAAAATGCACGCGCCGCCGCCGACTGCTGCACCAGCAATCCGCGCGCACGGGATGTGTGTGAACTCCAAGAACAGAAGGGGATTAATCCTAGGCAGGAGCAGGACGATTAGCTCGAAATTGGAACAGCGCACGAGAACCCCCCTTATCCTCGACCAGGAAATCAAGCGAACAGAGCAACTAGGACGGGGGGGCAAGGAAAAACCATACCGACGCGGCGAGGGCGCGAGGCTGCTGGACAAAGGTCTGGGGTTTGGATGGAGGGGTTACGCCGATCCTGCCCGACTCAGCAGCAGAAAAGAATGCACGCTCGATGGAAAGAGAGCGAGCGATTCTGCTGGCGGAGGGAATCGCTGATCTTGGCAGAATCTAGCGGAAACAAAAGGAGGCCTCGACCGCGAGCAAATCTGGCACCAGCAGCAGCAGGGGTCACACCACACCTTTCCAAGATTTCTTTCCCTCTAGGCTCGGTTGGTGGTGGCAATGGCAACTGGACAACCCCAGACCCAGGCAGGAGAAACAGACGCACGAGTCAGGGGGAAGGTGATGACTGATGACCGGTCGCTGATAGAAAGGAGTGACACGCTGCGAATAAAAGCGCCTGATGCTTCCGAAATGGCTCGTAAGGAAACAAGTAAAATATTTACCGTGACGAAGCACAAGTTGCCAAGTTGCGGCGCAGGGAGGACGATGATTGGGATTCGGTGCAGAGCATTTGGCGTCGCTGGGGGGCGGCGGGGAGTGTGCGCGGCACGCACGTCCACAACACTTATTCCGGCCGGGGCAGGAGGCGAGCAGAGTGAGAGAGAGGCAGCCAGGCAGGGAGGGAGCCCGGCTGATGGGGACCGCTTCTTGGCGGCCTGCGGGTGCGGCCTGCGGGTGGCGACGTCGATGCTGATGGGATGGGAATGGGATACATCGAACCTCGCTGTGAGCACTGCAATGCCTGATGTCACAGAATTGTTATATCAAAATTAAAGTTGTTTGATGGATCGCGACGGTTTCTTTAACATCTCGACTTTCCTCCCATCTCTGACAACTTTGAGGCGAGGGTGACAAGAACACTCCCTACCTAAAAAAGATAATTCACTATTAGATACAGAGTAAAATTTCTGATTAATTTCTTAGCCTTTAAAATATGTCTTCACAATTTGACATTACATATATTTGATATTACTGTTAGTTCTAACCTCTAACGGTGTTATGTCGCACCCGGTTTCACCCGGTTTCAAGAGACAAAGCCGGGTGCATCTTATATATGCGCCAAAGAAGACAACATATATAATGACAGAATGTATAGAGATAAATGTCACAATATAATCAGAGTACTTATTACATAGCGGAAGTCTTACAAAATAAAAGATAAATATAAAACGAACTAAAGTTCATCATTGGCGCCATAAAGTTAATTGGGAGACATCACCTAGATCAAGTCAAACTCCTCGTTATGTGGCTCCTCTTGAACCACCTGTTCTTCTCCTGTGGGGGTGTTAGACAACAAGGGTGAGCTCACACGTGTTCCGCTCAACAAGCTGTGTGGAATAATGTGCGTGAACTCACCAAAGGTGAGAGTTCATGTGATGTGTAAGGCTGATCAACAATAGGGGTTAAAGCTGAGCATTGCTTTTAATAAGTTGGTCAAAATTATATTAGCAATTACTAGATGTAGGTAAATACCAAACCATAATAAAAATAATAGAACACAATTAATAAATAATCCCATGCAATGCAAATGACAATTTGAATTTAGTTTTATAGTTTAATCATGCGAGAGTCCTGAGCTGCTCTTGACCATGAGCTTGCCTAGTATACCAGTTTTACACTCTGCAGAGGTTGTACCCTGTACCCACAAGTCATGTTACCCATCTGCCAAGGGGTCATGAATCCCATACACCTCTACCAAGGAAGCGAGACAGGGTAACACTACGAGGCCTTTACAAAGTTCCACTAGCTTCCGAAAACCTGCTATAGTTTATGGGAAGAGCACTTGCAAGAATCCCTCGTCTCACCGCCATCGCAGCAAAATCAACCCGAGAACCTCCCTGCATGCAACTCCCCTACTGCCCTTGCCCCTTTCGGGTAAGGTAGTCTTCCACTAGCTTTCCTAATTAGTCAGCCAAAGGCGTCCCATTCCACCCTTATGGTGACACGTGTTTCTCAAGTTAAGCTCCATGTTCCAATTAACATAATATAATGATCTTGACATGAACATAAATAAAATAACAAAATAATTGGAACATGGATATAATGAAATATTAACCCAAAACCATATAAAGCAATAGCAAAACTACTCAAGTGATTCAGGGGTAAACAAGGTAAAAGATAATCAGACTAGGGTGACCTATTGGATCCCATCAAAATTAAACCTATGCATTGAATAGTGATAATAAAGAATATAATTGCGTAATTGTCGGTGTTTCGACCCCGGGGGTCCCTGGACCGACGAGTAAATTGTCGCCGCGTGTCCCAGCCGAGATGGGTCGGCGCGAGACGGAGCACGAAGGGGGGTAGAGGTGAGGGAGAAAAGGGGAAACCCGCGGCCTCCGTGTTGTCCTGCGTCCAGGTCAGGTGCGCTTGTAGTAGGGGGTTACAAGCGTCCGCGTGGGGGGGAGAGCGAGGGACCCTACGCGCCGTCCCATCCTCCCGCGCGGCCAACCTCCTCGTAAGAGAGCCCTGGACCTTCCTTTTATAGGCGTAAGGACAGGGTCCAGGTGTACAATAGGAGGTGTAGCAATGCGCCATCGTGTCTAGCAGAGAGGAGCTAGTGCCCTAAGTACATGCCGTCGTGGCAGCCAGAGAGGTTTTGGCACCCTGTTCATGTGATGCCGTGGCCGTCGGAGGAGCGTTGGAGCCTTGCGGAAGGACAGCTGTCGGGGCTGTTGAGTCCTTGCTGACGTCTACTTGCTTCCGTAAGGGGCTGAGAGTCGCCGTCGTCATGGAGCACGCGGGGCGCCATCACTATCTGTTTACCGGGGCGAGCCAGATGGGACGCCGGTCCTGTTACCCGTAGCCTGAGCTAGTTAGGGATAGGGTAATGATGGCCCCTCCTGTGACGTGGTCGGTCCGAGCCCTAGGTCGGGCGAGGTGGAGGCTCCTCCGAGGTCGGGGTCGAGTCGGTCTTCCGAGGTCGAGGTCGTGTCCGAGCCCCGGGTCGGACGAGGCGGAGTTCGTCGTCTTCTGGGGCCGAGCCTGAGTCCGAGCCCTAGGGTCGGGCGAGGCGGAGTTTCCTATGGCGCCCGAGGCCGGACTTGGCTGCTGTCAGCCTCACTCTGTCGAGTGGCACAGCAGTCGGAGCGACGCAGGCGGCGCTGTCTTCTTGTCAGGTCGGTCAGTGGAGCGGCGAAGTGACTACGGTCACTTTCGGCTCTGTCGACTGAAGGGCGCGTGACAGGATAAGGTGTCAGGCCATCCTTGCATTAAATGCTCCTGCGATTCGGTCGGTCGGTGTGGCGATCTGGCCAAGGTTGCTTCTTGGCGAAGACTGGGTCTCAGGCGAGCCGAAGGTGTGTCCGTCGCTTGAGGGGGTCCTCAGGCGAGACGTGAATCTTCCGGGGTCGGCTGCCCTTGCTCGAGGCTGGGCTTGGGCGAGGCGAGGTCGTGTCCCTTGAGTGGACCGAGCCTTGGCTTAATCGCACCCATCTGGCCTTTGCAGCTTTGTGCTGATGGGGGTTACCAGCTGAGATTAGGAGTCTTGGGGGTACCCCTAATTATGGTCCCTGACAGTAGCCCCCGAGCCTCGAAGGGAGTGTTGATACTCGCTTGGAGGCTTTTGTCGCACTTTTTTGCAAGGGGACCGGCCTTCCTCGGTTGCTTTTTGTTCCGGTGGGTGCGCGCGAGCGCACCCGCCGGGTGTAGCCCCCGAGGCATCGGAGGAGTAGTTTGACTCCTTCGAGGTCTTAGTACGTTTCGTAACGCTTCGGCCGGTCTGGCTGCTCCCTCATGCGAACTGGCCGTAGCCCGGGTGAACAGTCGAGTCCCAAGTTCTCGGGCTGGTATGTTGACGCTGTCAACGGTTTGGCTAGAGCCGGGTTTGCGAGAGCAGCCCCCGAGCCTCCGCACAGAGCGAGAGGACGGTTAGGGACAGACTCGGCTTTTTACATACGCCCATGCGTCGCCTTTCCGCAAGGAGGAGGGGGGAAAGCGTCATGTTGCCCTCGGAGGGCGCCGAACATGGTGTCTCCAGTGAGTTGCTAACGGGTAATCCGAGTGGACGCCCGTGCCCCATTTGTTAGGGGTCGGCTAGTGGCCCGGAGGCGCGCTCCAAAAGTACCTGCGGGTGACTTGCCAGACCCGGTCCCCTTTTGACGGGGTCCGAGGGCTCGATGCCTCCCTCTGGTGGGATTCCGTTACAAAATCGTTCCCATTGGTCTCGGAAATGTCCTAGGGTACCTCGGGAGCACAGCCCGAGCCTCGGTTATGTATCGAACGTACCCAGGGACATCCCTCGCTCTGCGTCTGAGGCGGTTGTCGAACCCTTCGGGGGCCAGCCTTCGAACCCCTGATCAGTAGTGGGCGCGGAGCCCGAGTAGCCTGAGGCAGCCGTTGAACCCTTTCGAGGGGCCGGCCTTCGAACCTCTGACCAGTAGTGGGCGCTGAGCCCGAGTGCTCTGAGGCGGCTGTTGAACCCTTCCGAGGGGCCAGCCTTTGAACCTCTGATCAGTAGGGGGGCTCGAGGCCCGCTTCCTTCGCGGAGAAGGATCCCTTTCGGAGTATCCCCTTTTCCGACCCCTGAGGCAAGAGAGAGAAAGAGAAAGTGAAAAGGATACGAAATCGAATGACGTGGCGCACCTTTTTTGACGCGGTCATTATGGCGGAGGTGAAGCGTCGCCTGCTTCGCCTGCCAAAGGTGCCGCCTGTTCTGCTGTAGAGTTAATGCGACGGGACGAGTGGTTCACGGGGCGGCCGTTGTGCGTGCGCAAGCCATTCGAGGAACGGAACGTGGACGCGTCGTCTTCCGCCGTGGGAGAAGGTCCTTTCTCTATCCCAGGAGGGGGCGTGAGCTTGCTGACGACTCGACTGCCGCTTCCGCCCGCCTGCCACCGCCATTACTGCCAGCCCATTTCTGGCCGTATCGACCATCGCGCCCTCTCCCGCGGCTGACCGGCCTATGACCGATGTGCTCGGTTGGCACTGTCGGGTCATGCGCAGGGTCGCCTCGAGTCGCGGTACTGGTTCCGCAGTCGAGAAGGCGCGGTACTGGCGCGAGTGGCGGTGCAGTTTCTTGCACGTAGTAACCGGCGCGCCGGTTACATGACGTGTGGGTCTGGGCCTCCATGCTGGATGCGTCGAAGTCGAAAGGGTGTGTCCCCCTGGGTGCGGTTGCACGCCGCCTGCATGGCGGCCCGCCCTTTCACCCGCTGGCCTGGGCGAAAGTGGAGGAGTGCTCGTAACCGCTGGGCAGTCGCGCGCACCGTGGGCGGCGGTTTGGCTCTGTCTGCCCTGCGCCAGCTAGTATGACGCGCGGGGCCCAGCCCCCGTGTCGTAGGGGGAGGATCTTGGAGCATGTTGGAGAAGACTCAGCCTGCGACGGCTGAGGACGCAAGTGGGGAGAGTTGCCTTTAAAAGGAGGGCGACCCCCTTGAAAGGCAACCATGTCTTCGCGCTCTCCTCATGCATTGTGTCTTTTCACCTTTCGAGCCCCCAGATGGGGGGCGCCCGCGGTTCTTCCGCCTTGTCGTTGTTGGGGGAACGCAACTTCGCGAAAGTTGGTACCTTTCAGCCATCGTTCGACTTCAAGGATTTTCGTCAGGCAGCCCGGCTGCTTCCCCTCGCCGGTGATCACCCAAGATGGTGACCACCAGTTCGGTGGTGGGGAGAAGCGAGCCAGGCTACGATCTTGGTCCCGCCCTCAGCTTCAAGGATCTTCGTCATCCTGGCTGGGGCAGAGGACGGGCTGAGCCGAAGCTCTGCCTCCTGCACGGGTCGACGGGTCACCTTCTCCCTCAGCATTCAAGGGAGAGGGCGCTCACCGGCCTAGCGGGAGGGCCGAACTTCGACAACGCGGGGCTGGTCGGCGGCGAGCGTTGTCAGCTTCAGTGCGTTGGGCTCGCTGACTCAGCTGGCCTGGTTCGGCTCCCGGTGTCTCCTCCCACCGTGAGAGCGGTTGTCGCGCCGCGCGCACCAGGGGACCGCCCAAGACGTCGCGCGTTGCTAGGGCGGCGTTCGTGTTCTGGGACTGTCCTGCCTTTGCCCCGGTACGGCGCCTCTGCGCGGAGGTCGGTGCTTCGCTCGTCCGGGAGGATCCGAGTGGGAATCTGCCGGCGGGCAGATGGCTTCTGTCGTCAGCGCTGAGGTGGCGGCGGCTGAAGAAGTCCTCGTCGCCGACGAGGTCACCGCCACCATGCATGCTCCGGGCCTCCGGCTCTTTGGCTTTGATAGCTTGTCCTCGCCCCTCGAGTGGGGGCGTGGGCGAGGAGCTCGTCGCAGCAGCGTCTGCCTTGAGGTCATCGCTGCTGCTGTTTGGCCACTTCGGAGCGGGCGTCGGCGAGCCACCAGGGGTTTTGTCGCCCCGCAGGCCCTCCAACGTGGGGGTTGTTCGTACCTGCGGGGGTGGAACCGAAGTTCCATTTTTAATGGCACTTTGAGTGCCGGTGTTTGTTTATTGTGGCTGTCAGGGCCTGAACATGTATGTATCTTTTGGCGTGAAGCCGTGTTTTCCCTCATTCTGAGCACTAGGACTCGCCTGTCAGCTGACTGAACCGCTTCACCAAGTGTGAGTTGCCTCGTGCGAAGGTGATGAGTGAGGCATCCATATCCCGGAGGCGTAGGAGTCCCTCGGCTCAGTCGGCCTTGCCGCCCGAGGCTTCTCTTGCTTAGTTAAAGGAAACCCTCGGCCGCTCTTCGATGAGCCGGAGCTGGAGGCAGCGGTATCAGCGTGGACAGAGGCAGAGTTGGCTCGAAAAGAAGACTTCATCGGCGGAGCCTGACCGGGTCGTCCGCTGGCGGGACCGGCGCCGAAGTCGAGTTGCCGAGGCCATGGGCCGGGCTGATGCCCTCGGGGGACAGCCGGCTGAGGCTTTGAGGCGACCGGCCGAGCCGTCTGCTCGAGCCGGGCTCCTGGAGGAGACCCTAGCGGCGATGGCCCGGGCGTGGTGCTGACGTCGTCCTTCGGAGCGGAGATCCTCCAACTGTGTTGTCGTTCGAGGCTCGGTCGGACTTCGCCGAAGGTGGTGTTGACGTCGAGGGTGCTGCTGCTCGCCCTCTATTGAGGTCCGAACCTGCAGGATCGGTTTACCTTGTAGTGTGCGTATGTTTTCTGCGGCCGCCGAGGCCCAAACATATTGTCGTTGTGTTGTAAAGCTGCGTTTCTTTTTCCCTTTGTTTCGAGTATCAAGACTTATTCGTCGGTAACAGAATTGTTTGTTCAAGCAAGAGTTACTTTTCACGGAAGGTGATGAGTGAGGTATCCGTATCCCGGAGGCGTAGGAGTCCCTCGGCTCGATCGGCCTTGCCGCTTACGTGTACTCTTACTCGTCCGTAGGATTGTGCTAACGATGTAGTCGAGAAGGCCCGAAAAATCGTTTTGGCAAAAAGGTCTCCGAGCATTAAGACCTGTTCGGTCAGCGGAATCGCTTATCCGAGCGTGAGTTACTTATCGTAGAAGGTGATGAGTGAGGTATCCGTATGCCGGAGGCGTAGGAGTCCCTCGGCTCGGTCGTCCTTGGCTGCTTACGTGTACTCCGTCGTTTTCGGGACCCCACTTTTGAAGTAGTCGAAAACACGAAAGACGTTCTGGCAGAAAGACTTTTTCCGAGGAAAATTTTGAAGCAGAGGGGGGGGGTTCCCCCCTTCTAGCCCCCAAGGGAGGGTCGGGCTTTGCCGAGGCAAGGCTGACCCTTCCTTGATGGTTAGACTTTGTGTGTGAACGAGGTGTATGAACGACTTGAAAGCATTTTAAGGGTAGAAGCGACGTAGCTGTCGGATGTTCCAAGTGTTGCTGTAGACCTCGCCTTGGCTGTTGGCCAGCTTGTATGTCCCGGGCTTCAGAACCTTGGCGATGACGAACGGCCCTTCCCAGGGAGGCGTGAGCTTGTGCCGCCCTCGGGCGTCCTGTCGCAGCCGAAGCACCAGGTCGCCCACTTGGAGGTCTCGGGACCGAACCCCTCGGGCGTGGTAGCGTCGCAGGGACTGCTGGTACCGCGCCGAGTGTAGTAAGGCCATGTCCCAAGCCTCTTCGAGCTGGTCCAGTGAGTCTTCTCGGTCGGTCTGGTTTCTTCGGTCGTCGTACGCCCTCATCCTCGGGGAATCGTATTCTAAGTCCGTGGGCAAGACGGCCTCAGCCCCATAGACTAGAAAGAACGGTGTGAAGCCCGTGGCTCGACTCGGCGTTGTCCTCAGACTCCAGACCACCGAGGGGAGTTCCTTCATCCATCGCCTGCCGAACTTGTGGAGGTCGCTGTAGATCCTCGGCTTGAGTCCTTGCAGAATCATGCCGTTGGCACGTTCCACCTGCCCATTCGTCATGGGGTGAGCCACGGCAGCCCAGTCCACCCGGATATGGTGATCCTCGCAGAAGTCCAGGAACTTTCTGCAGGTGAACTGGGTGCTGTTGTCGGTGATGATGGAGTTCGGGACCCTAAAGCGATGGATGATGTTGGTGAAGAATGCCACCGCCTGTTCGGACCTGATGCTGTTCAGGGGTCGGACCTCGATCCACTTAGAGAATTTGTCGATGGCGACCAGCAGGTGCGTGTAGCCCCTGGGTGCCTTCTGCAAGGGACCGACGAGGTCCAGTCCCCACACAGCAAACGGCCAGGTGATGGGTATTGTCTGTAGAGCCTGAGCGGGCAGGTGGGTCTGCTTTGCGTAGAATTGACACCCTTGGCAGGCGCGGACAATTCTAGTGGCGTTGGCCACCGCGGTCGCCAGTAGAAACCTTGTCGGAAGGCGTTTCCAACAAGGGCTCGGGGCGCTGCATGATGACCGCAAGCCCCCGATTGTATTTCTTGTAAGAGCTCCTAGCCTTCGGCGATGGATATGCACCGCTGGAGGATGCCGGATGGGCTGCGATGGTAGAGCTCCTTCCCGTCACCCAGTAAGACGAACGACTTGGCGCGCTGCGCCAGTCGCCGAGCCTCGGCTCGGTTGAGGGGCAGCTCTCCTTGGTGGAGATATTACAGGTACGGGGTCTGCCAGTTTCAATTAGGCTGGTCCCCACTCCGCCCTTCCTCGACGTGCAGTGCCTCACTCTCGGGGGCCGAGGGTGCTTCGGGCCGAGCCGAGGGCGCCTCGGGCTGTGCCGAGGGTGCCTCGGGCTGGGCCGAGGCCTTCTCGGGCTCGGGCGTGTCGTCGATCTTGACTGAGGGTTGATGTAGGTCTCGGGAGAAGACATCCGGGGGAACCGTTATCCGCCCCAAGGCTATCTTAGCCAGCTCGTCCGCAGTCTCGTTGTGTCGTCGGGCGATGTGGTTGAGCTCGAGCCCGTAGAACTTGTCCTCCAGGCGCCGAACCTCATCGCAGTAGGCTTCCATCTTCGAGTCGCGGCAGTGGGAGTTCTTCATAACTTGGTCGATGACGAGCTACGAGTCGCCGTGAGCGTCGAGGCGTCGGACCCCTAGCTCAATGGCGATGCGCAACCCGTTGACCAGAGCTTCGTACTCAGCCACGTTGTTGGACACCGGGAAATGGAGGCACAGTACGTAGCGTAGGTGTTTCCCGAGGGGCGAGATGAAGAGCAGGCCCGCGCCTGCCCCTGTTTTCATTAGCGACCCATCGAAAAACATGGTCTAGAGTTCCGGCTGGATCGGAGGCGCCGGGAGCTGGGTGTCGACCCATTCCGCCACAAAGTCCGCCAGGACTTGGGACTTGATGGCCCTCCGAGGGGCGAACGAGATCGTCTCGCCCATGATTTCCACCGCCCACTTTGCAATCCTACCCGAGGCCTCTCGGCACTGGATGATCTCCCCCAGGGGGAAGGATGACACCGCAGTCACCGGATGAGACTCGAAGTAGTGTCGCAACTTCCGCCGCGTCAGGATCACCGCGTACAGCAGCTTCTGAATTTGCGGGTAGCGGATCTTGGTCTCGGATAGTACCTCACTGATGAAGTAAACCGGCCTCTGGACGGGCAATGCATGCCCTTCTTCTTGTCTCTCAACCACGATTGCGGCGCTGACCACCTGAGTGGTAGCGGCGACGTAGATCAAGAGGGCTTCTTCGGCGGCGGGGGGCACCAAGATGGGCGCGTTCGTAAGGAGCGCCTTCAGGTTCCCGAGGGCTTCCTCGGCCTCGGAGGTCCAAGTGAAGCATTCGGTCTTTCTTAAGAGGCGGTACAGAGGTAGGCCTCTTTCGCCGAGGCGCGAGATGAAACGGCTCAGAGCCGCAAGGCATCCCATGACCCTTTGTATGCCTTTCAAGTCCTTGATGGGCCCCATGTTGGTGATGGCCGCGATTTTCTCCGGGTTGGCCTCGATGCCCCGCTCGGAGACGATGAACCCCAAGAGCATGCCTCGGGGGACTCCGAAGACACACTTCTCGGGATTGAGTTTTACGTCTTTCGCCTTGAGACACCAGAATGTCGTTTCAAGGTCGGAAAGGAGGTCGGAGGCTTTCCTCGTCTTGACTATAATGTCATCGACATAAGCCTCGACCGTTCGACCAATGTGTTCGTCGAACACGTGGTTCATGCACCTTTGGTACGTCGCACCCGCATTCCTCAAACCAAATGGCATAGTAACATAGCAGTACATGCCAAAAGGTGTGATGAAAGAAGTCGCGAGCTGGTCGGACTCTTTCATCCTGATTTGGTGATACCCTGAGTAGGCATCAAGGAAATACAGGGTTTCGCATCCCGCAGTGGAATCCACGATTTGATCGATGCAAGGCAGAGGATAGGGAACTTTTGGGCATGCTTTGTTTAGACCAGTGTAGTCTACACACATCCGCCATTTCCCTCCTTTTTTTCTCACAAGCACGGGGTTGGCAAGCCATTCGGGATGGAATACCTCTTTGATGAACCCTGCGGCCATCAGCTTGTGGATCTCCTCGCCTATGGCTTTGCGCTTTTCTTCATCGAATCGGCGCAGAGGTTGCTTCATGGGTCGGGCTCCAGCTCGGATATCCAGCGAGTGCTCGGCGACATCCCTCGGTATGCTAGGCATGTCCGAGGGACTCCACGCGAAAACTTCGGCGTTTGCGTGGAGAAAGTCGACGAGCACTGCTTCCTATTTGGGGTCGAGCTCGGAGCCGATCCGGATTTGCTTGGAGGCATCGTTGCTGGGGTCGAGTGGGACGGACTTAACCGTCTCCGCTAGCTCAAACTTCGCATTCGTACTCCACGCACTCTACTTCGCATTCGTACGCGTGTCGGTACGTGGGGCCGACGGTGATGACCCCGTTGAGGCCCGGCATCTTGAGCTTGAGGTAGGTGTAGTTGGGGACGGCCATGAACTTGGCATAGCATGGCCTCCCTAGTACTGCGTGGTAGGTTCCTCGGAACCCGACCACCTCGAACGTGAGGGTTTCCCTTCTGAAGTTGGAGGGAGTCCCGAAGCAGACGGGCAAATCGAGTCGTCCGAGGGGTTGGACGCGTTTCTCGGGGATGATCCCGTGAAAAGGCGCCGCACCGGCCTGGACCGAGGACAGATCGATCTGCAGGAGCTCGAGGGTCTCGGCGTAGATGATGTTGAGGCTGCTGCCTCCGTCCATGAGGACCTTGGTGAGCCTGACATTGCCGATGACGGGGTCGACAACGAGCGGATATTTCCCCGGGCTCGGCACGCGGTCGGGGTGATCGCCCTGGTCGAAGGTGATGGGCTTGTCAGACCAGTCTAGGTAGACTGGCGCCGCCACCTTTACCGAGCAGACCTCCTGACGCTCTTGCTTGCGGTGCCGAGCCGAGGCGTTCGCCATTGGCCCACCGTAGATCATGAAGCAGTCACGGACCTCGGGGAACTCCTCTACCTTGTGATCCTCCTTCTTGTCATCGTGGTGGGCCCTGCCACCCTCCGCAGGTGGCCTGGCCCTGTGAAAGTGGCGCCGAAGCATGGCGCATTCCTCAAGGGTGTGCTTGACGGGTCCCTGATGATAGGGGCACGGCTCCTTGAGCATCTTGTCGAATAGATTGGTGCCTCTGGGAGGTTTCCGAGGGTTCTTGTACTCAGCGGCGGCGACAAGGTCCGCATCGGCGGCGTCGCGTTTCGCTTGCGACTTCTTCTTGCCTTTCTTCTTGGCGCCGCGCTGAGCGGACGCCTCGGGAACATCTTCTGGCTGGCGGCCCTGGGGCTGCTTGTCCTTCCGGAAGATGGCCTCAACTGCCTCCTGGCCAGAGGCGAACTTTGTGGCGATGTCCATCAGCTCGCTCACCCTGGTGGGGGTCTTGTGACCCAGCTTGCTCACCAGGTCACGGCATGTGGTGCCGGCGAGGAACGCGCCGATGACATCCGAATCGGTGACGTTGGGCAGCTCGGTGCGCTGCTTTGAGAATCGCCGGATGTAGTCCCGGAGAGACTCTCCCGGCTGCTGGCGGCAGCTTCGGAGATCCCAGGAGTTCCTAGGGCGCACGTATGTGCCCTGGAAATTACCGACGAAGGCTTGGACCAGGTCGTCCCAGTTGGAGATCTGCCCCGGAGGCAAATGCTCCAGCCAGGCCTGAGCGGAGTCGGAGAGGAACAGGGGGAGGTTGCGGATGACGAGGTTGTCATCGTCCGTTCCACCCAGTTGGCAGGCCAGCCGGTAGTCCGCGAGCCACAGTTTCGGCCTTGTCTCCCCCGAGTACTTTGTGATGGTAGTCGGGGTTCAGAACCGGGTCGGGAACGATGCCCGTCGTATGGCTCGGCTGAAAGCCTGCGAGCCGGGTGGTTCGGGCGATGGACTCTGATCCTCCCCACTGTCGTAGCGTCCCCCACGCCTGGGGTGGTAGCCTCGGCGCACCGTCTCGTCGAGGCGGGCTCGATGGTTGCGGTGGTGGTGCTCGTTGCCGAGGCGTCCCGGGGCTGCAGGCGTTGTGTTGCGCGTGCGCCCGGTGTGGACCGAGGCTTCCCGCACGAATCGGGAAGTCGCGGCGCGATGCTCCGAGGGGTATCCTTGCCTTCGGGAGGCAGAGCTCTCGGCCCGTCGGACCGCGGCATCCTCGAGGAGATTCTTGAGCTCTCCCCGGATCTACCGCCCTTCGGTGGTTGATGGTTCCGGCATTGCGCAGAGAAGTATCGCTACCGCAGCCAGGTTCTGGCCGACCCCACTGGAAGCCGGTGGTGGCCTTGCCCTGACGTCGTCGGCGATGCGGAGCTGGATGCCCTGGGGCAGATGACGCGCTTCTTCGGCCGGAGCTTGGTTTACCCATTCCTGCCCGATGTTCTGGCGGAGCGGCTCAAGTGTTCCTGCCCCCTCATCGAGCCTGGCCTGCATTTCACGGATTTGCTCGAGCTGTGCGTCCTGACCCCCCGCAGGGACTGGGACCACAACTAGCTCCCGAAGGATGTCAACGCGAGGCACAGGCCTAGGGGGATCACCGTTTTCCGGTATACCAAGATGGTTGCCATCGTCAGGACCCCCTAGATCGACGTGGAAACATTCACGACTTGGGCCGCAGTCTCCGTCGCCAAAGCTGTGGCTACCGTCGGAACAATCGGAAAGGCAGTAGTCGCATGCGGTCATGAAGTCCCGCATGGCACTGGGGTTACCGAGCCCGGAGAAATCCCAATCAAAGTCGGGCTCGTCATCTTCCTCGGAACCCGAGGGTCCGTAGGTCGAGACGGCCGCCAGCCGGTCCCAGGGTGACCGCATATGATACCCCGGAGGGTTGGTGCATGCCTCTATGAAGGCTTCCACCAAAGCGGGGTCGCTTGGTGGGTCGAGGCCGAATCCAAAAGGCATGAGATGGGAATTGATCGGTACCTCTTGGTCGACAGGTGGTGACGTTGTCACGTCAGGGGCGGACTGCACCGTCGTCTCAGGTACGAGGGTGACGCCCAGCAAGTCCTTCACGAGCGTGCTGGCGTCGTCCGTCCGCTTGGAGTTGGCATGTCGCGGGGAAACGGCGTTCGTCTTCGTCTCAGACGCGAGGTCGACGCCCGACGTGTCCCCCGTCGGGGCGCCGGCGCCATCGACTCGCTCGACAGCCGACGAGGTGCCGCCTCCTGCTTGGCCACGGTTGCCCCGCCTCCTCCTCCGTTGGCGGGGGAGGTGACGGGACAAACTCGGATGTTGTTCTTCCGCCTCGTGGGGAAGACGTCGTCGATTCCGCCGCCGGCGGGCGGGTTGTCGGCCGCCATTGTCGCCGTCGCGCGGCGGAGGAAGGAGTATCATGTTGTAGCTGCCGTCGAGGGACGTGAACTCAAGACTCCCGAAACGGAGCACCGTCCCGGGTTGGAAAGGTTGCTGGAGACTACCCATCTGGAGCTTGACGGGGAGCTGTTCGTCAACACGCAGCAGGCCCCTACCTGGCGCGCCAACTGTCAGCGTTTCGACCCCGGGGGGTCCCTGGACCGACGAGTAAATTGTCGCCACGTGTCCCAGCCCAGATGGGTCGGCGCGAGACGGAGCATGAAGGGGGGTAGAGGAGAGGGAGAAAAGGGGAAACCCGCGGCCTCCGTGTTGTCCTGCGCCCAGGTCGGGTGCGCTTGCAGTAGGGGGTTACAAGCGTCCGCGTGGGGGGGAGAGCGAGGGACCCTACGCGCCGTCTCGTCCTCCCGCGCGGCCAACCTCCTCGTAAGAGAGCCCTGGACCTTCCTTTTATAGGCGTAAGGAGAGGGTCCAGGTGTACAATAGGAGGTGTAGCAGTGCGCCATCGTGTCTAGCAGAGAGGAGCTAGTGCCCTAAGTACATGCCGTCGTGGCAGCCAGAGAGGTTTTGGCACCCTGTTCATGTGATGTCGTGGCCGTCGGAGGAGTGTTGGAGCCTTGCGGAAGGACAGCTGTCGGGGCTATCGAGTCCTTGCTGACGTCTCCTTGCTTCCGTAAGGGGCTGAGAGTCACCGTCGTCATGGAGCACGCGGGGCGCCATCATTATCTGTTTACCGGGGCGAGCCAGATGGGACGCCGGTCCTGTTACCCGTAGCCTGAGCTAGCTAGGGATAGGGTAATGATGGCCCCTCCTGTGATGTGGTCGTCCGAGCCCAGGGTCGGGCGAGGCGGAGGCTCCTCCGAGGTCGAGGTCGAGTCGGTCTTCCGAGGTCGAGGTCGTGTCCGAGCCCTGGGTCGAGCGAGGCGGAGTTCGTCGTCTTCCGGGGCCAAGCCTGAGTCCGAGCCCTAGGGTCGGGCGAGGCGGAGTTTCCTATGGCGCCCGAGGCCGGACTTGGCTGCTGTCAGCCTCACTCTGTCGAGTGGCACAGCAGTCGGAGCGACGCAGGCGGCGCTGTCTTCTTGTCAGGTCGGTCAGTGGAGCGGCAAAGTGACTGCGGTCACTTTTGGCTCTGTCGACTGAAGGGCGCGTGACAGGATAAAGTGTCAGGCCATCCTTGCATTAAATGCTCCTGCGATTCGGTCGGTCGGTGTGGCGATCTAGCCAAGGTTGCTTCTTGGCGAAGACTGGGTCTCGGGTGAGCCGAAGGTGTGTCCGTCGCTTGAGGGGGTCCTCGGGCGAGATGTGAATCTTCCGGGGTCGGCTGCCCTTGCCCGAGGCTGGGCTCGAGCGAGGCGAGGTCGTGTCCCTTGAGTGGACCGAGCCTTGGCTTAATCGCACCCATCAGGCCTTTGCAGCATTATGCTGATGGGGGTTACCAGCTGAGATTAAGAGTCTTGGGGGTACCCATAATTATGGTCCTCGACAGTAATAAAAGTGGTCAAGGGCACAACTTTCCTGGCACTTGAGATTCTAGATACCAGGGTGATTCTTCAGATCCTCGTGTCCACACTGCTAGTCGTAGCAATACTGAAAGTTGCCTAGAGGGGGGGTGAATAGGCGAAACCTGAAATTTATAAACTTAAGCACACACTAAGGTTGGGGGTTAGTGTTAGAATTAAATTCAAGTCCGAAAGAGAAGGAAAAACAAATCAAACAAGAATCCAGACGAGTGAACACGATGATTTATTTTATCGAGGTTCAGTTCCAAAGAACTTAGTCCCCGTTGAGGAGGTCACAAAGACCGGGTCTATTTCAACCCTTTCCCTCTCTCAAACGGTCACTTAAACCGAATGAGCCTTCTTCCTTAATCTGACGGGTCACTAAGACCCCGCAAGGACCACCACACACTTGGTGTCTCTTGCTTCGCTTACAAAGCACTTGAGAATAAGAATGGGAAAAGAAAGAGGCCAAGCCAAGCAATAAGAGCAACAAAGAACACAAATACACCCTCTCTCAAGTCCCTAATGGAATTGAGTGAATTTGGAGGCTTAGAGAGGATTCAATCTATTTGATGTGTCTTGGAGTGGAGTCTGTTGCTCTTGTATTGAATGAGATGTTTGGAATGCTTGGATGAATATAAATGAGGTGGTTGGGGGTATTTATAGCCCCCAACCACTTCCGTAGCCGTTGGGGAGGCTGCTGGCGATGGGCGCACCGGACAGTCCGGTGCGCCACCTGGACAGACACTGTTCCTTGTCCGGTGCGCTGCCACGTCACCCAACCGTTAGGGTTCAGAGCTGGGTCGGCCGTTGGAGCTTTGTCTTCTTGCGGCACCGGACAGTTCGGTGCCCCTCTGACTTCCTGCTCTGACTTCTACCGTGACACTGTTTACTTTGCAGAGTCGACCATTGGCGCAGATAGCCGTTGCTCCGCTGGCTCACCGAACAGTTCGGTAAATTATAGCGAAGGGCGCCCTGGAATTCCCGAGAGTGGCTGGTTCTGAGCGTACGGCCCTGGTGCACCGAACACTATCCGGTGCGCCAATTTTCAGCACACTCAAGTCCTTTTGCTTCAATAAAATTGTGTCCCTAACTTGATTCTTTTCTTGGTTTGTGTTGAACCTTATGCACCTGTAATAGACGATTTCTAGAACAAAATAGTTAGTTCATGTGTTGGTGTTGATTATCAACCACCAAAATTAACTATAGGAAATGGTTAACCTGATTTCCCTTTCAAATACAAACAAACATGGTATAGACAAAATTAACATCACACCAAACATAAGAATATACTGCATAATAATGATCTACACGTCGGTACGAGATCGTGGGTTCGAAAACCACTAAAATCGGAGTTACGGTCATCAAGTTATGATATGATTAAATAATTAAAACTAGGTTCTATGTTTATTTTATAATTCCAGAGGAAAGATAACCTAAAGTAGTAAATAAATTCAGCTTTAAATATAAATTATAAATTGACCATAGATCATATTTTAGTAGATTATAATGATAAGCAAATTAACAAGACTAACCAACATAAGTTAAATAAAGATCTAATTATAAAAGAATGGGACATGGTATAATAAATATTGTTATTGCGTAATAAATATTCATATGAAGCTAACGTGACTTGAACTGACCAAATCGGAATTAAAATGAAGAAGTTATGGATTTACAAAGTTTTAAGTGTTGGATAAAAGATTAATTAGGATATTAATTTTAATGTGGCTTTCATGTCAAAACAGTGGCACTAATTAATAAACAATAATATTACAAAATTATAGGAACTGGAATGAATTAATTTAGAGCTAGAATGGATTTTCTATGAATTAAATAAGTTTCTGGAACTATTTTAACACTAAAAATCATTTTCTAATTGAATTTCTGAATTTTCCTATGATTCTGGATTGCGCGCATAAAAACAAATGAACTCGGGGGGATAGCGCGTAAAAAATGTCCAAGACTCAGTTCCTCCCAAGAAAAGACTGCGGGTTAGTTTTCTAAAAATCTAAGGGCTCTTCTACAAAACGTGCATGGCGGAGAGGTATCTCTTGATTTTGGCCGTTGGATTCGATCCGATGGATCGGATTTAATGAAGCGCGATCCTCACATAACCCTACGATCGGTGATCAACGATTATCCTTTGGTCCAGGCGAACCGGTACCCACATGTTACATCCTGACCGCCCAATCCGTGATCCACGGACATAATTTCTAAGCTATAGCATATAACCGTACTCGCCCAATTGCGAATCAACGGTCCGCATGTATCCATGATGGAATCAGCTACAGTTGGTCGATCTACACCGTTCATTTCGCATCCTACGGCCACGGTGTTTCTTCTACCTTCGCACAGCACACCGAGCGGCGCCTCTGTCACCTCAACGGAGTAAGCCCCGCCGGAGCTGGCAACGTCATCTTATGCGCCATACGGTTCTAACGGGCACGACCAAGGACCGACCGCCAAGAAATCACCAGTCAATCCGTATGAATCAGCTCGCTAAGACTCCACTGCGCCCGAGCAAGGCGGCACGGCGACACAGCCCACCACCGGTGAGCAATTCAGTTCCCATCGGCACCTAATCGCGTGTCCTAATAGGCACTCGAGATTGCGGAGACGAGAACGGATACGATGGAGGGTACCTCAACGGTGAAGGAAGCAGCGACGTTGATAGCCTAGGAATCGACTGAATCGGCCGCAGTTCTTAACTCCGAGAGTGATTCCGCAACCACACCTCCCAATCTTCTCTGGCGAGGCTCCGATTCCCGCCCCGCGGACTTTGCGAAATGCCACGTCCAATGCCGGCACACTGGACGACGGTGTAGAGGATGTACCGTGGTGCGCGGTGATTTTCTTTTAGCTCTCCGCACGGTGCTCACGACAACGTGGGTCACGGGAACAGGATAGGGTCCCAATTAGAGGGGATGGGTTCGTCCTTTATGCGTGCGGAAGATTTCGCGCCCTCGGTCAATCCCTCCCAGCGCGGACCCACCGAATTGAACGGACCTCGGCGGACCCGGCGCATGTCCGCCATGCGCGGTGTTTCAGTTGGGAGGGGAAAACTGACGAGGTTGGCCCAGGAGTCACTGAGATGAAACCCGCGCGTGTAAGAGCGATGTGAGGCTGACAGAGCGGGCCACAGTCATCAGCCACCCGGTTACTCACGTCCGCGCGCCGCGAGCGACTGATCCATGGGCCCTAGATGTCAGGGTCAAGCGGCACGGCCGAGTGGGTCTGGTTGGGCCAACGCGAGGAACTGTTCAGATGGCACTACCGGAATTTGGCTCTTTGCCGAGTGCTATATTCTTTGCCGAGTGTTTTATTTCGGGCACTCGGCAAAGAAGCTTTTTGCCGAGTGCCACACAAAAAACCCTCGGTAAAATAAAACACTCGGCAAAGAAGCTCTTTGCCGAGTGTTTTATTTTTGACACTCGGCAAAGAGTTTCTTTGCCGAGTGTCTTTTTTTGACACTCGGCAAAGGGCTCTTTGCCGAGTGTCACAAATACAACACTCGGCAAAGAGCTCTTTGCCGAGTTTTTTTTCTCCAATACTAGGCAAAGACAATTTAAAAATCACATTTTAAAGTAGTAAATTAATTCAAATGAAAAAGTTTTCAACTGCAAATTTGTATAACTCATCATGATGTACAATTTATATATTGAACATTTTTTCATATGATAAAATAAAAACAAATTTGTTCATAAAACCTATATCTCTCTCGTAGTTTATGAAACTACGAAAGAGACGTATAGAATTTGTGTATATTGTTAGAACCATCATGTGAGATAAACAAATGACCATGCAACCAAAATAAACTTTGTAGATCTTGAGAAGTTATAGAAGTTTATAGTTGACAACTTTTTCATTTGAAGTCATATTGTCAACAAAAACTACGTCTGAATTTAAAAAATTTAAAATTTGAATTTTGAAAACGACTTCGAAAGAAAAAACCACCAACATGAAAGTTGTAGATATTGAAGAGTTATGAAACTTTGTAGTTGATAATGTTTTGGTTTGAAATCATCTTGTTATGCAAAACTATGTTTGAATTTTGAAATTTGAATTTTTCAAACTGTCTCGGATGGAAAAACCACCAAAATAAAAGTTGTAGATCTTGAAATGTAATGAAACTTTGTAGTTGTCAATTTTTTTATTTTAAATCATCTTATCATTGAAAAATTCGTGTGAAGTTTTCAAATTTAAAATTCAAATTTTGTAAACGGTCTCGGATGTAGAAACTATTAAAATAAAACTTGTAGATCTCAAAAAGTTATGCAACTTTATAGTTGGTCACATTTTCAAATGAACTCATTTAGTGCCTTAAATAATAAAATTACTCTCAATTTGTTATAGTACATAGGGAATGAAAACGTAATATAGACATAATTGGTGTAGTAGTGTAGTGGTATAGGAGGGTATGCGCGAGAGAGAGGTTGCGAGTTCGAATCTCACCATTTACAAAACATATAAGTTTGATTCAAAATAATAGTGAAAAATGATAGGGCAAGGTAACAGGTAGGGTTGGAGAGTTGTTCCTAGAATTTTAAAAAATATTTTGCTGTTTTTTTTAATTTTTTCGATTCTTAATTTGCCGAGTGTTTTTCTTTGCCAAGTGCTTTTGACACTCGGCAAAGTCTTTGCCGAGTGTCCGAAAAAAAGCACTCGGCAAAGAACCCTTTGCCGATGAAATATTTGCCGAGTGTTACACTCGGCAAAGGCTTTGCCGAGTGTAAAATAGCCTTTGCCGAGTGTCTTACACACTCGGCAAAGAACGCGATTCCGGTATTGTGGGTCGAATTGGAGAGGAGCGGCCCACCTCTGGTTTTCTTTTCTTTTTTTTCTGCCTTTCTTTTTCCCTTTTATTTTCCATACCCAATTTGAACTTCAAATATGAATGAGAATTTTGTACTCAAATTAAAGGTAAACTTTAATCATACCAATATGGTTGGGTTTATATTTTTATAAATTTTGTTTTATATTTTATAATATTTCTCTCTTTCTTTTCTATTTTCAAATCAAATTTCCATTTAGGTTTTACTTCAAATCCTCCTCATTGCATTTTTATTCATAATATTGTTTTTTATTAAGTGCACAACCAAACAAAATTCCAATATGATGATGGCTTATTTGGATTTTTTATTAAGGGTTTATTCCCTCTTAACTATGATTAAGCACATGTCCTAGAAGTAGATGACAAGTCACATAGGAGATCATTTCTTTTATAAGCTTTATAATTTAGGTATTACATGTTAACTTTTATGTAAAAATATGATTTGACTCCTATTAAATAACTATCTAAATAATTATATATATATTAATACTTGCAATAAAAAGTTCCACAATATTTTAATTACTTATGTATAAATATGTGTAATAATTATTATAAGTACTTATACAAAAGTAACTATTTCATAGGGATAAATTCATTTTTCACATAAAAGTTAACACAATTAGAAGTGAGAGCTAACCACAGTGTTATATAGGGAACCAAATTTACCCCTGATGTCAAAATATAGAAGATCTATTTTATAGGGAAAAATGAATTAGAAACTTTGCTAGTGTCAAATAAAGAATTATATTACATAAAAACCATCAGTAATGTTTAGAGCATCTCCAACAATGCCTCAAACTAGTGCCTCAAATTGAAATATAGGGCTCTACACAAGAAAAACCACTCCAACAGTGCCTCAATTCAACAAATTTTGTCAAAAAACTATAGGGCACCTTCTCAAGTGCCTCAAATATACTATACCGTAGTGGGCTGCCCTATAATCTAGATTTAGGGCTTCACTGTTGGAGTGAAGTGTTTTGTTGGTGCCCTAAATTCTATAAAATTTACTTATTTTTAAATTATAAGGCATTTTTATAGGTCACGTTGTTGGAGATGCTCTTATGTGCCCAAATATTGTACCAAGAAACCACAATCTTCGATGTGACTTTTATCATCCCTCATTTATCGAACCTTTATAAAATCAATTTTGCAACACGTTGTTGATGAAAAAAGCTCATTTATCACCCCTCAATTTTGCAACAGACCGATACTCTATTTATAAAATCAAACTTTTAGTCTCTCTTAACTATTAAAATTATTTATTTATTTGTTACTCTAAGAGGTTTTAAACAATTATTTATGTGATGTCATGCCGTCACATTAGCATAAGAGGGTAAATCAGATTGTGGATAGTTTAGGGGATAAATCAGGCTATAAATATTTTCCCAAAATTATCAAATATTTCTTCCAGACAACTCATGCAAACAAAAACCCTAAAATATAATGATTTTCAGAAAAATCATGAAAAGATTGTTTAACTCCAAAAATTAATAAGCTACTTACATATTTTTCTAAAAGCATGCTATATCTTATGGCACCTAGATTGAAGTTATTTTAAAACTTTGTTGATCTTTTTTTTTGTTTTTCTATAATATGCTCTTGTTTTTATTATAAATAATCTATATGGATCAATCAAACTATATAGAAAACTATGTAAAAGGCTAATAATTGTGTCCTATTCCATTCTATGTTATTCTGATGCAATTTCTTACACTTCCATACCATCGTCAATGACATAGAAAGGTAAGAAAATTGTATGTTTTAACCCCTTCTATGTCACTAGCGATAACATAGAAAGGTAAGGAATTGAACTCAAGCGGTATAGAAGAGATTAGAACATTTACTATGGCAAATTATGTACCGGGTAAAATTGCAGTGGCATATTGAGAATTAGTGACCACCTTTCCGTGAAAAATACAATCTTGTACAATCATAATACTGGTCCAATGCAAAGTAATTGGTACAAAAGTAGAGGTACACCATAGCTCCAGCCATAAAATTTATGAATAGATGTTAGTAAACTAGATTAATGTCGTAAACCAGATATCATCCTCTTGTGAAACTCTACATTGATATTATTAGAACAGAGGATTAGAGTTCTAAGATAAGCAATAACTGTGTATTATTCACGAGGAACGGCACCAACTTCTCGATCCATATTGTGGAACACCTGCTCCGTAATGTCTATCTTATAATTGCAACAATCAATTTAAACTATTCCACGCTAACCTCACGCATAATACACGAGCCGTAACATGCCATCAACCATAGCATCTAGTACGCGAGCATATCTTTTATCATACTTCCAACGTGTTTGTATCATAAATATACCGATTTGCTAAGCTATTATACTATTTTGAGCAGTTCACGAGTTGTTAGACACTTAGACTAATCTGCACACAACTGCCAAGTCGTTGCATGATAAATGTAATTTACTCACTAAAAAAATATCAGCCGATGATATAGAAGAGAGGTTTTTCAGTTGAATCTTGAACCATCATGCAGTCGATTCAACCCACTGGAAATTAATACTACCTTATTTGATTAAGAATTGTATTAGATGATATGCCGAATCCTTCGATTTGGTGCGCAAGTCGCAAAATGGGGTGGTGTAGTCATGTTCCTTGTCTGCTTTCGCAGGACCCTATCGTTTGGGGAGAATTCAAAGATGATTGAAGCATCCCCCTCGTGCTATCGTTTTGTCAGTGTTAGAGATGGCAATGGGTACCCGCGATCCGATACCCGATGGGTATTTACTCCATTAGGGTATGTATGTGGGCTAAATATTCTACCCGTGGGTCTGTTATTGGGCAAAAATCTTCACCCAATGGGTAAACGGGTATTAGAACGTTCTGCCTTCACCCATACCCGTTAACCCGTGGGTATAAAATACCCAATATAAACTTATCTGAAGCATGAACTTGGACTTCAGTCATCCAACTTTTTTACTATTTAACAACAATTTAATGACCATGTAATCAAACATGTAATGTGCTATGTAGTACTATCATAATGTTACTACTTTATCCAATTATCTTTGGTGTGTTGAATGGATGGTTAAATGATGCTAGAAAATTTTGTAATAGTATTTATATGGATATACTTGCCATTTGTATAGTATAATATTTTGATAGTTGTTTAATTTTTATGGGTACGGGTGACCCGATGGGTAACCCATACCCACATGGGTATGGGTATGGGGGTAAATCCATACCCGCCAGTGTATATAGGTGACCCGGTGGAATTATTTTTGTGTCGTGGGTATGAGTATGAGATAGTAATACCCGATGGGTATTTACCCATTGCCATCTCTAGTCAGTGTGCAACGAACACTGCTTAGCGGCAACGAACTAAGGGGCCATTTGGGAGGGCTCCCAGACAGCTCCAGCACCGGCTTCTCAGACTGTCTTTAGCAACATACTCTAAATTTCATCCTCTAAAAGAATATTTTTCGTCCTTCATAGTATACTCTAAAAGATTTCATCTTCTATATCTCTACCATCTCCAGTAACGTTTCCTAAATTTCGTCCTCTATATCACATATTCTATATTTTCCCAACAACTGTGGGCCCGACCCATGCTCCAATGTTGTTGCCTCCTCCTATTAGCTCCTAGTCCCATGAGCTGCATGTGGGTCATCCTCGTCGTATCAGCACTATGCTCCTGTTAGCTGGCTGCGTAGCGAACACACAGTGAAACGCTAAATGTAGCATGCGCAGGCAGCATCCGGTATTTTACCGGCTGCTTTGGCGGGTGTTGCTGGAGGCGTGAAGGAGGCTCATGTGCGCTAAATTTTACCGTAGAGGACGGTTTACAGGACCTGTTGGAGATAGACTCACTGAAGCCCTCCCAAACGCCACCTCTCAAACTAGCTCTTGCGCACGAGTAGGAGCCAAAAAACGGTTGAGAGTCGGAGCCAAATTTTTGGCTCTACGCACCGCTCCGCGTACGGGCGTGCATCTCTCCCTCAACCATCTCTCCACATTTCCCCAACGCCGCCACACATCTCCTCACTCTGTGCAGTTTCAGAGGTGTGGTGGAACAGTGGTCGACGTTTGGTGACTTGAATGCAGTTTCAGCATCAGGTTTCAGAGGAGCCATTTCTGAAGAAGACATTTTGTTAAACGATTTATAGAAGATATTTGCTTCCGTGGAAGAGCTGCTTCTTTGAAAAAGCTGGAGCCAGAGCCATTTTTAGAGGAGCTAGAGCCCTCCCAAACGGGGCCTGAATGTTAGACTGGATCCAACTCTCTTGGGCTACACCGCCCGCCAAACTAGTTACGGATAAACTATGAATATCCCAAATTTAGGAGTTTTTGTGGATGGCTGAAGTACATTTTTTAACGTGAGGTTTGCACCACATAATTTTCCACGTTCTACTTCATATGAGTTCTACGTTATACTTCACTTTTACTTTAAAGTGAAAATTATCTAACTTTAATTAAACTTATAAAAATATGTATACAATATCGAATTAATTCCATTAGTTTCTCCATAAAGTATGTATTTATTTAAACTTATGGATGTTGAAATATTTTTTTCTAAACTTAGTTAAACTTAGAAAAATATGACTTCAATCAAAACTGAAATTAAGTGCAAATTTGAAAGGAGAGAGCTGAGAATGTAGTAACGCTGGCCTACTAACAGCATATTCCTAGAAGTTTTAGAAGTTGGCTGGCGCGCGGCTGCCTGCACAAAGCACCTTATCCTGTCATCCCAAACTGAATAATTCTTGCAATAAGTTAGAAGAATCTCATGCTTGTTCACTTAGTTTTAATCAGTACTGACTTTTATTGTTTTTATAGTGTTTTTGCTTCTATGAAGTATTTTTGTCTATATAAATTGTAGTTGCAACGGTACAAACAACCGGCCTACTGTTTTTATAACACAAAGCACCTTGTCCTGTCATTCCAAACTGCTTCAATCGAAGTATGTCAATTGTCATGCACACATCTTGCTAGTTGATACCACTAACATAAAAAAAAAAGTGGAAGCTATGGATCTGGACATCGGTTATCAGAACTGAAACGGAGACTGTGACTAGCTAACAGCTCCATTACGAGAGGAAGAAGAGGAGCTAATTTTCTTAACAATGGATGATGTCCATGAGATCATGACATCCATGACCCACGGCTTGTGGTTGAGACGACAGAGCAAGGAGCCAAGGATTTGTGGTGGTGGCTCCATCAACCGTGAATGGAGCGGCGCGTCTTCGGTTGGTGCCATCTCGATGGCAGTGCAGGAGGCAGCCGCGCACGCCACCTAGCGCTAGCGGAGGTGCCGCGCCGCCGCACACAGTGTATGGGGAGACTCGGCCAAGCGACGGGCGACGGGTAGGGGTCAGGCAGGCTGTGCGAGGGCAAGGTGACTGCGAACCATCGGGTCCAACCGATCGAACCCGGGCATCTCGGCGACTACTTTCCTTTGCTTCTGATTTGTTGTGGGGCGTCTTTGCTATTGGGCCTTGAGGGAGTGAGAGCGGTGGTGGCCCATACGGGAGCCAGAGCAGTCCGCTCACGTTCCCATGCCTGATGTAGGCGCGGTTTGGTTTTGCTTCTCTCTACCATCTTTATTAGATTCTAAAAAAACATAACGATTATTGTGAATATTCGATTTTCACTTATCTAGTTTAACTGTGGACTGTCAATTATACGAGAAACAAAGAAATAATCTGGACATTTAGTGCAATTCTCCCTTATTTCATCCATATAAACAGATTATAAGTGAAACCAAACACTGTCAGGCCGCGTTGTGTCTCTTTTTTTTTCCCTTCCTTTCATCAATTTATATTTCTATCTTTATTGCCCTTCTCTTGTTTTTCCCTTTTTATTCTTTATTTTATTAACAGATTTAAAAGTCAAATGCATATATACTATGAAATTACGACTTTATGATACATCTACTCAATGTTTTTATAGGTCCACAAAGAAATACATGAAGTCAATATTTAACTATATCAATGCATAAATACTATATGTTTTACGACTTTATGATATATTTACTCAATATTTAACTGTTTCTATATACGCATACATACTATGAATTGAAAAAATTTATGATATATATCTATGGTTAAATATTTGCTGTGTGTGCTTTAATTACAACCGGAGAAAAATTCGACCGAGATAGTATTTTAAATCTGATACAAACTTTATAGGGCGGCATTATTGCTATATTATATCGCTGATATTTAACGGATGTCATATTCATCCTATCGTTTTCCATGAATATCAGTAGCTTTTTTTTTCCTGGTTGCAACACATGAACCTATTTGCTAGTACCCAAGTAATCATACGTTCCTCCGTCACGGGCGTTGATGCTAGGTTTTCAGCCTTGAATGCTGTTGCTTATCTCGTGCCAATAGCTTTGACCTAAGAACTGCAAGGTGGATAACGAGACAGCGATGCCTAGCGCTGAATGAATGATTATATATATATATAGCTTGTCAGCCACCCGGTGTTGACATACGAGACTATATGTACTCCAACACACAGAGATCTAGACGCTGACACAGGCACGTACGTCTCGCTTGATGCGAGATCGATCGCTTTCGCACGTGTCGATGGATCGAGAGCTAGCCGTGGTAGCCAGGGCATGCAGCAGATTGCCGCTGTGCTAACGACTCCTTGCTTGGAGCTAGCTTCCGATCGTTCGGCGCCTCCCTACCAGCCACTGAGCGGATAGATCCACTAATCAACAACCTTAATTTGGCTCATATATATATCACGAGGGTCCAAACAACAACATAAGACCAAATCAGCGACAGTGAAGTTACATTTAAAAGAAAATAAGAGGATCGTCTGCACTGCCTTTTAGGCCACGTTTCGATATCTAGTCTAGCCAACTGAACAAGCTAGTCAATTCATGTTCTTGTTCGTTGAACGAACATTATACTACTGTCAAATGTCAACCAACAAGTCTGGCTTTGGCATCTTAGATTCCTAGTTTTGTTTAGAGAAATGGGAAACTTTCTCCCTCAAATGGCCACAAGCCCACAAGTAAGAAATTTGCTGGATAATGTATTAACAAAGAAGAAACAACTAATCACACAACACATAACCAAAAAAAGGACCATCCTCATAATAAAAGTGACAACAAATACCACCATGACAATACACCGCACAACAAGCCATCGAAACATCAAGAAACAGACGCCCTCGACAAGAAACAAACAAACAAACAAAGAACTTTGTGTATATATGCGGCGGTCTTCACGTCGATGCCTTTGAGAAGGAAAATCTATATGCCACTAACATAGACCAAAGGATCAAAGGTTTTTCAATTGAAATCATAGGAAGTACGAGACCTCACGACAACACCTCCAACAAAAGATGAGGCACCAAAGGTGTCTCCATTGCCGGTCTCGATGTGTAGCTCATTAGGGCTTACACACGAAAATCCCACATGTTCCCAACTTCAAAGCATGACGTTGACCAACGTTGCAACACGAGCTTGCGTCATGTGAGAATGACTCAAAGGTAACTAATCGTAGCAAGTCACCACAAGCAAGAGACCACCGTCGCATGCCCTAATAAGGCCACGAGCACAGTAAGGAAAATAGATCCTATGGTCAATATGTTGGATTCTTGTGTTTGATGAACAACATGACCATTTCAACTAATGTTTGTTAGTACATAAGGTGTAGTTCAAATGAATAGAAGGTGGACTTGGACTTAGACAAAGTGATGGTACTAATGATCAACACCTAAAGCAAGGTATTAGAAGCCATGTTGAAGACCTAAAAGACATATGGAGATTATAAGACACCAAGAAGTAGAAGTTTAGATGCAAAGACACAAACAAAAGTAAAGCCACCAAAGTTGAGACAAAGAGATGGCTGCATTAGAAGCATCTCATGATTTTGGATCTTATCAAATTAACAATACTTCAACTCCAAGCTATGGAGACTTTTATTAGCTTTCTAAAATGTCCAAGATCATCAAAATTAGATTTTAGATCTAAATATTATGCCTAGAATACAAAAGTGAGTTGTGTTGAAAAAACAACATTAGACATGTTTGGTGCTCCTATCTGGTGCACATAGAACATTATAGTGACATCTATTGAAGAACCAAACATGTTTGGTGCTCCTATCCGGTGTAGGTATCTAGTCCTACCACATAACAAGTATGCAAGCATGCATGATGACCATCCTTCACAATACAGAGGAAGTGACCACAATGACTCCAGCCCTTGTCATTGGCAAGCTAGTGGTGTTTGATATGTCACTGAAGATATGTCAAGAAGAAACAAAGGCATAAACCTCACATGTAAAGGACATCAGAAGATGAAGTACAAGAAGCAAATTGAAAGCTTAAGTTGCTCAAGTGAAGATGATGATGATGTTGTTGTTGCTGCTGCTGCTGCTGCTGATGATGATGATGATGATGATGACGATGATGATGATGATGATGATGATGATGATGATGATGGCAACGTTGATGGTGGTGGTGGTGGTGGTTATCAAGCCTCCACTTCATCCTCTAAAGTTGATGAAGATACAATCAAAAGAGTCAAAATGGTGGTGAGGATGATTCGCAAGATGAACCTAATGGGTGTGTCCATCCAAGTTGAAGATATCCTATTCAACATTGATAGAAAAGAATAAAGAAAGAAAGGATGTTATCAATGCGATAAGAAGAGTCACTCCACAGAAAATTGTCTAAATAAGCCCACATCCAAGGACAAGAAAAATAGGTGCAAGGACAAAACTCTTACAACATTCAAGACTTAGGATGATTCGTCAAGTGAAGATGAAGCCCAACACAAGAGATACACCACAATTGTTCATCGTCACTTTCTTCTCACAAGTGCCTTATGGATCAAGATAACATCGAAGACTCATACTGTAGTGATAGATAGTAATAATGATGATGAAAATCTCTCTAATAAAGAACTTCCACATGTTCTCAAATTCTTCGAATAACTTTGCACTAAGCAAAAACATCAATTAAAAGTGCATCCTTCTCGTTAATGGATTTTATCAATTCATTGATTTTCTCCTTTTGTTCTATGGTAAGGTTTGCAAAGAGAGAAGACAAATCATCATTCTTTTCACTAGAGCTACCCTCATCATTGGAAGTAGTATATTTGGGGGTGTCTCTAGAGTATACCTTCTTTTTGCCCTCCTTGGCCATGAGACACTTGTGGCTAACGTTGGGGAAGAGAAGACCCTTGTTGATGGTGATGTTGCTGGCGTCCTCGTCGGAGGAGGAGTCGGTGGAGCTCTCGTCGGAGTCCCACTGCCTTCCCATGTGTGCCTCGCCACTATTCTTCTTGTGGTAGTATGTAACACTCAAAAATCTTGATTTGAGATTTGAGGGAATCCTTTAGAGAGAAATAATAATAATAAATATAATCATCAAAATATGTGCTCTTGAAAAAAAAATTGAACTTTAGAATTCACCCACTATGAAGTAAACACTCATAATAAAATAAGATTAGCTAATCATATCCTAATGAAGATTAGACAATAGAAAGATGTTTTCTATCAGAACAAAGGGATAAGAACTTCGAAATATACCTTTGACTTGACTACACATCCGAAATAATATGCAATTGAAATAAATGTGATGTGTATTTCATGTTAAAAGCATTATCTAAAATAAAATAATAATAAATAAATAAAGTAACTAAATATATTAATATAATTGTTGAACATCATATTGGAGTTCTATTGGTGCACTAAACTTGAACTTAAATTTAGAACAGATTTGAATTCAAAATTGAATTGAAAAGAGAAGAGAAGGAAAACAAAAAAAAAGAAAGAAAGAAGGTGTCAGAGAGGAAATCTCCGGCCGGGTGGCGAAATGCACCCGCCCTAAATCCTAAAATGAGAAGGGGCCTAAGTGTTTTGCCTATTAGGTGGAAACAGGAAGAACACAAGAACACACAAGGGTTTAGAATGGTTTGGGCCGCCGAAGCGTAATACCCTACTCCACTGTGTAATGTCTTGAGCTTGAGAGCTTGCATGAACTTGTGAGCCTGAGCTGGGTCTAAGTGTGTCTGTCTAAGTGAGCTCCCCCTTGTAACGTTGCGTGCCTCCCCTTTTATAGCTCAAAGGGGGCACATACAAGAGTGCTGAGCCCCGACATACGGGCCCAGGAACATAACGGATGTAATACTTGGAGCGACTAATGCCAGTGCAATCTCCTTGCGCCCTGATATCCGCGGTCTGCGTAGCCTTGGCGTGCAGCGGAAACTTCACTGGCAACGTATGAGAGATGATGAGCACAGTGTATGCCGCAGCACGATCGTACTGCCTGCCACCGGAATGGACAGGCACGCCGCCTGCAGGATGGCTTGGTTATTGCCCGTCTATGGAGTGGACAAGGCTCATTTAATGCTGAGGCGGCACATCACTAGCTAGCGGAGTGGACAGGGCTCATTTAATGCTGAGGCGGCACATCGCCTGCCAGTGGAGTGGTCAGGCGGCATGCATTATCCGCATTAAATGCAGAGGCTGCGCGGCCCAGAGGCCTTATGTCAGGCTCCACCGGTTGGCTTACATCATGGGCAGCTGGGCACGTGGCAGCATCGGGTCTCCGCCTGAGCGGGGAGCAGAGGCGTATGCGATATGGTCCGGACACGTGTCAGCACCGGACCCCCGCTCGGCCTTGATTAAGGCCTGGGTATTCTTTGCCTTGGAATCTCGGGACCCTACTGTGAGTGGCCCGGACCCCCCTCCCTGAGGGGCCCGGGACCTGTCCCAGGGGTCTGGTTTGTACCTATGGAGGTCCTGATCCTCGCCCAGAGATCTGGGTTGTGCATCCAGGGGTCCGGCACTTTCTCGTGGGGGTCCGGACCCACTGTTGCCACCTTGGAGTATATCGTCTCCTCTGGCCACGTGGCGGCCCTAGAGACGCCCACGTGGAGGGGTCGGGTGCTGTTCACCGCGTGACTAGAGATAGTCGCACGGGCACCGTGTCTTCATACTGTAGTAAGGGGTACCCCTGACTCAGGGTACCGACAGTGGCCCCCGGGCCCGCCTCAGGGGAGGATACGAGCCTGCAGGTGGGGCCAAAGCTTGGTCGGAGATTGGCGCACCGCTTCCGTGCGCTTGCTGTCGTAATCACTGCCAGTCCGCCTTCGGTCACGCCAACTGTCACGCCTGTCCCCGCGGCTGACTGACCCGTGGTCTCCGCACTTGATGGTTTTGCTGGACCACGCGCGGGGTGCCTCGATACCGCTGCATTGGTTTTGAAAGTTCACCTTTTGTGTCCTTTGTAGCGGCCCTGAGGGGGCGCTGTATTAGCGCGAGCGGCGTTTCGACTTCTCTGCACCCAGGAACCAGCGCCCAAGGAGGCTGACCCGTGGGCCCGGGCCCCCGCATCAGAGACTGGTCCACTGCCTTCAGAGGAGATGAAGAGGCGCGGCGGTTCGCTCCTCGCGTGGTGATTCGCCTTCTTCGCACATGGAGACCGACACCCAAGGAGTATGACTCGTGGGCCTAGGCCCCCATGCCAGAGGTTGGCCCGCTTCTTTCGGTGGAGATGAAGAGGCGCGATGGTTCGCTCCTCGCGTGGCGGTTCGCCTTCTTTGCACACGGAGGCCGACGCCCAAGGTGGATGACTCGTGGGCCCGGGCCCTCGTGCCAGAGGCTAGTCCGCTGTTTTCGGCGAAGATGGAGAGGCGCGACGGTTCTCTCCTCGCGTGGTGGTTTGCCTTCTTCGCACACGGAGGCCGACGCCCAAGGTGGATGACTTGTGGGCCCGAGCCCCCGTGCCAGAAGCCGGGTCACCTTGGCGCGCATCGGGCGAGATCTTCTGCGGCGCTTCGGGGCGTTAGTGGGGGAATCTTTATTTAAAAAGGGGATTCCCCCGAGTGCGGTAGCCATTCTCATCACTTGCAGCGCCCTTTCGCCCTTGGGTTCTCCGCGCTCTTCTGCCGTCGTAGCCGCCATGGCCTTGCCAGACCCTCCCGAGCGCCTCCAGCCCGAGGTGGCACTCAACTTGGTGCGCAACCTGCTCGGGTGGGGTGTGCCAGCGTTCACCGGAAGGATCCGTGTCGGCGCCTCTCCTCACGGCGACCTCGCCACCGGAGAGTTCGTGCTCTTCGTCTCCAACCTCCCTAGAGGGATGGCGCTGCCGATCTCGTCTTTCTTCGTGCTGCTGTAGGAGGAGCTTGGCCTCCAACCTCAGTGCTTCATGCCCTGCTTCATCCTTCAGGCGACCATCATTGCCTACCTCTGCAAGATGTCCGTGGGGGCAACGCTCCTTCCTGCTTCTTCCTCCAGCATTCGGAGGAAAGGATGTTCACCAGCCTTGTGAAGGCGGAAAGCAAGCTGAGCTGCGGCTCCATCTTTCGTGCCTCCACCTCTTTGGCTTTGATGGCTTCGGTGCCACCTCCCATGGTGACCGCTGGCCTGGCTGCTGAAGACGCCGCCCGGGAGGTCGTACAAGATGTCGCGGAGATGGCGGCCGCGCGCTTCCAGCGCGACCCTACTGATGTCGAGTAGGTCATACCTATAGACATAAGGCTAGGGCCCCGCTTGAAGGGGGGTGTAATAACTTTGCTTTTGTAAGGTACTTTTGAGTACTACTTATCGAGCAGTATTAGCACTTATCTACATACTATTTGCCCCTATTGTGTGTGGCGCTGCTGACTCCTCCCTAGTACCTGGCCCCCCTAGGATGTAGGCTCGACGTGTCGAGGCTGGATACCAGCATACCTAAAAGAGTTGGCAACGGCCCCCAGGAGGCAGCCTTGACTGGGACCTTGACCTGAACACAGCTTCGTCTAGGGAGCGTTAGTAGCACACCCATAGGACCCATCGCCTGATACTAGCCATCCTTTGATACAGGCACGAGACCTGAAGGATTTAGTCTAGGAAGCCAAGTTGTGTGTCCGGACCCCCTAGACCGCGGTTCCAGATACTAGGACACCCGTCGTAGAGTGGTGGAGTGTGCAGGCTTACGGTACGGGACCAGGCTAAGCGGCTACACGGCTCCGGACCACCCCAGGGGACAAGCGTCCATTCTCTAGAACCGGACCTTAGGTTACCGGACCCACAAGACTATAACTCCAAATACTAGGGTACCCATCACAGAGTGGTGGAGTGTGCAGGCCTAGGGTACGGAACCGGGCTAAGCGGCTACACAGCTCCGGACCTCTCCATGGAACGAGTTCTCGTTCTCAGAGCTAACCCCTAGGCTGCCGGACCCTCCTGCTTTCGCAGAGGGGTCCTAAACTGCAAGCCTGTCTACTTAATTTGGATGTCATCATGTCAGCAGGGATGGGAACCGTATGGGAGGAATAGATACAAAATGATAATATCTGGAATCTGTAGCAGAATAAAACCATCACAGGGGCACATCTGAGGGGGTAAAAAAATTTCCTTATAACTTGACATGCAAGAGTGCAGACCAATAGACCGGGCTTATGAGGGCGGACCTCACCGGGCTAGCGTATACGTATGCACAACCTAGTTACAAGAAGGAATCATAACCCCTCGAACTTGCTTCTGTGGGTAGGACTTACAGGAATGCTCTATGCTCCAGGGATTGGGAAGAGGCGCCCCTTCAGTTATGGCGAGGCGGGCATTCCCGGGTCGGCATGCTTCCGTCACCTTGAAGGGTCCTTCCCAACTAGGGGAGAGTTTGCGGAGCCCTTCTCGGTTCAGTACTCGCTGTAGGACTAGGTCCCGGACCCCGGGGTCCCTTACTATGCACGATCCGCTGGCTGTGGCGCCCGAGCGCTTGGTTGTATCGTGCATTTCAGGTCACCGCTTGCCATCTGCGTTCGTTGGTGAAGTCCACGTCCTAATGCCGCATCTATTCCTGCATAGGCTCATTAGAATACTGGACCCGTGAGGAGCCCATAAAGGTTTCCGGGGGAAGGCAGGCTTTAGCCCCGTAGACCAGGAAGGACGGGGTGTCCCCGGTGGCCCGACTAGTTGTCATCGCCGGAGTCAGAGTCTCCAGTGATAACATCCTTCAGGACTCCCTCGGGTGATTGGTACCCGAGGTCCGGTTCTCCCGCAGCCACCTCGACGCTGTCGACCCTTTCCTTGCCAGACCGGCGACAAGGAGGGGAGCCATCGTTGGAGGTCTGCTCGCGCCGTTCGCTGACGCGCTTCGCGAGTTTGATGATCTCGCGACACTCCACGACGCTATGGCGACTGTTGGGGTGTACAGGGCATGAGCCGCTGTTACCCCTCTATGGCCGTGGGCGCTTGTTGCGCTCGTTTCGGCCCCCAGTCGCAGCTGCAACGACCGGAGCAGCAGACGGCGGCCTCTCGGAGCCGCGATTCTTCTTCTTTTTCTTTTTGCCGTCCTGAGAGACGACACCTGAGCCACCCATCTGGGCAACCCCGGTCTGTGGTGCCGAGTGCCATGCACGGCCCTCGGCAGCCCTGGCGCACTTGTCGGCCAGAGCGAAGAGCGTGGTGACAGTTTTCACGTCATGCGTGGCCAACTTCTCCAGCATCTTTTCATCACGCACCCCTTGGCGGAAAGCGGTGATGATGGAAGCGTCAGAGATATGGGGTATAGTTCCTCGTACCCTGGTGAAGCAGGAGATGAAGGTCCAGAGAGTTTCTCGGGCTCCTGCCTCACTGCATGGGGGTGAGCCTCCACGCCATGCCGCTGATAAGCATTGGCGAAGTTCGCTACAAACCGCGCACAGAGCTCTTCCCAGGAGTAGATTGATCCTGGGGTAAGGTTCATGAGCCAAGTCCGGGCAGGCCCAGACAAGGCAACATGAAAATATGTTGCCATTATGGCGGTGTCTCCACCTGCTGCCGTAATGGCGGTGATGTACACCTGCAAGAATTCTGACGGGTTGGACGTACTGTCGTACTTTTCCGGCTGGTACGGTCGGAACTTGGATGGCCAGGTCATCGCGCAGAGATGATCCGCGAGTGCGGCGCAACCCACGCCGGCCAAAGGGACACCCGCCTGGAACCGGGCGCCTATCGGGGTTTGCGGTGCTACCGCAACAAAGTCTTGATCGAGGTTGCGACCCTCGATGTTTAGCCAGCGCTCACGCGCCCTCTCTAGAGAGACTCGAGCGTCTTCACGACCCTTGAAGTTTTGTCGGCGCTCCCGCACCCTCTCTAGAGAGATCTAGGCATCCTCTCCCGCACGCCTGCGGTTGAGTTCTGCCCGGAGGTCGTTGGTCTGTGCACCCCTCACCGAGGGTGAGCGCACAGACGTCGTCGCCTCATGTTGGTGCCGGGATGACCGCGGCCTAGATCTGGTCAAGCCAGAGTGCGCCCTGCCGAGCAGTCGGTCGACGTCGTCATGTCACTGCTTCATGGCCCCTGGTGAGGCCGTGGAGCTTGGAGGGTGGCGCAGCAACTCTCTGACCACAGACAACGCCCCCGGAGCTGCCCTCGACGGAGTCCGGGATGTCTACACAGTTGTATGCTGCTGCACAGCGTGCACAGTAGCAGTGCCCGGCACTGGGCGGTTGGGAACCCGTGGTGTGGAAGAAGCAGCTTCCTCCTCCACCAGGAAATCGTCCAAAGTCTCGACGCGATGCTCAACGATTTGCACCATCATGCTGAGCAAGAAAACAAGCAAAAACCTAAAGCCTAGCCCCTACTTGGCGCGCCAAATGTCGGAGAGGAAATCTCCGGCCAGGTGGCGAAATGCACCCGCCCTAAATCCTAAGATGAGGAGGGGCCTAAGCGTTTTTCCTGTTAGGTGGAAACGGGAAGAACACAAGAACACACAAGGGTTTAGAGTGGTTCAGGTCGCCGGAGCGTAATACCCTACTCCACTGTGTGATGTATTGAGCTTGAGAGCTTGTATGAACTTGTGAGCCTGAGCTGGGTCTAATTGTGTCTGTCTAAGTGAGCTCCCCTTGTAACGTTGCATGCCTCCCCTTTTATATCTCAAAGGGGGGCACGTACAAGAGTGCTGAGCCCCGGCATGCGGGCCCAGGAACATAACAGATGTAATACTTGGAGCGACTAATGCCAGTGCAATCTCCTTGCACCCTGATATCCACGGTCTGTGTAGCCTTGGCGTGCAACGGAAGCTTCCCTGGCAACGTATGAGAGATGATGAGCACAGTGTATGCCGCAGCACGGTCGTACTGCCTGCCACCAGAATGGACAGGCACGCCGCCTGCAGGATGGCCTGGTTACTGCCCGTCTGTGGAGTGGACATGGCTCATGTAACACCCCTGGTGTTACTATAACTAAAACTTGAGCATGACATCATAGCATTGGCATTGCATATGTTTGATACACCTAGAGTGCATTCACTAGGCAAAAATTTCAAACAAGTTGTATTGTTTTAAGTGTTTTTGCAAATAGCACCCTGGATAGGAAACCTAACCCTAAATAGGGATTAAAGGGGTAAAACTTAACCCAGGATGAGAAAACCTAAAGACTTTAGGGAAAGAGTCATAAAATATCCCCAAAAAAAACAAAATGGAGTCACATTTATACCCCTGGGATACTAGAAACCCTAAATGGAACCCTGGAAAACCCTAAAACCAAACCCTAGGGGCCTATGTGCAAAAACTGTGCACATTTGGACCAAAGTGTAAAAACTAATATGTTTAAACATATTAAGTCATTTGGGTCACAAATATGTGGATTTGCAAGTTAAACCCTAAGTTTTGGGCTTAAGTGCAAAAGAGCCACACTTGACTCTTTTTAGCCTAAGTCTGAAATCAGTGTGTTTGGCTCAACTTTAGGGCTTTGTAACATTCAAGGCATAGGGTCTTTGCCCTAGGTCACCACATCAAAATTGTAGCCCAATTATAGGAGAACATGTTTGCTTAAAAGTGCAAGCCATGTTCTTGTGAAAAGTTGGGAGATAATTAAGCCTAAAGTTGGACTGTCAGACTACTTGAGGTCTGAAATTCAGAGTAACAGTGAAACAGAGCTAACTTTGGGCTTGATTTTAAGCAAGATCCAGTGACTTTTTGTGGGAGCACATTGTAGTAAAGTTTTAGATGGATTGTAGATCTACAACTTTGCTACAGATCATTGGATATGTTGCCATGAAAATTTGTGAGAAAATCGAGCCTAAACTATGACCGTCAGGCGTCATAAACTGAATGTCCCATGGTACAGTACCCAACCGGATCAGATCAACCGCGGCAGTGGAATCTCATCGCCGACGACCGATCTCCGCTGCAATTCACGCCGCCGCCGTTGCGATTCACGTCGCCGGTGACCAGATAAGGCCGCCAGGTAAAAGCCATCCCCTGGGGATAACTCCGGTAGCCCGCCGTGACTGCCCTTCTGCTTGGCGGCTGTAGCCGATAAGCTCACCGTCGACCGCCGCTTCCCGGCCGTGCGCCGCGTGGCCTAGCCGTTTTACAGCACTGCCGTGACACCTTATGACTGTCCCATCGTCGCCGGGAAGTCTGCCACGCCGCGGGACACGAATTCACCGCGCCCGCCTTCTTCTTCAATTCCGGCCGCCGCGCGTCCTCCCCAAAATTCGCGGCCACCGCCTTGCCCGCCTATAAATTGACCGTGCCCCCAGCTCCGCCATGTACTCAAGCACCTACCGCACCCACCTGCATCCTAAATCCCTCACTAGCCAGCACGAATTTCGGATTCTCCCCAATCCGGTTCTAAAACACCGTGAACTCAACCCCGCCGTGGTCAGCCCAACTCAGGTTAGCTCTTCCCCTCTGTTCCCTTGTTTAAGCATTCTTATGCGTCTGCGATGCTCACCGACTCCCACAATCGAGCTAGGAGCCCTTTGGTTGCCGGGAACGCGTCGGTCTTGCCGCGCTGCTCACGGTCACCATGGCCAGAGCAAAATACTTGACCAATTGTGCAATTAAGCTGGGGAAAATGGTCAGGGTAGATCCGATTTCATGTCCTCCGCTCGGAGAACCCAGCCGTAGCCCCAGTCGGCCGGTCCAGAAGCTCGTCGGAGCTCTGCCGCGTGCAAGTGCCGTCGGGGACCGTGGAACGTAAAGGAATAGAACTCGAGGGACCGTCTTGCAAAGTGTCAGTGACTCTGTTAAACAGTGAGAAAACCCGTTCGCAGATAGTGAAAACCCCGAGGCCTTTCCTGTAAAGTTGCCAGCGCGGGCGCGCGCGTGGGCGTGCTTCTGCTGGTAGTGGGCCGACCTGGGCTGGATTCGGTCCAATACTATTCATCTGTTTTTCTTTTTCTTTTATCTCCAGAGCCAAAACAATTATAGAAAACAGTAGAAAAATAATAAAATTGTGAAACCAATTTTCCTAGGATTGTTATTTTCCCTAGAATTTAATAAAAATAGTTTTGTGATTTTTAGTGGAAATAAGAAATTTTAGGGCATTTAAAGTAGTTAAAAGTATTAGTTATGGATTTTTAGAAAATAATTGGTAAGTCCAAAAATGCCCAAACTTTTTATGGGAACTTAATGAAATATTTAGAAGCCTTGGGTAGAATTTGAGTTGATTTGGACCATGTTTGATAACTAGAACCTAAAACCACCCCCTGCCCTATGAACTCCTTTACTGACTCCGGAAACCCTAGGTTCTCGGAGTACCGTGAAGGAAAGTTGTACTCAAGACTTAGATAATAAGTTTATATTATCTTCGCATCCTCATGAGCATCCCATGGCATCCATTCTTATGAATATATATGGTTATGTTAGAACACGAAGAAGAAGAAGAAGTCACTGAAGAGGGGACACCACCAACCTCAGATCCTCAAGCAGGCAACTGCTTTTATTTCGATATTTGTGGATCCGAGCAGGACTCACCTGTTAACAAAGGCAAGCCCCGGTGCATTTGCCACCTTCCTTGATGTTTTTAAAAATCTTTCTCACTTGATTGATGCATTAGGTGATAGGAGTTGATTGCTAAAACAATTCCTGCATTACCTTCCTTGAATTTGATTACCTTCCTTGATCACCCGTTTTACAAAAAATTTTGATGCTTAGCCTTGCTTTAGAAAAACAAAATGTTTTGTTTTTACAAAAGATGATGTGGCAAAAGTGGGTGGGATGTTTTTGAAAATAAAATTTGATGGTGGATCCATCAGGGCCTTGATGGATTCAACATCTGGAAAAGATGTACCTCTGCCAGGTACCAAACTTTGGGTTTGAAATAATTAAGTTGAGACCGGGCGGGTGACTTGCACGAGAAAGGAGTCTCGGTGTAGTGTCTCCATCTGAGTCGATTAAGGACCTTGTCGATGTAGGCTTGATGATCGAGGACCCTTTAACTGGTCACATGCCTCGTCATGGGTAAGCCTTGCCTCGGGCAGACTAAGACCAGAATAAGATAACACAAAATGGGCGTGGAGCGGTGGCGAGAGTAGCGTGTACCCTCCGTGGCAAGAGGCTGGACGGTGGTGTATCTGTGCTCTCGGTTTGCGTGAACCTGATCCGGTCTTAAGAACCCCGGTGGCGGGTTGACATATGCAAGGGTTAAGTGCTACATATGTCGTGTGATTGGAGATCCTCAGCTGAGTATAATCGATTCGGATCGCCGTACCTTCACGGTTATGAAGACTTGGTCACTGACCTACACGTAGCATTCCACTAAAGATGATGGGTATTTGTTAAGAAATTGGCTAGTGCAGGACCAGCGATTGAACTAGGGTAGAAAGAACTCTAGTTGCAGGTAATTGAACTTAACTTGACAAATAAAATTGGATTTTTAAGGATCCACTTTAGTAAGCATTTCTGCAAAACAGAGTCTTTGAGTATTGAGAAGCCTTACCTTGACTCCCTAAAAGCCAGCATACCCTTGAGAGTCTTTTCTTTAGACGGGTAAGTCTTGCTGAGTAATTCCATACTCAGGGTTTATCCCTTCGTTGTTTTTAGGTGAGGAAGTAGCAGATTTCTGCTGCTTCTGTGCCAAGGTGGTTCCCAAAGAAGAAACACAAGACTGAAGTGCGGGAGGACTTGGTCCTCCATATAGATCTTTTACTTAAATCTTCTCAGGAGGAGTTTTTGCCTCCCTTGGTTTGTATAATAATACTACTCAGCACTCGCTCTTAGTTCTGGTCTGTAATAAAACAACTTGAGCTTGCTTTTAAATAAATGTGAATTATGTAATCGCTTCCGCAATTCTTTATCTCCGATGTTCTGTAATGTCTGCAAGACGGGTGAATCGTTCCTGGTAAAGTAAGGTAAGATACCGAACTTGTCAAGTAGTTCAGGGACACCTACAGGGTTGTCTGAAGTCCGTTGGACAAGGACAACTGTAGGTGGGCCTAATTACTTGGGAGGTTCCGTCACAGCTGGTATCGGAGCGTAGCCCTTCTTTGTAGACATTATGAGGCATCTTCAAAAGGATTTTCGAAAGTCTTACCTAAAAAAAAATTCTTTTCTCTTCTTACCTAAGTATTCTGAAGAATCTATCTTAAAGACCAGATAAGAAGAGTGCAATGTATAGAAGGTTGAATCGACTAAGGTTGATTCTGTACTTATTCATGCATCATGCTAAGAATTATGCTAATAAATTTTCCCCCTTAGAAAGATGCCGCCACGCACAAGGCTAACGGCACGTAAGTCAACGGGACCAATTGGAGTACCCCGGCATCAACTAGCCCCTCGACACGAAAGCAGCAGCAGCGGAAGTAATGACCCCATAGGAGACCTTGAAGCCCGAGTGAGTCGACTTCAAGCAGAGCTGCAACACAGGACCGATGCTTGGGTCGCAGACGGAGATAGAATCAATGAACTAAGAAGGGACATCCGTCACCTGCAGGATCAGCTTGCTGATCGAGACTTAGCACTTGACTGGGCAGTACAGTCTCATTTGCTGGCATGTGCTAAGGAAGCAAGGGCTCAGGCCCGAATTAAAGAACTTAGCTCAACTGTCGACGACCTGCAGGTCTAATGCAATACGTTGCATGAGGAAGTCCATATACTATACTCACAATTACACCCTAGTGTGCCTGCACACTCTGCCGAGGCGGAAGCCGGACCCTCTCACGTTGCGGGACGCGCGTTGGGTGGGGAGTTAGACCTTTTTGAACCCCCTCCTTCTTTGAGGTTGGTTGACATCTGCTCCCACACCTGACGATGAGGCCGCCAAAAGTAACGGAAAGCAGGACTAATGGTGTAATAGAAGTAGAGTAGTGTATTATAGAATGCACTGTTGTATAATCGGTTGAACTTTTGTATAATGGGTAATGTATCATGTTATGTAATATCGAGTCTGTATCATTACTTTTTATAGTAATGTAAAATGGAAGGTCTCTTTGGCATATTATGTTTATTTCAAATGTTTTTGCCTCAGATGCCAACCAGGACTCGCGGACAGGACGTAGCCGGAACTTCTGGGGGTCGGGATGTCACCCCAAATCCACCTCCGGTTCCACCCACGCTAGCCGAGGCGATTGCCGCCTTGGTGAATGCCACCGCAGACAATACCCGCTTCCTTAGGGAAATGGCGGGTCAACAGCAGTTCCAGCAGCAGGCAGGAAGAGGTTTTCAGCAAGGTCCCCGTGAAACCACCTATCTGGACTTCTCCGAAACTCGTCCACCTCTATTCACCAAAGCAGAAGACCCGCTAGAAGCCGACGAGTGGATACGAGTCATTGAACAGAAGTTTGGTCTTCTTCGTTGTTCTGAAACGCAGAAGCCATTGTTCGCAGCACAGCAACTATGTGGCCCTGCCAGTACTTGGTGGGGAAATTTTGTGGCTATCCAACCTGACAACCACCAAATCACTTGGGAAGAATTTAAAGCAGCCTTCCGTGAGCACTACATACCTGAAGGGGTGCTGCATATGAAGCAAGAGGAATTCATGAAGCTAAAACAAGGAGGAGACACCATCAATCAGTATCTTAACAAGTTTAATCACCTGTCGCAGTATGCCATCGACCAGGTGAATACTGATTTGAAGAAAAAGAACTGTTTTATGAGAGGTCTAAATGACCGGTTGCAGCGAAAGATGGCCACATGTATTGATCTCACATATGGAAAGGCTGTCAGTACAGCCTTATCTGTGGAAGCAAAATATACAAGTTCTGGGAAGAATAAGGGATTCGGTGGTGAGAGGCCTAATCAGGGCCAGGCAAAGAGGCAACGGTTCGTCATCCGGCCTTCTAGCCAAAACCGCACTTTTTCCCGTCCACCAGCATTCCCTTTCAAGCAGCCTATTATTATCCGCCCCAACAATACCTCCACTTCCCCAAATCAGCCGGGTGCCCCAGGCACTCGATTCCCTACCTTGCCCAGCTCTTCAACCGGGTGTTTCAACTGCGGCAAATCAGGACATTTTATCAAAGACTGCCCATACCCCAAACAAAATCAATCCAATGCTCAGCAAGGAACTGGGAAGTCCACTCAGCCCAAGGGAAATGCTGTGGGGAGAAATACCAAGAAAACGGGGCGTGTATACTACACTCAAGTGGCCACTACACCGAAAGGAGAGCCGGTGATGATGGGTACGTTTCCCGTGGCCAGTCACCCTGCAATTATTCTTTTTGATTCTGGTGCTTCGCATACCTTCATTAGCAAGAAATTTGTGGAGCAACATCACATTGCATGCCATGAATCAAGAGAGGGATTTAAAATTCATTCACCTGGGGGACACATTTTTACTAGAGAAGTGGCCTATGAAGTGCCAGTAACAATGGCCGGACGGAACTTTCCTGCTAACATGATTGTTCTGAAAGGCCAGGATATATATGTAATTTTGGGTATGAATTGGTTAACCCAACACAAGGCAATCCTCAACACTGAACTCAGAACCGTCAGGTTGAACTATAATCAAGAAGAAATTCTTTTGTCTCTCCCCGTAACCAATCTAGCCAAAGCTTCTGGTAGAATATTTGAAGCCATTGTACTGGAGATCAAGAACATTCCGGTAGTATGTGAGTTTCCAGATGTATTTCCGGAAGATTTGCCTGGACTGCCCCCTGAAAGAGAGGTAGAATTCGTAATTGAGCTAAAGCCCGGTACGGCTCCTATTTTCCGAAGATCGTACCGTATGCCCCCTAATGAGTTGGCGGAATTGAAGATTCAATTACAAGATCTACTGAATAAGGGATTCATCCGGCCAAGCTCGTCCCCATGGGGTTGTCCCGCCATTTTTGTTAAGAAGAAGGATCAAACCTTGCGGATGTGCGTGGATTATCGACCCCTGAATGAGGTCACCATCAAGAATAAGTACCCTCTTCCAAGGATCGACATCTTATTTGATCAACTGACTGGGGCGAGGGTATTTTCCAAAATTGATCTCAGGTCGGGCTATCACCAAATCCGTATTCGGCCCGAGGATATACCGAAGACCGCATTTACTAAGCGGTATGGATTGTTTGAATACTTGGTAATGTCTTTCGGGCTCACAAATGCTCCTGCCCACTTCACCTATTTGATGAACTCGGTGTTCATGCCCGAGTTGGACAAGTTCGTGGTGGTCTTCATCGACGATATTTTAGTATACTCTAAAAATGAAGAGGAGCATGCTCAGCATCTACGGATTGTATTGACGCGCCTGAGGGAACATCAGCTGTATGCCAAGTTTAGCAAGTGCGCGTTCTGGCTGGAGGAAATTCAATTTTTGGGGCACGTGTTATCAGCTAAAGGAATTGCGGTAGATCCTAGCAAGGTCAAAGATATTCTGGAGTGGAAACCCCCAACCACTGTTCACCAAGTCCGGAGTTTTCTTGGACTAGCTGGATATTATCGCAGATTCATACCCGATTTTTCTAAGCTTGTGAAGCCAATCACAAGTTTATTGAAGAATGATATTAAGTTCAATTGGTCTTCTAGGTGTAATGAAGCCTTTGAGCAATTGAAGACATTATTAACCACTGCTCCGGTATTGGCTCAACCGGACATCACTAAACCTTTTGATGTATATTGTGATGCATCTGGCAGTGGGCTCAGCTGTGTACTGATGCAAGAGGGCCGAGTAATTGCGTATGCTTCAAGGCAGTTGCGCCGACATGAGGAGCATTATCCAACTCATGATCTGGAGCTAGCTGCTGTGGTTCATGCCCTGAAAATATGGCGTCACTATCTGCTAGGAAATATCTGTCACATATATACAGATCATAAAAGTTTGAAGTACATCTTTACCCAGTCAGAGTTAAATATGAGGCAAAGACGATGGCTTGAGCTCATTAAAGACTATGAACTGGAGATCCATTATCACCCAGGCAAGGCCAATGTGGTGGCAGATGCATTGAGTCGTAAGACTTCCTGCCACTGTCTTATGGCGAAGACCTCCGAGAACACTTTATGTCAAGAAATGGAGAAGCTAAACCTGGGGATAATCCAACAAGGGACTCTGAATCAGCTAAAGCTTGAGTCAACCATTTTGCAAAGGATAATTGATGCTCAAAAGGATAACCTGGGTATGAAGCACATACGAGAGAAGATAAGGGCTGGAACAGCCAAATGTTTCAAGGAAGACGATCAAGGTGTGATATGGTTTAAAAACCGCATAGTAGTGCCAAAGAATGAAGAACCCCGCCAGCAAATCTTGGATGAAGCGCATCTTAGTCGCTATTCTATTCATCCGGGAAGCACTAAGATGTATCATGATCTAAAACAGCACTACTGGTGGACGAAGATGAAAATTGAAATTGCACGCTATGTGGCTATGTGTGACACTTGCAGACGTGTCAAGGCCATACACATGAAAACTGCCGGTCCATTGCAGTCATTACCAATACCAACATGGAAATGGGAAGACATAAGCATGGACTTCATTGTGGGATTGCCCAGGACCGCAAAAGGGTATGACTCTATCTGGGTGATTGTTGATCGACTTACAAAGGTTGCTCATTTTCTGCCGGTCAAGACATATTACCCGGTACTTACCTATGCGGAATTATATATTGCTCGTATTCTCAGTTTGCATGGTGTTCCAAAGACTATAGTGTCGGATCGTGGACCACAATTTGTATCCAAATTTTGGGAAGAACTTCATAAATCCCTGGGTACTAAGTTACTCCACAGTTCGGCCTATCATCCTCAAACCAGTGGACAGACTGAGAGAGTGAACCAAATACTTGAAGATATGCTGCGGGCATGTGTTCTGGACTTCTCACAGAAATGGGATGAATGTTTGCCTTTGGCGGAGTTTTCATATAATAATAGCTATCAAGAAAGTATCAAGATGGCACCCTTTGAAGCTTTATACGGACGACGGTGTCGGACTCCGCTAAATTGGTCTGAACCTGGTGAAAGGTGCTTCTTTAGGCCTGATATGGTGAAAGAGGCCGAGGATAAGGTTCAGAAAATTATTTATAATATGAAGAAGGCACAAGCTCGTCAGAAGAGTTATGCAGACACACGGCGAATGCCCTTATATTTCCTGGAAGGAGACTATGTTTACCTAAAAGTCTCACCAATGAAGGGAGTATCGCGTTTTGGAGTTAAAGGGAAGCTTGCACCCAGGTACATTGGTCCATTCCTGGTGCTTGAGCAATGTGGACCAGTGGCATACCGACTCCAACTACCCGAAACCTTGTCTGCTGTGCATAATGTGTTCCATGTGTCACAATTGAAGAAGTGTCTTCGGGTTCCCGATCGAACCATTGAAGTGACAGATGTTGTCCTGGAACCAGACTTAACGTACTCAGAACATCCTATTCGAGTTCTGGATCAAAAGGACAGGGTTACCCGGAGAAAGACTCTCAAGTTCTACAAGGTACAATGGAACCAGCATTCTGAGGAAGAGGCTACGTGGGAAACTCAAGACTTCTTGAATAAGAATTTCCCAGGCTTTCTAGCCTCATGTAATTTGTAAAATGTATATAGTTATGGCAATAAAGGAATGAACCCCACACCACCCTGCCTTGTACTAGAGATAAGGAAATAAAAATGTGACACATTTCCTTTTCCATTACTCACCCTAGGACTTTAAATCTCGGGACGAGATTCTTTTATGGGGGGAAGGATGTAACACCCCTGGTGTTACTATAACTAAAACTTGAGCATGACATCATAGCATTGGCATTGCATATGTTTGATACACCTAGAGTGCATTCACTAGGCAAAAATTTCAAACAAGTTGTATTGTTTTAAGTGTTTTTGCAAATAGCACCCTGGATAGGAAACCTAACCCTAAATAGGGATTAAAGGGGTAAAACTTAACCCAGGATGAGAAAACCTAAAGACTTTAGGGAAAGAGTCATAAAATATCCCCAAAAAAAACAAAGTGGAGTCACATTTATACCCCTGGGATACTAGAAACCCTAAATGGAACCCTGGAAAACCCTAAAACCAAACCCTAGGGGCCTATGTGCAAAAACTGTGCACATTTGGACCAAAGTGTAAAAACTAATATGTTTAAACATATTAAGTCATTTGGGTCACAAATATGTGGATTTGCAAGTTAAACCCTAAGTTTTGGGCTTAAGTGCAAAAGAGCCACACTTGACTCTTTTTAGCCTAAGTCTGAAATCAGTGTGTTTGGCTCAACTTTAGGGCTTTGTAACATTCAAGGCATAGGGTCTTTGCCCTAGGTCACCACATCAAAATTGTAGCCCAATTATAGGAGAACATGTTTGCTTAAAAGTGCAAGCCATGTTCTTGTGAAAAGTTGGGAGATAATTAAGCCTAAAGTTGGACTGTCAGACTACTTGAGGTCTGAAATTCAGAGTAACAGTGAAACAGAGCTAACTTTGGGCTTGATTTTAAGCAAGATCCAGTGACTTTTTGTGGGAGCACATTGTAGTAAAGTTTTAGATGGATTGTAGATCTACAACTTTGCTACAGATCATTGGATATGTTGCCATGAAAATTTGTGAGAAAATCGAGCCTAAACTATGACCGTCAGGCGTCATAAACTGAATGTCCCATGGTACAGTACCCAACCGGATCAGATCAACCGCGGCAGTGGAATCTCATCGCCGACGACCGATCTCCGCTGCGATTCACGCCGCCGCCGTTGCGATTCACGTCGCCGGTGACCAGATAAGGCCGCCAGGTAAAAGCCATCCCCTGGGGATAACTCCGGTAGCCCGCCGTGACTGCCCTTCTGCTTGGCGGCTGTAGCCGATAAGCTCACCGTCGACCGCCGCTTCCCGGCCGTGCGCCGCGTGGCCTAGCCGTTTTACAGCACTGTCGTGACACCTTATGACTGTCCCATCGTCGCCGGGAAGTCTGCCACGCCGCGGGACACGAATTCACCGCGCCCGCCTTCTTCTTCAATTCCGGCCGCCGCGCGTCCTCCCCAAAATTCGCGGCCACCACCTTGCCCGCCTATAAATTGACCGTGCCCCCAGCTCCGCCATGTACTCAAGCACCTACCGCACCCACCTGCATCCTAAATCCCTCACTAGCCAGCACGAATTTCGGATTCTCCCCAATCCGGTTCTAAAACACCGTGAACTCAACCCCGCCGTGGTCAGCCCAACTCAGGTTAGCTCTTCCCCTCTGTTCCCTTGTTTAAGCATTCTTATGCGTCTGCGATGCTCACCGACTCCCACAATCGAGCTAGGAGCCCTTTGGTTGCCGGGAACGCGTCGGTCTTGCCGCGCTGCTCACGGTCACCATGGCCAGAGCAAAATACTTGACCAATTGTGCAATTAAGCTGGGGAAAATGGTCAGGGTAGATCCGATTTCATGTCCTCCGCTCGGAGAACCCAGCCGTAGCCCCAGTCGGCCGGTCCAGAAGCTCGTCGGAGCTCTGCCGCGTGCAAGCGCCGTCGGGGACCGTGGAACGTAAAGGAATAGAACTCGAGGGACCGTCTTGCAAAGTGTCAGTGACTCTGTTAAACAGTGAGAAAACCCGTTCGCAGATAGTGAAAACCCCGAGGCCTTTCCTGTAAAGTTGCCAGCGCGGGCGCGCGCGTGGGCGTGCTTCTGCTGGTAGTGGGCCGACCTGGGCTGGATTCGGTCCAATACTATTCATCTGTTTTTCTTTTTCTTTTATCTCCAGAGCCAAAACAATTATAGAAAACAGTAGAAAAATAATAAAATTGTGAAACCAATTTTCCTAGGATTGTTATTTTCCCTAGAATTTAATAAAAATAGTTTTGTGATTTTTAGTGGAAATAAGAAATTTTAGGGCATTTAAAGTAGTTAAAAGTATTAGTTATGGATTTTTAGAAAATAATTGGTAAGTCCAAAAATGCCCAAACTTTTTATGGGAACTTAATGAAATATTTAGAAGCCTTGGGTAGAATTTGAGTTGATTTGGACCATGTTTGATAACTAGAACCTAAAACCACCCCCCTGCCCTATGAACTCCTTTACTGACTCCGAAAACCCTAGGTTCTCGGAGTACCGTGAAGGAAAGTTGTACTCAAGACTTAGATAATAAGTTTATATTATCTTCGCATCCTCATGAGCATCCCATGGCATCCATTCTTATGCATATATATGGTTATGTTAGAACACGAAGAAGAAGAAGAAGTCACTGAAGAGGGGACACCACCAACCTCAGATCCTCAAGCAGGCAACTGCTTTTATTTCGATATTTGTGGATCCGAGCAGGACTCACCTGTTAACAAAGGCAAGCCCCGGTGCATTTGCCACCTTCCTTGATGTTTTTAAAAATCTTTCTCACTTGATTGATGCATTAGGTGATAGGAGTTGATTGCTAAAACAATTCCTGCATTACCTTCCTTGAATTTGATTACCTTCCTTGATCACCCGTTTTACAAAAAATTTTGATGCTTAGCCTTGCTTTAGAAAAACAAAATGTTTTGTTTTTACAAAAGATGATGTGGCAAAAGTGGGTGGGATGTTTTTGAAAATAAAATTTGATGGTGGATCCATCAGGGCCTTGATGGATTCAACATCTGGAAAAGATGTACCTCTGCCAGGTACCAAACTTTGGGTTTGAAATAATTAAGTTGAGACCGGGCGGGTGACTTGCACGAGAAAGGAGTCTCGGTGTAGTGTCTCCGTCTGAGTCGATTAAGGACCTTGTCGATGTAGGCTTGATGATCGAGGACCCTTTAACTGGTCACATGCCTCGTCATGGGTAAGCCTTGCCTCGGGCAGACTAAGACCGGAATAAGATAACACGAAATGGGCGTGGAGCGGTGGCGAGAGTAGCGTGTACCCTCCGTGGCAAGAGGCTGGACGGTGGTGTATCTGTGCTCTCGGTTTGCGTGAACCTGATCCGGTCTTAAGAACCCCGGTGGCGGGTTGACATATGCAAGGGTTAAGTGCTACATATGTCGTGTGATTGGAGATCCTCAGCTGAGTATAATCGATTCGGATCGCCGTACCTTCGCGGTTATGAAGACTTGGTCACTGACCTACACGTAGCATTCCACTAAAGATGATGGGTATTTGTTAAGAAATTGGCTAGTGCAGGACCAGCGATTGAACTAGGGTAGAAAGAACTCTAGTTGCAGGTAATTGAACTTAACTTGACAAATAAAATTGGATTTTTAAGGATCCACTTTAGTAAGCATTTCTACAAAACAGAGTCTTTGAGTATTGAGAAGCCTTACCTTGACTCCCTAAAAGCCAGCATACCCTTGAGAGTCTTTTCTTTAGACGGGTAAGTCTTGCTGAGTAATTCCATACTCAGGGTTTATCCCTTCATTGTTTTTAGGTGAGGAAGTAGCAGATTTCTGCTGCTTCTGTGCCAAGGTGGTTCCCAAAGAAGAAACACAAGACTGAAGTGCGGGAGGACTTGGTCCTCCATATAGATCTTTTACTTAAATCTTCTCAGGAGGAGTTTTTGCCTCCCTTGGTTTGTATAATAATACTACTCAGCACTCGCTCTTAGTTCTGGTCTGTAATAAAACAACTTGAGCTTGCTTTTAAATAAATGTGAATTATGTAATCGCTTCCGCAATTCTTTATCTCCGATGTTCTATAATGTCTGCAAGACGGGTGAATCGTTCCTGGTAAAGTAAGGTAAGATACCGAACTTGTCAAGTAGTTCAAGGACACCTACAGGGTTGTCTGAAGTCCATTGGACAAGGACAACTGTAGGTGGGCCTAATTACTTGGGAGGTTCAGTCACATTAATGCTGAGGCGGCACATCACCTGCTAGCGGAGTGGACAGGGCTCATTTAATGCTGAGGCGGCACATCGCCTGCCAGTGGAGTGGTCAGGCGGCGTGCCTTATCCGCATTAAATGCACAGGTCGCGCGGCCCAGAGGCCTTACGTCAGGCTCCACCCGTTGGCTTACGTCACGGCCTGGGTATTCTTTGCCTTGGAATCCCGGGACCCTTGATTAAGGCCTGGATATTCTAAGGCAAAGAATACCTAGGCCTTAATCAAGGCCGGGCGGGGGTCCGGTGCTAACACGTGTCCGGACCATATCGCATACGCCTCTGCTCCCCACTCAGGCGGAGACCCGATGCTGCCACGTGCCCAGCTGCCCATGACGTAAGCCAACGAGCGGAGCCTGACGTAAGGCCTCTGGGCCGCGCGGCCTCTGCATTTAATGCAGATAAGGCACGCCGCCTGACCACTCCACTGGCAGGCGATGTGCCGCCTCAGCATTAAATGAGCCCTGTCCACTCCGCTAGCAGGTGATGTGCTGCCTCAGCATTAAATGATCCATGTCCACTCCACAGACGGGCAGTAACCAGGCCATCCTGCAGGCGGCGTGCCTGTCTGTTCCGGTGGCAGGCAGTACGACCGTGCTGCGGCATACACTGTGCTCATCATCTCTCATACGTTGCCAGGGAAGCTTCCGCTGCACGCCAAGGCTACGCAGACCGCGGATATCAGGGCGCATGGAGATTGCACTGGCATTAGTCGCTCCAAGTAATACATCTGTTTTGTTCCTGGGCCCGCATGTCGGGGCTCAGCACTCTTATACGTGCCCCCCTTTGAGCTATAAAAGGGGAGACACGCAACGTTACAAGGGGGGATCACTTAGACAGACACACTTAGACCCAGCTCAGGCTCACAAGTTCATACAAGCTCTCAAGCTCAAGACATCACACAGTGGAGTAGGGTATTACGCTCCGGCGGCTCGAACCACTCTAAACCCTTGTGTGTTCTTGTGTTCTTCCCGTGTCCACCTAACAGGCAAAACGCTTAGACCCCTCCTCATCTTAGGATTTAGGGCGGGTGCATTCCACCACCCGGCCAGAGATTTCCTCTCCGACAGAAGGCTACTTGGGGGCCGATTCTGCTCAGCTGGCCCACCTCAGCTTGCCAGCCCAGTAACTGCACCACACGCATTTGCGCCGCTGTCGGCCGGGGCCTGCTCGCCAGCGTCTTTCCCTTATGCGGTGCTCCTGTGCTTGCCGTGCCTCTCTCTGTGACTCGCGGGACCCGTGATGTCAGCATTATCTTCCTCGCTCGACTGGGATAGTCAATGGCCGCGCGAATCACGGCAACGAACTGCGCCAATCCCCGTCAGAGTTCGTGCGCCCGGGCGAACCGCAAGCTAGCCCGTATGCGCGCTGCAAGCCACCTCCACGTGGGCCAGAGATATCAGTGCCTCCCCTTTTCCTCATGCGTGCGGCCAGACCGACGAAAATTGAGCAGGGCGTGCGGCGATCTATGGAGTCAGTTGAAGCCAACGCCCGCTGGTGTTCGTTATGATCTGCGTGATGTTTCTTGCGATTCGGCCTTGCTTCGAGGATAAACACAGAGGCACTGTGACCCTCCCTCTCCTCTCCATTCCTCTTGCCATGACCGAGCCCTTCCCCGGGGCAGCAGCTCCCTGCTCGCCGCGCTGCTCCTCCATGGGGCCCAAATCCGGTGACTCCGCTGCCCCCTCCAGCCATTTTCCCCCTCTCGTCCCAAGTCGCGAGCCTGGCTAGTCGCCATGAGCAGTAGTAGATGGAGGACGGTGCCGCCGCCGCCGGATTGATCCGCGCCACGGAGAGTTCGGCGCCGTATCGCCACTTTGCCTTACTATCCGCGCTTTGGTCCCCGTCGTCCCAGCTCCCATCTCTAGCCACCACTAGTTCCGACTCGGTCAGCACCGGTCGGGATCTCTCATCAGGGGAACTCAAGCCGCCGCGTCCACTTCGCACGAACACCGTAGTTCAACCATCCCTGGGTGGTCTAGCGGATTCGACAGGGTGCGTAGCTCGTGCTCGGGGCTATTGGACATGGGAATCATGGGTCCCGTGGATGGAACTACTCGCTAGAATCTCAAGGGAACCACCGGCCGCGCCACTCCATAGCTAGGTTTCGCCATGTCTTCCCCACTGGTGAGTTTTCCCTCATGCGTTTTGCTTCGGTTCTTAGAACATGTTGCATCGCGGGGATTTCCGTTGAGCGCTTGGGGCTCAGGTCGTCGGATGGCCATCTCCGGCGTGGGTCGCCGAGCTCGTGGGTAGCGCCGCCGCCCTGTGCCTATGCGCTGGCGGGTGGTGAAGAGACAATCCTAGCCGTTGCTGATCTGATTAGCGGTGGGGAGGAATGGGCGCTAGAAACCGTAGGATGAGTGAGGGATGGTTCGGATTGGATCCAGCTGTGAGGCTCGGTCTTAGGTGTTGCCATCGATCTGTGATCGAACGGATCTCCATCGATCTAGCTTGTTTAAAATCTGGGATGATGGATCTCGATCCAAGGGCCAGCATCACGTGGGTCTTGGACTGCTCGTATCCATTGATTTGAAATCGGACGACCCTAATGGCCCCGTACCCCTTCTGTCGTAGTATTTTGCTAAAGAGCCCCTGGAAAATCTGTTAATAAACCCGCCGTCCAACTCGGTGGTAGTCTGAGTCTGCTAAAGTTTTACAGTCCAGCGCCTGTTCTTTCCTGCATTTGAGACGCAATCCAGGGAAATAGAAAATCAGAGAATTTGATTTATAAAATGAATTTCTTATATAAAAACAATTCAGAATCTTGTTAAATCCATATAAAATTCATATTAAGTCCAAATGAGCCCATTCCAATTTCTATAATTCTGTAATAATGTTGTTTATCACCTATTGTCTCTGTTTTAACATGAAAATGTTATTAAAATTTATTTCTTAATTAATCTCGTATCAAATACACAAAACCTTAGGAAATTCGTATCTCGTCCGTTTTAAATCCGATTTGACTCATTCCAGTTGCGGTAGCTTCGTATAAATATCTACTACACAATAGCAACATTTATTATATGATGTCCCATACTTTTATAATCGGGTTAATCTATGTCTATTGGATTAACTTATTTAATATTAATATTAATATATAGTGTTCTAATTTTATGGTTATAATTTAACTAGATAATCTTTAATCAAATAATGACTTAGATTAAAGTTGAGATAATTATTTATAGAATAATTTCTCATATGATCTATACTAACCAATTTATAATATAGTTTAATATTTTAATCACACAAATCTTCTATAAAATCATAACTCCTTAATCGTAACTCCGATTTTAGTGGTTCTCGAACCCACGATCTCGTAGCACGCGTAGATCATTATTATGCAGTATGTTCTTATGTTTGGTGTGATGTTAATTTTGTGTCACACCCGGGTTTCGGGGCACCAAGACCCGGGCGCGAACATAATCACCAGGTGTGCTGGGACCAAGTCTCACACATATGATGAATCATGGCACAGGATCGAATGTCACATCTTTACTACATAACAGTTGTTCTATACCAAATAAATAAATAATTACATTATAAGGAGACAACGGTCCAGCAACCCAAAGTTGACTGGAAGACGACGGCCTAGATCTCTCACGAACACATCACAGCATCCTCCATGCGCCTCATCCTGTGGTACCTGTTCTTTAACCTGTGGGGGGGGTGTGAGACAGCAAGAGTGAGCTCACATACGTTCATAGCTCAACAAGTTGTGGGGAATAATGTGCATGAACTCGCCAAAGGTGGGAGCTCATGTGAAGTGTAAGGCTTACCAAAGAGGATGGTTGAAGCTGAGCATTGCTTTTAAAGTTGGTCAAAATTTTATTAGCAGTTACTAAGTATAAGTAAATACCAACCCAATTAAATAGTAGAACAAAAGTAACAACATCACCTGCGATGCAATGCATATGACAAATTGAATTTAGTTCCATAAATTAATCATGTGAGTGTCCGAGCTGCTCATCACCGTGAGCACGGCTAGTATACCAGTTTTACACTCTGCAGAGGTTGCGCATCTTTACCCACAAGTCGTGTTACCCATCTGCCAAGAGACGGCCAATCCCATACACCTCTACCGAGGAGGCGAGGCAAGGTAACACTACGAGGCCTTTACAAAGTTCCACTAGCTTCAGAAAACCCGCTACAGTTTATAGGAAGTTCCAATGCAGGAATCCCTTGCAGGACCGCCATCGCAGCAAAATCCTCCCGAGGGCCTCCCTAGCAGGAATCCCTTGCAGGACTGCCATCGCAGCAAAATCCTCCCGAGGGCCTCCCTACACTGACCACTCCCTTACTGCCCTTGCCCCTTTCGGGTAAGGTAGTCTTCCACTAGCTTTCCTAATTAATCGGCCAAGGGCGTCCCATTAAACCCTTGTGGTAGCACTGTTTTCCCGGGTGGTTCTCCATGTTCCAATTAACATAATGATCTTATCATGAACAGTAAATAACAACTGACAATAAAAGTATAATCATGAATAGTAATGTGTATCTCTATACCCAAATCCACATAAAGCAATAGCAAGTACTACCCAAAAAGTCCAGTGGTGATCAAGGTATAAAGATAGTCAAACTGAGGTAACCTATTGGGTCCCATCAAAATTAACCTATGCAGATCATTATGATTAATTAGAACATGAGTGGGTAAAAAGAAGTGATCAAGGGTACAACTTGCCTGGCACTTGAGATTCCAGATACCAGGATGATCTTCAGATGACTCGTGACCTCACTGCTAGTCGTAGCAATACAAGCAAACATGGTATAGACGAAATTAACATCACACCAAACATAAAAATAAACTGCATATTAATAATCTACGCGCTGCTACGAGATCGTAGAAACAAGAACCACTAAATTTGGAGCTACGGTTATTAAGTTATGAATTTTCGAAATTATTTAGTGCTTAGAATAGATTAATCCTAATGAACAATTTTAACTCAAGTTTCATGGCTAAACAGTGTTATTAGTTGATAGAAAATATTAAAATAAAATTATTGCAACTGGAATGACTCAATTTGGGGTTAAAATGAATTAACTATGAATTTCACAAGTTTCTGGAATTATTTTTGTATTAAAAATCAAATTCTGTAATTAATTATCCATTTTCATTATTTTCTGGATCGAGCACTAATTATAGAGAACTCCGGGGGCAAATCTAAAAGTTTTCCCCGGACTCAGTCTACACCCCGCGCGGATGGCGGGTTGAATCTGGAAAACCAGAGGGTCTCTTTTGCATAATCGCACATCCGAAAGGGTATCTTGTGTTTTGAGCCGTTGGATGCAATTCTGAGGGCCACGATTAGATCCACTTAAGTTCGAACCGGTATGCTCTATCAATCGTTGGATCAAAAACCGTTGGCCCAGATTTTAATGTGCCGCGATCAGTTTAACGCGTGCGATCCCGATCCAACGGCCACGCGCCCATCGCCCTATCAGATCCGCCCAAACCCAAACGCACGGTCAGGATTCAATGGTTTGAAAGGGGGTATGAGTATAATATCCGAGCCGCACGCATCAGGATCGATGGCCCAGAACCAATGACTGAAGGGTTACATCCCGGTCTAATCTCGCCCCTCAATCCCACGATCGATGGCATAGGGCTCATCTTCCCCAACCCGCGCCATCGAGTTCTCTCTCTCTCTCCCTGCTCTCCTCGCTCGGCTTCGACGCGGCGGCCACGGCTTTCTTCCCCGCGGTGATGACACTAGGGCTCGGTTCTTAGTTTGTTGGGCGAGAAGGATCCAAGGGTCCCCTGCTGTCTCCCTCCTCTTCTCTCCTATTTCTTTCCACCGCTAATCCGCCATGGCCGAACGCCATGGACACGGCAGCGAGCAGATTCGAGCTCGCCATTCGAATACCATACGTCAACAAGAATATCACGGAGGTCAAATGGCTTACCGGATATGGTGTGCAGCGCCGACGGCCGTCGTCGAGCGATGACCCGCCGCCGGCGCAGAATCCGACAAAGGCTCCACGTAGACGAGCAAAAGGGGGAGGAACGGCAGCGCCCAAGGTTTATATAGGGCCGCTGAGGGGAGCTATTAAGCCAACGGCGCCGGCAGTTGCGAGCACACGGTTGAGCACGGCCCGATCCCCAGGTCAACGCCCGCTGCACATTACGCGCCCAGGAATTCGGAGTCCGTTGTGCGGAGAGGATAGAGCTGACACCTGGGCCCCAGTGATCAGCGATTCGTCCGCGCGCGATCAGGGATGATGGGCCTGGCTGACAGCTACGACCCCATGGTGCAGTGACCTAGCATTAGCGCCAAGGAATGAGGTGTGGCTGACACGTGGGACCCGCCAGACAGAGGCAGATATCCCACATGCGCGCAGATGGTGAGTTGGGCTGGCGCGTGGGGTTTGAGAAATGGGCCAAGGGACAGGTTTCGGTCCAAGCGCGATTTTCCTTATTATTTCCCTTTTCTTTTATATTTTCTTTTTTTTTCTATTTCAAATTCAAACTTCAAATTAATTCCAGGTTTAAGTTTCCAAACTTTGTGGCAAGTTTATTTTCAGATTATATATTCAATTTGAACTTACCAATATAGGATCTATGAATTTATTTTGTATTTTATAATATTTTTTTATCTTTTTCTAATTTCTAGAATTTCTTTTAGATGTCAAATTCCTCTTTGGACTTCAATATATTTCATGTCACATTACTTTTATATTGCACAAAATGCACACAAAATAAAATCCTAGCATGATGCATAATTTTAGAGGCATATCTTTTATTAATTATTTGTTTTAAATATGGTGTTCACATGTGATGATAAATAGATACAACACACGTATAAATAGGGAAATAATTTTTTTCCTTTTTATATTATCTCATACAAATTGGGTATTACAAATCCTACCCCCCTTAACAGAAATCTCGTCCTCGAGATTTGTAAGAAAGAGGTTGCAATAAGTTTGGTTTGTAGTCTATGTTTCAGTTTTCCTGTGGTTTTAATTTCAAATGATTTTTTTAAACACAAATTAGAATATGATTAGGGAAGCATGGGTATGTATATCTATTTTATTGTGTATGGTGAAAGATGTTTTTAAAGCATAGAGGGTTTTGGGTAAGAAAGAGTATGGTAAGGAAAGACTTCATCATAGATAGTGGATCTTGATTCATCTGGCGATCCAGCTTGGTCTTTGAAGACTTGAGTGGTTGTTTATCCTTTCTTGATGAGGTTGATTATCTTGTGTCTCCATCCGAGTTAGGAACATGTGGTTGAGACAACTTTGTAGGTGACATGTAGGTAGAGCAGTTAGTTTAGTAGGTGGTTATGAGTTAAATGAGATTAGTCAAAATCTGGTTTGGTTGTTTACTTCTGGATGGGTTGGATAGGTTATGCAACCTGTTATGTAGGTCAAGTTTGTTGGGTGTAGCCGAGTTTACATAAGTCACCAATTTAGGTTAAAACATGCTCATAGAAGTAGGGTCCATTCTATTTTTCTAGTATTATCTATCATGTTTGTCCATCAGATTAGATCTAATTAGATTAGATAAATCAAAATTGGTGTAATCAGATTAGACTGGATAAGATCTACTAAATTTATTTTGGAATAGATCATGTTTGTTATACTATTATCAGATAAGCAAAGTGATTGGGATAAGTATGCTCATTAGGACAAGATGAGTCTCTAAGATTATGGTAGAATCTTTTGAGATTAATTAGATCTATTAGGGTAGGATAGAATCTTTTTGATAAGATGAATCTATTAAGGTAAGAAAGAATCTTTTAAGATGAGATGGATCTATCAAGATAAGAAGGAATATTTTAAGATAAGATGGATCTATATGGAATAGATACACTTTTATGGAGGATAATCTAAGTTGTTTAGTTATCTTATGAATTCTATTTATGCCTATATGCGTATGCAGATGTAATTGTGGACATTACTCCACAACTCATCACACTCAATCAAAGATCCAAATCAAACAAGTATCATAAGGACAAACACTCGAGTGTATAGATATCTATAAGAAAATAGTTTTGTCTTTGTTCCTAAGATTAGGTCTCCTATTCCTAAAGGTCACTTTAGGCACGAGATTTCAAGAGTGTGAAATCCACATTTGTCTTTAGAAGGAAAAGGCAAGAATAATCAGAGTAAGCGGAAATAGATGAGAAAAGATTAAGAAAAGTTTCAGAAAGAACTAGAGTAGCAAAGGTAAGTAGATAATGGTTGTCCAGTTCTATCTAGGTTTCGTCCTACAGTCAACATTCCTCTGATACCACTTCTGTCACACCCGGGTTTCGGGGCACCAAGACCCGGGCGCGAACATAATCACCAGGTGTGCTGGGACCAAGTCTCACACATATGATGAATCATGGCACAGGATCGAATGTCACATCTTTACTACATAACAGTTGTTCTATACCAAATAAATAAATAATTACATTATAAGGAGACAACGGTCCAGCAACCCAAAGTTGACTGGGAGACGACGACCTAGATCTCTCACGAACACATCACAGCATCCTCCATGCGCCTCATCCTGTGGTACCTGTTCTTTAACCTGTGGGGGGGGGTGTGAGACAGCAAGAGTGAGCTCACATACGTTCATAGCTCAACAAGTTGTGGGGAATAATGTGCATGAACTCGCCAAAGGTGGGAGCTCATGTGAAGTGTAAGGCTTACCAAAGAGGATGGTTGAAGCTGAGCATTGCTTTTAAAGTTGGTCAAAATTTTATTAGCAGTTACTAAGTATAAGTAAATACCAACCCAATTAAATAGTAGAACAAAAGTAACAACATCACCTGCGATGCAATGCATATGACAAATTGAATTTAGTTCCATAAATTAATCATGTGAGTGTCCGAGCTGCTCATGACCGTGAGCACGGCTAGTATACCAGTTTTACACTCTGCAGAGGTTGCGCATCTTTACCCACAAGTCGTGTTACCCATCTGCCAAGAGACGGCCAATCCCATACACCTCTACCGAGGAGGCGAGGCAAGGTAACACTACGAGGCCTTTACAAAGTTCCACTAGCTTCAGAAAACCCGCTACAGTTTATAGGAAGTTCCAATGCAGGAATCCCTTGCAGGACCGCCATCGCAGCAAAATCCTCCCGAGGGCCTCCCTAGCAGGAATCCCTTGCAGGACTGCCATCGCAGCAAAATCCTCCCGAGGGCCTCCCTACACTGACCACTCCCTTACTGCCCTTGCCCCTTTCGGGTAAGGTAGTCTTCCACTAGCTTTCCTAATTAATCGGCCAAGGGCGTCCCATTAAACCCTTGTGGTAGCACTGTTTTCCCAGGTGGTTCTCCATGTTCCAATTAACATAATGATCTTATCATGAACAGTAAATAACAACTGACAATAAAAGTATAATCATGAATAGTAATGTGTATCTCTATACCCAAATCCACATAAAGCAATAGCAAGTACTACCCAAAAAGTCCAGTGGTGATCAAGGTATAAAGATAGTCAAACTGAGGTAACCTATTGGGTCCCATCAAAATTAACCTATGCAGATCATTATGATTAATTAGAACATGAGTGGGTAAAAAGAAGTGATCAAGGGTACAACTTGCCTGGCACTTGAGATTCCAGATACCAGGATGATCTTCAGATGACTCGTGACCTCACTGCTAGTCGTAGCAATACAAGCAAACATGGTATAGACGAAATTAACATCACACCAAACATAAAAATAAACTGCATATTAATAATCTACGCGCTGCTACGAGATCGTAGAAACAAGAACCACTAAATTTGGAGCTACGGTTATTAAGTTATGAATTTTCGAAATTATTTAGTGCTTAGAATAGATTAATCCTAATGAACAATTTTAACTCAAGTTTCATGGCTAAACAGTGTTATTAGTTGATAGAAAATATTAAAATAAAATTATTGCAACTGGAATGACTCAATTTGGGGTTAAAATGAATTAACTATGAATTTCACAAGTTTCTGGAATTATTTTTGTATTAAAAATCAAATTCTGTAATTAATTATCCATTTTCATTATTTTCTGGATCAAGCACTAATTATAGAGAACTCCGGGGGCAAATCTAAAAGTTTTCCCCGGACTCAGTCTACACCCCGCGCGGATGGCGGGTTGAATCTGGAAAACCAGAGGGTCTCTTTTGCATAATCGCACATCCGAAAGGGTATCTTGTGTTTTGAGCCGTTGGATGCAATTCTGAGGGCCTCGATTAGATCCACTTAAGTCCGAACCGGTATGCTCTATCAATCGTTGGATCAAAAACCGTTGGCCCAGATTTTAATGTGCCGCAATCAGTTTAACGCGTGCGATCCCGATCCAACGGCCACGCGCCCATCGCCCTATCAGATCCGCCCAAACCCAAACGCACGGTCAGGATTCAATGGTTTGAAAGGGGGTATGAGTATAATATCCGAGCCGCACGCATCAGGATCGATGGCCCAGAACCAATGACTGAAGGGTTACATCCCGGTCTAATCTCGCCCCTCAATCCCACGATCGATGGCATAGGGCTCATCTTCCCCAACCCGCGCCATCGAGTTCTCTCTCTCTCTCCCTGCTCTCCTCGCTCGGCTTCGACGCGGCGGCCACGGCTTTCTTCCCCGCGGTGATGACACTAGGGCTCGGTTCTTAGTTTGTTGGGCGAGAAGGATCCAAGGGTCCCCTGCTGTCTCCCTCCTCTTCTCTCCTATTTCTTTCCACCGCTAATCCGCCATGGCCGAACGCCATGGACACGGCAGCGAGCAGATTCGAGCTCGCCATTCGAATACCATACGTCAACAAGAATATCACGGAGGTCAAATGGCTTACCGGATATGGTGTGCAGCGCCGACGGCCGTCGTCGAGCGATGACCCGCCGCCGGCGCAGAATCCGACAAAGGCTCCACGTAGACGAGCAAAAGGGGGAGGAACGGCAGCGCCCAAGGTTTATATAGGGCCGATGAGGGGAGCTATTAAGCCAACGGCGCCGGCAGTTGTGAGCACACGGTTGAGCACGGCCCGATCCCCAGGTCAACGCCCGCTGCACATTACGCGCCCAGGAATTCGGAGTCCGTTGTGCGGAGAGGATAGAGCTGACACCTGGGCCCCAGTGATCAGCGATTCGTCCGCGCGCGATCAGGGATGATGGGCCTGGCTGACAGCTACGACCCCATGGTGCAGTGACCTAGCATTAGCGCCAAGGAATGAGGTGTGGCTGACACGTGGGACCCGCCAGACAGAGGCAGATATCCCACATGCGCGCAGATGGTGAGTTGGGCTGGCGTGTGGGGTTTGAGAAATGGGCCAAGGGACAGGTTTCGGTCCAAGCGCGATTTTCCTTATTATTTCCCTTTTCTTTTATATTTTCTTTTTTTTTTCTATTTCAAATTCAAACTTCAAATTAATTCCAGGTTTAAGTTTCCAAACTTTGTGGCAAGTTTATATTCAGATTATATATTCAATTTGAACTTACCAATATAGGATCTATGAATTTATTTTGTATTTTATAATATTTTTTTATCTTTTTCTAATTTCTAGAATTTCTTTTAGATGTCAAATTCCTCTTTGGACTTCAATATATTTCATGTCACATTACTTTTATATTGCACAAAATGCACACAAAATAAAATCCTAGCATGATGCATAATTTTAGAGGCATATCTTTTATTAATTATTTGTTTTAAATATGGTGTTCACATGTGATGATAAATAGATACAACACACGTATAAATAGGGAAATAATTTTTTTCCTTTTTATATTATCTCATACAAATTGGGTATTACATTTTGTCTATACCATGTTTGTTTGTATTGCTACGACTAGCAGTGCGGTCACGAGGATCTGAAGAATCACCCTGGTAACTGGAATCTCAAGTGCCAGGCAAGTTGTGCCCTTGATTCACTTTTGTTACCCAATAATGTTTCTTATAATCATTTATTCAATGCATAGGTTTAATTTTGATGGGACCCAATAGGTCACCCTAGTCTGTTTATCCTGTTTATCCTTGAATCATTTGGGTAGTTATGCTATTGCTTTATATGGTTTTGGGATAATATTTCATTATATCCATGTTCCAATTATTCTGTTATGTTATTTATGTTCATGATAAGATCATTATGTTAATTGGAACATGGAGCGACCACCCGGGAAAACAGTGCTACCACAAGGGTTTAATGGGACGCCCTTGGCTGATTAATTAGGAAAGCTAGTGGATGACTACCTTACCCGAAAGGGGCAAGGGCAGTAGGGGAGTGGTCAGTGTAGTGAGGTCCTTGTGTTGATTTTGCTGTGATGGCGGTCAGGCGAGGGATTCCTACACTTGAGCTTCCTATAAATTGTAGCGGGTTTTCTTAAGCTAGTGGAACTTTGTAAAGGCCTCATAGTGTTACCCTGCCTCGCCTCCTTGGTAGAGGTGTATGGGATTCATGACCCCTTGGCAGATGGGTAACATGCCTTGTGGGTAAAGATGCGCAACCTCTGTAGAGTGTAAAACTGGTATACTAGCCGTGCTCACGGTCATGAGCAGCTCGTACCCTCACATGATTAATTTATGGAACTTAAATTCAATTTGTCATATGCATTGCATGGGATTTGTTATTAATTTTGTTCTATTATGTATTATGGTTTGGTATTTACTTACACTTAGTAACTGCTAATAAAACTTTGACCAACCTATAAAAGCAATGCTCAGCTTCAACCTTTATTTTATTGATCAGCCTCACACATCACATGAACTCCCACCTTTGGTGAGTTCATGCCACATTATTCCCCACAACTTGTGTTGAGCGATGAACAAGTGTGAGCTCACCCTTGCTGTCTCACACCCCCCATAGGAGAAGTACAGGTGGTTCAAGAGGAGCCACATCGAGGAGTTCGATTCGATCTAGGTGGCGTCTCCCAGTTGACTTTCTGGCACCAAGGATAGATTTTAGATCCTGTTATATTAATCTTTTATTTTTGTAAGTCTTCCGCTATGTAATAAATTCTCTGATTATATTGTGATATTTATCTCTATACACTCTGTTATTATATATGTTGTCTTCTTTGGCGCATGTATGAGATGCACCCGGCTTTGTTCCTTAAAACCGGGTGTGACATAGTACTTCTTATTCTCCATCTTCTTCTTCCATTTCTTGTCGTCGTCCCTGTCACTATCACTTGCATATGGATATTTAACAATATAATGACCAGACTTACCACACCGGTAGCAAACCCTCTTAGAGTGGGGATTGTACTCCTTTCCTTTCCTTTGCTTGAGGATTTGCCAGAAGCTCTTAATGATAAGAGTCATCTCCTCATTGTCAAGCTTGGAGGCATCAATTGGGAGCCTTTTGGTTGGCGTGGGCTCCTCCTTCTTTTCTTCCATTGCCTTGAATGCAACGAGTTAGACCTTGGGTGTGAAGGTGCCTCCTTGCTCCAAGTTGACGATTTGTTTGGAGTCTTTGACCATAAGTTCAAAGCTCACAAACTTTCCAATCACCTCCTCGGGAGACATTTGCTCATACCTAGGATTCTCACGGATTAATTGCACTTGAGTAGGATTATGAAAAACAAGAGATCTTAGAATAACATTGACCATTTCATGGTCATCCCACTTGGTGCTCCCGAGGCTGCAGACTTGGTTCACCTTGGTCTTGAGCCGGTTGTACATGGCTTGTTGCTCTTCTCCTTTGTTGAGGATGAACCGACCGAGTTCTCCCTCAATTGTTTCCCGCTTGGTGATCTTGGTGACATTGTCCCATTCGTGTGTCGTCTTGAGGACGTCCCAAATTTCTTGGGCACTTTTCAACCCTTGTACCTTGTTGTACTCCTCTCTACACAAGGAAGCGAGGAGTATGGAGGTGGATTGTGAGTTGAAGTGCCTCACTTGGGTGACCTCATCAGAGTCGTAGTCCTCATCGCCCACTTGTGGTGCCTGCGCTCCAAACTCAACAATATCCCAAATGCTGTCGTGGAGTGAGGTTAGATGGTGCCTCATTTTATCCAGGGCTGGCCCTGGACAGGTGCCGGCGGTGCGGCCACACCAGGCCTCCAAGAACCAGGGGCCCTCCCCGTATATATGTGTATATATAGGAAATGTTTATGTAGATTACAGCACAAAGGTCGATAAAGGCCAAAGCCCATCAATGTGCAGTATGCAAGCCAATTTAAGCTCGATCACTTGGCTTCTCGTGGACACTTGAGCTGCAATCCTCTTGCCTTCTCGTGGAAGCCTCCGCTCACATTGTGCAGGCTACAACAATTGCCCGACACCATCAGCAGCTAGCAGCGATAGGCAGGAGGTATCGCCATGTTCGCTACTCTGTCGTCCGCCTAGACCAGGCTTGCCGCGCGCCGTGCCTAGCGGTAGCGACAGGGAACGCTGAACATGCCCTGTCTCGACCCTCCGTAACTTCGTATAGGTCTGCTACTCTACTTTCGCTGATTAGTTTTTGCCACAAAACAATCTTTACTTGTTAAATGTTCTTTTATTTCTGAGTATAGGTTATTGTGTACTGGTCACCACATTCCACATGTCGTCCACTAGAAAGCATGCATCTAGTAGTGAAAAAGGCAAAAAAAGGAACATATGAAGGAGTTCAATGTATCGCAATATTCATAAATGTTTGGTATTTGTTGTCAATGGGGCCTCAATTTTTGTCTCGCATCGGGCCACCAAATTCTCAGGGCCGGCCCTGATTTTATCACTCCACATAGGATTGTCTTCACCATCAAAATATGGTGGTTTGTTTAAGGGAACGAAAAGTAAAGGATCACGTTTAGGAATGCGAGGATAACAAAGAGGAATCTTACTATACTTCTTACGCTCTTGGCGCTTTAAAGATGTTGACTCGGCGTTGGAGGTTGAGGGCATGGATGAGTCAATCTTGTAGTAAACCACCTTCTTCATCTTCTTTTTCTTCCTGTTGCCCTTCTTCTTATGTGATTTGACGGAGCCAGTGGATTCTTCCTTGTCCTTCTTGTGCTTGTCGCCGGATATCTTCACCTCCTTTAATAGAGTCTTGTCTTCATTCTTCTTTCCCAAAGATCCGGGCTTTTCCTCGGTGACCAACTCCTATTTGGTGTGTTCAATCGACATCACTTCGAGTTGTTAGACTCTAATGAAGTAGCAGGCTCTGATACCAATTGAAACCCCCTAGAGGGGGTGGATAGGCGAAACCTAAAATTTATAAACTTTGAACACGAACTTTTCCCAGGGTTAGAGTTAGAATGAGTAATAATGAAATCCGAGTGCGAAAGTGAGTTCTTCTTGCTATGAGTTGCTCAATCAATGTGGATAATTTGGGGAACTAACTCAAAGAGATTTCAAGCAAGAGAACTTTCGAGATAGAGGAGAGGAGAGGAAGAATCAAATCGCAATACAAGTCACTTGATTTTAGAAGGTGATGAAGAAAGCATGATCAAGAAAGCCAAGCAACAAGAGCAATAAGAAAATCAAAAGATCACACTCTCACTAGAATTTCCAAGGCACTAATCACTAATGGTCACTAGTCACAATTATGGCACTTGGAGGAGTTTGGAAGCTTTAAATGCGTCTTTGGATGAAGTGCTTGCTCTTGTATTAAATGAGAATGAATGGGATGCTTGGATGATCTAAATAGAGGTGGTTGGGGTTGTATTTATAGACGCCAACCCCTTTCTAGTCGTTGCCCACTTTCTGCCAACCACAGACGGTCCGCGCTCCTGGTCCGGACAGTCTACCCCTGCACATCAACGACTGAAATCGCAACGATCAATAGTAACAGCTATAAGTGCATTAAATGTGTCATCAGATATCAGATAAAGCAGTCGCGGATGGTCCGACCGTGCACCTCAGACGATTCATGAGGACGCTAAAAATGAATTTTACAGAACTCGTCACTTTCAGGTTTCTCTGGTTTTCAATGGGCAGACAGTCCACGCCTGAGGCCATACAGTCCAAGCTTGGTCCCGGACGGTGCTCTTCTTTCCTTTCGACAGTCTGTAGTAGAAGTGTGGTTTTCAACATAGTTCTTGTCCGAGGTGCTTCGAGGCATCACAGACGGTCCATCGGAAGGGCCCAGACGGTCCGAGGCACAGTAAAGACTTAAAAAAAGTTCTCTTGTTTGGAATGAATGGACTTTTGCATCTATGAATCAATCAACTAGACAAACTAGTTAGTCCATAAGTTTGTGATGGTCGTCAAGCACCAAAATCAATTATAGAAAATGGTTAAGCCCATTTTCCTTTTATGCATCCTTGGGCATGTTGGAGAGCTTAGAAGAGTTACTAGGTCTAATTGGACTACCTTATTGAGCTTGAACTTGGTTTGTAGAGTTATTGGCAAAGTTTTTCTTTGTGGGGGATCATGATCATCATCTCTCATTTCTTCTCTTTGTCCTTGTTTTAGTTCCTCTTGAAGTTGTCTCACTCTAATTCCATTATCTAGGCTTCACAAGGTTGTAACGCTCTTTATCACAAGTATAGGATTGCTTCAAGTTGCCTTTCACAGTGATGACTCCTTTAGGACCCGATGAGTCCTAGTCTTTCGATAATAGCATGGCATGTCATGTCAATGTTTGCCACCTCGAAATGAAGGTACATAATGTAAAAGTTATCTTCAGTATAAAAAATGATAGGTAATTTGATCTGGTTAAAAGGGACTATGAATCTTCATAGAATAATGACATAGAAGGGTGCCAGACTTGCCTCAGTCCTAACTCATGGAGTTTCATCTTTTTGAAAGTCTTGGCAAAAAGAATGTTCAAACTATTGCCACCATTGATGAGGACTTGACGCAACCTTGCATCACCCACCATTAGATCCAGGATGAGTGAGTAGCGCCTGAGTGTGGTACATAGTCTAGGTGATCAGATTGCTCGAAAGTAATTAGCACTTTGGACCACTGCAAGTACTTTGCGGTTCCTAGTTCCACGATGAACACTTTCTCTCTATAAGCTTCTACTTACTCTTGGATCTGTAAGAGTCCAATCCCCTAAAGATGTACATGAGGTCTCAAGATGGCTCTAAAAACTTCGCCTTGCCATCTTTGTTCGAGTCGTTCTTCCAGTACCATATCCCGTTTTGACCAGAACCGTTTTCGTATTTGCGATAAAAATGGTAACGTGATGGTATATTGCAGGAACATGAACAAAAACAGAAAACAGTTCATTGTTTTTCCGTCCATATTTCTGAAATCCCGATTTTTATCAGGATATTCCCGTTTTCCCATTTTAGTTGCATAAACGAGGTATGCAAAAATGAAAGTATCGCCTTAGCCCTATCCTCTATGGCATGCTTGCTTAATTTGTGATTTTCTATTCTTGTTTACTGGGTAATATAATGGTATGAACTAGCTTTAATAGATAATTCTGTTGTGGTTTGAACTTTATAGGATTATTTTGTGCAACTTGTGGTGGATAATTCTACTATCCTTTGTTTTTGCCTATGAACTGTGATTCATTTAAAACTGAAGCCTATAAACTATGATGCTTGTGATGGCCTAATGAATTAGGGCATGCTTGTATAATCTTTGATGTTACCATGATATCCTGTTACGTACAACCATAGAGGGGTTAATGATCGATGAATGTTGACAGAAAATGTATTGTCTTCGTGCAAGCTATTGATCTTTAAAAAAACTTTTGTGCTTGTGCTGACTTTTAAACTTGTGAAGTTGTGATTTATGGTGTCCTAAACTTATAATATTGTAGTTTGTTAAGTAATAATACTATATTGCATATTTTGGCAAAATTTTCGTTTACCGTTCGTTTTCGTTGCATACCTGTTCATTTTAATTCGTTTCCCTGTAATCATATATCCCACAACCGTCAAGCTATTGGGCTTCTTGTCAACTTCACGTTGTGGCTGTGGCTATTGCATTAGGCGTGACACAAAAGAACTGTACTCTAACTGTATGGTAGTGTGAAAGACAGCATGCGAATAACTTCCATTTCAATTTCCAGCTATACCGCTTCCGCGCTCGTTTTCGGTAAGAAAATATGGTAACAAAAATAGGAGAAGTATGTGGCATGATTAATGTTGTTGTGCTAGCAATCTTGGAGGAAGGCTAGTAGCCCTGGCGTGGCGTGACCCTGTCATGCCATCTGGCTTGGCACTAGTTAATTAGAAGGTCTCTCTTTCTATCTGGACTTTCATCTAAGTGACAGGAAACTCTTCAAGTCGAGACAAATTGGAGTAAAGGAGTTTGGCTAAGTCTGGCCAAACTTGGGTCAGTATGGGCCTCACTGGACTGTCAGGTGTGTACCGGGCAGTGTCCAGTGACTAGGCTGGACGATGGCTAAAAAGACTGTTCTCAAGAAATCATTGTGCCGCCCTAGCTAAAAATCACGGGATGTTCAATGTGCACCAGACAGTGTATGTTGTGCCAGGCCACCAACGGCTACACACCGTACAACGGTCCGCCGCGCGATCAGCGTCGACCACTTTAGCTCGGTAACAATTGCCAGGTTGCACCGGACTGTCCGGTGTGCTAAGCAATCGAAGGCACGCAACGGTCGACTCAACCGTGGAATGAAACAATCATTGACTGTTCAGTGTCCATGTGCACCGGACAGTCCGGTGCACCTGCGGATAGAAGGAAATCTAGAATTGCCAAATTAAGAACCAACGGCTCCTAAGCTCCTTGGGGCTATAAAAAGGAACCCCTAGTCGCATGGAGTAAGTACCCAAGCATTGAGCACACTACAACTCCGAGACTCCGCTACCACGCCTCCAAAGTGTTCTAGAGAGATTTGAGCGCATTTCTTGAATCGTTACTCTGTTGTTTTGTTATTGCACTCTCTTCTTCACATTTGTGTGTGTTGTTGCTGTGTTGTGCTCTTTTGTGCGTATTCTATTCCCTCTCTTACTCTTGTTTTGATTATGATCACTTGTGTAAGGCTTGAGAGACTCCAAATAGTGGAGATTCCTCATAACTGGGATATTGTGAAACATAAGGAAGAACTGTGGTACTCATGTTTGATCTTTGGATCACATGAGTGGGGTTGAGTGCAACCCTAGTCCATTGGGACGCCACAACATGGAGTAGGCAAGCATATTACGCTTGACCGAACCATGGGATAAAAATTGTTGCATCTCTTGTACCATTTACATTATTACAATTTTTACCTCTTCCTCGTTCCAATTCTTCACTTGATATTGCTCTAAGTCTAAATTAAATATTGATAGAGCAATCAAGTGAAAGGAACTTGTCTCTACTTACAAACTTGGTTTTAATTCTCTCCAACTCACATTTTAGCTCAAGCTTGTGTGGTTTGAGCTAAGTTTTGCAGGATCACCTATTGACCCCCTCTAAGTGCTCTCAATTACTACTTACTTATTTTAGGAGAAAATAACTTCAATGGTGAAGAAATTCTTTAAAACATATTCTAGCTCAATTTGTGGAGAATTTTACTAAATGCCCATCCTATGATGATTTTCAGGTGTTACATTTCTTCTCTACATATGGCAACCATTTACCAACTTTCTAAAAAAATTGGTTGCATTATGTAGGTAATGAAGGTGGCCTTTGACATTTGTAATTTATTTATTTTTGACCTGGATAGATTAAAAAAACTAAACCTATGTTTAGATAGATATTGAAGAATCATAATTTTTAACTCTCAAAGTTATTTAGTAACTCCCTAAATCTAAGATTTAAAAAGCTAAAATTTACATAACTATTGATGCTGCTCTAAGCGGGTAGCCGAACCTCTCCTATCCTAGAATCATGCTCATGTAATGCAAGCCGTAAAGCGACTGCTGACCTGCTACGATCACGTACGACAGTTCCCAAGTTAGAATAGAATACATCCAGAAAGCCTAATTCCTGCCACGATGCTTCCACCATGTTTTAGCTAGATATAACTGCAAACGCTGGGACACGCAAAAGGGCCTCCATGTAAGCTTTCGCGGGGCCCCTAAAATCTCAGGCAGGGCCCTGTCTCTAGGTGCTCTTAGGGGTCTTCTTCCTCGCGAAGAAAACTAGAGCTCGCCCCTGGGAGAGATTCCGTCGAGGAGAGTTCCAATGCATATCTTGGGATCGACAGGCCACCCCGGGTGTCTCTGATCGTCATAGAGTAGAAGAGAGATGGTTGTGGCAACTAAGGCTAGGTTGCATCTACTCCTAAGACATAAATGATAAAGAAAGTAAATAGATTTATTCGATTGGAATGTATTCAGGGTTCTCAATCGGCCGTACCCCTTCATATTTATAGAAATAGGAGGTCTGGACCTATTCCTAGGCGAGATCCAACAGATCTCATGTGATTAGATCGATAAGAATGTGCGGGATAAATATGATCGCTCGAGTTAATCTGATCATGGGTTTCGTGGATCATCCGATCCACATGGTCAGCCCATGTGCCAAATATGATGCTCAACGCCATTATTTTTTTTTCCAATTGTCTCCAATTCATATGGTGTAAAATAACCGAACAAGGCTTTGGTCACATCAAAAACCATTGTGCAACTCGACAATATGGTCATGCCACTGTATGTGGCACGATTAATGTTGTTGTTGTGCTAGCAATCTTGGAGGAAGGCCACCAGCCCTGGCGTGACCCAGTCACGCCATGTCGCTTGGTACTCATTTGATTGGAAGGCTTCTCTTTTGATTGTTCCTTCTTGTAACGAGAGTTGAAGATATCGTTGTTCGAAAGCTGCCTTCAGTAGTTGGTAGAATTTCCTTGAGCATACCTTTCATCTCAAAGTATGCATTATTCTAGAAAAGAACGAAGCAATTTTCCTTGTTGATCAGTTGCCCAGAGCCCTTTTCAAAAACCATCAGCATTGTCTTAATGTCTTGTACCTTTCCAACAGTAGCCCTAAAGAAAACAGAGAATCATCCATGTTTCCTTGACAGGTATCATTTTGGATAAACTATCAGCAAGCAATAGAAATAGATATGGTCAGAGGCTCAGAGCGATCGCCTTGGTGTGGGCCTTATGGTTTGTCATGGAATACATTGTTTATAATATTTATATTTAGAGTCTTAGATAATGATATCATACATAAAAATACTTTAAATTATGACTACCTTATTAGACCATTCTCAATACACAGTTTTATCATACTGTTTTTAAAATGTCATGTCAATATTTGTCTAGAAAATGGTTTATACCGAGTTTCGTCCTTATAAAACTCTCATATCTTTTATTGTTAAATTGTATGTCGTATTATTCTGTTTGTCTATGTAGCATGTCATTTAATAAAAATGATACACTCATAAAATGGCCACCGAGAATGTCATTCTCTTGGTTTGTCTCATTACCTATGGGGGCAGCGCTAGTAGCAGCACTAAAAGTGCATCAAGCCAAATCCAGGTCGCTGCCGTGTTCAGTTCAGGTTCAGCCGACCGAGGTGCGCCTGCCGCAAAGACGAGTACAAGAAAGTCGTCAAGGATGAAATCAATGACGAGCTGCTTTAGGTTTGCTCAGCTACGCACCACCGTAATCCATCGGTTAATTAAACTAATCATCCTTTCCAAAGCGAGCGACCCTCTCAATCATAGAGCAGTGGCCAGCATTTAGAGCGAGACGGTTGGGTTGGGTTGGGCTGGGCTGGGCTAGCCAGCCTAGCCCGTCGACTTTTCGGTACCCGTCGGCCGTCGTCAACAGCACACATGGAGACCGGCTCCTCGCTCTCTTCCTCCTCGCGTTGAACCATTCCACCCGCCTCTCTCCCCTCCTCCGCCGGGCCGCAGCTACAACTACAAAGCCCGTACGGCTTGCGTCCTCTAGCTCAGGCTCGCCGTCTCCTCCTGCTCCCCTCAGCTGCCGCCCGCCTGCTGCAAACCCCGCACATGGATGCGTCCTCGGGCGACCGCTCGTCGCCGCGGAGCCGGCAGCTCCAGGGCCCGCGCCCGCCGCGGCTCGCCGTCAGCAAGGACTCGCACAAGGTCAGGAAGCCGCCCGTCGCGCCGCAGCGGCACCAGCAGCAGCACCAGCAGCCGGCCGCGCAGCTGCAGCAGCAGCACCAGTACCAGCAGCAGCAGCAGCAGCAGGCGCGGCAGCCGGTCATCATCTACGACGCCTCGCCCAAGGTGATCCACACCAAGCCGGGGGACTTCATGGCGCTGGTCCAGCGCCTCACCGGCCCGGGCTCCACCTCGCAGGCCCAATTCGACGCCGCCGCCGCCGCGGCGGGGCCGTCGCACCCGGCGGCGATGGAGTTCGAGCCGCGGGAGTTCCTCCTCTCGCCCACCGCCGCGCTGTCCCCTGCCGCGCGGCTGGCCGCCATCGAGAGGTCCGTCCGCCCGCTGCCGCCGCACCACGCGCCGGCGGCCGTTCCTCCCTACTTCGGCGCCACCAACGACGACGGCTTCTTCCTGCCCGGTTCGGCGGACATGGACAGCCTCTCCGCGGCCCTCGGCCCGCCCGCCGGCCGCCCCGGCATCCTCTCGCCCGCGGCGCTCCCTCCGGCGGCCTCCACGGGGCTGTTCTCGCCGATGCCGTTCGACCCGAGCTGCCTGTCGTGGCTGAGCGAGCTGAGCCCGTTCCTCCCCTCCGCCGGCACCCGCGCCGCCGCGGCCGGGCTGCTGGACCAGGCGCCGTTCGCCCCCAGCCCGCGCAGCAGCCTGCTGCTGTCCACGCCCACCATGCCGTCGCCGGCCACCTTCTCCGTGCTCGAGTTCTTCAGCAGCCCCAACTTCCCGGACCTGTAAATCTCTAGATTATTGACCTCACAACAATTCAATTCTACTGATCGGTTCCATTCCATTACGACACTTCGCCGTTGCCGTCCGGACGTGCAGTGCAGTGCGTGCAAGCAACTCGAGAAATCATCCGTGCCTCACCGAGCAACACCCGGTTAAGTTTTACTGCAATCTCATCGCTTGTGGGTCAGTTGTTTTTTCTAATAACAAATCGTAGTGTATTATTAGAGTTTTTTTTCCGCGTCGTGTTTCGTCATTCGTGCTGGCTTGTGGGTCAGTTGCGAGAGGGCAAACAAGTTGGCATCCGCCACTGGTAGGCTGGTAGCTACTGATTCATTAATTAATTGATTGGTTAGAGTATGAATTTTCCTTCTTTTAAACAAACCTTTCTCCGTTTGCATTCGTCAAATGTAGGTGGGTAGGTAGGAGGCTGCTAATGTTTTGTGCCTCTTTTTATTTCTATCGTTTTTCATTATTATTACTAGTAGTATTAGGTGATAATATATGTTACTTGCAAGCGAAGGTGGTGATGACTGATTGTATGCATATATTCCGTACCATAGTTTGATAACCCTGGATCCCGGGACTTGGTCTCACGCTGCGGCGAAGAAAATGTTTTATGATTTCATTTCATGACCATAATATGGAATTAATTAGTGCCCGAACCAGCTCGACGTCAGCGAGCTTTGACTTTTTTTTTTCAATGGCGCGAGAGATCGGCTCTGTGACTTGCCGTCGATCTGTCGATGAGTACACGCGCGCGCAAGACAGCAGAGAGCGAGTCCGCCTGGTCAGCCGACGGCGCCGGAGGCGTTTGGCGCTCGCACGGCGCCGCCCGTCGCACACCTTTGGTTGGTATCGACCATCCAAAGACATTTAAGATGTCTCTGACTCACCGATCGCTCGCGACAACTTTTTTAATAAATAGATATCCTAATCGCTATACTTCCTCCGTCCACTTATATTTGTCACTATAATATTCATGACGATCGTTTGACTAGATTTATAAAATATATTATCAACATTTATATCTTGAAATAATTTTACTATAAAAACAAATTCAAAGATATATCAATGATACTAATTATGTGCTATAAATATTAGTATTTTTTATATAAACGTAGTCAAAGTTAAAAATGATTGACTTCGAGAACCGAGAACAACCAATATTTGTGGATGAAGTAATACGTATCATGTTGAACTCAAAATACCGATGCGACGTGGGATGATTACTGAAGTCACGTGGACCCATGTGGTTGGCGCCCATGGGCTAGTTCACCTCGCCTCTCTATCTCACCCCTACATCACTCTTTATTTCAAAATTTATATAGTACAATCTATAAAGTAAAATAGCGTCGACCGCATACACCTTAAGGTACAAATATAAATTTTTTCCCTAAGTCAATAACGATTAGATTTTAAACAATTATCTATTGACCTCTCTTAACCATTTAAAACTATAAGTTGGTCACAGCATGTTATGCAAAGTTTTAATTCAAAAACCTCAAACTACGATTTTGAATAAAAAAAGTGAAAGAGATGGTTACAAAAACTATAACGGCTTGAACATCGACTACGCTTCCGGCTACACGGAAACCATTTGGAAACTCCATGCTCGATCAGCTCAATGTACCAAGATCCCTGTTAATTAACGGCTCGTTCTGTAGCACCACAGCAAGTCAGCAAGCAAACCAATGTACACCGGATGACCCCGTCGCTGCCTATAGCTCGATCAGCTCAATGTACCTAGAACCTTCATGAACTGTACAGTACAAGAAAGTAAGGAACAGTAATACAGCTCTGATCTCGCAAGCCTATAGCTTCACTGGCAGTCCATAGTTGTGGAAGCACCGGATGACCCCGTCGCTGCCGCCGGTGACGACGACCTTGTTCCAGGCGGCCGACACCTTGGCGCGGCAGTCGTCCATCCCGGCGCAGTTGACGTACCTGAGGGACGGCAGCAGCTTTTCCTCGGGCCACGTCGCGGCGCCCCTCGCGCCGTCTGCCGAGAACCACGTCCCGAACGAGCAGAACTCGCGGTCGCGGCAGAGCGTGGGGGCGGCCCCCTTCTCCGGCGACTGGAGGTCTTCTTGTTGGTGCGCCAGACCGGGCCATGTCGCCACGGACGTGACGCCCTCCGAGAAGAAGTGCTCGCAGGAACGCACCCTTCTTGGTCCTCTGGTGCGGCTTTTGCCCCTTGCTGGTCTGTCCAAGTCCCAGATGTAGACGTTGGAGTCGGCACCTGCGGACACGAGGTACTGCCCGTCGGAGGTCAGAGACGGCGGCACCAGGACCTTGGAGCCTCGACGTCCTGCAACGGCCGGGGACCAAATAACAATGTGAATTCGTACTAGCAGACAACAGCAGGCTCGACTGTTTTAACCAAGGGAGTCTGGCTCTGTCACTGGCAGGAAATCTGACCTTCAAACTTTCGGTTGATCTTAGCTCCTCCATCAGATACTCGTATCTTAGAACCTGCTGATGCGATCAGGATCCGAGCAGGATCGCCGCACGAAAACTGCGACGCGGAACAGGTTGAGCAAAATGTTTCTTATGAGGAGGAAGAAAAACACACTGACTGAACCAGAACAGCTAACCTGCAGGCTGGTGATCTGTCTACCAGCAGATTTCTTCTTCGTTACCTTCAGTACTTTCTCCAGTTCCACGTTTTCACCTACAATTAATTCAACTTTCCTTTTTAGGACAAAACAATCCACGTTTTCAGCTGAATTCAGTACTTTCTCGATGAACACACTCGTACTGAACATTAGAAACGGCTGTCACACCTGCATGGTTATAGAACCGGCACCTCCCTGCAGCGATGCCAACGATAAGACCCTGAGGTGGGAAGAAATGGCAGAGTTAGCACCCAGCTAGAGCTAGTGTTTAACGGTAAAACATCAGTGGCATTTTGATCAGGTTTCATTCAACCTGTCCATCTGGCTGGTAACCCACGGCAGTTATGATATCCTTTGCATCAGCCCAGTCAACTACTCGCCTCTCTGAAACATCCCAGACACGGACTTTACCGTCTATTGAGCCGCTAACAAAGTATCCTTCGTCAACAGGATTGAACTGAATGCATGTTACTGTTGGCAGGTTCATCATAAATAGGAAAACATCAGTTCCAAATTATGAAATGTTTTAGACTAGAGCCGTTGACCAAGCCTGGTACAGACAGGGACGGATGGAGCCAGAAAAAAAAAATTAAAGGCACTGAATTAAACCGCTACAACCATATAACCTTTTTAAATCACTCACAATAGACATATATAATAGTAAATACATAATAAGATTATATTATATATGTTTAAAATTTTAGGAGGGACATAGTGAGACTCTATGGAATTAGGAGCGGTAGGGGGCTGGAGCCCCACCCGCTCCACTGTTGGATTCGTGCCTGGGTACAGAGCTTAGGTTGCAGAAAAAGAAACTTTTGGCTATACAAATACAAAGAGTTTTACTGTATGATGTCAAATGCTACATAAGGTTTCTGTTTTTAATGTTTGTGCATACCATAATCTCTGTGCTTGAATACTGCTAGACAGTCATCACAGCCAACTTTCCACATGCGTACAGTCTTGTCTTTGGATGAAGTCAAGAGAAACTGCAGAAAATGTTAAATAGTCAGTTTGCACAGAAAATTCTATATAGGGACAAGAACTCAGCTATATGATTTGACTAATATAAATGTAAAGTTGTCAACATAACTTCACATGCATGTATTACTTCCACTTAATTCTCACATGTGACATGACATGAGCCATCAAAGCATACAGGATAAAGAAGAGCTTACATTTGATTTTGACCATGTCATATCCAAGATATCACTTGTGTGGCCATGAAACTCATGCAGTGGTGTCTCAGCGATGTTGAAAACTTTCCTGGGTATTATGGCAAGGGCACGTCCCCGGCCTTTTCCCACCTTCATTTTCAGGCCCATATTTCTGTCCATGGATTTGACAGGCGTCTCTCTGATGTACAGATCAGGGGAGGATTCAACTTCTTGTATCCTCCAAATGCGCACAACGCAGTCTTCGCCCACACTCGCTAAATACCACCCAGATGTACTGAACTTCATGACGCTGATTGAACCGCCGTGGGCATGGATTTCTTGGCACATGTATAGAGCAGAGAAGTCCATCCACTTTTTGTTTTGCTGATCAACTTTTGTTGCAAACAATGTTCCACTCTTCAGGCTTTTCATACGTGTGTCGTGCATACAGATTATATCTTCCTCCTCCTTTCTTTTGAACCTTCCACAAAAGCTCTTGGGATCATTTTGCTTCTCACTGAATTCTATTTCCATTCCCCTTGCCGGACTACGACCACTGCCCTTCTGCAAAAACAAATGAACAAGTTGAGGGAAACTAGGAAAACCATCTGACTGGTTTGTATTCATGGTTCTGTCTGTTCCAACCTCATCAAGTATTCCGGTCAGTTCATGGTGCTCGATTTCATCAAGTTCAAGCACGACGCTGTTCCTGGTACTATCTGGTGCAGATGCGCCATGAGAAAAAGATGGCCGATATGGAGAACAGATGCAGTTAATTCTGTCCTCCAGGTCGCGAAATGCACGATCAGCCAAAATTTCTCCCTGCCACTGTGAAAAGGTGATTCCAGTAGGAATAGGTTTAGCAAAGCCCATCCGAACCAGGAATCTATGCCGCCTTTCATTGACACTCAGCAATTCACTTGTCCAGAGCTCATCCTCAGGTCCCCATGATGCTGATAATTGGTCACTTGTGCTGCACCTAGCTGAAAAATATGCCGAACTTCTTGTATCATCAGATGTCTCCAAGAATATGTCATCCTGTTCATCGAAATCGGACATTTTCCTCAGGCTGCTATGTACTAAGAAAACCTATCACCGTGTAGGATGACACCTCCACATAGCCACAGTATAAATCGATGGTGGCAGAACTGCTAAAAAAACATGACCAAATGTAGAGTGTCAGGTCCACATCATGTGGCTATAGAAGAAATAATGATTTACAAAGCTTAGCAATAAGGACGACAGATACGGTATCACAGAAAGGACTAGGTATTCAAAAATTAGAACAAATTGCACAGCACCTAATTGATCAGTAAAAAAATGAACACAATTAAACATCAGACGAGAATACGAGATGACTAAAGAAAGAGGTTATAGGACATCACAACACAGATGCAACGAGTAGATCAACACAGTGAGAGCAGATGGTACTAAAACTTGCCCCACACACGCACAGATTTATACCCTACTGCTAACTCAAACCAAAGCGCAAGTGTGGCAAAACCACAAAATCCTGGAGGAACATAGGAGAGGCTGCCATTTCCTACAAGAAGGCACTTCTTCTCGAAAGACGCAGAAAAATATGCATCATTATATTAGAGACAGGAAATAGTTTTACAATCAGCGAATCCTACATAATCGTGGAGAACAGCTGCTCTTCCCAAACACTAAACAAGTTGCATTACAAAGGCTATATTTGGATGCAAATTATTATTAGAGTAATATATTGGATAAATATTGTGCTACTGCAAACTAGTTTGGTTTTTGAATGTTGTCATGTGTTTGGATGCAACAGCCCTTTAACTTCTCTAAACCACCGCATTGCTAAAGCTATAGTGTTTTTAGAGTTTTAGCAACTCCATATGAAACATGCTTTTTCTAAACCACATTGTTATGGCAAGTGTGAACAGTACCATACTGATAGATTGATTTGATCAGGACAAGGAAAGAGATAAGTTTGATTCGATTAGTTAGGACAAGAAAAGATTTGGTTAGTTAAGATAAGAAAAGAGATAAGTTAGATTGATTTGGTTACGATATTTTTAAGGGTCAAATAAGCCTCTCTATATAAGGAGAGGAGATGCATCAATCTAATAAGGCAATAATTAAGAAGGAAAAAACACTTTCCTCTTGCTCGGTTGTAGACAAGGCCCATAGTCGTCCCCTTGTGCCCCATCAACCCTAGCCTCCACTATAACCTCTTGTCTTAGGCATCTGGTCCACTATAAAATGATATAAATTAAATTAAAAATGCCAATTTCGGAAACATATGTGTCGACACCCTTCGGACGACGCCATGGGATTCAGTTGGTTGTACACATGCAACTTCGTTGGTTGGATGGTGCCTTTCTAAGCCAAGCATCTCTATAGGAACATTGACATCTATGGTCATAATCACTAGCATAGCTCGAGGACGAGATGCCTTAGAATGGTTGAGCAGTGTTATGGCAAGTGTGAATAGTGTCGAACAGATATATTGGTTTGGTTAGAATAAGAAAATAGATAAGTTAGATTGATTTGGTTGGTTAGGATAAGGAAAGAAAAGTTAGATTCATTTGGTTAGGATATTTTCTTAGGGGCCAAGTATGTCTCTCTATATAAGGAGATGAGATGTATCAATCTAATAAAATAATAATTAAGAAGAAAGACTCTTCCCTTTTGTTCGGCCATGGGCAAGGGTCTAGCCCATCCTCTTGCGCTTTCTCAACCCTAGCTTCCTTCAGGGACGGAGCCAAAAAAATTAAGAGACCACTACAACGATATAATCTCATTGAATCACTTACAATAGACAAAATATTGAAGTAGTATTATATTAATACACTAATAAATGATAAAAAGCCATCAAATGCATAATTAGATTATAATATGTATGTTTTATATTTTAGGAGGGGTTCTAGTGGGGCTCTATGGACTCGGGAGTGACAGGGGCCCCACCGTTGGATCCGTCCCTAGCTATCTTCATACCAAGAGTCATACATGCCTTAAGCTTATAAAACAATAGTTGCTTGGCATCACGGTTTTCTAAAACAACAACATCCAAATAATTAGTTCCTTAGAGGATGATACAAGCCTTCAAACATAGTGATTGGGCTACTTGTATATGGAGTAAGCATTCCTTTCAAAAACTAAGTCCTTGTATATTTATTTTTCCCCAAAATATAAAAATGTGAAGAATCCATAGGATCCCCATATGACAAGTTAACTAATGTACGCTGACTAATTAGGAGCTGGTCCGCCATAAATTAAACCAATCCGGAGGTACCCAAGATGTTTAATGAAATATGTGATGTGTTTTCCCCTTATATTGTTTAATTTATGATAACTTTTTATAAGTCCTTATATTTCAGGCAGATGGGATATTAAACAGCACAAATGACGGGGACCACCACTAGATTATTTGGCTAGTATTGCAACTATGTTGTGCCCATCCAGTCAATCCATCCTTCGTAATTGATAACTACACACCCCTATCCTTCTTAATTAATAATTGATTGGTATAACTTTAAGCAATATACTCCCTCTATTCAAAACATAATGATGTTTGCGTCAGGTCAAAGAAACCATTTTTCAGCCCTCTCTGGAAAACTGGTATTGATAGCCACCGGACCGATCCGGTGCGCCAGTCGCCAAAAATCAAGTTTCTAGGCTCTTTGCATAAACGGTCCGGTGCAACGCATTAGAACCCAATTCTTGCAAATTTATTCAATTCTTCTTCAACTTGATTTGGCTGCACTTGAGGGTGTTCCCATGACTTAGACAAATATATCTAGAGACTATCCAACTAGTCTAAGTCATAAAACTTGGTCGATTTGAATTCTCTAACTCGTATTCCGATTTTAGCTCAACTTAGCTACAAAAAGTGTGAAACTTAAAATCTAATCTTTACATTTGCTTTGGTTGGTTCAAATACATGCTAAGGGGTGTTTAGAACTTATCCAAGGTGTTGAAATACTGAAATTTCATCTTCTCCAAAGGTTACCCTTTTTGGCTTGAATTGAGCTATTTTGGACTTAGAATCCTAGGATTTGATTTTATGAACCTGTGAGTCATAAACTCAGCAAACTAGTTAGTCCAAATGGTTGTGATAGTCATCAAGCACCAAAACAAATATAAAAATGGATTAAGACCCATTTTCCTTTCACACACCAATATGGTTTATTAACCTCATAGGACCACATACGCTCAGACACCACATGAAGGAGAGAGGACGAACAGAGGTTGTTTGGTAGCATGTCAGGGTGGCTTGGTTACAAAAGAAGTAAAGATTTAAGGAGAGAAGGTGTCAGGGAAATGATCCCCGGGCACCTGGGCCCCACTAATAAGTAGAAGGACGTGGGAAAGGTCCACCCCGGAAGGACCTATCCACGGATAAACCCGAGGCACCGAGCCAAGGATCGGGCGAGGCGGAGACGTAAGGGGATCGAGCGGATCGAGAGGAAGCCACTCGAGTGAATTCCACGCCTGAGCAGGACTGACTCGCTGTGCCACAATAACTGCTCCTGGGGCCGAGCCATAGAGGGTGAGTCGGTCCACTTTCCACTCATAACCTATGGGCTCTTAGGCCTACGGCCCACTGATGACCTATCGAGCTTAGGCCTGAGTGCACTGACCGCCTATAGGCCCCGCAACCCGACGAGCCGTGTCGAGACCTAGTCTACGACGGCCAGGGGTCGGCGCGGCACAGAGACGACAATGATGGTGTCAGAGCTCTTCGTCGGCCACGCCGCCCGCCATAAAGAGCACGATCAGGGAAACCTAGATGACCGAGGCATATACGGACAAACGCAACCTTACCAGGGTAGAACGCTTCATTTTACCACAACCCAGTAGCTCCTTCTCAAGGAAGCTACCGGTGGTCGGCCCCCATGTTGGCCTATAAAAGGAGGAGGACGACCAGGAGACGAGAAGGACTAAAGTCGAGCATACACACTCGCATACGGACTACAAGGCCAGAAGACCCGAAGGCCGGAGCTAAGGTGAGAGCCACCGTGGCGTCTAAGGCTTAGTATAGAACTCTAGTCCCGTAGTCTTTGGGTCCAGCCACACACAAGAGACTTGAGAGCTTTTCCCTCTCTCGCCTGCTTGTAACCCCTACTACAAGCATTGAGCAACAAAGGTGCCGGTAGCGTGAGCCACCGAAGACTGGATGCAGGGACGTTCTGCTCGGACCAGTATAAATCTTGCGCGCACCGAGCACACCATCTGGACCACGAAACGTGCACATACAAATTTACTTATCAGAGCAGGTTCAAAACACCGACAGAAGGTGTGTGAGAAAAGGGGAGGTTTCTAGTCATGTTGTCGTGCCACATTTCCCATATGAAGCAACACCCCTTGTACTACAAGCATTGAAACAATAGTTGTTTCAGTTGCTCAAAGCCTATATGGCAGCAATTGTTTACTCAAACTTCCAACTCATGTTGGCCTATATTGGTGTTGCTCTAAATCATTTGTCCTCCATGCCTATTCTTCTTAATTGATAATTGATTGGTATGGCTGAGAGCCATATAGTCCCTCTATTCAGAAAATATATGATGTTTGAGGCAACAAATAATGGCTTTCCCAACGCAAGCTAATAACATTGTTAGCTTCAACTGAAAACCGCCATCCACATAGCCATTGAATAAATGGAATAGACTGGTACAAACTATCTTGTGGTAAAAAATGGTCCTTTAACCTTTTGCTCATCCCTCTCTCCTAGGTCATCATTTGTCAAACTAGTAAGGATCTTTTGCCCCAAAAACACTCTATGAAGTATATATAATTTTTGTGTAACATCAATCTTTTAGATAATACCAGCCCTAATGCACCATTCCCATCGTTAGCCTCTTAGGGCCACGTAGGCTTGAACACTACATGGAGGAGAGGGCAGGGGAAAGTGGTTTGGTAGTATGTCAGGGTGGCTTGGTTAGTGCAAATGAAATTGAGGAGAGAGAAGAAGGTGTGTTTGAAAAACTAAGGCTCATAGTCATGTTGCAGCGCCACATGTCTTAGATGAACGAACAACCCCTCTACTACATGCATTGAAATAATAGCTATTCATTATATGGCAACAACATTTTACTCAAACCTCCAGCTCGTGTTAGTCTACGTTGGTGTTGGTCTAAAACACATGTACCCCATCCCTATCCTTCTTAATTGATAATTGATGGGTAAGCCTTTAAGCCATATAGTCCACATATTTACAATATAAATGATGTTTGAGGCAGCTAAGGAGTTCCCTAGTGCAAGCTAATAATATTATTGGCTTCAACTAAAAACCGCCACCATGCAGATATAGAAGAAACAGAATGGATTAACACAAAATACTCTTTTGGTAAAATATATCCTCTTTCACCTTTTGTTCATCCCTCCTCCCTCTTAGCTAGCTCAACTTTGACTTAGCTAGCTTAGCTTTCGTTAAACCTGTAAACTCTTTTGTTCCTACGCACTTTGACTTAGCCAATCTAACAACCTAACTTATTTGTTAATTTGCTAGGGCTATGTAAGCTTGAACACCAAGTGGAAGGGTGAGAGAGTAGAAGATATGGTTTGGTAATGTATCTAGGTGACTTGGTCAAAAAAGGTAAAAGTTTGAGGAGAGAGAAAAGGTGGTGTAGGACAGTCGAAGTGATTTTTTTAATATTAGCCTAAAATTCGTTTCCATGGGAAGTCGTACTTAGAACCTAAGTTTTACTTAGACCACCTAATCAACTTAGTTAGGACATACTTTTAAGAGATAAACTGCTATTGAATACTAAAATTTAGCACATCACGTTTAACATGTACATTTCAGTACTCCTGTTTAAATCTCAATATACTAAAATTTAGCTAAAAATATAGTGCTAAACTTTAGCACCATTGATCTAAACAGGTCTTTACCCCCAGTCCACCTCATCCCACTTATAGGGCTTGTTTGGTTGGGACCTTGGCAAACTTGCTTGGGCCAGACAGGTAACTAGGCCATTGATTTTGAGTGTCTAGTAGTTGGATCTATCTGCATGGTCAGCACTCTCAGGCCAGGTCATCAACCAAACAGGCCCATAGTCTGTTGTTGAGCTGAGGTAAAGCAGCACTCCTACTACAGGCGTTGGAGCATTATCCATGTGTTTGGTTGCCTGTATTTGCTGGTGCTTGCATCTCAGGATGCAATGAGTTGGTGTTTGGTTGTTGTCAACTAGACTCTACGCGTGCGAGGTGTGTGTTTGGTTACCTGTGTACATATGTGGAGTTAGACTCGCACGATACTTAAAGCACTCTAGGTCAGGCTCTGCAGACGCGAGCAAATTGTTCGCATCTCTGGAGCCAGGCTCCCGCTGACCTGGCTCATGCAGCCGGGCTACCGGGAGAAACCAACCAAACAGGCGGTATATGTTTGAGTTGTGCAAAGCCTAATACAGCAGAAGATTTTTCCTAAAACCTGCAGCTTCGTGTTGGTCTGCATTGGTGTTGCTCAAAACATTTTGTTCTCCTCTACAAGTTGTTCTATCAGGCTATCAGCATATGAGACTACCAAATCCGAATGAGCTCAACACCAGCAGCGGAGGCGCGGAGCAGCGCCAAAGTGGGATCCCAAGACAAGGCAGGCGTAGTAGACAGAGCCCGACAGCGAGGTCGAAGCAGATGCTGTAGCAACCCTGCTGCCCTGCCGGTCTGCCTGCGCGCTTGCACCAGGAGCACGGTAGAAAAGACAGCTGCCCTCCTTTTCCAATAGCTGTAGTAGACAGAGCCCGACAGCGAGGTGACAGCAGCAGGCGTGTGGCGGCGTAGCAGTGACCCGTTTGGCACTCTGCCCTGCCGTGCCCTGCCCCTCGCCGCCGGCTGACTGGCTGTATACGACTACGGCCGCGCGCGGGCGCGGCGGGGCAGGTCGGCCGCGGGCGTGCATTTAAAGCCTGCGCCGCCGGCGCGGCAGACACGGATCTCCACCCGCGTTGAAGGAGCAATCTTTTCTGTTCATTACAGCTGGAGGACAAAGAGAGAAAGGAAAACGAGCCGAGGAAAAAAAAAGGGAGGGAAGAGAAGAGAGCGAAGTTCAGTCTGAGCCGCCGTCCCCACTCCCAACGTTGGCCTGTCGCCACTCGGCAGAAGCGCTTCAAAGGCAAGCTCCCCGCTGAAGCTCATCAGTCTGAGCTCGCATGGTCCACGGCCACGTGAAAGATGGGAACTCCGGCCGCAAATAACACACGGTGAAACAGGCAGAAATTTCCAGGTGCGGAGCAGCGAAACAGACGCCTGGCGGCTAATCCTGTCAGGTTCAAGTAAACCATGACAGGACAAAGAGATGTGCACTATAGGCTCGCAAAACTCCCCCAACCCGTTGCGAGAATTCCATGGCGTACTGCACCGCACTGCACCGCACTGTTCCATTGAGATCGGGACAGAATTCGAGCACGCGCCCCGTAGGGAAAGAGGAACGGGAGAGAGCCCGGGGCCGATCCCATGGCATCCCATCCCATCCCATCCCCACCACGCCGCACGGGATCAGAGCATAACCACGACGAAATCAAAAGCGCGCAGCACTTACCCGTAGATCGCCGAACAGAGGGACCACCCCGCCCGGGCAGCCGATCGGAGAAGAATTCTGCTCCGACGTCGATCGCCGGGACCAGCGAGTGCCTCCAGAAAACCGACCCTCTGTCACTGTCACTGGTGTGCGAGCGCGATGCTCCCCGGTCCCGGATTGAATGGCTTCGTCTGCCCTTCCCACCGAAGGAGCCGACCCTGGCCGTCTGTTTTTATATCTCGTGCGCCGCCGGCCGGATCGGGGGTCTTTCTCCCTCTTTCCTCGTACTGGTCGGGTTCTCTCCTCGATGGGGTTAACTGACAGGTGGGCCCGGTCATATTTCGTCCACGTGGACTTGCTGCTGCTAGCCTTCTTTTCTGTTCGAGCCTGCCGTGCCGGCCCGTGAACGTTCGTTCCATGGTGGGTTTCTCTTGCGTTTTCCTCACCGAATACATACAAGGCCTCTCTCTTTCCATGTGGAACGGTACACACCGCGTGACGTTGGCGAGCAGCTGTTTCTTACGCCGTCACACACTCACACCGCGTCAGTTACAGTTTCAAGTCACGGTGGTGGCTCTGGGGTGGCCGTCCGCTCCTAAAGTAATTTCGACGGCCAGGATCGTCTCACTTGCACGTGAATTATGGACTTGATGAATCATGAATATCTAACGAGGTGCAGTAATGAAAAAAATGATTTTTCTTGGATCCTGTCCAGTTCTAATGGGATCGGGATATGGTAAATAATACATTTGTGTTATTAATCCATGTCCTTTATATGTACTAGCATATATAGCCTATACGGTCGGACGCTATGATCCCATGGGGATAGGAGAGTGGTAGATGGCGGTACGATACTGAACGGGTAGGGAATGTCGACGTCAGCGCACATCCACTAGCAGCCTGGCCGGCGTAGCATCACCCGCGGCTAGCGCTATAGATGATTAAACGGGTCGTCCGGAACGACACTATTAGTAATTATATCATGTTGTGATGTGCCGGCACCAGTACCTAACCAGCGGTCCAGACACTATACTATAGTGTCTAATCGTGTCGTGCCGACACTATACAACATTAACACCTAATAGTGCTCGTGCCAGCCCAGACACTATTTTATTTTAAGAGCTTAAAAAATATAGAAGATCTTTAAGATTATATATATAATTTTAGAACATGAATATTTTATACCATTATAAAGTGAATTCATTATGTTTAAAATTATAACAAATAACAATTTACAATCACATGCACATATTACAATCACATCTATATATCATCGGTTGGTCTAAGCTGTGTTTAATCGTGCCGACCACTTAATCGTGTCATGCTCGTGCCAGCCTATCGTGCCAGAGTAGCGGCCCAAGCACGATGCACTATATAAATCGTGTCCATACCGTGTCAAAACACTACGGACCATGTCGTGCTTAGTGTCAGCCCATTTAATACAGCATATTTGGTCATCTATAGCCAGCCCCCACATGATCGAGAGGCAGAGTAGGAGAGTTCGGATGGAAACGCCCTGCAGCTACTAGCTAACGATGCGTCATCATCAGACCTGCACTGCTTAGCTAGCACCTAGCTAGTCTGTCATTGCCTACCCGGTGGGCTACTATTGTGTTGCCATGCATGCGTGTTGCTGGTTATACATGTTGCAAGGTCGGAGGAGGGGATGGAAAGGAATGAGTGATGATATAAATAATATTGTTCATTAGATTTGAGTGAGTAAGAGAGAGAGGGTTATCTAGCAATCTGAACCATTGGTTTTTATGTTGTGTTAAGTCAGGATATAATTTGTTTGATGGATTTAGTGGAGGCTATGGATGTGGGTGATTTGGTTGGATGGGTTTTGCAAAGTTTAAACTGGTGAATTATATAGTGATGTAGATACTAGTAAGATGTCATGTGTTGGCGCCTTTTTGGGCCAAACACTATTGATTTCTAGATCTTGCTCATGAGGAGTTGAGACCTTGAGGACCTCTCTACGAGGTGCCGGACGGTCCATAATAGGTCACCGGACTGTCCGCATGTAGGCAATGTTTAAAATAGTTGGATATAGCTGCCGCTATATTTGGATATAGCTGCTGGAGAAGAGTGGGGATAAGATATTCACATTTTAGCGTTAAACAGATAGAGACGCTAATATCCGGTATTAGCCGGCTAAAACAGCTAAACCAGCTATAATTTAGCGCGCTAAATTCACGTTTGGAAGCTGCTGCTGTGCGAAGCAAGAGACGTGGGCCGATCCGGCGAATGAACATTGGGCCCAAAAAACAACAGCCTGCAGCCTGCCGAGCACTAAAAACCCTAGCGGCGGCTGTGTTGCTGCTCCTGCACTCGTCCTCTCGAGCAGCCGTCGGCGGCTAGATAGGTGTGCGTCGCCGCCAAGCCAAGGTCGCGGGTGCCATCACAGGCCGTGGAGCTCAAGAACGCCGGGCAGCGCAGGGGGTGGGCGACGCCACCGCGCCACTGATCTCGCCAGTCTCCACTGCAGACTACCGTGTTGTCGTGCCCGTGCTCCACTGCAGAGTGCAGACTGCTGCCGTGCCCTGCTGCGTGCTCCACAGCCTCCAATGGTGAGTACATGCCGTGCTACCGTGCTGCGTGCTCCACGGCGCGAGCTCCACTGCAGACTGTTGTGTGCTGCGTGCTCCACAGCCACCGCGCCACTGATCTCACAGTCACACTACTGCCTTGCCGTTCTGCAGTGTTTACGTCACTAAGTCCACAACCTCCAGTCCCGATATATCCTTTTGTAGCCGCTGGAGAAGGCCGGAGATAAATGGGTTAGCCCGCTATTTTAAACACTGCATGTCGGTCACCGTCAAGCAGATAACTACGATCTTCTCTGTAGGTACGTGGACCATTCGTGTGTAGGCGACAAACCGTCCTCACTGACGTAGAGGGCTTCACGTTGTACCTAGATCTCGCCTTCCGAGAGGGACCCCGTTGGGAGGAGATATCGTAGGGTTGCTTCGAGATTGACAGGCCACCTAAAGCGCCTCTAGACGATGTAGAATCGAAGAGAGGTGGAGATTGAGAAACTATAACTACAGCTACACTACATGTACTCCTAGGTGTGACACCCAGTGTCACCTACGGTTTTTCTCAGTACTAACTCAAGGGCCATCATTTTATGAAAGCAAAATTGAGCAAAAAGCATCAAATCAACTTAAGAATAAAAGATCCACTAAGTTGCATCTAAAGGATCATGTCTAAAACAATTGAGGTTTTCACAAAAAGGGAAAATGTTGAAACCCTCATACCAACCCTAAAAAGCCATTTAAGTAGAAATGAAGAAAAGGGATGAAAGACCATGAAAAACTTGAAATCATGACTTAGACCAATTATAAAAATTGAAATACACTAACTAAGCCACAATAAAGATTATGAAAGGTTGGCCAAAAATCTCTACTACTTATTAAGACAGTAAGGGGTAGGCTGCCATTCCGTGTTCTGCCATTCCTATTTCCTGTTCTGTCTTTCCGATTCCCCCCTCTGCGCACAGTCCATTCTCACCATTCCCTGTTCTGCCTTTCCGATTCCCCTCTCCGCTCACAGTTCATTCTCATGTTCGGTCACCATTCCCTGTTTCCTTTCTCAACAGGCCCCAAGAAGATTCGAACCCGCGACCCCTCAAGTAAATGTGCTCGTAGCTACCACTACACCATATATGTGTTTATGTCTATATCTATTATAGTAAAAACATATACTACATCTCTCCCGAAGCCCACCTGCTACCCTTGCACAATGTGTATTAGTAGATAAGTATCACCGAGATTATTAAATTTTATTTTTATATTGAGGGAGTAGTATTTAAAGAAGAGCCTTGCATGCAATTTCTTTTGTTTGAATAATGTTTTCAACTTAAATTCCTTTTTTTGCATGTGTGACATTTATTCTCCATAATATTTTTCTATGAATCTAACTTATAAGTCATTTTCATAAATCAGTGCCAAAAATGAATATATGTTTCTTACTTGGAAACCCCGAAAAAAACCACTAGCACGAGGCGCTCGCGTTGGCGTCGCTCATCGACGACGAGAAGAAACTTGGCGACTGCCAGTTCGACCTCTGGAAGCAGTCCTACGTGCCCCATGCGCCGCTATGTACGGCAAGCTCCGGCACAGCCGCCGCTTGGACGCGGTCCAGAGCGGCTGCACCGCGCTGACCATCGTCAAACATGGGGACCTCATGGTTGTCGCCAATGCCGACGACTATCAGGTTATTCTGGACACCGCAACCGACGACGGCGCCATCACGCCGTCCAGGTCATCATCCACCTGAAGCCCAACCTGCCACGTAAGTCGCTACTAACCGGCCATGAATTCTTGTGCACTGGGATGACGGCCATTGTTGCTGTTGTGTGAGTGTCCTCGAACAAGATGTATGTAGAGGAGTAGCACATCCGGTGGTACAACGACCAGGTGTACTACCTCGCGGATGAGCCCAGGGTGCACTTCATTTGGCACCCCAGCCAAGAGTCATCGGTACTCACCATGTCGCGCGCGTTCGACGACTACTATATCAAGGATTGTGGCGTTATCTCGGCGCTAGAGGTGAGCAGAGGAGAACCGACAACAATGATCAGTCACCATCGTCGGGTAGCTTTTTGTGCCGGCTTGCCTTTAATTCTCTTCGCAAACACACTTGCATTTTTTGTTTAAGCAAGCGTGTATGGTGGTGCGTGCCTGATGACTAACGATGTACAACGGAACTTCTATCGACAGATGTGGCACGTGCTCTCCAATGATGAGACCATGCAAATCATGACATATATCGAAGTCTGCATGATAATAATGGTTGCAATGTAGTAGTAAAACAACTAAATTAAAATAACAAAATTTATGTATGACTAAGATCTCAAATGGATTATGAAACATTTTCTTATAAAAATATAAGACACATTTTGTATATAAATTATCATGGTATTATATGTTTCCGTTGCAACGCACGGATACTCACCTAGTAGTTGTTAAAAACTCCAAACAAGCCTTTCAAGTGGAGGTTCAATGGGGAAATCTGAAATTCAGATTTTCTGAATTTTCAGCCTTTGAACCAAAACCGAGCATGTTCACCTTGATCCTTAGCTATAATCCTAATGCCCCCATTGACAAAAATGTGCCTAACTAACCCCTCTACCTCATACCAGAAGATGGCATTGGGACGCGTGCCTTGGACACGTCAAACCTGGGATCTTCTCTCTGTGCTCAGCAGTGAGACAAACCCAACTTCTTCCCTCCATATCTCTTGATCCAGTCAGCGAAACCTGCAAGCCTCCACACACAAACGACAAAGGAATGTCAGGGGAAGAGATCTCTCAACGGGATCATGGCCATAATCTCAAAGATTTGGAGCCAATCCGCGCTTGAACTCGACCTCTCTCTACACTGCCTCGTGCTTGACGCTGTGCCAGACGCCAGAGCGCGCACTGGCGCTCGCCCGCGCACGCTCCGAGCGCTTGTCAGAGCCTCCCCTCGGCCGCGCTCGCCCACACCTTTGAAACCTCCCCCGGGCGCGCCTCACCTCACCCTGTGCTCACCCTCGCTGGTCAGACGCCCCTCCTTAGCTCCGGTGAGCTTTCCTCCGCCCGCCATCACCGCCCGAGCCTCGGCCACCACGGCCAGCTCACTCCAGCCACGTCCAAGTTGCGCCTGCCCCTCGGTTAGCTTCGCCAGTGGCCCGTGGAGCTTTCCAAGCTCTCGGACCCGACCGAACCTCACTAGAGACCCGAGATCATCTTCACCGGACTTTGGTCACCCGCGGCCGTGCGTGGACCGGGCAATCCAGTAAGCCACTCTCAAATTCCTCGCGCACACATCTTCCTTGATCTCTGGTGAAGCTTCCTGACCCATTTAATTGAACTGTATCGCCCTGGTTAGGCCGGACTCCTCGTCGCCGACGAGCTCCCCCGCTTGCGCTCGTGGACCGGCCGACTCCGACCACCCCCGACGACGATCCGCACATCGCCGTGACCCTGAGGACCTCCCCTACGCCCCCGACCACCTCACTGGAGTAGTGTCACCGCCGGTAAGCCCCTCCGCCCCTTTCTTCCTCCGCGGCCACAGTTCCGTTAGGGAAGGACCGCGGGTTTGATTCCGCGAAACCCTAGGGGGTTTTCTGCAGAGCCGTAGACTCATGTGAATAGTGCACCGAGGACCTGTCTGTAATTCATTCAGAACCTTTCGCCAGGGACCCAGGCGCAAAACTATTTTTCCTTTAACCATTTCTGATTAATCTTTTTAAATTCAGCAGAGAACTTAGAAAATTCACATCTTGAGTTATATTCAACCAAATTTAGCCAAACCAATTTTGCTGGATTCAAAATATTATTGACTATTGATTAAAAATGCTAAACCTTATGATTTCTGTCTTGATTTTTAGAGTTTAGAATTAAATAAGGAACTGCCCCAAACCTTGTTAAATAAAGAAAAATAGTTATGATTCTATACCAAACTTGAGAAAATTTGTAGAAGTCCAAAATCCACTAAGACACTATTTAAAATTAATGAGCACCCCAGTATTGAAGATTTAAACTAGGTTATCTATTAAAAGCCATTTTTGTCCAAAACTTAAGAAAATAAGGAAGGCATTGGAGAATAATGAACAGTGAATGCATTTATTTTTCCTAGTCTACTAAGGTAATAGAGAACCTAGGAAAAATAAGGGGACCCCTAGTCCAGAACAAATTCTAGGAGAAATGTTTTGTTAAGCATTAAGCAAACAAGAAAAGCAATTATTAGAATTATGAAAACAACTTCAAAATTGCTAAGAAAAATCCAGTGGAATTATAACCAGTAGGACACCACTACAAAAATGATAAACACCCCAGTCCATCATTTTAAGAAGGGTAAACAAATAAAACTTGATAATGAGCCATATTTCAATTAAATCATAAGTAAGCCCAAAAGTGTGCAATAATGGGCAAATAAATTTTTACCAGATTAATAATGAAGTAGACCACCAGAGAAAAGTAAAAAAACCCAATTGAAAGCTGCAAAATAATACCCATTGCCAATACTTCATGAAAAGACCATTTAGTTCAAGAAATTCCTACCACCCTTCCCTTGAGCAAAAAGTTACCAAATTTCAGAATGATTGCTCTTGCACGAAGAAGAAGATAGGAAAAACCAGAAATCTGTTGTTTGATATTTTTCAAATATAGTGGTAGTAGAAAGCACCCCTTTGGCTAGAAACTTTGGAAAAACCATAATAAAATAACTAATGAGTATTAGTAGCTGAAAATTTGTGCAGAGTCATGTCATAGCATTTGAATGCTAGCAAAAATAAGTCTTGGACGATAACTCACTGTAAAAAGAAGGTTGTAGTTCAAAACACCCCCTTTGCCCTATTAATTGATAATTTTATATAGAGAAGACCACTCACTTTTTAAGCCTCAAATTTTAAAACAGAAACTTATATACCAATAAGAAGGCAGTGTAATTTTTGCAGCATTTTTGGAAAGTTATTAAGCTACCTTGTAGTTCAAACTCACCTTAAAAGCATAAGAGAAATAAGGATAAAGAAGAGAGAATAATAAATCTCACTCTAATGATTCAGCTAGGAACCTTAATAAACTTTCACTAAGATATCAAAAAGAAATCAGTGGGACACCAAAATAAACCTACCCCTTAGTTTAACTAAGCTTGACCATAAATTGTTAAGTATATCCCAAGAATCTTCAAGTAGCAAGATTAAGCCCTACCTTATTAAAATTGATCTTTTCCCCCATCAAATCTTAAACATAATTTCATATCATGCCATGCATATATCTTACTCATTGCATTCATTAGATTGCAATCTCGCTGACGGAGAGTACGTGCTCATCCCTGAGCAAGGAGCTGTCCAAGAGGAAGATCAGGAACAAGCTTCCGAGACTGCCATCGAGGATCTCCCTGCAGCCCCAGCAATTGAAGGCAAGCCTCAGTTTTATGCATAACCATTTATATATGCTACTTTACTACACTTAATGTTTGTAGGCTTGAATGTGCACTTAAGTGTAGGAGTTGCTTGAAACCTTTAGTTGCATGAACTTAGGATTCCTTTTTGAGATGGATACTAGTATGCTAGGTCGAGTAGCTGCTTTGCTAATTAGGATCTCGGTAGAAGTCGAGTGATATTTCTAGAACTCGCGCGAGGTCAGGAACTGATTGTATTCATCTTGATAACGAGATCTATGATGGTCCATGGACTTGGATCCAGGGAGGATGCCTTGTCTATGAGATGGGAAAATCAATTAAGGATTAATGTGTGGATACCTGAGTCAAGCGTTTGAACGTACTAAGCACATGTCGGGAAATATGGTAACCGGTAAACCTAGTACCTGAGTGAAGCCGGGTGCGGACTTTACCCCTTACGCGACTTGAGACTGGGTCTCCCATGCTAGCTATGGTGGGTACAAGTGTGGTCACTACGCGGCGGCAGCCGGGGTCAGTGGAGCATTGTATGCCAAGGTGGTGAGACCTGGCCGTGAACGAGGAATCGATGGGGACGGTTGACATGTGTGAGGACGGAGTGCCCCTACATGTCGTGTGTTTAGGTTTACCTTGCAAGGATAAAACTCGATTCGAATCGTCTGCTTCTCGTAGCTAATGAGACTGCTTGACCCCTTGTACTACATTGAGTAAGAAGTGAAATGAGGTTGCTGAGATAACTTGTTGATTATACTAAATGCTTGCTACCATGTATGCTTAGAAGGACCAACTTAGCTAAATAATGATACTAGAAATTGAAAAGCTAAAACTTGATTTTAGACTCAGCTAGTGCTTTTGGCAAACCAAACCCCTCAGCCAAACAGCTGCATGGTCTAGAGGTAGAGGAGTAGTTTCCTCACACCGGGTAAGTCTAGCTGAGTATTAGTATACCCAGCCTTGCTTGTGGCATAATTTTTGTAGGTACGCTTCAGGATTTGGTTGATGGTGTGACTTGGCCTACCACCCTGCCACTAGGTTGGACGGTCGAGTAGGATGCTGCTCCGGCAGGAGAGGAGCAGGAGTAGTAGTGGGCTAGGCCTTGCCCATTTCCTCGCTATCAACGATATCAATTATCCACTGCAATTTATTTTGTGAACTAATTTTAGCTACTTGAAAAACTCCGATTCATGTAATAACCCCAATACTTTAATTTGAGGTTTCCTGTTTTATTGTATTTCTTCTGTGACTCACCTTCGAGTGAGATTGTGGTATTTGATCCTAGTTAAGTGGCTTTATCAGACTAGATCTGAGGGACTAACGGGTTATTCCGATTTAAGTGTGTTATGGCCCCTGAGGCGTGACTTAGGCACTTAAGCTGGAATAATTTGGGCGGTTCTGCCACACTAGGCATGATAATTTAAATAGATTGGTTCGATTGGATTGTGTGTTCTCAATCGGAGATCGTACCCCGTCATAAATGTATGGGGAGATATGGACCTGTTCCTAGGCGAGATCTAACGGTTTCCCCAGAGTTTGTTAGGATAACCACGCAAAGAACTAATCTAATCGCTGACCATCTGTCTACTTCTGCGGACTGTCCGAGGCACGAACCATCTGGGCCACAAGCCCTATCCGTTCAACCATCAAAGCACCAAATTTGTTGTTCAACATCGTGCATTGCCATGATTTCTATATATTACATGGGATAGACTTTGTTTTAATAAAACATAAAAATGTGTGTTCTGTTGGTGAGGTGGGTGTGAATGTGGAGCCAACAACTAAGATTCGAACATCCACTTGTGTATAATTTTATCTTATTTTGCATAAAGCGGAAGGGAAAGGATGATGCATGACGACCATGAAACTGTGGAGATTGGTGCTTTATATAGTGTATATATTGTATATTATGAGTCTAGACTTCCAACAACTAGAGGAAGCCCTCGTCCAATGGTGCCTTCCAGTTCAGCCACACCACCTCAATCATTCCCAACCAAACCGCATTCTGGTGGCTATATATTCGAGTTCAGTCAATCCATGTCACCATCATCCCTATTCCTGCCCATTTTTTGTGGTGAGCTCACCGCCTTTCCCCAACCGCCTAGCGACCTCGTGGTCCGCTCACTCCACATCCACCTCATTCCTCCCGGCCTCCACATCACCCCGTCTCGCTTCTACACCACCGTTGTGTCGCCTCTAGCCTTCTCACGGAGGATCCACGTTGTCTGTGTTAGAGGTGAAGGAGAAGGTGATGGTCAACAACGCGATCGACGGAGAGGGTGGCGGAAACCGACACTCCCTCAAGGTGTTTGATGTCAAGAACAAGAGTTGGACCATGGTGCACCCACATGTCAGAGTTCTCGGGCCGAGCTTCATCTTCTCCATATCGTTTGTCCGGATATGAGGATTTGGACCATCTTCGCCACCAGAACATGCACCATGTACAATGAATCTACACATCTACTTGCCCTACTATTGATTCATCGAAGGAAGCAAATGCAGTAGTTGTGCCTGCATGGGAGACGACGTCACGTAGGAGGTACCCGCACCACCACCAGCATCAACACAACGTCGCCGCTAAAGAGACGAAAGGCGTGCTAGTGCTAGAGTTCGTGCTGACTATTGTAACAACATTTATGCTATATCTAACACTATTTACAATCAAACTTGAGAACTTTACGGTCATGAATATGATGTCCCAAACATATCCACGTATCTCCAGTTGGCTCGGTTTTTATGGTAACCACCTGAATTCCCGCACACCTAATATGCTCGGGTCGTACGTAACATCATGCTGACCATTATAACAACATTACGTTATATCGGACACCATTTACGCTCAAACTTGAGAATTTTACGATCATGAGTACCACATCACAAAGATATCCATGTCTATCATGCTGGCTCGGTATTTACGGTAACCACCTAAATTCATGCACGTCTGTTACATAGGGGTCATACGTGACATCGAGCTCACCATTGTAACGACATTTACGCTATGGCTGACACTATTTAAGTTCATACTTGATGATTTGTTATGATCATGAATACTACATTCTAGAGATATTCACATCTCTAATGTTGTCTTAGTATTTATGGTGACAACCTGGATTCATGAACATCTGTTATGCAGGGGTCATACGTGACATTGTGTTGACCATTGTAACAACATTTACGCTTTATATGACTATTTACGCTCAAACTTGAGGATTTTATGATCATAAATACCACATCCCAGAGGCAACCACATGGATTCACGGACGTATGTTACGCAAGGGTCGTACGTGACTTCGTGTTGATCATTATAGACGTCCATCACCTGTATCCACCTGTACAGTTAGAGTTATTAGTTTTGAGACGTCCTACTTTGATTTTAGTTATTTTTAACCGGATTAAGGGGTGTTTGGTTTCTATACACTAATTTTTAGTCTCTCCATTTTATTCCATTTTAGTCCCTAAATCATTAAATATATTTAAGTATATTTTTAGAGACTATGGAATAAAATGGAGGGACTAAAAATTAGTCCCTAGAAACCAAACACCCCTGAGATATTCCACTAAAATTTCAGACATTTAAATAGTTTAATATATTCAACTATGATTTCAATCGTTTTAACCAAGTTTAAGATGCCAGTTTTAAGATGCTCCACTCTTTTTAGTTGGTTTAAATAGTTAAAGCATTCATCCCTGATCTTATTCCTTTTAGCCAGTTTAAGCTAGTGCACTCTAATTTCAGTCATTTTAACTAATTTAAGACATCACACTATGATTTCAGTCATTTTAGCTAGTTTAAGACAATTAACTGCTTTTAGTCCTTTTTAACTAATTTTAAGATGCCCCACTCTGATTTTGTTTTAACCAGTTTAATATAGTTCTATCATATTTCAGTCATTTTAAACAGTTTAAGACATTCAACCCTGATTTCAGTCTCTTTATATAGTTTAAGACAATCCACTCTAATTTTAGTCATTTTAACCACTTTAAGGCATTCAATACTGATTTATGTCCTTTTATCTAGTTAGAATGTTCCATCTAATTTTCATCCATTTTATTTTTACTCAATCATTTAGTTAGTTTTCCAAGTGATTTGAAGTTACAAATTATTTAATTCATTCCCTATTTTTTAGTCATTTTATTTTATTCAATTTATTCATAAGCCATTCCTGTCAATAAAAAGTTCCATCTAGTCATTCCTTCCAACTCATAATATTCAAGATATTTTTATTTGCATCTAAGTTATTTCTGCTATTGTAAGGTTGAATCTAAATCATTCTGTTCAAATAACTGTTTTAAGATATTTTTATATTGCATCTAAGTTATTCATGCATAATATGATTGAATCTAAATCATTCCTTCTAACTCACAATATTTAAGATATTATATATTGCAACTATGTTATTCATGTCGTTGCATGGTTGAATCGAAGTCATTCATTCTAACTCATGATATTTAAGATATTATATGTTGCATCTAATTCATTCCTGCTAATACGATGTTGAATAACAGACTAGGTGTCGTAGGGGTAGATTTAGGGGCAAAGCTACCTTATGTCTAAGGGTGCAAATGCACCCCAAAAGATTCAAACCTATAGGTTTAGTTAAAAATTCACCATATATGCATCCCTATAATAAGTGATTATGCATCCACAAGGCAAGTGGACCTCCTCGAATTTGTTCTAACTTCACCACTAGTTAGATTGTACCTATTTTATTTGGCCTAGGGTGTGCTTAGTTCTCATCTAGACACATGTGGCTGACTCGGTTCTCGTTTGGACGCGTGTGGCTGACTTAGTTGGATCCAGATGTTCTATGTGACAAATAGTCATGGGTGCCTTTGGTTCTAGGATAGCAGACGAAGAGAGAGATATTATATATATTTAGCCTTATTGTTTAGCTAGCTAAGAGACGAAAGGGATAGAATCGTTAATGGAGAGATATTTTTCTTGAATTCATGGCTAGCCAATTTGAATAGAAAGAGATTTTATCCCCCATGGATCCCCTCCAATTCCCTTGTCACCAAATCGATTTGCTCTCAATGAATAGCAAGAAATTTCCTCCCCCATGGATCCCCGCCAATTCCTTTGTCACCAAACTAGCTCTCAATGATAATTTCATCCCCTCAATTTGGTGGGATGAAGAGGCTTGAACGTCCGGGGAGAATTGGAGAAGCATACACCTTGACGAGCTCCTAGGCAAACCTAGCATTGACATGGGAGGGATCAACTAGAGTCCAACGATGACACGTACTTTTTATATACTTGGCCTATATAAATATTTAATAGTTTTAAAAGGTCGTATTATTTTTTAGTATTGTATGAGCAGTTGAAGGGCTACTTATACAGTCTATATAGTTGATCACGTCTGTCTATATTGAGTGGTTGGGAAAAGGATTGAGGCATGGCTAGGTGAGGCGAGCTCAAGGTTTGATTTCTGATAACCCGCGACTACTTTGGTCTTCTAACTCGCCTATGTTCACCTGCTCGGATGAAGGACATCACACAACATAATAGGGCTTTTTTTGTAGTTGGCTTTGCAAGTAATGCTGAAACCAAATGTTTTGAGAGAACTCAATACAAACAGTGGCGTCAAAGATGCATACCATTGTTAAAACTGCTATGTATTGTTAATTTGTTGCCAAACCTTAAAACACTTAGACCTTACTCTGCTGAAGAGGAGCATGTGTTCCAGGATGCTGAAACTAAGTTTAAGTGGACAATAATTGGTGTGCTAGGAGATTTTATAGTTGATAAATATAGGACAATTAATGTGTATTGGTAAAGAAATATGGTAAGAACTAGAGGTCAAATATAGAGTTTTTGACATTAATATTGAGTTGTATGTCTTGGAGCAATTTCATGACCATATAAAGACCAATGGTCGTTCTATAGTAGGACAAGCCCATGAAATACATAGCTGGTGAAAAACTCAAGAATTTTGGTTGTGTGTTGTGAGATAAGTTTATAGTGGGATGCATGATTGCTAAGCTGCAACAGACTTGGACAGATTTTGCCACTTCTCTAAGACATAAGAGATAAGAGTTTAGTAATACCGACCTCATTGGATCTCTAGATGTTTAAGAGACAGTGAGAGCTAAAGATATTCAAAACAAGAGAGTTGTTATGGGAATTTTTGGTGTCCATGTGGTGCAAGAAAATCCTCAAAGCTCTCACAAAAAATTCAAGCAAGAGCTCAAATAAAAGAACATCACTCTTTTTTAAATAAAATAATAAAAAGAAAAATGAAATTGTTTTACTTGTGGCAAGCCCATGCATTATGTTTCGAGAACACATATCATGTTTTTGAACTAGATTATGCCATGCTTATCTTCCATAAAGTCTACACCTCTACCTTCTGCCATCAGGTCTTGGATTTCTTGCATCTTGGCATCTCCAATCCGACCCTTCTAGATATCTTGCTCTAGAGTGGGTTCCACTTATATGGTAACCCCTTCTATATGAGCAACTATTCCCAGGATGAGCTTATCCATCTCCTCTGCCAACTCATCAAACATCTAGGTAGCTATAACTGTATGAGCCTAGTCTTTTGGTCATAAGGCATCTGCAACCAGATTCTTCTTGCTAGTGTGACAATGAATCTCTAGGTCATAATCCTTGATAAGTTCCAACCAACGGTGTTGCCTAAGGTTAAGGTCCTGCTAGGTAAAGTTATACTTCAGGCTCTTGTGGTCTGTATATATTTGACACTTAGTTCCCATTACATAGTGTCTCCAGATCTTAAGGGCATGCACAATGGCGGTAAGTTCTAAGCCATGAGTGGGGTGGTTCAACTCATGCTTCATCAACTAGCGAGATGCATAGAGGATCACATGTCCTTCTTGCATAAGGACACATCTCAATCCTTGACGAGATGCATCACAATATATGTCAAAACCTTTCTGTAGATCCAGCATAACCAGCACTGGGGGTGACATCAATCTCAACTCTAAGTGATTAAAACTATCTTAGTAGGCCTGAGTCTAATTAAATTCCATCCTCTTCTATAATAGCGAGGTCATAAGCTTCAGTATTTTGGAAAATCTCTCAATAAAGCATCAATAATATCCGACGAGTCCAAGAAAACTCTAGATTTCTATAGTCGACTGAGATCTTCTAATCCAATTTTATTTCACGTTGGCTGGGTCTATAGTAATCGCTCCATTGGTGATAATGTGCCAAAGAAGAGGCACCCTATCCAACCAGAACTCACACTTACTGAATTTGGCGTAGAGCTAGTTTTCCCTTAATTTCTGCAATACTAGCCTTAGATTCTCCACATGTTCTCCATCATCCTTGGAATAAATCAGAATGTAATTGATAAATACCATGACAAACTTTTCAATATATTCCATGAACACCTTATTCATTAGATTCATGAAGTAGGCTGGCACATTAGTGAAGCTAAACGACATGACCATGAACTCATAGAGTCCATATCGGGTAGAGAAAGCCGTCTTGGGAATACCAGAAGGCCTGATCTTCATCTAATGATAACCAGACCTCAGATCAAATTTGGAGAAGACTCTAGCACCTCTCATCTAGTTGAACAAATCCTCAATATGGGGTAAATGGTATCTAGTCTTGATAGTTACATCATTGAGAGACAGATAATCCAGACATCCTCTAGGAACCATCCTTCTTCTAAACAAACAGAACAGGTGCTCCCTAAGGCGAGGAACTGGGACGAATAAATCACATATCTTGCAACTCCTTCAACTGTTTCTTAAGTTATTTTAACTCTTCCACAAACATTCTATAGGGTCTTTTGGAAATAGGGGCAGTTCCAGGTAAGAGATCAATAACAAACTCCACATTTTGATCTAGCGATATCCCAGGTAATTATTCTAGAAAGACATCTGGGTAATCCTTAATTACTCGGATATAGTTACCCACAAATTTTCCCTCAAGCTGATAGATAGTAGGTTTAGTGAATGGGGTTAAGGCGACTACGACCTCAAATTTGTCTCCGTCCGGACTAGTAAGTTCTACAATCTGGCAAAATATATAACTGCACTCCACTTTTTTAACCATGTCATACCAAGGATAAAATCTATGTTACTTTTCTCTAATACTATGGGCATGGACCAAAAAAATCTCCCCATGATTGTTATGTTTATCATGTGGCTCATAAAAGTTGCTTTAGAGTCTCCCATAGGTGTGGTAACTACCATGGGTTTACGCATAATAATGAGAGGTAGACCATGCAAAATAACATAACGAGCAGAGAAGATTGAATGCAAATCTCCTGAATCAAACAATATAGATGCTGGTACAGAGTTAATTAAGAACATACCAATGATGATATCATAACCATCAGTAGTAGCTTCGACATTGATCTGATTGACCCGACCAAATGTATGGTCCCGTGGGCCACAACTATTGGACGGGGCCTGACTTCCACCACCAGAAGATTGGTTCTACCTAGTAGGATTACTACCTCAGGCTGGGGTGGTACTTGCATTCATCTTACGACAAACATAGGTGTAATGTCCTACTTCACCACACTTGAAACAAGCGTTGCCTGGAGTAGTGTTCTGGCTCGTAGGTTTCGCTGGGGTACCTGCTGGGGCTACCTAACGAGGTCTAGTGTCTGAGGTGTGGCAGGTGTTGATTGATGAACAAGGCATTTATATGACTATTGTCCAACATTCTATCCTCCTATGCAAACTGGTGTACCCTAAGGCTGAGTGTAGTGAGGTCAACTACTGCTACCTGCTTGCCCCTAGGTAATAGCCTTCCTCTTCATCTCGCCTAACTGAAAACGTTTGCATTCAAGAGATATGGCCTTGTCCAGAAGTATCTGGAAAGATGGGAATGTGTGAGACATCAACTGATATTGGAGTGGCCCAATAAGTCCCTCTAAGAAAAATTTCTACTTCTTCTCGTCCTCAGCGACTTCCTCAGGAGCATATTTATATAGCTGGATGAACTTGTATTTGTACTCGCTCACTGATATCCCTCCTTGCTTGAGTGAGAGAAACTCTTTTTTCTTGATCATCATTAAAACCTACGGGAATGTGATAGTTTCTGAAGTTGGTTGAGAATTCAACCCAAGTGATGGTGTCAACAGCACCACGTGTTGTGCAATAAGCATACCACCAATTAGCAGTGAGGCCAGTGAGGCGACCTGATGCATACAACACTTTCTCCCTTTCAGTACATTGTGCAATATTAAGTATCTTCTCCACAGATTTTAGCCAGTCATCAGTCTGCAGTGGATCTAGGGAGCTATAAAAGGTTGGTGGCTTATGGCTCATAAACTCGCGGTGTTTTGTCTTGGGGTGGTGGTTGGTGTGGTTGCCGCTGATTATTATGGAGATAGGCTTGCATATTGGCCATTGCATTAGCCATCTGCTGCAGTAGTTAGGTTTGAGCAGCGAAGAATGCTTCTGACCCAACAGGTGGAGGATTTTTGGGATTCATTTGTGATTCTGAACTAATCCTTGTCCTTCTTTGACATATGCATGTAGGTTGATCAACACCTTCTCCTGTCCTGGTATTCACCATCTACGCTCATGGCGCTTAGAAGTAGTAGACGACGAGTCGGAGCCGGATGTGGAGGGCGACGATGAGTCGGTCTCATAGTAGACCACTTTCTTCATCTTCTTCTTCTTGTCGCCTCTCCGATGGGTCTTGTTGGAGGAAGATGATTCCTCCTTATGCTTGTGGCTAGACTCCCTTGAGAGGGTCCTCCCCGAGCTTGCGGGCTTGTCACCGGTCACGATCTCCCTCTTGGCGTGATCTCCCGACATCACTTCGAGTTGTTAGACTCTAATGAAGTACTGGGCTTTGATACCAATTGAAAGTCACCTAGAGGAAGGGTGAATAGGCATAATCTGAAATTTACAACTTAAAACAACAAACTACAAGCCGGGGTTAGTGTTAGAATTAAATCTGAGTCCGGGAGAGAGGGGAAAACAAATCAACTAAGAAATAAAGCGAGTCAACATGGTGATTTGTTTTACCGAGGTTCGGTTCTAAAGAACCTAGTCCCCATTGAGGTGGTCACAAAGACCGGGTCTCTTTCAACCCTTTCCCTCTCTCAAACGGTCACCTAGACCGAGTGAGCCTTCTTCCTTAATCTCACGGGTCACTTAGACCCCGCAAGGACCACCACACAATTGATGTCTCTTGCCTTGCTTACAAAGCTCTTGAGAGTAAGAAGTGAGAAAGAAAAGAAAGCCAAGCCAAGCCAAGCAAACAAGAGCAACAATGGAACACAAATGATCCTCTCGCAAGTCCTAGTTCACTAGAGTTGATTCGGGGACTTTGAGTGGATCGATCGCTTTGATTGTGTCTTGGAGTGGAGTCTATTGCTCTTGTATTGAATGCAAAGTTCTGAATGCTTGGATGGTTGGAGTGGTGGTGATTGGGTGGTATTTATAGCCCTTAACCACCACAAAGCTGTTGGGGCAGGCTGCTGTCGATGGGCGCATCGGACAGTCTGGTGCGCCAGCCACGTCACCCAACCGTTAGGGTTCTGGAGCATTTGACCGTTGGCGCGCTGACTTCTTGTGGCACCGGATAGTCCGGTGCCGCACCGGACAGCTACTGTGCATTGTCCGGTGCGCCTCTGACTTCTGCTCTGACTCCTGACGCGTACTGTAGCGCACTGTTCATCTGTTCGTACACTTTTGCAGTCGACCGTTGAGCCGAGTAGTCGTTGCTCCGCTGGTGCACCGGACAGTCCGGTGGCACACCGGACAGTCCGGTGAATTATAGCGGAGCGCGCCTGGAGAAACCCGAGAGTGGCCAGTTCGTTCTTGTACGGTCCTGGTGCACCGGACACAGTCCGGTGCGCCAGATCAGGGCACACTCGGTTTCATTGCTCCTTTGTATTTGATCCCTAACTTCAATCTTTTATTGGTAGGAAAGGCGATGGGCCCTGATGGTATCCCTATCGAGGTATGGAGATGGCTTAGAGACATAGCGATAGTATGGCTGACTAAGCTTTTCAAAACCATCTTTCGGACAAATAGAATGCCCGAAGAGTGGCGGCGGAGTACGTTAGTACCAATCTTCAAGAACAAAGGAGATGTTCAAAGTTGTACTAATTACCGTGGAATTAAGCTCATGAGCCATACAATGAAGCTATGGGAGAGAGTCATTGAACACCGCCTGCGGAAGATGACGAGCGTGACCCAAAATCAGTTTGGTTTCATGCCTGGGAGATCAACTATGGAGACCATTTTCTTACTAAGACAACTTATGGAGAGATTCAGAGAACAAAATAAAGACCTGCATATGGTATTCATAGACTTGGAGAAGTCTTATGACAAAGTACCTAGGAGTGTGATGTGGTGGGCCTTGGAAAAACACAAAGTATCAACAAAGTACATTAATCTTATTAAAGATATGTACACTAATGTTGTGACAAGTGTCCGAACAAGTGATGGAGACACCGATGACTTTCCAATTACCATAGGACTACATCAAGGGTCGGCTTTGAGCCCTTATCTTTTTGCTTTGGTGATAGATGAGGTCACAAGGGACATACAAGGAGATATACCGTGGTGTATGCTTTTTGCCGATGATGTGGTACTTATTGAGGAGAGTAGGAGTGGTGTTTCGCAAAAGTTGGAATTGTGGAGGTAGACGCTGGAAGCAAAAGGTTTTAGGCTTAGTAGGTCTAAAACAGAGTATATGAAGTGTGATTTCAGTGCCATGGGGTATGAGGATGGCGATGTTAATCTTGATGGGCAAGTGGTACCCAAGAAAGACACTTTTCGTTACTTAGGATCAATGCTTCAGAAGAAGGTAGACATCGATGAGGATGTCAATCATAGAATTAAAGCTAGATGGTTGAAGTGGCAGCAAGCTGCGGGTGTCTTATGCGACCCTCGAGTGCCACACAAACTAAAAGGCAAATTCTACACGACAGCAATCCGGCCGACTATGTTGTATGGAGCAAAATGTTGGCCCACTAAAAGACGACATGTCCAACAACTAAGTGTGGCAGAGATGCATATGTTGCGCTGGATATGTGGCCACACAAGGAGAGATTGAGTCCGGAATGATGATATACGAGAGAGAGTAGGAGTGGCGCCAATTGAGGAGAAGCTTATGCAACATCGTTTGAGATGGTTTGGACATATCCAATGAAGACCCGAAGAGGCACCAATGCATATCGGAATAATTAGGCGTCCCGAGAATTTGAAGAGAGGTAGAGGTCGACCAACCTTGACGTGGACAGAGGCTGTGAAGAGGGACCTGAAGGAGTGGAATATTGATAAAGAGCTTGCCGTGGATAGGAAGGGGTGGAAGTGTGCAATTCACGTGCTAGAACCCTGATTTTGTAGTTTCGCTTTTCCTCCTTAATCGTTTGACCCTTTCTTGTGCACCTTTAGATCTTGCTGGTTCTTGTGGGTTTATCTCTTTTTATGTGTTTCCCGTTCCGTTGTTTTTCGGTTCTCCTTTGCCTTTGTCTCCCTTTTCTTTTCTTTGGGGGTTGAGCTCTGAGGTTTTCATATGGGGTTTCATCTCTAGCCTACCCCAATGTGCTTGGGACAAAAAGGCTTTGTTGTTGTTGTTGTATTGGTTTGTGTTGAACCTTTATGCACATGTAGAACATATATTCTAGAGCAAACTAGTTAGTCCAATATTTGTGTTGGGCATTGAACCACCAAAATTAATTGTGGGAAAAGGTTACCCTATTTCCCTTTCATAATTGCATTCATGTCACTGCCTTCAAACAAGTCGAATGTGTCAATGTAATATGAGTTTTGATAGTATTAATACATTCACTATGAAATGAAAAAATGTCATGATATTACATTTGGGTTTATGTTTTTATATCTGTAAATGATGAAGACTTGTTTTTCATGACCTTCGTCCAAGATTTGTTATACCCAAAGGGGAATAATGCTTCGAGGGACGAAGGTCTTTAACGTTTAACGAATGTGTTGCCTTGTTCTTGATTCACAACAATCGAAAACAATGACCAACAGGTACATTCTATAATGTACCCACTATACTAGGTTTTATTGTGGATATAACCCCACAAATATTTCACTCAATCAAAGAAGCAAACCAACCAAGTTTCATAAGAACAACCATCCTAGCGTATCCGTACTTACAAAAAATAGTTTTTTTCTAGGATTAGGATCCCTATTCCTTAAAACATAAGTGTAGGATTCCAAGGTGTGAAATCCTTGTTGTCTTTAGAATAGAAAAGGTAAGAGTAATCAGAGTAAAGCATCAAAAGATGAGATGGTGTCAAGGAAAGTATAGAAAGAATGTGAATAGCAAAGGTTTGTCTAGTTCTATTTAGGTTACGTCCTACAGTCAACGTTGCTCTTATACCACTTCTGACACACCCGGATTTAAGGACAAATCCAGATGCATCTCATATGTATGCCATGATCAAGATTCAAACATACGATGACTCAGTGTAGGGAAACAAATGTCATAATATTTATTACATAATGAGAATGTCTTACATAATAACTGGAATAAGTAAATTCGAACTAAGATAACTATCTCCATGGGTGCAATTGACTAGGACACGACGTCTAGATCTCATCGAACTCATTGTAATAGTCCTGCTCCGGTGGTACTGGCTCTTGACATGGTGCGATTATAACAAGGGTGAGCTCCCATACGGTCATCGCTCAGCAAGTGTGGGTAAAAGTGTAGTGTTATTAAGTAATATGGTTGAGGCTGCGTATTGCTTTTAATTAAGTTGGTCAAAAATTTATTAGCAATTACTAAGTATAAGTATGTATCATCCCAAGTAAATGAGAGACCATAAATAATAGTTCCCACAATGCAAATGCATGCCATGTTAAGTTCAATTCCATAAATTACTCAAGTGAGGGTCTGAGCCGCTCATGACCGTGAGCACGACTGATATATCAGTTTTACACTTTGTAGAGGTAGCACATCTTTACCACAAGTCGATAGGCTCTAGATGGTCCAAGGGGTGCGGCTACCACGAATGGGTATATATACTCGGAGCCCGAGTATGCTGGCTAGGTTGTTACCCTAGGCTGAGGTTATTGAGATACGATGATCGCATGCGTAAGCTCAGGGTTCGCATCCATCTATTATGGTGGACGAGACGCGGCTGAATAGTGTGGCCCACTTGGCGGTGACAGAGCAAGCGCGCCTGAGGCCGACCAACAGGCCCCGCAGTGTAAGTGTTGTATTACCAATGCTGGAGAGCACGGTCGCGCTGTGTGGCCAACCACTGTGCCCCACATGTCTGCACAAATGGCTATGTGTATCAGGTTTGGCGGGGAAAGTTGGCACAACTGAGGCCTAGGGAGCGTAGATAACTTCTCTTTTATTTCTTTTTTATTTCAGTTTTCTATTTTAATTTACAAATTCCAAATTCAAACCTGAGCTCAAGTTCCAAATTCAAATTTAATGCACAACCAAAATCTCTGCATGAATGAAACTATTTAAATTTTTATTTAGTATTTATTTAAAAGGAACATGTCTCACTAATAAAACACATACTAAAATAAATCCTAATATTATTTCTCAAAGAACTACATAAACTTCTTAAAACCATGTTTTAAGGGTTTACACTCCTTCTAATGCCTAACCGAGGTTCTAGTGGTTATAATTTTTGATAAATTTAAGGTTTCGCCTATTCACCCCCTCTAGGCTAATTTTAATTGGTATCAAAGCTCTTCACTTCATTAGATTCTAACAACTCGAAGTGATGTTAGGAGAAGTCTCCAACAAGAATGAGAAGATGCCTTCGGGAGTGAAGCACGAAGATAAGGTGTTGTCAAGAGAAAGAGTGCCCTTGGAGGAGAAGCATAAGGAAAAGAAGGAAGAATCACAAGGCTCCTCCAAGTCACACAAAAGGGACAAGAAGAAGAAGAAGCGGATGCAAAAGCTGGTCTACTACAAGACCGACACTTCTTCATTGCCTTCCACATCCAGCATCGAGTCGACGTTCTCTAAGCGGAATGAGCGCAAGACGGTTAAATCTAACAAAATCCCTTTCCAATATCCACGCATTCCTAAACACACCCCTTTACTTTCGATACCATTAGGTAAACCACCACAATTTGATGGTGATGATTATTCTTGGTGGAGTATTAAAGTGGAAATGACAACGAGGACTCTGACTTTAACGAGGCAGACCAAACAATCCACTGCAACTTGCAAGCCACAACAGTACTACTCACTTCTTTGTGTAGGGAGGAGTTAATAAGGTAAATGGGCTACAAACGGCAAAGGAAATTTGGGACACCCTCAAGACAGCGCATGAAGGTGACAAGATCACCAAGATCACAAGAATGGAGCTCATTGAATGAGAGCTCAAAAGGTTCGCCATCAATAAAGGAGAAGGGCCACAAGAGATGCACAACCAGCTCGAGATGTTGGCGAACCAAATCCTCAACCTTGGAAGCACCAAATGGACAGGCCATAAAGTCGTTAAAATCATGCTATGGTCACTTGTATCTCGTAATGCTACTCCTGTTACATTATTGCGTGAAAATCCTAGGTATGAGGTGATGACCCCTGATGAGGTGCTTGGAAGTTCCTTAGCCATGGGATGATGGTTAAGGACTCCAAACATGTTGATGACCTTCATCAAGGGAACATCCCGAACACGAAGCCGCAAGCCATTGCCTTCAAGACAACAAGCGAGAAGGAGGAAGGAGCCCCAAGCAAGGAGCTCCCAATTGACCTCTCTAAGCTAAACAACGAGGAGATGGCCCTCGTCATCAAGAGATTCTGACAAATCCTCAAGATGTAGAAAGGGAAAGATTACAAGTCTCATGCGAAGAGGGTTTTACTATTGTGCTAAGTCTGGTCATTATATTGCAAAATGTCTAGATGCAAGTGAGGATGACAGGGACGAAGACAAGATGGGGAAGAAGAAGAAGAAGAAGAAATTCTTACACAAGAAGATGGGAGGCGAAGCCCACATCGACAAGGAGTGGGACTCAGACGAGAGCTCCTCCTCCTCCGACGACGAAGGCATCCTTTTCCCCAATGTCGACCAACAAAGGCATCCTCTTCCCCAACGTCGACCACAAGTGCCTAAAGGCAAAGGAGAGAAAAAATAAGGTATATTAAATAGACTCTCCCAAATATACTACCCCTAATGATGATTTAAATTGTGAATCTAGTGATGAATAGGATTTGTCAATATTTTCAAGGGCATTGGTAGAGACCAAACTGATAAAATCAATGAATTAGTCAAAACCTTGAATGATAAGGATGAACTCATAGAAAGCCAGGAGGCTCTACTCATTCAAGAACATGAGAAATATGTTAAGTTAGAAAAAGGCCTAGCTCATGAAATACAAAAGAAAAAATCTTGATTAATGAGATAAAAACTTGCCATGATTCTATTTCCTATCTTAAGATTGAAAATGATGATCTTTGTGCTAAGTTTAAGGAAATGGATGTTGCTCATGCTTCTACATCTACACTTGAACATGTTTCCATTTGTACTAGATGCAAAGATGTAGATGTTGATGCTTTGATTGAAAATGTTGCTTTAATCAAGAGACAAAATGAGCACATTGCAAAATTAGATGCTAAATTGTTGAGCAGGAATTAGAGAATGAGAAGTTTAAATTTGCTAGAAGCATGCTTTATAATGGGAGATACCCTTGCATAAAGGATGATGTTGGCTTCCAAATTGGAGCAAAGAGGACACTGAAGCTAATGTCAGTGGAAAGAAATTTCCAAAATTTGTTAAGGGCAAAGCTCCAATGGTTCATGGTAATGAAGGTTACATTATTTATCATAAGAACTATCATGCCAAAAATTAAAATGTTAAAACTGCTCATGCTTCTCATACTGTTGTTCACCATGCTCATATTTATAGTAAAGATGCATCTCACTCTAGGCATTACGATTCTCATACTAAACATGCTCAAATGTCTAAGAAGAAAACCAAAGTTGCATCGACTAGACCACATATGTCATTTCATACATTTGATGCATCTTATGTGCTTACAAGTAAATCTAGCAAAGTTGTTGCCAAATATGTTGGACCCCGACACAGGAGTCCAAAGTCTTGTGTCTAGATACCTAAGATGCTTGTTTCTAATGTGAAAGGACACAAGACCGTTTGGGTACCTAAGAACAAGGCCTAAATCTGTGTTGTAGGTTTATGCACCTGGTGGATCAAGCTAGGTAATCGATAGTGGATGCACAAACCATATGACTGAGGAGAAAATGATGTTCTCCTCATATGAGAAATAGAATGATTCCTAGGATTCAATCACATTCTGTGACGGGAATCTAGGGAAGGTAAAGGGTCTAGGTAAAATTGCTATTTCTCCTGGCTATTCCATTTCATATTTGTTCCTAGTTGATTTACTTGATTACAACCTGTTGTTTGTCTGTCAATTGTGCTAAATGATTACAATTGTTTATTTACTGATGTTGGTGTTACCATTTTTAAAAGGAGTGATGATTCAGTTGCTTTTAAGGGAGTCTTAAAGGGGAAGCTATATTTGGTAGATTTTTCAAATGACAAAGATGAACTTGGCACTTGCTTAATAGCTAAACCAATATGGGTTGGTTATGACATCGCCGACTTGCCCATATTGGGATGAAGAATCTTCATAATCTTCTAAAAGAGGAGAACATTTTAGAACTAACAAATGTGCATTTTGAGAAAGACAAGACTTGTAGTGCATGCGAAGCAGGGAAGTGAGTTAGGGCACATCATCCGCACAAGAACATCATGACTATGGAGAGACCACTCGAACTCCTGCACATTGATCTATTCAGTCTGATTGCCTTCATAAGCATCGACAAGTATAAGTCTGATTTAATTATTGTGGATGATTATTCTCGCTTTACTTGAGTTTTTTGCAGGAAAAAACTTAAACCCACAGAAAATTGAAGAGATTCTTGAGAAAAGCTCAAAATTAGTTTGACTTAAGGATCAAGAAAATCAAAAGCGATAATGGAACAGAGTTAAAAATGCGCAAATTGAAGATTTTCTTGATGAGGAGGGAACCAAGCATGAGTTATCCTCTCCCTACACACCTTAGAAAAATGATGTTGTAGAGAGGAAGAATAAAACTATTATGGATATGGCGAGGACCATGCTTGAGGAGTATAAGACATCGAATTAGTTTTGGGTGGAGGCGGTCAACACGACTTGCTATGCCATCAACTGATTGTATGTACACTGAATCCTCAAGAAAACCTCCTAGGAACTCCTCACCGGTAAAAAGCCCAATATTTCATATTTTGGAGTCTTTGGGAGTAAATGCTTTATTCTTGTTGAGAAGGGTAGAAATTCCAAATTCACTCCTCGGTAGAAGGCTTTTTACTTGGTTATGACTCAAACACAAGGGCATATAGAGTCTTCAACAAATCCACCGGATTAGTTGAAGTTTCTTGCGACGTTGTTTTGGATGAGACTAATGACTCTCAAGTAGAGCAAGTTGATCTTGATGAGCTAGATGAGGAGGAGGACTCGTGCACAATGCTAAGGAACATGTCCATTGGACATGTGTGCCCACAAGTGCCCGAGGAGCCCACACGAGCACAAGATCAACCATCATCCTCCACAAGAGCATCTCCGCCAACTCAGGATGATGAGCAACCTCAAGAAGATGAGGAACAAGTTCAAAATCAAGAGCAAGCTCAAGATGGTAGCATACATCAAGAGGGATATGAAGAAGATCAAGAGAAGGAGGATGAGTAGGAGATTCAGGCCACAAAGGCACCACACCCAAAAGTCCATCAAGCAATTCAAAGAGACCACCCATCAACATGATCCTCGGTGATATCCAAAAGGGTGTAACTACTTGCTCTTGAATTACTATATTCTATGTAAACTATTCTTTTGTGTCTTCGTTTGAGCCTTTTAGGGTTGAAGACACATTAAAGGATCCAGACTGGATGACGGTAATGCAAGAGGAGCTCAACAACTTCAAAAGAAATGAGGTTTGGTACCTAGTTCCACGTCCTAACCAAAATGTTGTATAAATCAAGTGGGTGTTCTGCATCAAATAGGATGAACATGGCATGGCGACAAGGAACAAAGCCCGACTTGTGGCTAAGGGTTATTCACAAGTCAAAGCTTTGGATTTTGATGAAACCTTTGCAGCCGTTGCTAGGCTTGAGTCAATTTAAATTTATTAGCCTATGCTACTTATCGTGGTTTCAAGTTATTTCAAATGGATGTGAAAAGTGCTTTCCTCAATGATCCAATCAAGGAAGAGGTGTATGTTGACCAACTTCCTGGTTTTGATGATGATAAGTATCTATCTCACGTATTTAAGCTCAAAAAGACACTCTATGGGCTTAAGCAAGCACCAAGAGCATGGTATGAATGCTTGAGATATTTTCTTATTTCAAATTCCTTAAAAGTTGGAAAAGAAGATCCTAATCTCTTCACTAAAACCATTGATAATGATTTATTTGTATGCTAAATTTATGTTTATGATATTATTTTTGGGTCTACTAACAAATCCTCTTGTGAAGAACTTAGTAGGATCATGATTAGGAAATTTGAGATTGTTCGTGATGGAAGAGTTGAACTACTTCTTAGGATTCCAAATCAAACAACTCCAAGATGGCACTTTCATCTCCTAAACGAAGTATACTCAAGAATTTCTGAAGAAGTTTGGGGTGAAGGATTCCAAACCCATAAAGACTCCTATGGGGTCAAATGGGCATCTCGACCTTAACACTGCAAGTATTTCTATAGATCAAAAGGAATATCGGTCTATAATAGGTTCACTTTTCTATTTATGTGCTTCTAAATAGAACATTATGCTTTTTGTATGCATGTGTGCAAGATTCCAATCCGACCCTAAGGAATATCACCTAAGTGCCATGAAAAGAATCTTGAGATATTTAGTTCGTACTCCTAACTTTGGGCTTTAGTATCTTAAGGGTTCAACCTTTGATCTTCTTGGATATTCAGATGCTAATTATGCCAGATGTAAGATAGATAAGAAGACTAGGGCAGGGACTTGTTAGTTTCTAGGGAGATCCCTGGTTCTTGGTCTTCAAAGAAACAAAACTTTGTTGCCTATCCACCATGAAGGCCGAGTATATTACTGCATGACAATGTTGTGTACAATTACTCTGAATGAGGCACACCCTCAAGGACTCTGGCTACAATCTGAGCAAAGTCCCCCTCCTATGTGACAAGGAGAGTGCAATCCATATGGTGGATAATTCTATGGATCACAGTCACACTAAGCACATAGACATTTGATATCACTTTCTAAGAGATCACTCACAAAGGGAGATATCGTTATTGATCATGTTATCACCCAAAAATAGTTAGTCGATATCTTTACCAAACCCCTAGATGAAAAGAGATTCTGTGAGCTTAGGAGTGAACTAAATGTGCTTGATTCTTGGAACATGATTTGAAATGTTCCACACATTGCTCATTTAGTATACCTTTGCTCTTGCATGTTTCTTTTAATTGGTACAGTTTCATATTTATACTTGTACCAAGGTTTAAGATGTAGAACTTTACTACCCATGCCTCACAAGTCCTAAGTGCATTGGTTTACCAGTATTCATCACTTGTATGCACGAATTTAGGGGAGCAATGGTCTACAATTTAAACCTTTGAGACTAACATTTTTTCAAGCCTATATTGTGTTTAGTCCCAAATCGAAAGGGAAATAGAATTTTGAGCAAGGCAAGCGCTTCCACTGCACATTTGATCAGTATCAAAGATCCCATACAAAAACTCATGTTCTTAACTGCTATTTTCTTGTAAAGGCCATACAAATCTACTTTGTTTTAGGTGCTTAATGCCGAAGGGGGAGAGATTATTAGGCCCGCAAAAGGACCACACCACCACTTGTTTTCGAGAATATTGAATTTCCTTGAAAACCCTCTTGACAGTGGAAATATTTTGCAAAAGGGGGAGAAAAAAATCTTTTACTCAGGTGGAGAAAATGTTATTTGGACAAAACATTTGGAAAATGGGAGAATTTTTCAAAAACTCCAAGTACTTACAAAGTAAGATATATTCTCGAAAGGATTTCAAAACTTTGCAAAATCAAATGCAAAGTGGTGAAAATGTCCAAAATTTTAATCATATAAAAACAACTCATTTTCAACTTAGAACTGCTTTCACTAAGTATCTTATGAACACTTTCAAGTTTGCAAACTAGTTATAATTCTGAAATTTCTATTTGATTTGGTTGTGTTGGCATCAATCACCAAAAAGGGGGAGATTGAAAGGAAAATGACCTTAAACCATTTTCTATATTGATTTTGTGCTTGATGACCATCACAATCATACGGATTAACTAGTTGGCCAAGTCTTTGATTCACAGGTTCATAAGGTCAACTTTAGAGTTTCTAAGTCAGAAACAGCTCAAACCTAGCCAAATAGGGGTAAAACTTGAATAGATGAATTAGCAATAGTTCTATACTTTGGATAAGTTCTAAATACCCCTAAGGACATATATGATACATCTAATGTGGTTGGATAGATCAGTTTCAACAATTCACTCTTTTAGAGCTAGTTTGAGCTGAATCAGGAATATGAGTTGTAAAATTACAATGTTCAAGATCCTTGACTTAGTCTAGTTAGATAGTCTCTAGATATGTTTGTCTAAGTCATAGGAACATCCTCAAGGCCTATCAAATTCATTTGAAGATCATTTGGCAAAGCTTGCAAAATTTGGGTTGTTGTCTACCGCACCAAACTGGTCCGCTGGTACACCGGACTGCATACAGAGAGATGACCAAGACTCATACTTAGATGGTTGGAGTTCCAGAATGGTCTAGTGGCACATTGGATCACTTACATAGAGAGGATGTAAAATTGTACTTTAGTTAGATGGCTATCCAGACCGGTCCGGTGTGCACGGGACCGGTCAGGGTTCAACGACTCTCTCTAGGATTCAACTATAATATCCAGCGTGGCGCTAACATGGAGGATCGGTGGCCCACCGGACCAGTTTCTGTTCAACTTGATAGTCAGAACGGTAACTTGCGAAGTCAGTGTTAGAGGGTCCAGTGGTGTACCGGACTGGCACCGTAAGTGGTCCAGTGCACCACCCGACTGTGCAACTTTTGCCCATTTACTCCAATGGCTATATGGGCAGTTTGTGGCTATAAATACCCCTCCAACCAGAATTCAAGATACATGAGAGATTCACCGAACTTCTTTTCAATACATGCAATAACTCCTAGCCTCCCATTTCCTCCTAGTGCCAAATTCATCAAGTTTGAGCTAGAGAATTAGTAGTGCCTTGTGGAGTGTTTCTTTTGAGCTTGTTGCATTTGGTTCTTGTGGTCTTGAGTTTCATCCTCATTATCATCCCCATTTTCACAAGTTTAAAGCTAGCAACAGATGCCAAATTGTGTGGTGATCCTTGTGGGGACTAAGTGTCCTTTGAGAAGAGAAGAACACTCAACCGGTCTAAGTGATCATTTGCGAGAGGGAAAGGGTTGAAAGACACCCATCTTTAGTGGACTCCTCAACAGGGAGTAGGTTCTTTGGAACCGAACCTCAGGAAACAAATCACCCATGTTCTTGTGTTTATTCTTGTTTGTGATTTGTTTCTTCCTCTCCCCCTCTCTCTTTTTTATCTTGCTTGCATTTGATTCTATATCAATTAGTTGCTCCTTAAGTAATTCTGCATTCATTTGAGAAACTCTAGTAAGAAGAATATCTCTCCCTTACTCTGATTGCTCTTATTCACGTCTAACGCCTAACAAGGGTTCCAGTTGTTATAATTTGTGATAAATTTTAGGTTTCGCCTATTCACCCCATTTAGACGACTTTCACTATTATAGACAAGAAAATAACTGGTATTCATCCCCAGTTCCCTACCATTTCCATCAATTTACAATCATTTTCTAGATGAACTTTGTTTTCCATTATCTTGTATTTGTACATCCCAATTGGTTATTAATGATCCATTGAGCATGTTTTATCTGGAAGAAAAAAAACTAAACTATTCTCGTTCTTCTCATCTAAATGCCATGGACAAGTCTTTAAACTTCTAGAAGTAGTACACTTTAGTCAAGCTTAATTATTTGTCTTCTCTTTGTCTCCTAGTGACCTACCGATCTACGAGATTGAAAGAGTATAAAAAATTGTAATGTCTAAATGAAAATAGATCTGTTGCGCATCAAAATGAGTCGAGCGGACGGTCCGGCCCTAAGGCCGGACGGCCCGCGGTACGGACAGTCCGTGCTGGTGGCGAGGACGATACGCGGGCGCAGAATCGGTTAGAATTCTGAGTTTGTTGCGGGATTTGTTAGCTAAATCTGCTTGATTAACTTGGAAAACAACTTGTAACGGGTCCAGACCTCCCCTTTATATATATGGAGGGCTACGGCCGATTGGAACACCAAAAATCGATCAATATACATCTAGTTCTTTATATTTTGCCCTAGGAGTAGAAAGTAAATTAGATTCCTCTCTCTACATCTTCACCTATCTTCGGCTCTACGTCGATTAGAGACGTCTTGGGTGGCCTACTGGTCCCAAGACAAGGCCTAGGATCTCTCCTCCCCAATGGGGTCCCTCCCGGAAGTGAGATCCAGGCGCCACCGGCAAACTCCACCGCCCCTGTGCACGTGCGCACCATCCAGCTCGTCAGACAGGACCCTAGCCCCTGCACTAGGTCACGGACCGTCTAGCCCCTAGTCGTGAACCGTTCGTGCCTCTGCAAAGAGCACCGCCACCGGTTCTCATCGTATTGATTGGCGCTCAGATTGGCGCCAACAAGATCCATCTTCACATAGCTCCAATTTTGGTGCTATCTTTCGTAAGTTGTCGGATCCCTACTCGCATTACTGGGCCTTTTCCTCAACATGTAGGCTGTAACGCTCCAAAATCCTATTCTAGATAAATTAAGAAAACTCATTTCATGATTTAAATAATTGTGTTTTCAAATAATAGATTACCTAAAAGATTCTTATGTGAATTATACTTTGTGCTAAAGACTTATTCTCCAAAAAAAGAATTAAGTTAAACTATCTCTTAATATAGATTTTACATAAGAATATATCCTTTTAAATAAATATGTGAAGACTATAAATTTATTTTATTGTACTTCAAAAATGTGGCTATGTGTTTAAATTATTTTCTTTAATAAATATTATTATAAAATATCTTACATGAATTATTCCTACTAATTTTCATTTACTTAAATGGATAAATTAATTAATAAAAAAGTTTTGCATTCATGTTGAGATTTTATTTGTTGCAATTTATGCTTGAAATAAAAAATTTAACTTAGCTCTAAATTAGACTTAAATTTTAAATTTAAAATAGAAAGCAAAAATTATAAATACAAGCTAATATAATGGATTGATGTATATTTGGTTGGTTTGTTTGTATACGACCACCTTTAGGTAAAGTTGATACAAATTTAGGATATCACAATAAGATATTTAAAAAACATTCTTTTCAGCTTGCGTGTAGCACCTAAAAAAATAATTTAAAAATTTAAATAAAAATATATTGTAAGATTTATTTAAATTGAAAGACTAATATGATTAGTACAAATTAACAACAATATTATTGGAATAAAAGAGATAAGTTAGAATTCCTAATATATAGGATATGGTTGTAACAGATAAGTACCAGATTAGATCTATCATGTAATAGATTTGGATTCGAGTTTGTTAGAATTCCTAATATATAGGATATGATTGTAACAGATAAGTATCAGATTAGATCTATCATGTAACCGCCCATCTCCTAGCCTATATAAATGCATGCCACCATAACACCTCAAGCCAGCAATCAAAGACTCATCTCATCCATAGCCTCGCAGCAACCACCGCTCGTCGGTGGGCCTGCCACCGCGAGCAGGATGTCGCATCCCTGTTCCAGCGTGAACAGGATCGTGCGGGGGAGAAACGGCCCTGGCCGTTGATCCAGTGATGAGCGTACGATTGAATATCAAATACCCCATTGTGATCGAAAATCGTAATCGTTGATCTCGGATCTGTTGGCCGAGATCAGATCGCGGGATCCTTTAATCTCGAGCGTTGGATCGGGATCTGACCGCTGACACTGGATTCCGGTTCACAACTTTGTGGATCTAACCTACGGCGTTAAAAACAGATCGAACGACCCTGGTGATGGATACCTCTTCGACCTCGGTAATTTGCTAAAGAGTCTCTGCCCTTTTCACAGATCAACCCGCCGTCCACTCAGGTGCACCACTGTGTCTGGGACACTTTTGCGCTTTAGCCCCTGGCCTTTTATGTATTCATGCGCACAATCCAGGAAATAGAGAAAACAGAGAAGTAATTATAGAAATTGGTTTTTAATATAAAAATAATTCTAGAAACTTGTATAATTCATATTAAATTCATTTCAACTCCAAATTGATCCATTGCTGTTACAATAATTTTGTATTAATATTGTCTATCAACTAGTAACACTGTTTAGCTGTGTAACTTGGAATAAAATTGTTCACTTGAATTAATCTATTCTAGGTGCTAAATAACTTTAGAAATTTATAACTAAATAACCATAATTCTAAATTTAGTAATTCTTGTTCCCACGATCTCATATTGTCGCGTAGATTATTATTATGCAGTTTGTTCTTATGTTTGGTGTGATGTTAATTTTCCCTATACCATGTTTGTCTGTATTGCTACGACTAGCAGCAAGGTTACGAATCACTTGAAGAGCAAGTTGGTACCTGGAATCTCAAGTCCCAGGTAAGTTGTGCCCTTGATCACTTCTTTTACCTAGTCATATTCTTATTAATCATAATGATCTGCATAGGTTAATTTTGATGGGACCCAATAGGTCACCCTAGTTTGGTTATCTTTATACCTTGTTTACCACTGAATTCTTGGGTAGTACCTGCTATTTGTAACGCCCCGAATTTTGGAGCTGAATATTTTTTCTTTCTCCTTCACTCATCAAATTCGAGCGTCACCTCTCCTATTCTTTCTCTTCTTCTCGCCATGCCTCGTTCTTTCTCAAAATTCTAAAGAGAGTTAACTCTATGTCGTGTAATAATAAATCCTAGAGGTGGATTTCTTTGGTTGTTGCATCATGCCGAGCCACGCATCAATTTCCCTCGTGTGTAATTGCTTGGTTTCCATAAAGTATGCACTTAGTAGAAGGTTATAGCTAAATAGGAAATAGGAAAATGAAAATAGAAAGAACCCCCTCTCTCTCCTGGGCCGGCTTCTTGGAGCAGCCTAGCCAGCTCCCGCGCCCGGCCCTTTCCTCCCCCCCAGGCGCTTTCGGCCTGCTGCGCGGCCCAGCCGCCAGCGCCCGGCTCGCGGCGCGCTCGCCCGGTCGGTGCGGGAGGGCGGTTGCCCAGCAGCCGCCCCCAGTGGGGCCCACCCGTAAGTCTTAGCGAAATCGCCCCCTGTTCATCTCCCTCTCCCCCACGACGCGCATTTCTCTCTCCCCCCACGCGGTCCACTGCCCGACGTTTCTTTCTCCTCTCCCCATCGCTCTCGTCGCCCAGAACTGCTACCATCGTGTCCATCCTCTCGGCCCCCGTCCGCGGTGAGCCTCACCTCCCTCTCCTCTCTCGTCCCTCCCTAGTTTCCCTCGCGCGCGGTCAGATGGCTCGACGCGGCCGGAGCTCAGCCATGGCGCATGGCCCGCGGCCCTGGCATCTCGCGTAGCCCTCCCCCTCGCTTCCCCGTCGCGGCGCGGCCTGGCCTCGGCGCAGTGCGCGCGGAGCCCCGGTGCGTCCCGTCCTGCGCACGGTGCCCCCGGCGAGGCTCGCCGTACTCGCAGCTCGGCCATGGCGTGCGGCCCTGGCGGCTCCGGCGTGTGGCCCCCTCGTGCTCCCGTGGCGCGCGGCCTGGCGTGGACCGCTCGGCGTGCTGCCCCGGCGTGGTGCGCCCGCTTGCGTCCCCTGCAGCCTGGCGCGACCTGGCTCGCGGCCATGGCACGCAGTCGGCCCTGGCGTGGACGCCCTTTGCGCAAACGCCTCGGCTCGGCCCCTCCGTGGCGCGCGTGGCCCCTCCCTCCCCGCGGCGGCGCGCCTGCCCAGCCTCGGCGCGTAGCTCCCCCTGCCCCGGCCCTGTGTTCGCGCGGTGACCCGGCGCCCTCGGCGCGGCGCGGTCTCGCCTCCTCCCCTCGCGTCCCCCTAGCTTCGTTCCTGGCTGGCGCACGGCCGGATCTTGCGGCGTGGTGCGCGTCCCGTGCAGCTCGGTGTGCTCGGTGCGGTCGTCCACGGCGCGGCCTGCTCGCAGCGCGCGGCCCTGGCACACGCGGCCTCCCCCGCGCCCCGCGGCGCGGCTTGTCATGTCCAGCGCTGCCAGATTGCCCGCGGTTATGAGCGGCCAAGGGAGCTCCATTGATTAGTGATACTTGATCAGAGATGTTCGGATTACAGGTGGTGACGAGGATGATGGTTTTGGTTATGACTATGGTAATGGTAAGTGGTATTCTTTCTATTTGGAAAGGGTACATCGGGTTAATAACTTGGGTTAATACTAAAACTTGGCTCTCCCTACTAGTAATAACAATCTAACCAACTAAAAGCAACTGCTTGGCTTACCCCCACATAAAGCTAGTCCACTACAGCTAAACAGGACACTTGCTGAGTATGTTGATGTGTACTCACCCTTGCTCTACACACCAAACCCCCCTTCCCCAGGTTGTCCACATTGCAACCACTGCTCAGGAGAAGATGAAGCCATGGAGGGAGACTTCTAGGAGTTCTATACGACGAGTTCTAGGCGTGGGTTAGCGGCAACCCCAGTCGGCTGCCTGTGAAGGCCGCGTGTATCTACACTTCTTTTTCGCACTTTGATTATTGTTAAGACTATGTGGATGTCTCAGACATATGATGTAATCGACTATTATTTCTCTTTTATGTTACTACTTTGAGCACTGTGTGATGATGTCCAGTTATGTAACTGCTGTGTACGTGAATTGCTGATCCTGACACATACATGGTTCGCATTCGGTTAGCCTTCTAAAACCGGGTGCGACATAGGTGGTATCAAAGTTGTGCTGACTGTAGGATCGCTAACCTAGAGTAGAATGGTCGTTCTAAGGATTATAGACCCCTATTCTCACCTTAACTTTGGTATCCCTTCAAAAGTTGGTCATATTGACCAAACCTATGTTCTACTATATATATACCTTGCTAAAATTTTTGTTTATCCTCATTCCTTATTTATTTATTTATGGTTTACTTGTTGGTCATATTAGTTCTGTTCTCACTCTTATGCTTACGATGTCTTTTGTAGATGGCTCGTCTTAGACACATCGCATGGAAGTCTGTCATCCCCTTCTTACCCTCTCGTCTCGCTGAGCGTCCGCTTCGTCGTCCAGTGATCGGTCAGTCTAGCCACTTGGAGAGGCTACACCATCGCCTGCACGAGGAGCAGGAACGTCGACGACAGGAGCTAGAGCAGCAGGGCTCTTCTTTCTCGCTTCAGCAGAAGATAGAGTCTGTGAGGAGCTGCTCCCCTGTGCTTCCGCTAGAGGCTCCCCTGCACCACCACTGAGCGCCCCAGCCACTGGAGTAGCTGCTGGAGGAGACCCAGATGACGGAGGCAGCGACAGCAGCTCGAGCTTCAACACTGACCTTTCTACTGACTAGGAGCCGGAAGGATGGGTTGCTCGACCCATCACTCGCGACACCGCTCACGGGTGTCACTTCCACGACGCGCTCGACACCCTGCTGCGCCAGGCACTCAACCGACACACTTGGTCCATCGAGTATTGCTGTGTGGTCTTCCAGCACAGTCGTGGGGTTTACCCGGACCATTGGGAGGCGACCTGTTTGGTGCGCCGTCCGGAGAACAGTCTCCGGGGTGCGGAGGTCTGCTCAGAGCACTATTCTATCTTTGAGTGGGACTCGGCTGAGGCAGCCATGCAAGATGCCGCACGGCATGCGCTTCCACACTACTGCTCAGTGCTCGGTGGGGTAGCCGATGGTCTCAACCTAAAGTATTACCCCCGTCGTCCATCTGGCAGCACAGGAGGCGTGATCGTCTCACCTGTTGGCGAGGACAATCCTAGGTTGAGCAGCACAGTCAACCTAGCCGCCGTGCTAAACATAGAGCTGGACCATGCATTAGACGAGCTGAGTAGGGCTCGTGCTGAGATCGCCCAGCTACGGGCTGAGCGCGTGGAGCATCGCCACCTGGAGGATGGCTCCCCCGCTCCCGTCGGGACTCAGCACCTGTACCGCTCACCTCGGCGTGGACACCAGGCTTATGGCGACCCCGACTGCAAGACCAAAATAAATTTAGAACCATAGATCGTCAGTGTTGGGTCCTGTAATGAAAGTTTAAAGATAGAAGTCTTAGTCTTAGTCATAGTCTCGGTCTTACCTTTAGTTAGTCTTAGTTAGACAGGATAGTTTGCTTATCCTGTGCTTTTATGTTTGTCATGATGAACTATGTTGGATTTGGATCTTTGTAATGACTGTTACCAGAGTGTGGGCGTCCCCTGCACCTTGGTTTACCTGTTAAATGTTAATGAAGTTAGCTATCTAGTTGGGAAGCCTTTTTATTCCACTTTCCTCTTTATCTGAGAAGCTATGTTGGTCTGTGTTAGAGATCAGTGAAGATGTTCATCTGTTCAGTGTTGAGGAAGAACTCTATACTCTTTTCTTATGCTGCAAGTTGCAAGATCAGTTCTGATGTGTGATTGCATTCTGTAGATGTCAAACAACAGGCGCGGAGGAGGAAGGCGTGCTCAGCAGGAGCATGCAGCCCCGCAGGATGAGGCACCCCAGCAACAACAGCTGCCACCACCGCCCCCGATGACCATCGAGTAGATGTTCCTAATGCAGACTCAGGCAGTTCAAGCCATCGGTCAGACTCTGGCCGCCATTCAGCAGCAGCAACAGCAGCCACCACCTCAGCCTCAGATGCCTTAGATGCCCAGGGACAAGCGTGCTGAATTCCTGAGAGGTCATCCCCCAGTGTTCGCTCATTCTTCTGACCCCATGGATGCTGAAGATTGGCTGCGCACTATGGAGCAGGAGTTGCACACCGCTCAGTGTGATGGCAGGGAGAAAGTTCTGTATGGTCCCCGTCTGTTGAGAGGAGCAGCCTAGTCTTGGTGGGAGTCTTATCTCGCCACCCATGCCAACCCCGACACCATCACCTAGGAAGAATTTAGAGATAGCTTCCGTTAGTACCATGTTCTTGCAGGTCTGATGACAGTGAAGAAGGAGGAGTTCCTGGCACTCAAGCAAGGGTCAATGTCTATTAGTGAGTACCGAGACAAGTTTCTGTAACTGTCTCGCTATGCTCCTGAAGATGTCAACACCGATGCCAAGCGACAGAATCGTTTCTTGAGAGGCTTGGTTGACCCTGTGCAGTATCAGCTGATGAATCATACCTTCCCCACATTTTAGCACCTGATTGACAGAGCAATCATGACAGAGAGGAAGCGCAAAGAGATGGAGGATCGCAAGCGCAAGATCAGTGGACCCCAGCTTGGGAGCAGCAATCGCCCTCGTTTCTCAGGCAACCCACCTCAGCAGTTCAAGCAGAACCAGCATCCACCTCAGCAGCAGCAGTTCCAAAAGCAGTACCCTCAGCACCAGCAGCCGAATCGTCAGAATAATCAATCAGGAGGAGGTCAGTTCCAGAGGCAGAATCAGCAGGCGCCTCGTCTTCCTGCCCCAACAAACCAGCAGAACAGTCAAGCAGCACCAGTTCAAGGCGGAAGCAGGGCATGTTTCCACTGTGGAGAGCAAGGCCAATGGGTGATGCAATGTCCGAAGAAGGTAGCCTAGCAGCAGTCAGGCCCTAATGCCCTAGCAAAGCAGAATGTGTCTCAGCCGGGAGCAGGCAACCACTCTTAGCCACGCTACAACCATGGGAGACTGAACCATTTGGAAGCTGAAGCAGTTCAGGAAACCCCCGGCATGATAGTAGGTATGTTTCCAGTCGACTCCCATATTGCAGAAGTGTTATTTGATACTGGCGCAACGCATTCATTTGTTACTGCATCATGGGTAGAAGCACATAATCTTCCAATAACTACCATGTTGACACCCATTCAAATTGACTCAGCCGGTGGTAGAATTCGAGTCGATAGCATTTGCTTGAATCTAAGTGTGGAAATAAGGGGGATAGCGTTTCCCACTAATCTCATAGTAATGGGTACTCAGGGAATAGATGTCATCCTAGGGATGAATTGGCTAGATAAGTACCAGGCAGTTATCAGTTGTGATAAGAGGACAATCAAGCTGATGTCCCCAATAGGAGAAGAGGTGGTGACCGAGTTAGTCCCGCCTGAGCTAAGGAAAGGAAGTTGTTATCAGATGGCTATTGATAGTAGTGAAGCAGATCCACTCGAGATTATCAAGGTTGTGTCCGAGTTCCCAGATGTGTTTCCAAAGGACTTACCAGGCATGCCACCCGATCGAAAAGTTGAGTTTGCCATAGAGCTTCTTCCTGGAACTGCCCCCATCTTTAAGAGACCTTATAGAGTATCTGGACCAGAGTTAGTTGAGCTTAAGAAGCAGATCGATGAGCTGTCAGAGAAAGGTTACATCCGACCAAGCACCTCGCCTTGGGCCGCCCCTGTCCTATTCGTGGAGAAGAAAGATGGCACTAGGAAGATGTGCATCGATTATCGAGCTCTGAATGAGGTCACAGTTAAGAACAAGTACCCTTGCCCAGAATAGAAGATCTGTTCGACCAGTTGAGAGGAGCCAGCATGTTTTCAAAGATAGACCTGACGTCAGGTTATCACTAGCTTAGAATCCGACCCTCAGACATTCCGAAGACGACATTCATTACCAAGTATGGGTTGTATGAGTTCAGTGTGATGTCTTTTGGCCTAACAAATGCACCATCCTTCTTCATGAATCTGATGAACAGTGTATTCATGGATTATCTTGACAAGTTTGTGATGGTATTTATTGATGATATTCTGATAATTCTCAAAGCGAAGCAGAGCATGCGGATCATTTGAGGATGGTATTGCAGAGATTGCAAGAGCACCAGCTGTATGCAAAGTTGAGCAAGTGCGAGTTATGGATTGATGAAGTCCTGTTCTTGGGTCACATAATCAACAAAGAACGATTGACTATGGATCCGAAGAAAGTGGCAGACATTCTGAACTAGAAAGCGCCAATAGATGCTTGAGGAATCAAGAGTTTTATTGGAATGGCTGGATATTATCGGCGATTCATTGAAGGGTTTTTGAAGATTGCGAAACCAATGACAGCTTTGCTAGGCAACAAAGTCGAGTTCAAGTGGACCTAGAAATGTCAAGAGGCCTTCGAAGCACTGAAAGAGAAGTTGACTACAACACTTGTCCTAGTCTTGCCAGATGTGCATAAACCCTTCTCAGTGTATTGCGATGCTTGTTACACTGGTTTGGGATGTGTGTTGATGCAAGAGGGAAGAGTTGTGGCTTACTCGTCCCGACAGCTGAAGGTTCATGAGAAGAATTATCCAATCCATGACCTAGAGTTGGCAGCAGTGGTTCACGCACTGAAGACATGGAGGCACTATCTGTATGGGCAGAAATGTGATGTTTACACAGACCACAAGAGTCTGAAGTACATATTCACTCAGTCGAAGTTGAATATGAGGCAACGAAGATTGTTAGAGTTGATCAAAGACTATGAATTGGAGATTCATTACCATCCAGGCAAAGTGAACGTAGTGGCAGATGCTTTGAGCAGGAAGAGTCAAGTCAATATGATGGTCACTCATCCGATGCCTTATGAGTTGGCCAAAGAGTTTGACAGGCTGAGTCTCGGGTTTCTGAATAATATGCAAGGAGTAACAGTTGAGTTAGAGCCCACTTTAGAGCGGAAAATCAAAGAAGCACAGAAGAATAATGAGAAGATCAGTGAGATCCGGCGGCTGATTCTAGAAGCAGAGGTAAAGACTTTCGGGAAGATGCAGAAGGTGTGATATGGTTCAAGGACCGCTTGTGCGTTCCCGATGTCCAGTCTATTCGGGAATTGATCCTTAAGGAAGCTCATGAGACAGCTTATTCTATACACCCCGAAAGTGAAAAGATGTATCAGGATCTGAAGAAGAAATTCTGGTGGTACGGAATGAAGAGGGAAATCGCAGAGCACGTGGCAATGTGTGATAGTTGTCAAAGGATCAAGGCAGAGCATGAGAAGCCAGCTGGGTTGTTGCAGCCGTTGCAAATCCCTCAGTGGAAATGGGATGAAATCGGGATGGATTTCATAGTCGGATTGCCTCGCACTCGAGCCGGCTATGATTCCATTTGGGTAGTAGTGGACCGCTTAACCCAGTCAGCCCACTTCATACCTGTCAAGACCAACTACAGCAGTGCAGTGTTGGCAGAGTTGTACATGTCACGGATCGTTTGTCTTCATGGTGTGCCAAAGAAGATAGTGTCAGACAGAGGAACGTAGTTCACCTCTCATTTCTGGCAGCAATTGCACGAAGCCTTGGGTACACATCTGAATTTCAGTTCAGCCTATCATCCGCAGACAGATGGTCAGACCGAAAGAACTAATCAAATCCTTGAAGACATGTTGAGAGCTTGTGCGTTGCAAGATCAGTCCGGATGGGACAAGAGGTTACCTTATGCAGAGTTCTCCTATAACAACAGTTACCAGGCCAGCTTGAAGATGTCACCATTCCAGGCGCTTTATGGAAGAAGTTGTAGAACCCCGTTGCAATGGGATCAGCCTGGAGAAAAGCAAGTGTTTGGGCCAGATATTTTGCTTGAAGCTGAAGAGAACATCAAGATGGTTTGAGAGAACCTGAAGATAGCGCAATCAAGGCAGCAAAGTTATACAGACACAAGAAGAAGAGAGCTGAGTTTCGAAGTTGGAGATTTTGTCTATTTGAAAGTTTCGCCTATCAGAGGAGTCAAAAGATTCGAAGTCAAAGGCAAGCTAGCACCCCATTACATAGGTCCATATCAGATTCTCGCAAGGCGTGGAGAAGTGGCCTATGAGCTCAGTCTGCCAGAAAATTTGTCTGCTGTGCATAATGTCTTTCATGTGTCTCTGTTGAGGAAATGTCTACATGTGCCAGAAGAGCAGTTACTAGTGGAGGGTCTCGAAGTCCAAGAAGACCTGACCTATATTGAGAAGCCAACGCAAATCATTGAGACTACGGACAGAGTCACCCGAAGGAAGACTATCAGAATGTGCAAAAGTCAGATGGGGTCATCACTCCGAAGAGGAAGCAACGTGGGAGCGTGAAGATGATCTGATGGCTAAATATCCTAAACTCTTTGCGAGCCAACCTTGAATCTCGAGGGCGAGATTCTTTTAAAGGGGATAGGTTTGTAATGCCCCGAATTTTGGAGTTGAATATTTTTTTTCTTTTTCCTTCACTCATCAAATTCGGGCGTCACCTCTCCTATTCTTTCTCTTCTTCTCGCCATGCCTCGTTCTTTCTCAAAATTCTAAAGAGAGTTAACTCTATGTCGTGTAATAATAAATCCTAGAGGTGGATTTCTTTGGTTATTGCATCATGCCAAGACACACATCAATTTCCCTCGTGTGTAATTGCTTGGTTTCCATAAAGTATGCACTTAGTAGAAGATTATAGCTAAATAGGAAATAGGAAAATGAAAATAGAAAGAACCCCCCCTCTCTCCTAGGCCGGCTTCCTAGCGTGGCCCAGCCAGCCAGCCCCCCGCGCGGCCTAGCCGAACCCCCCCCCACGCGCTTTCGACCTGCTGCGCGGCCCAGCCGCCAGCGCCCAGCGCGCTCGCCCGGTCGGTGCGGGAGGGTGGCTGCCCAGCAGCCGCCGCCCCCCAGTGGGGCCCACCCGTAAGTCTCAGCGAAATCGCCCCCTGTTCATCTCCCTCTCCCCCACGACGCGCATTTCTCTCTCCCCCGCGTGGTCCACTGCCCTACGTTTCTTTCTCCTCTCCCCATCGCTCTCGTCGTCGCGAACCGCTGCCGTCGCGTCCATCCGCTCGGCCCCCGTCCCGCAGTGAGCCTCGCCTCCCTCTCCTCCCTCGTCCCTCCCCTCCCTGGTTTCCCTCGCGTGTGGTCGGATGGCTCGCGGCTCGGCGCGACCGAAGCTTAGCCATGGCGCACGGCCCGCGGCCCTAGCGTCCCGCGCAGCCCTCCCCCTCGCTTCCCCGTCGCGACGTGGCCTGGCCTCGGCGCGGTGCGTGTGGAGCCCCGCCGTGGCTCGTCCTGCGCATGGTGCCCCCGGCGAGGCTCACTACACTCGTGGCCCGGCCATGGCGCGCGGCCCTGGCGGCTCCGGCGTGCGGCCCCCTCGCGCTCCCGCGGTGCGTGGCCCGGCGCGGACCGCTCGGCGTGCTGCCTCGGTGTGGCGCGCTCGCTCGTGTCCCCTGCAGCCTGGCGCGACCTGGCTCATGGCCATGGCATGCAGTCGGCCCTAGCGCAGATGCCCTTCGTGCGGACGCCTCGTCTCGGCCCCTCCATGGCGCGCGCGACTCCTCCCTCCCCACGGCGGCGCGCCTGCCCAGCCTCGGCGTGCGGCTCCCCCTGCCCCGGCCCCGCGTTCGCGCAGTGACCCGGTGCCCTCGGCGTGGCGTGGTCTCGCCCCTCCGCTCGCATCCCCCTGGCCTCGTTCGTGGCTGGCGCGTGACTGGAGCTTGCGGCGCGATGTGCATCCCGCGTAGCTCGGCGTGCCCGGCGCGGCCGTCCGCGGCGCCCATAGCACGACTGCTCGCAGTCGACCCCCGGTGCGGCCTGCTCGCGGCGCGCGGCCTCCCCCGCGCCCCATGGCGCGGCTTGTCGTGTCCAGCGCTGCTAACTTGCCCGCGGCTCGCTTGCATACGACACGCACGCATGGCCAGCTTGACGGCTTACTCAACCAACGCGACCAAGCGCGTGGCAACCCCATGCACAGAGGCTTGTGGCGTTGTTCGCGTGACGACAACATGTTTTAGTTCCCTTTTTATGCGTAGTGTCGCGCGGCGACTCCTCGCACCACTTAAAATTGCTAGTACTAATTGAATTATGTCAGAAAGTGACATGTTAACTAAGCGTGGAATTAATTATGATTAGATAATAACTATATTTGCACCTACATTAAATATCGGTTAGTATAACTACATGAAATTAAGTGGTTAAGTTCATTCTTTTACTTAGCATGAGTATAATGAGTTGTCGACTGTAATAATGGTTATGTTATTCTTACTACTCATACGGTCGTAAGCGCTAGCTATATGTCGGGTGTATGATTATTGGATTCAATTCTTTGTATGGTGTACTGTTTACTTTCTGATTTGAGATATGGATGTATGTTTGCGCTCGCATAGATAACGGTCTGGTTGAGGAGTCCGAAGAACCCGCAGGAGAAGGCCCTGAGCAGCAGCTGGTTGGTGGAGGCAAGTGTCCCTTGACCCACTTATGTCCTATACATTCCCTAATTCAATTTATGCATTTACACAGTTTATACCTAAGGATTTACTAGCTTTTGTTATCCATGTCCTTGCTTACCTATTTGGGTTGGATTATTATGGTTTAGCTTTATGCTAGTGCTTAACATTAATCAATGAACATGATGAGATTTATCTATGATACGTTGTTTTCCTTCTTATTTATGATGATATACTTGTGACATTTAAGGGGACTCGAGCGGTTTCTCGAGTACTGTAATACTCAAAGTTGTATACAAAGAGTAATAGAGAGAGCTCCTCATTTTGTGTGCCTCATTTGCATCATGAAAAGAGCATACACAGAATTTAGAGATGAATTAAGACAAATGATAAAAAAATAATAATAAATAAATATAATAATATGCATCATGTTGGAGTTTTTATTGGTTGTGCATTAAATAAAATAATAATGTTAATAATAATAATAATAAATCTAAAGGTTGAATTGATCCCTAAATTAAAATTTAGGGTTTTGGAAACGAGAAGAAGAAAAATGATATGAAAAATATAAATAATATACATAAATAAATATATCCAGAACCAATACCCCTAATTCACAAATATAAGTTGTAGTGATGAACCATAGATGTTTGAATTCAAATTTAAACTTGGAAATAGAGAAAATGGGATAGAAAATAAAATAGAAAAGAAAAGAAAAGCCAGTTGGGCCGCCTGCCTCAATTTGGCCTAGCAGAGACGACTTCCGTCGGCCCAAACCCCCCCCCACACCGCGCGTGCCTTGTGTCTCTGGGGCGTGGGGCCCTTTTGTCAGCCGGGTGTTCCCTCGCGCCAGTCACCTCCAGGCGGGGCCCACAGGTCTTCTTCCCTAGACTCGCTCTCGGGCGCGATAGGCGCGCGCACCAGCTCTTCGGTAGACTGACCACGCGGGCCGCTGCGCAGTCTCTCCATCGGCGCTAACCCGTCGGGCCCCCTTGCCAGCCTCACTCCGTACCGCGCGGTCACCGCCAGATGGGCCATCCGGCGCTGTAGATCTTCCCCGTGGCGCGCGGGCGGCTGAAGCTAAAGACCCGGCGCCATTCTTGATGGTTGTTACAACAGCCGGGCGCGTCCGACCTTGTCGGGCTATAAAGCCGCGCACGTGGCGTTCCTCTCCTCCCTTCCATAGAGCCCTAACCTCCGCCGCCATGCAGTAATAGCACGAGCTCGAGAGCACGGAGTGAGAGAGCATCGAGCGCAGTAAGCCGCCGCACGTGGGCGTCGGTTCACCGTCGGCCAGACCACCTTGGATTGCGTCCGACGACTTCTGCAGGTGTGAGGGAGGGTGGCCGAAACTGTGCCACTAGGAATTCTTTGCCAGCGCCGCCTAATTGCTCGACGGAGCATTAGCTTCCGCTGTGGTGTCGCCCCGTGCCGTGGATAACTCGCCTTCGTGCCCGATTCTCGGTAATTTCTCCCCTCATGTGTTCGTTGTTGCCATCTCTTCGAGTAGCAGGGGTCAATTGGGGTTCTGGCCTGATTATTGCGCCGGGTAAATTTCTCCGGCGAGTGCTCCGCCGTTGGGGGGGACGGCGTCGGCGTCGTCTGTCTTGTTTTGGGGAGAAACACCTCAACCATTGGATCCAGGGGCAACGAGTAGGATTAGATCATAGGGACCCCTTTGTGTGATTAGATCGTGACCATCGGTTGGTCGATCGACGATCCGCGCTGGTTCTGGATCTCATTAAATCATGGGCGTTGATTTCGGATCGGGCGGTTGGCGTTGCATACCGTTTCGTCATGCTAGCGAAATAATCATGGCCGTCCGCTGTTGATCCCGCGGCCAGGATAACCACATACCCCTTCGGGCAGTCCATTTTGCATAAGAGACCCTGTAGTTAATTGAAATTAACACGCCGTCCTCACCAGTGGCGCTCAGAGTCTTAGGAATATTTGCACGTTGGCTCCTGCGCTTACCAGAAATTGACGCCCACTCCAGGGAATTATAAAACCAGAGAAAATAAACCAGAAATGTATTTTTAGTACAAAAATAATTGCTGAAACTTGTTTAAATTGTAGAAAATGCATATGAACACCAAATTTAATGATTCCAGTTCCTGTGATCTCATTTTAATGTCTAGATTATTATTGTATATTCTATTTGCATGTTTGATGTGATGTTAATTTATGCTATGCTATGTATGTATTGTATTGATGCGAATAGACGAGCAAGCCACTGTGGAATCTGAGGTTCAACAAGTAGAGACTGCTGAGCAGGAGCTCATTAAAGGCAAGTTGTGCCCTTGATCACTTCTTTTACCCATTCATGTTCTTATTATTCATAATGATCTGCATAGGATAATTTTGCTGGGACCCAATAGGATACCCTAGATTTGACTATTTTTATACCTTGTTTCACCACTGGTTTTACTACTAAACTTTTGGGTAGTACATGCTATTGCTTTATGTGGCTTTGGGTATAGAGATATTCATCACTCATTTTTACACTTGTTATTATCTATTTCATTATTTTCTGTTCATTATAAGATCATTATGTTAATGGGAACATGGAGAACCACCCGGGAAAACATTGCTACCACAAGGGTTTAATGGGACGCCCTTGGCTGATTAACTAGGAAAGCTAGTGGAGGGCTACCTTACCCGAAAGGGGCAAGGGCAGTAGGGGAGTGGTCAGTGTAGGGAGGTCCTTGGGTTGATTTTGCTGCGATGGCGGTCAGACAAGAACCCTGCACTGGAGCTTCCTATAAACTGTAGCGGGTAGTCTGAAGCTAGTGGAACTTTGTAAAGGCCTCGTAGTGGTACCCTGCCTCGCTTCCTTGGTAGAGGTGTATGGAGTCTGATCAACTCCGTGGCAAATGGGTAACACGACTTGTGGGTAAAGATGCGCAACCTCTGTAGAGTGTAAAACTGGTATACTAGCCGTGCTCACGGTCAAGAGCGGCTCGGACACTCACATGATTAATTTATGGAACTTAAACTTAATTTGTCATATCATTGCATTTGGGATTATTTTACTATTACTTTTACTTAATATTACTATGGTTTGGTATTCACTTACACTTAGTAATTGCTAATAAAATTTTGACCAACTTGTAAAAGCAATGCTCAGCTTCAGCCTCTATTCCATTGATCAGCCTTACACTTCATGAACTCCCACCTTTGGTGAGTTCATGCCACATTATTCCCCACGACTTGTTGAGCTATGAACGTATGTGAGCTCACTCTTGCTGTCTCACACCCCCCCCCACAGGAGAAGAACAGGTGGTTCAGGAGGAGCCACAGGGCGAGGAGTTTGATCTGATCTAGGTGGCGTTTCTCAGTTGACATTTGCGCCGACGATCCTTAGTTCGTTTTATATTCATTATTTTATTTTGTAATAAGTCTTCCGCTATGTAATAAATACTCTGATGTTTTATGACATTTATCTCTATACACTCTGTTATTATATATGTTGTCTTCTTTGGCGCATGTATGAGATGCACCCGACTTTGTTCCTTAAAGCCCGGGTGTGACAGAAGTGGTATCAGAGGAAATGTTGACTGTAGGACGAAACCTAGACAGAAATGGACAAAACCCTTACCTACTTATCTTATTCTAATTCTTTCTATACTTATCTTGATCCTGTCTCACCTTCTACTGTTCTACTCTGATCATTCTTACCTTTTCTACTCTAAGACAAGAAGGATTTCACGCCTTGGAATCCTACACTTATGGTCTTTTCAGAGATAGGGAACCTCAGACGAAAATAAAACTATTTTCTCTATTTTAAAAATGTTGGTTGATTGTTCTGATGAAAAATGTCTGATTTGCTTCTTTGATTGATTGAAGTATTATAGATGGACATCTTAGCATGTACCATCATAAGGTATTAGCTTTAGTGGTTAACACATTAATCTGCTTAGCTAATAAATCCCCCAAAATAACATGATTTGTAATTACTGCCTTGTCTACTGCTCTTTCTTACCATATGTATCTAACTCAGATGGTCAATACCAGGAGGGGTGGTGGAATTGATTTTCCTCCTAACCGACACACTCGAAGGATATATAGACAACCTCAGCCACAGCCTGCAGAGATGAATCCTCCTAATCCTCCACCAGGCGGAGTTGACCCACTGGTTGCTGCTCAGATGGCGGTGATGCAGCAAATGGCGGACACTATGGCTGATATGCGTGCCCAGATGCAGCAAGAACGCCAGGAAATGCGTCAAGAAAGAGAAGATATACGCCAGGAGTTGCACCAGGAGAGAGATGAGATACGCTAAGAAAGGAGGGCGCAACAACAGTTGCTGCAACAACAACTTCAACAGCAGCAGCAACAGCAACAAGTGCCATTGCCTCCACCACCACCACCAGTTCCACCTCGTGATAAGCACCGGGAGTTTATGAGTCATAAGCCACCGACCTTCGCCAGTTCGCCAGATCCACTTGATGCAGACGATTGGTTGAAGTCAATTGAGAAGATGCTGAATATTGCACAATGCACTGACCGGGAGAAGGTTTTATATGCTTCTGGACGTCTGACTGGTCCTGCTGCTGACTGGTGGGATTCTTATACTGCTGCCCACGATGCTGCTGATACTATTACTTGGGCAGAGTTCAGTACACAATTCAGGAACTACCATATTCCAGCTGGTATGATAAAGATCAAGAAGAAGGAGTTTCTGTCATTAAAGCAAGGCAACATGTCGGTCAGCGAGTACAGAGACAAATTTATTCAGCTGTCGAGATATGCTTCGGAGGAAGTTGCTGAGGATGAGAGGAAGCAGGAGCACTTCATTGAAGGACTTAATGGACCCTTGCAGTATGCACTGGTTGCGCACACCTTTCCATCCTTTCAGAGGCTACTGGATAAGGCTCTTGCTATTGAACACAAGCGTGTTCAACTGGGTGATTTGAAGAGAAAGGCTATCTCGCAAGGACAGGGTAGCAGCAGTGTTCGTCCTCGTTACAGTTCACCACAGGGTACACCGACTCGACCCGGAGGACCGCGCCCAGTTCAGCAATCACCACTGAGGACTCCACCTCCTCGACAGGCTACCCCCACTGGCACCCTGACAAAGTTTGCAGGACAGAGTCCGGGCACTACGTGTTTCAAGTGTGGGAAGACTGGTCATTATGCAAATGTCTGCCCACAGAGGATTGCTACTACTCCAGTTCAGAACAAGCAACAGACCCCTGGCAAGGGATATTCTATAGCCAGGGTGAATCAAGTCAGCGTTGATGATACTCCTGATGGTGGTGACCTCGTACTTGGTATGTTTTATGTTAATGCAATTCCTGCAACCATATTATTTGATTCTGGTGCTACACATTCATTCATGTCTGCTAGATATGCCAACACCAATGAAATACCACTGCTAAATATGAGAAAACCCATGATAGTAATTACACCTAAAGGGCCTGTTGAGGCGAATCAAATGACACGTAGATTGACATTAACCATTATGGGTAGAGAATTTGGAGCTACTGCTATAATATTAGAGTCAAGCAGTATAGATCTGATCCTTGGTATGTCATGGCTAAGAAAGGCAAAGGCTGTTATAGCATGTGGTAGAGGTACCGTAGAGCTCACTACCACTAAAGGGGAAAGATTTCAAGTTAATATTGCAGTAACCTCCTCATCCATGCGTGCAATGTTCTTTATGCCTGAGGAGTTTGTTGGTAACAACATCCGGGTGGTTAGAGATTTTCCGGATGTCTTTCCAGAGGAGTTACCAGGGATGCCACCTGATAGAGAAGTTGAATTTGTTATTGATCTCTTACCTGGAACTGCCCCTATTTCTAAACGGCCATACAGAATGTCCGTAGAGGAGTTGAAGGAACTTAAGAAGCAGTTGACGGAGTTACAAGAGGCCGGCTACATTCGTCCGAGTTCCTCACCTTGGGGAGCACCGGTTCTATTTGTACAGAAGAAGGATGGATCCCAACGGATGTGTGTGGACTATAGATCACTTAATGATGTTACTGTGAAGAACAAGTATCCGTTGCCCTGTATTGAGGATCTATTTGATCAGATGAGAGGTGCTAGGGTATTCTCGAAGATTGATCTCCGATCGGGATACCATCAGATGAGAATTAGACCATCGGATATTCCCAAGACAGCTTTCTCGACTCGATATGGATTATATGAGTTCACTGTTATGTCATTTGGATTAATTAATGCACCAGCTTATTTTATGAACTTGATGAATAAGGTGTTTATGGAGTATTTGGATAGATTCGTCGTGGTATTCATCGACGATATTCTTATTTATTCTCAGAGTGATAGCGATCATGAGGAACATCTGAGGTTGGTGCTACAGAAGTTGCGAGATAATCAACTCTACGCTAAGTTCAGCAAGTGCGAGTTTTGGATTGACAAGGTGCCATTCCTTGGTCATATTATTTCTAATGGAGGAATAGCAGTGGATCCTGCTAAAGTGAAGGAGATAATGGAGTGGAGAGTGCCCACTACAGTTACTGAGGTTCGGAGTTTCTTGGGACTCGCAGGATATTATCGGAGATTTATTGAAGGGTTCTCTAAAATTGCTAAGCCTATAACATCGCTTTTGGAAAAAGGAAGAGAATTTAAGTGGGATGAGAAGTGCCAAGAAAGCTTTGATCAGTTGAAGGAGAGATTGATGTCACAACCAGTGTTGGTTATGCCAGACTTACAGAAAGGATTTGACATTTATTGTGATGCATGTGGCCAAGGACTTGGATGTGTGCTTATGCAAGAAGGTCATGTGATTGCCTATGCATCTCGTCAGTTGCGAAAACATGAATTGAACTACCCCACTCATGACTTAGAGCTGGCTGCCGTTGTGCATGCACTTAAGATTTGGAGACACTACATTATGGGAACTAAGTGTCAAGTGTACACGGATCATAAGAGTTTGAAGTATATATTCACTCAGAAGGATCTCAACCTTAGGCAACGCCGTTGGTTGGAGCTCATTAAGGATTATGATTTGGAGATTCACTATCACCCGGGCAAGGCAAATTTGGTTGCAGATGCCTTGAGTCGGAAGGAGCATGTTCACTCCGCTTTTGTAGTCCAGCTACCCGATGAACTAGCAAAAGATTTTGAGAGACTCAATTTGGGAATTGTTACACACACTGAAGGAGTTACCATCGAGTTGGAACCTACCTTGGAGCAAGAGATTCGTAAAGGTCAGGTTGGTGATGCTAAAATTCAAGAGATTAAGGATCTTATTACGGAAGGTCAAGTTCCGGAATTCATGGAGGATGAGCAAGGTACTATATGGTTCAAAGATCGGATATGTGTTCCAGAGATTGGTAGCCTCCGTGAGACTATATTGAAGGAAGCCCATGAATCTGATTATTCTATCCACCCTGGTAGCACTAAGATGTATCAGGATTTGAAGCAAAAGTATTGGTGGTATGGACTGAAAAGAGATGTTGCTGCACATGTGGCTAAGTGTGATGTGTGTCAAAGAGTCAAGGCCGAACATCAAAGACCCGCTGGACTATTGCACCCATTGAAGATACCTGAGTGGAAATGGGAAGAAATTGGTATGGATTTTATTGTTGGACTACCCCGCACCCCTGCTGGGTATGACTCTATTTGGGTAATTGTGGACAGATTGACAAAAGTGGCTCATTTTATACCTGTGAGGACTAATTATACGGGAGCCAAGCTAGCAGAATTGTATATGACTCGGATAGTTTGCCTACATGGAGTACCTAAGAAGATCGTGTCTGATCGAGGATCACAGTTCACTTCTCGATTTTGGAAGAAGTTGCATGAGAGCTTGGATACAAAGTTGAATTTTAGTTCAACCTACCATCCTCAGACTGATGGGCAGACTGAGAGGACTAACCAAGTGCTGGAGGATATGCTAAGAGCTTGTGCTCTTAAACATGGTGGAAGTTGGGAGAAGAGCTTACCATATGCAGAGTTCTCTTATAATAATAGCTATCAGGCCAGTTTGAAGATGTCACCGTTTGAGGCTCTGTATGGCAGAAAATGCAGGACACCACTGTATTGGGATCAAACTGGTGAAAGACAGTTCATTGGGCCTGAGCTTATTCAAGAGGCAGAAGAACAAGTTCGAATGATAAGAGAAAATTTGAGAATTGCACAATCCAGGCAAAAGAGCTATGCTGATAATAGGAGAAGATTACTGGAGTTTAAGGTGGGTGATCATGTCTATTTGAAGGTGTCACCACTCCGGGGTATGAGGAGATTTAAAGTTAAAGGAAAGTTGTCCCCTCGCTTCATTGGACCTTTCTTGATCTTAAAGCGAGTGGGAGAAGTTGCATATCAACTAAAGTTACCCGATCATCTGTCAGATGTACATGATGTGTTTCATGTGTCCCAGCTAAAGAAGTGCCTCAGGGTACCTGAGGAGCAGTTACCAATGGAGGACCTTAGTGTGCAAGATGATCTGACATATACTGAGTACCCTATCAAGATTCTGGACACTTTGACTCGAGTTACAAGAAATAAGGTGATCAAGATGTGCAAAGTGCAATGGAGTCACCACGGTGAAGATGAAGCAACTTGGGAAAGAGAAGAAGAGCTTCGTATAGATTTTCCCCATCTTTTCCCTAGATCTTCTTAAATCTCGAGGACGAGATTATTTTTAAGGGGGTAGGATTTGTAATACTCAAAGTTGTATACAAAGAGTAATAGAGAGAGCTCCTCATTTTGTGTGCCTCATTTGCATCATGAAAAGAGCATACACAGAATTTAGAGATGAATTAAGACAAATGATAAAAAATAATAATAAATAAATATAATAATATGCATCATGTTGGAGTTTTTATTGGTTGTGCATTAAATAAAATAATAATGTTAATAATAATAATAAATCTAAAGGTTGAATTGATCCCTAAATTAAAATTTAGGGTTTTGGAAACGAGAAGAAGAAAAACGATATGAAAAATATAAATAATATACATAGATAAATATATCCAGAACCAATACCCCTAATTCACAAATATAAGTTGTAGTGATGAACCATAGAAGTTTGAATTCAAATTTAAACTTGGAAATAGAGAAAATGGGATAGAAAATAAAATAGAAAAGAAAAGAAAAGCCAGTTGGGCCGCCTGCCTCAATTTGGCCCAGCAGAGACGACTTCCGTCGGCCCAACCCCCCCCCCCCACACCGCGCGCGCGCCTTTTGTCTCTGGGGCGTGGGGCCCTTTTGTCAGCCGGGTGTTCCCTCGCGCCAGTCACCTCCAGGCGGGGCCCACAGGTCTTCTTCCCCAGACTCGCTCTCGGGCGCGATAGGCGCGCGCACCAGCTCTTCGGTAGACTGACCACGCGGGCCGCTGCGCAGTCTCTCCATCGGCGCTAACCCATCGGGCCCCCTTGCCAGCCTCACTCCGTACCGCGCGGTCACCGCCAGATGGGCCATCCGGCGCTGTAGATCTTCCCCGTGGCGCGCGGGCGGCTGAAGCTAAAGACCCGGCGCCGTTCTCGATGGTTGTTACAACAACCGGGCGCGTCCGACCTTGTCGGGCTATAAAGCCGCGCACGTGGCGCTCCTCTCCTCCCTTCCCATAGAGCCCTAACCTCCGCCGCCATGCAGTAATAGCACGAGCTCGAGAGCACGGAGTGAGAGAGCATCGAGCGCAGTAAGCCGCCGCGCGTGGGCGTCGGTTCACCGTCGGCCAGACCACCTTGGATTGCGTCCGACGACTTCTGCAGGTGTGAGGAAGGGTGGCCGAAACTGTGCCACTAGGAATTCTTTGCCAGCGCCGCCTAATTGCTCGACGGAGCATTAGCTTCCGCTGTGGTGTCGCCTCGTGCCGTGGATAACTCGCCTTCGTGCCCGATTCTCGGTAATTTCTCCCCTCATGTGTTCGTTGTTGCCATCTCTTCGAGTAGCAGGGGTCAATTGGGGTTCTGGCCTGATTATTGCGCCGGGTAAATTTCTCCGGCGAGTGCTCCGCCGTTGGGGGGACGGCGCCGGCGTCGTCTGTCTTGTTTGGGGCAGAAACACCTCAACCGTTGGATCCGGGGGCAACGAGTAGGATTAGATCATAGGGACCCCTTTGTGTGATTAGATCGTGACCATCGGTTGGTCGATCGACGATCCGCGCTGGTTCTGGATCTCATTAAATCATGGGCATTGATTTCGGATCGGGCGGTTGGCGTTGCATACCGTTTCGTCATGCTAGCGAAATAATCATGGCCGTCCGCTGTTGATCCCGCGGCCAGGATAACCACATAGCCCTTCGGGCAGTCCATTTTGCATAAGAGACCCTGTAGTTAATTGAAATTAACCCGCCGTCCTCACCAGTGGCGCTCAGAGTCTTAGGAATATTTGCACGTTGGCCCCTGCGCTTACCAGAAATTGACGCCCACTCCAGGGAATTATAAAACCAGAGAAAATAAACCAGAAATGTATTTTTAGTACAAAAATAATTGCTGAAACTTGTTTAAATTGTAGAAAATGCATATGAACACCAAATTTAATGATTCCAGTTCCTGTGATCTCATTTTAATGTCTAGATTATTACTGTATATTCTATTTGCATGTTTGATGTGATGTTAATTTATGCTATGCTATGTATGTATTGTATTGATGCGAATAGACGAGCAAGCCACTATGGAATCTGAGGTTCAACAAGTAGAGACTGCTGAGCAGGAGCTCATTGAAGGCAAGTTGTGCCCTTGATCACTTCTTTTACCCATTCATGTTCTTATTATTCATAATGATCTGCATAGGATAATTTTGCTGGGACCCAATAGGATACCCTAGATTTGACTATCTTTATACCTTGTTTCACCACTGGTTTTACTACTAAACTTTTGGGTAGTACATGCTATTGCTTTATGTGGCTTTGGGTATAGAGATATTCATCACTCATTTTTACACTTGTTATTATCTATTTCATTATTTTCTGTTCATGATAAGATCATTATGTTAATGGGAACATGGAGAACCACCCGGGAAAACAGTGCTACCACAAGGGTTTAATGGGACGCCCTTGGCTGATTAACTAGGAAAGCTAGTGGAGGGCTACCTTACCCGAAAGGGGCAAGGGCAGTAGGGGAGTGGTCAGTGTAGGGAGGTCCTTGGGTTGATTTTGCTGCGATGGCGGTCAGACAAGAACCCTGCACTGGAGCTTCCTATAAACTGTAGCGGGTAGTCTGAAGCTAGTGGAACTTTGTAAAGGCCTCGTAGTGGTACCCTGCCTCGCTTCCTTGGTAGAGGTGTATGGAGTCTGATCAACTCCGTGGCAAATGGGTAACACGACTTGTGGGTAAAGATGCGCAACCTCTGCAGAGTGTAAAACTGGTATACTAGCCGTGCTCACGGTCAAGAGCGGCTCAGACACTCACATGATTAATTTATGGAACTTAAACTTAATTTGTCATATCATTGCATTTGGGATTATTTTACTATTACTTTTACTTAATATTACTATGGTTTGGTATTCACTTACACTTAGTAATTGCTAATAAAATTTTGACCAACTTGTAAAAGCAATGCTCAGCTTCAGCCTCTATTCCATTGATCAGCCTTACACTTCATGAACTCCCACCTTTGGTGAGTTCATGCCACATTATTCCCCACGACTTGTTGAGCTATGAACGTATGTGAGCTCACTCTTGCTGTCTCACACCCCCCCCCCACAGGAGAAGAACAGGTGGTTCAGGAGGAGCCACAGGGCGAGGAGTTTGATCTGATCTAGGTGGCGTTTCTCAGTTGACATTTGCGCCGACAATCCTTAGTTCGTTTTATATTCATTATTTTATTTTGTAATAAGTCTTCCGCTATGTAATAAATACTCTGATGTTTTATGACATTTATCTCTATACACTCTGTTATTATATATGTTGTCTTCTTTGGCGCATGTATGAGATGCACCCGGCTTTGTTCCTTAAAGCCCGGGTGTGACAAGTACCTCTCCGTAAGGACCTGTTCGTTGGATGACCGCCCGGGAAAACAGTGCAACCATGAGGGTGGAATGGGACGCCCTTAGTTGAATAATTAGAGGAACCGGGACATAGTTCGCTTCACCGTCGTGCCGTTAATGGGGCTCGGTGTATGCGGCTCGCTTTGCCAAGGTTGGTTTGCCCCTTGGGGAGGAGTGCGGTACATTTAGGAAACCTAACGGGCGTCTACAGCCCCAGGGAATCTTTGTAAAGGCTACATAGTGATACCATGCTGGGTCACCTTGGTAGTGATCAATGGAGAGTCATGATCTCCGGGCAGAAAGGGAATCATGACTTGTGGGTAAAGTGTGCAACCTCTGCAGAGTGTTATGAAACTGATATATCAGCCACGCTCGCTGTTATGAGCGGCCAAGGGAGCTCCATTGATTAGTGACACTTGATCAGAGATGTTCGGATTACAGGTGGTGACGAGGATGATGGTTTTGGTTATGACTATGGTAATGGTAGGTGGTATTCTTTCCGTTTGGAAAGGGTACACCGGGTTAATAACTTGGGTTAATACTAAAACTTGGCTCTCCCTACTAGTAATAACAATCTGACCAACTAAAAGCAACTGCTTGGCTTACCCCCACATAAAGCTAGTCCACTACAGCCAAACAGGACACTTGCTGAGTATGTTGATGTGTATTCACCCTTGCTCTACACACCAAACCCCCCTTCCCCAGGTTGTCCACATTGCAACCACTGCTCAGGAGAAGATGAAGCCATGGAGGGAGACTTCCAGGAGTTCCAAGAATACGACGAGTTCTAGGCGTGGGTTAGCGGCAACCCCAGTCGGCTGCCTGTGAAGGCCGCGTGTATCTAGACTTCTTTTTCGCACTTTGATTATTGTTAAGACTATGTGGATGTCTCATACATATGATGTAATCGACTATTATTTCCCTTTTATGTTATTACTTTGAGCACTGTGTGATGATGTCCAGTTATGTAACTGCTGTGTACGTGAATTTGTGATCCTAGCACGTACATGGTTTGAATTCGGTTTGCCTTCTAAAATCGGGTGTGACACTATTGCTTTATGTGGTTTTGGGTATTGAGATACATATTATTCATGATCATAATTTTATTATCAGTTTGTTATTTACTGTTCATGATAAGATCATTGTGTTAATTGGAACATGGAGTGACCACCCGGGAAAACAGTGCTACCACAAGGGTGGTATGGGACACCCTTGGCTGACTAATTAGAAAAGCTAGTGGAGGACTACCTTACCCAAAAGGGGCAAGGGCAGTAGGGGAGTGGTCAGTGCAGGGAGGTCCTTGGATTGATTTTGGTGTGATGGCGGTCAGGTAAGGGATCCCTGCACTGGAGCTTCCTAAAAACTGTAGCGAGTTTTCTGAAGCTAGTAGAACTTTGTAAATGCCTCGTAGTGGAACCCTGCCTTGCTTCCTTGGTAGAGGTGTATGGGGTCCGGTCAACCCCGTGGCAAATGGGTAACACGACTTGTGGGTAAAGATGCGCAACCTCTGCAGAGTGTAAAACTGGTATATCAGCCGTGCTCACGGTCATGAGCAGCTCGGACCCACACATGATTAATTTATGGAACTAAATTCAATTTGTCATATGCATTGCATTGCGGGTGTTTTGTTATCACTTTTGTTCTACTACTTAATTGGGTTGGTATTTACTTATACTTAGTAACTGCTAATAAAATTTTGACCAACTTTAAAAGCAATGCTCAACTCTAACCATCCTCTTTGGTAAGCCTTACACTTCACCTGAGCTCCCACCTTTGGCGAGTTCATGCATATTATTCCCCACAACTTGTTGAGCGATGAACGTATGTGAGCTCACTCTTGCTGTCTCACACCCGCCATAGGTCAAGAACAGGTACCGTAGGATGAGGCGCATGGAGGATGCTATGACAAGTTCGTGAGAGATCTAGGTCGTCGTCTCCCAGTCAACTTTGGGGTTGCTGGATCGTTGTCTCCTTATGATGTAATTATTTATTTATTTTGTACAGAACTATTATATATTAAAGATGTGACATTCGTTTCTATACCATGATTTATCATATGTGTGAGACTTGGTCCCAGCACACTTGGTGATTATTTCGTGCCCAGGTTTTGGACCCCTAAAACCCGGGTGTGACAGAAGTGGTATCAAAGGAATGTTGACTGTAGGACGTAACCTAGATAGAAATGGACAACCACTACCTACTTACCTTTGCTACTATGATTCTTTCTAAACTTTTCTTGATCTTTTCTCATCTACTGCTACTTTACTCTGATTACTCTTACCTTATCACTTCTAAAGGCAAATGTGGATTTCACACTTTGAAATCCTGTACCTAAAGTGACTCTTAGGAATAGGATACCTAATCTTAGGAACAAAAACAAAACTATTTTTGTAGGTAACTATACGCTTGAATGCTTGTTCTTATGAAACCTGCTTGATTTGGTTCTTTGATTGAGTGTGATGGGTTGCGGAGTAATATCCACAATTGCATCTACATACATATAAGCATAAAAATATATTCGGAAAAATAGATTATCCCCCATATAAAAAAACAAATAGATCTATCTTATAGACCCATCTTACCTTAAAAAGATTTTATCTTATCCTTATAGATTCATCTTGTCCTAATAAGTATATTTATCCCACTCTAGAGTAACAACCAGGATTTAAACCAAATCAATTAGATCTTATCTAGTCCAAACTAGTCATACCAATCTAATCTAGATCATATCTAATCTAATATAATCAAATTTAATATGGGTTCCTTAAACATGTTATTTAATACTGGTGAAAAAGATTAGATCGTACTCATATAAACCTGTTTTAACCTAAATTTGGGGCCATAGACCAACTCGGCAATGAACAACAACTTGACCTACATAATAGGTTACATAACATATCCAACCAATCTAGAGCAAACAACCAAACCAGATTCTGACTAATCTCATTTAACTCATAGCCACCTACTAAACTAGCGGCTCTACCTACTTGTCACCTACAAATCTATCTTAACCACATGTTCCTAACTCGGATGATGACGTCAAGACCAGAGAATCGAAGGTGATCGACCTCATCAAGACAAGGAAGGACAGAAACCAGAAAAGATCTTTAGACAAGTCATGATCCACCAACTAGGATGAAGTCTTTGCTTACCCAGTACTTCGTACCATCATATATCCTTGCTCTAACCAAATCTCGTATTGCCTAAAAAGTGGCTAGGCATAGAAGATACCCATGCTTTCCTAATCACTTTCTAGTTAACATGAAACTTCTTATTCTTAAACTAATTAGAAACTAAAAGCTAAACTATAAATAAGGCTTTTTACATCCCTTTCTTACTAATATCGAGGACAAGATTATTTTTAAGGGGATAGAATTTGTAACGCTCTAAAATCCTATTCTGGATAAATTAAGAAAACTCATTTCATGATTTAAATAATTGTATTTTCAAATAATAGATTACATAAAAGATTCTTATGTGAATTATCCTTTGTGTTAAAGATTTATTCTCAAAAAAATAATTAAGTTAAACTACCTCTTAATATAGATTTTACATAAGAATATATATCCTTTTAAATAAATATGTGAAGAGTATAAATTTATTTTATTATACTTCGAAAATGTGGCTATATGTTTGAATTATTTTCTTTAATAAATATTATTATAAAATATCTTACATGAATTATTCCTACTAATTTTCATTTGCTTAAATGGATAAATTAATTAATAACTTTTTTGTTTGAGTTTTTGTTTGTTTCAATTTATGCTTGAAATAAAAAATTTAACTTTGCTCTAAATTAGACTTGAATTTTAAATTTAAAATAAAAGCAAAAATTATAAATACAAGCTAATATAATGGATTGATGTATGTTTGGTTGGTTTGTTTGTATACGACGACCTTTAGGTAAAGTTGATATAAATTAGGATATCGCAATAAGATATTTAAAAAAATACACTTTTCAGCTCACGTGTAACACTCAAAAAATTTAATTTAAAAATTTAAATAAAAATATATTCTAAGATTTGTTTAAATTGAAGGACTAATATGATTAGTACAAATTAACAACAATATTATTGGAGTAAAAGAGATAAGTTAGAATTCCTAATATATAGGATATGGTTGTAACAGATAAGTACCAGATTAGATCTATCATGTAACAGATTTGGATTCGAGTTTGCTAGAGTTCCTAATATATAGGATATGGTTGTAACAAATAAGTACCAAATTAGATCTATCATGTAACCGCCCACCTCCTAGCCTATATAAATACATGCCACCATAACACCTTAAGCCAGCAATCAAAGACTCATATCATCCATAGCCTCGCAGCAGCCACCGCTCGCCGGTGGGCCTACCACCGCGAGCAGGATATCGCAGCCCTGTTCTAGCGTGAATAGGATCGTGTGAGGGAGAAACAGCCCTGGCCGTTGATCCGGTGATGAGCGCATGATTAAATCTCAAATACCCCATCGTGATCGAAAATCGTAATCGTTGATCTTGGATCTGTTGGCCGAGATCAGATCGCGGGATCCTTTAATCTCGAGTGTTGGACCGGATCTAACCGCTGACACTGGATTCTGGTTCACAACTTTGTGGATCTAATCTTGGGCGTTAAAAACAGATCGAACGACCCTGGTGATGGATACCTCTTCGACCTTGGTAATTTGCTAAAGAGCCCCGGCCCTTTTCACAAATCAAACTGCCGTCCACTCAGGTGCACCACTGTGTCTGGGACGCTTTTGCGCTTTAGCCCCTGGCCTTTTATGTATTCATGCGCGCAATCCAGGAAATAGAGAAAACAGAGAAATAATTATAGAAATTGGTTTTTAATATAAAAAAAATCTAGAAACTTGTATAATTCATATTAAATTCATTTTAACTCCAAATTGATCCATTCCAGTTGCAATAATTTTGTATTAATATTGCCTATCAACTAGTAACACTGTTTAGCTATGTAACTTGGAATAAAATTGTTCACTTGAATTAATCTATTCTAGGTGCTAAATAAATTTAGAAATTCATAACTAAATAATCATAATTCTAAATTTAGTAATTCTTGTTCCCACGATCTCGTAGCGACGTGTAGATTATTATTATGCAGTTTGTCTATATTGCTACGACACAGCATCGTTACGAATCACTTGAAGAGCAAGTTGGTACCTGGAATCTCAACTCCCAGGGCCCAGGCAAGTTGTGCCCTTGATCACTTCTTTTACCTAGTCATGTTCTTATAATAATTTGCATAGGTTAATTTTGATGGGACCCAATAGGTCACCCTAGTTTGGCTATTGTCGGGGACCATAATTAGGGGTACCCCCAAGACTCCTAATCTCAGCTGGTAAACCCCATCAGCACAAAGCTGCGAAGGCCTGATGGGCGCGATTCAGGCCAAGGCTCCGCTCAAGGGACACGATCCCGCCTCGCCCGAGCCCGACCTCGGGCAAAGACAGCCGACCCCGGAAGATTCACGCCTCGCCCGAGGGTTCCCTCAAGCAAACGGACGCACCATCGACTCGCCCGAGGCTTAGCTCGGGTACGCTTCGCGGAGAAGCAACCTTGGCCAAATCGCCACACCAACCGACCATATTGCAGGAGCATTTAATGCAAGGATCGCCTGACATCTTATCCTGACGCGCGCTCCAGTCGACAAGGCCGAAGTGACCGCAGTCACTTCGCCGCTCCACTAACCGACCTGAAAGGAATACAGCGCCGCCTGCCCTGCTCCGACTACCGTGCCACTCGCCAGAGTGAGGTCGACAGCAGCTAAGTCCAGCCTCGGGCGACATAGGAAGCTCTGCCTCGCCCGACCCCAGGGTTCGGCCCCCGTCTCGGCCTCGGAAGATGGACTTCGCCTCGCCCGACCCCAAGGCTCGGACTCAACCACGACTTAGAAGACGACGAACTCCGCCTCGCCCGACCCCAGGGCTCGGACTCAGCCTCGGCTCCGGAAGACGACGAACTCCGCCTCGCCCGACCCCAGGGCTCGGACTCAGCCTCAGCTCCGGAGGACGATGGACTCCGCCTCGCCCGACCCCAGGGCTCGGACTCAACCTCGACCTCGGAGGAATCGCCACCTCGCCCAAACTCGGGTCCGGACCGGCCACGTCGCCAGGGGGGCCATCATTACCCTGCCCCTAGCTAGCTCAGGCTACGGGGAACAAGACCGGCGTCCCATCTGGCTCGCCCCAGTAAACAAGTAATGATGACACCCCGCACGCTCCATAACGACGGCAGCTCCCAGCCCCTTACGTCAGCCAGGAGACGTCAGTAAGGATCCGACAGCCCCGACAGCTGTACTTCTGCAGGGCTCCAGCGCTCCTCCGACGGCCATGACATCACATGAACAGGGTGCCAAAACCTCTACGACTGCCACGACGGCATGTACTTAGGGCTCTAGCTCCTCTCTACTAGACACATTAGCACACTGCTACACCCCCCATTGTATACCTGGACCCTCTCCTTACGCCTATAAAAGGAAGGTCCAGGGCTCTCGTACGAGAAGGTTGGCTGCGCGGGAGAACGGGCCGACGCATAAGGCTCTCGCTCTCTCTCTCTCCCACGCGAACGCTTGTAACCCCCTACTGCGAGCGCATCCATCCGCCCTGGGTGCAGGACAACACGAAGGCCGCGGTTTCCCCTTGCTGTTCTCCCCCCTTTGTGTCCCGTCTCACGCCGACCCATCTGGGCTGGGACATGCAGCGACAATTTACTCGTCGGTCCAGGGACCCCCCGGGTCGAAATGCCGACAGTTGGCGCGCCAGGTAGGGGTCTGCTGCGTGTTGACGAACAACTTCCCGTCAAGCTCCAGATGGGTAGTCTCCAGCAACCTTTCCAACCCGGGACGATGCTCCGTTTCGGGAGTCTTGAGTTCATGTCCCTCGACGGCAGCTACGACATGATACTCCTTCCTCCGCCGCGCGACAGCGACAATGGCGGCCGTCAGCCCGCCCGTCGGCGGCGGAATCAATGACGTCTTCCCCACATGGCGGAAGAACAACATCCGGGTTTGTCCCGTCACCTCCCCCACCGACGGAGGAGGAGGCGGGGCAACCATAGCCAAGCAGGAGGCGGCACCTCGTCGGCTGTCGAGCAAGTCGACGATGCCGGCGCCCCAGCGAGGGACACGTCGGGCTTTAACCTTGCTTCTGAGATGAAGACGATCGTCGTTTCCACGCAATACGCCAACCCCAAGCAGACGAACGACGCCAGCATGCTCATGAAGAACTTGCTGGGCGTCGCCCTCGTACCTGAGACAACGGTGCAGTCCGCCCCTGACGCGACTTCGTCACCGCCCGTCGACCAAGAGGTACCGACCGATTCCCATCTCGTGCCTTTTGGATTCAGCTTCGACCCACCAAGCGACCTCGCTTCGGTGGAAGCCTTCATAGAGGCATGTACCAACCCTCCGGGGTACCATGTGCGGTCGCCCTGGGATAGACTGACGGCCGTCTCGACCTATGGACCCTCGAGTTCCGAGGAAGATGGCGAGCCCGACTTTTGTTGGGATTTCTTCGGGCTCGGTAACCCCAGTGCCATGCGGGACTTCATGACCGCATGCGACTACTGCCTCTCTGATTGTTCCGAGGGTAGCCACAGCTTCAGCGACGAGGACTGCTGCCCAAGTCGTGAATGTTTCTACGTCGATCTAGGGGGTCCCGGCGAAGGCAACCATCTTGGTATGCCGGAAAACGGCGATCCCCCTAGGCCTGCGCGTCGCGTTGACATCCTTCGGGAGCTAGCTGTGGTCCCAGTCCCTGCGGGGGGTCAGGACGCATAGCTTGAGCAAATCCGTGAGATGCAGGCCAGGCTCAACGAGGGAGCAGGAACACTTGAGCAGTTCCGGCGGAACATCGGGTAGGAATGGGCAGACCAAGCTTCGGCCGGAGAAGCGCGTCATCTACCCCAGGGCATCCAGCACCGCATTACCGACGACGTCAGGGCAAGGCTGCCACCGGCTTCCAGTGGGGTCGGCCAGAACCTGGCTGCAGCAACAATACTACTCCGTGCGATGCCGGAACCATCGACCACCGAAGGGCGGCGTATCCAGGGAGAGCTCAAGAATCTCCTGGAGAGTGCCGCGGTCTGACAGGCCGAAAGCTCTGCCTCCCGAAGGCAGGGGTACCCCTCGGAGCATCGCGCCGCGACTTCCCGATTCGTGCAGGAACCTCGGTCCACACCGGGCGCACGCGCAACACGGCGCCTGCGGCCCTGGGTCGCCTCGGCAACGAGCACCACCACTACAACCGTTGAGCCCACCTTGATGATAGGGTGCACCGAGGCTACCACCCCAGGCGTGGGGAACGCTACGACAGCGGGGAAGATCAGAGCCCCTCGCCCGAACCACCCGGTCCACAGGCTTTCAGCCGGGCCATACGACGGGCACCGTTCCCGACCCGGTTCCGAACCCCGACTACCATCACAAAGTACTCGGGGGAGACGAGGCCGGAACTGTGGCTCGCGGACTACCGACTGGCCTGCCAGCTAGGTGGAACGGACGATGACAACCTCATCATTCGCAACCTCCCCTTGTTCCTCTCCAACACCGCTCGAGCTTACCTGGAGCATCTGCCTCTGGGGCAGATCTCCAACTGGGACGACCTGGTCCAAGCCTTCGTCGACAACTTCCAGGGCACGTACGTGCGCCCTGGGAACTCCTGGGATCTCTGAAGCTGCCACCAGCAGCTGGGAGAGTCTCTCCGGGACTACATCTGCCGATTCTCGAAGCAGCGCACCGAGCTGCCCAACGTCACCGACTCGGACGTCATCGGCGCGTTCCTCGCCTGCACCACCTGCCGCGACCTGGTGAGCAAGCTGGGTCGCAAGACCCCCACCAGGGCGAGAGAGCTGATGGACATCGCCACCAAGTTTGCCTCTGGCCAGGAGGCGGTTGAGGCCATCTTCCGAAAGGACAAGCAGCCCCAGGGCCGCCAGCCGGAAGACGTCCCCGAGGCGTCCGCTCAGTGCGGCACCAAGAAGAAGAACAAGAAGAAGTCGCAAGCAAAACGCGACGCCACCGACACGGACCTTGTCACCGCCGCTGAGTACAAGAACCCTCAGAAACCTCTTGGAGGTGCCAATCTCTTCGATAAGATGCTCAAGGAGCCGTGCCCCTATCATCAGGGGCCCGTCAAGCACACCCTTGAGGAGTGCGTCATGCTTCGGCGCCACTTTCACAAGGCCGGGCCACCGGCGGAAGGTGGCAGGGCCCACAACAACGACAAGAAGGAGGATCACAAGGCAGAGGAGTTCCCTGAGGTCCACGACTGCTTCATGATCTACGGTGGGCAAGTGGCGAACGCCTCGGCTCGGCACCGCAAGCAAGAGCGTCGGGAGGTCTTCTCGGTAAAGGTGGCGGCGCCAGTCTACCTAGACTGGTCCGACAAGCCCATCACCTTCGACCAGGGCGACCACCCCGACCGCGTGCCGAGCCCGGGGAAATATCCGCTCGTTGTCGACCTCGTCATCGGCAACGTCAGGCTCACCAAGGTCCTCATGGACGGAGGCAGCAGCCTCAACATCATCTACGCCGAGACCCTCGGGCTCCTGCAGATCGATCTGTCCTCGATCCGGGCCGGCGCGGCGCCTTTTCACGAGATCATCCCCGGGAAACGCGTCCAACCCCTCGGACAACTCGATCTGCCTGTCTGCTTCGGGGCTCCCTCCAACTTCCGAAGGGAAACTCTCACGTTCGAGGTGGTTGGGTTCCGAGGAACCTACCACGTAGTACTGGGGAGGCCATGCTACGCCAAGTTCATGGCCGTCCCCAACTACACCTACCTCAAGCTCAAAATGCCGGGCCCCAACGGGGTCATCACCGTCGGCCCCACGTACCGACACGCGTATGAATGCGACGTGGAGTGCGTGGAGTACGCCGAGGCCCTCGCCGAATCTGAGGCCCTCATCGCTGACTTGGAGAGCCTCTCCAAGGAGGCGCCAGATGCGAAGCGCCACGCCGGCAACTTCAAGCCAGCAGAGACGGTTAAGTCTGTCCCTCTCGACCCCAGCAACGACGCCTCCAAGCAGATACGGATCGGCTCCGAGCTCGACCCCAAATAGGAAGCAGTGCTTGTCGACTTTCTCCGCGCGAACGCCAAAGTCTTTGCATGGAGTCCCTCAGACATGCCTGGCATACCGAGGGATGTCGCCGAGCACTCGCTGGATATCCGAGCTGGAGCCCGACCCGTGAAGCAGCCTCTACGCCGATTCGACGAAGAAAAGTGCAGAGCCATAGGCGAGGAGATCCACAAGCTGATGGCCGCAGGGTTCATCAAAGAGGTATTCCATCCCGAATGGCTTGCCAACCCTGTGCTTGTGAGAAAGAAAGGAGGGAAATGGCGGATGTGTGTAGACTACACTGGTCTAAACAAAGCATGTCCGAAGGTTCCCTACCCTCTGCCTCGCATCGATCAAATCGTGGATTCCACTGCTGGGTGCGAAACCCTGTCTTTCCTCGATGCCTACTCAGGGTATCACCAAATCAGGATGAAAGAGTCCGACCAGCTCGCGACTTCTTTCATCACACCTTTTGGCATGTACTGCTACGTTACTATGCCATTTGGTTTGTAGAATGCGGGTGCGACATACCAAAGGTGCATGAACCACGTGTTCGGAGAGCACATTGGTCGAACGGCGAGGCTTACGTTGATGACATCGTAGTCAAGACGAGGAAAGCCTCCGACCACCTCTCCGACCTTGAAACGACATTCAAGTGTCTCAAGGCGAAAGGCGTAAAACTCAACCCCGAGAAGTGTGTCTTCAGAGTCCCCCGAGGCATGCTCTTGGGGTTCATCGTCTCCGAGCGGGGCATCGAGGCCAACCAAGAGAAAATCGCGGCCATCACCAACATGGGGCCCATCAAGGACTTGAAAGGCATACAGAGGGTCATGGGATGCCTTGCGGCTCTGAGCCGCTTCATCTCACGCCTCGGCGAAAGAGGCCTATCTCTGTACCGCCTCTTAAGAAAGACCGAGTGCTTCACTTGGACCCCCGAGGCCGAGGAAGCCCTCGGGAACCTGAAGGCGCTCCTTACGAACGCACCCATCCTGGTGCCTCCCGCTGCCGGAGAAGCCCTCTTAATCTACGTCGTCGCTACCACTTAGGTGGTCAGCGCCGTGATCATGGTCGAAAGATGAGAAGAAGGGCATGCATTGCCCGTCCAGAGGCCGGTCTACTTCATCAGTGAGGTACTGTCCGAGACCAAGATCCGCTACCCACAAATTCAGAAGCTACTGTACGAGGTGATTCTGACGTGGCGGAAGTTGCGACACTACTTCGAGTCTCATCCGGTGACTGTGGTGTCATCCTTCCCCCTGGGGGAGATCATCCAGTGCCGAGAGGCCTCGGGTAGGATTGCAAAGTGGGCGGTGGAAATCATGGGCGAGACAATCTTGTTCGCCCCTCGGAAGGCCATCAAGTCCCAAGTCTTGGCGGACTTTGTGGCTGAATGGGTTGACACCCAGCTCCCGGCAGCTCTGATCCAACCGGAACTCTGGACCATGTTTTTCGACGGGTCGCTGATGAAAACAGGGGCAGGCGCGGGCCTGCTCTTCATCTCACCCCTCGGGAAGCACCTCCGCTACGTGTTGTGCCTCCATTTCCCGGTGTCCAACAACGTGGCTGAGTACGAGGCTCTGGTCAACGGGTTGCGCATCGCCATCGAGCTAGGGGTCCGACGCCTCGACGCTCGTGGTGACTCATAGCTTGTCGTCGACCAAGTCATGAAGAACTCCCACTGCCGTGACCTAAAGATGGAAGCCTACTGCGACGAGGTTCGGCGCCTGGAGGACAAGTTCTACGGGCTCGAGGTCAACCACGTCGCCCGGCGGTACAACGAGACTGCGGACGAGCTAGCGAAGATAGCTTCGGCACGAACAACGGTTCCCCCGAATGTCTTCTCCTAGGACCTACATCAACCATCAGTCAAGACCAACGACACGCCCGAGCCCGAGAAGGTCTCGGCCCTGCCCGAGGCGCCCTCGACTCAGCCCGAGGCACCCTCAGCCCCCGAGGGTGAGGCACTGCGCGTCGAGGGAGAGCGGAATGGGGTCCCGCCTGGTCAAGACTGGCAGACCCCGTACCTGCAATGTCTCCACCGAGGAGAGCTGCCCCTCGACCGAGCCGAAGCTCGGCGACTGGCGCGGCGCACCAAGTCATTCGTCTTGCTGGGTGACAGGAAGGAGCTCTACCACCACAGCCCCTTCGGCATCCTCCAGATGCATATCCATCGCCGAAGGCCAGGAGCTCTTACAAGAAATACACTCGGGGGCTTGCGGTCATCACGCAGCGCCTCGAGCCCTTGTTGGAAACGCTTTCCGACAAGGTTTCTAGTGGCCGACCGCGGTGGCCGACGCCACTAGAATTGTCCGCACCTGCCAAGGGTGTCAATTCTACGCAAGGCAGACGCACCTACCCGCTCAGGCTCTGCAAACAATACCTATCACCTGGTCGTTTGCTGTGTGGGGTCTGGACCTCGTCGGTCCCTTGCAGAAGGCACCCGGGGGCTACACGCACCTACTGGTTGCCATCGACAAATTCTCCAAGTGGATCGAGGTCCGACCCCTAATCAGCATCAGGTCCGAACAGGCGGTGGCATTCTTCACCAACATCATCCATCGCTTCGGGGTCCCGAACTCCATCATCACCGACAACGGCACCCAGTTCACCGGCAGAAAGTTCCTGGACTTCTGCGAGGATCACCACATCCGGGTGGACTGGGCCGCCGTGGCACACCCCATGACGAATGGGCAGGTAGAACGTGCCAACGGCATGATTCTGCAAGGACTCAAGCCGAGGATCTACAACGACCTCCACAAGTTCGGCAGGCGATGGATGAATGAACTCCCCTTGATGGTCTGGAGCCTGAGGACAACGCCGAGCCGAGCCGAGCCACGGGCTTCACACCGTTCTTTCTAGTCTATGGGGCCAAGGCCATCTTGCCCACATACTTAGAATACGGTTCCCCAAGGACGAGGGCCTACGACGACCGACGCAACCAGACCAACCGAGAAGACTCACTAGACCAGCTGGAGGAGGCTCGGGACATGGCCTTACTACACTCGGCGCGGTATCAGCAGTCCCTACGATGCTACCACGCCCGAGGGGTTCGGTCCCGAGACCTCCAGGTGGGCGACTTGGTGCTTCGGTTGCAACAAGACGCCCGAGGGCGCCACAAGCTCACGCCTCCCTGGGAAGGGCCATTCATCATCGCCAAGATTTTCAAGCCCGGAACATACAAGCTGGCCAACAGTCAAGGCAAGGTCTACAGCAACGCTTGGAACATCCGACAGCTACGTCGCTTCTACCCTTAAGATGTTTTCAAGTCGTTCATACACCTCGTTTACATACGCCAATAAAGTCTAACCATCAAGGAAGGGTCAGCCTTGCCTCGGCAAAGCCCGACCCTCCCTCAGGGGCTAGAAGGGGCGAACCCCATCCAGGTCAAAATTTTCCTTGAAAAAGTCTTCCATCAAAACGACTTTCGCGTCTCCCGGCTATATCAGTAACAGGACCCCAAGAAATGAATAAGAGTGCATGTAAGTGGCAAGGCCGACCGAGCCGAGGGACTCCTACGCCTCTGGGATACGGATACCTCACTCGTCACCTACCACGAAAAATAACTCTTACTTGGGTAAGCAATCCTGCTACTGACGAACGAGTCCGGATACGCAAAACAGGAGGAAAAGAGACACAACCTTATATTACAATGATAAAGTGTTCGGGCCCCGACAGCCACAATGAACAAACACCGGCACTTAAGGTGCCATTACAAACGGAACTCCGGTTCCACTCCCGCAGGTACGAACAACCCCCCACATTGGAGGGCCCGCGGGGCGACAAAACCCCTAGTGGCTCGCCGACGCCCGCTCCAGCAGCAGCGACAATGACCTCCGCTCCGAGTGGCCAAACAGCAGCAGCGATGACCTCAGGGTGGACGCTGCTGCGATGAGCTCCTCGCCCACGTCCCCACTCGAGGGGTGAGGACAAGCTATCAAAGCCAAAGAGCCAGAGGCCCAGAGCGTGGATGGTGGTGGCGATCTCGTCGGCAACGAGGACTTCTTCAGCCGCCACCACCTCAACGTCGACGACGGCAGCCATCTGCCCACCGGCAGATCCCCACTCGGATCCTCCCGGACAGGCGAAGCACCGACCTCCATGCAAGAGGCGTCATACCAGAGCAAAGGCAGGACAGCCCAAGAACACGAACGCCGCCCTAGCAGCACGCGACGTCTTGGGTGGCCCTCCGGTGCACGCGGCGCGACGACCGCTCGTACGGCGGGAGGGGGCACCGGGAGCCGAGCTAGAGCCAGCTGAGCCAGCGAGCCCGATGCGCTGAAGCTGACGACGCTCGCGGCCGACCAGCCCCGCGTTGTCGGAGTCCGCCCCTTCCGCTAGGCTAGTGAGCACCCTCTCCCCTGAATGCTGAAGGAGAGGGTGACCCACGAACCCGTGCGGGAGGTAGAGCTCCGGCTCAGCCCGCCCTCCGCCCCAGCAAGGATGATGAAGATCCTTGAAGCTAAGGGCGGGGCAGAGGCCACAGCCCGGCTCGCTTCTCCCCACCATCGAACTGGTGGTCACCGTCTTGGGTGACCACCGGCGAGGGGATGCAGCTGGGCTGCCTGATGAAAATCCTTGAAGCCGGACGATGGCTGAAAGCTACCAACTTCCGCGAAGTTGCGCTCCTCCAACGACGATGAGACGAAAGCAACGCAAGCGCTCCCCATCTGGGGGCTCGGAAGGTGGAAGGGCGCAATGCATGAGGAGAGTGCGAAGACATGGTTGCCGTCCAAGGGGGTCGCCCTCCTTTTAAAGGCAACTCTCCCCACTTGCATCCTCAGCCGTCGCGGGCTAAGTCTTCACCAACATGCTCCAAAGTCCTCCCCCCACGACACGGGGGCTGGGTCCCACACGTCATGCAAGCTGGCCCAGGACGGAAGAGGCCAAACAGCCACGCGCGGAGCGCACAACAGCCCAGCGGTTACAAGCATTCCTCCACTATCGCCCGGACCAGCGGGTGAAAGGACGGACCGCCATGCAGGCGGCATGCAACTGCACCAAGGGGGCGCACCCTTTCGACTTCGACGCGTCCAGCATGGAGGCCCAGGCCCACACGTCATGTAACCGGCGCGCCGGTTACTACGTGCGAGAAACAGCACCGCCACTCGCGCCAGTACCGCGCCTTCTCGACTGCGGAACCAGTGCCGCGACTCGAGGCGACCCTGCGCATGGCCCAACAGTGCCAACCGAGCACATCGGTCATGGGTCAGTCAGCCGCGGGAGAAGGCGCGACGATCGATATGGCCAAAAGTGGGCCGACAGTAATGGTGGTGGCAGGCGGGCAGAAGCAGCAGTCAAGTCGTCAGCAGGCTCATGTCCCCTCCTGGGACAGCGAGAGAGCCCTCTCCCATGGCATGAAGACGACGCGCCCGTGTTCCGTTCCTCGAACGGCTCGCGCACGCACAATGGCTGCCCCGCGAACCACTCGTCCTGTCGCATTAACTCTACGGCAGGGCAGGCGGCACCTTTGGCAGGCGAAGCGGGCGACGCTTCACCTCCGCCATAATGACCGCGTCAAAAAAGGTGTGCCACGTCTCTCAATTTCGTATCCTTTTCCTCTTCCCCTTTCTCTCTCTTGCTACAGGGACCGGGAAAGGGGATACTCCGAAAGGGATCCTTCTCCGAGAAGGAAGCGGGCCCCGAGCCCCCCTACTGATCATGGGTTTGAAGGCTGGCCCCTCGGAAGGGTTCAATAGCCGCCTCAGAGCACTCGGGCTCCGCGCCCACTACTGGTCAGAGGTTCGAAGGCTGGCCCCTCGAAAGGGTTCAACGGCCGCCTCAGGCCACTCGAGCTCCGCGCCCACTACTGATCAGGGGTTCGTAGGCTGGCCCCCGAAGGGTTCAACAGCCGCCTCAGAGCACGCAGAGCAAGGGATGACCCTGGGTACGTTCGATACACAACCAAGGCTCGGGCTACGCTCCCGAGGTACCCTAGGACATTTCCGAGACCGACGGGAACGATTTTGTAACGGAATCCCACCAGAGGGAGGCATCGAGCCCTCAGACCCCATCAAAAGGAGACCGAGTCCGGGAATCACCCGCAGGTACTTTTGGAGCGCGCCTCCGAGCCACTAGCTGACCCCTAACGAATGGGGCACGGGCGTCCACTCGGATTACCCGTTAGCAACTCACTTGAGACACCATGTTCGACGCCCTCTGAGGGCAACATGGCGCTTCCCCCCCTCCTCCTTGGCGGAAAGGCGACGCAGGGGCGTACGAAAAAAGCTGAGTCTGTCCTTGACCGTCCTCTCGCTCTGTGCGGGGGCTCGGGGGCTGCTCTCGCAAACCCGGCTCCGGCCAAACCGTTGACAACGTCAACATACCAGCCCGAGAACTTGGGACCTGAGTAAGCACCCGGGCAACGACCAGTTCGCATGAGGGAACAACCAAATCGGCCGAGCCATCACGAAAGGCACTAAGACCTCGAAGGAGTCAAAACACTCCTCCGAGGCCTCGGGGGCTACACCCAGCGGGTGCGCTCGCGCGCACCCATCGGAACGAAATGCAACCGAGAAAGGCCGGTCCCCTTGCAAAAAAGTGCGACAAAAGCCTCCAAGCGAGTGCCAACACTCCCTTTGAGGCTCGAGGGCTACTGTCAGGGACCATAATTAGGGGTACCCCCAAGACTCCTAATCTCAGCTGGTAAACCCCATCAGCACAAAGCTGCGAAGGCCTGATGGGCGCGATTTAGGCCAAGGCTCCGCTCAAGGGACACGATCCCGCCTCGCCCGAGCCCGACCTCGGGCAAAGACAACTGACACCGGAAGATTCACGCCTCGCCCGAGGGTCCCCTCAAGCAAACGGACGCACCATCGACTCGCCCGAGGCTCAGCTCGGGTAGGCTTCATGGAGAAGCAACCTTGGCCAAATCGCCACACCAACCGACCATATTGCAGGAGCATTTAATGCAAGGATCGCCTGACATCTTATCCTGACACGCGCTCCAGTCGACAAGGCCGAAGTGACCGCAGTCACTTCGCCGCTCCACTGACCGACCTGACAGGAATACAGCGCCGCCTGCCCTGCTCCGACTGCGGTGCCACTCGCCAGAGTGAGGTCGACAGTGGCTAAGTCCAGCCTTAGGCGACATAGGAAGCTCCGCCTCGCCCGACCCCAGGGTTTGGCCCCCGTCTCGGCCTCGGAAGATGGACTTCGCCTCGCCCGACCCCAGGGCTCGGACTCAACCACGACTTAGAAGACGACGAACTCCGCCTCGCCCGACCCCAGGGCTTGGACTCAGCCTCCACTCCGGAAGACGACGAACTCCGCCTCGCCCGACCGCAGGGCTCGGACTCAGCCTCGGCTCCGGAGGACGATGGACTCCGCCTCGCCTGACCCCAGGGCTCGGACTCAACCTCGACCTCAGAGGAATCGCCACCTTGCCCAAACTCGGGTCCGGACCAGCCACGTCGCCAGGGGGGCCATCATTACCCTGCCCCTAGCTAGCTCAGGCTACGGGGAACAAGACCGGCGTCCCATCTGGCTCGCCCTAGTAAACAAGTAATGATGACACCCCGCATGCTCCATGACGACGGCAGCTCCCAGCCCCTTACGTCAGCTAGGAGACGTCAGCAAGGATCCGACAGCCCCGACAGCTGTACTTCTGCAGGGCTCCAGCGCTCCTCCGACGGCCACGACATCACATGAACAGGGTGCCAAAACCTCTCCGACTGCCACGGCGGCATGTACTTAGGGCTCTAGCTCCTCTCTGCTAGACACGTTAGCACACTGCTACACCCCCCGTTGTACACCTGGACCCTCTCCTTACACCTATAAAAGGAAGGTCCAGGGCTCTCGTATGAGAAGGTTGGCCGCGTGGGAGAACGGGCTGACGCATAAGGCTCTTGCTCTCTCTCTCTCTCTCCCACGCGAACGCTTGTAACCCCCTACTGCAAGCGCATCCATCCGCCCTAGGCGCAGGACAACACGAAGGCCACGGTTTCCCCTTGCTGTTCTCCCCCCTTTGTGTCCCGTCTTGCGCCGACCCATCTGGGCTGGGACACGCAGCGACAATTTACTCGTCGGTCCAGGGACCCCCCGGTGTCGAAACGCCGACAGCTATGTTTATACCTTGTTTACCACTGAATTCTTGGGTAGTACCTGCTATTGCTTTATGTGGTTTTGGGTATTGAAATACATATTATTCATGATCATAATTTTATTATCAGTTTGTTATTTACTGTTCATGGTAAGATTATTATGTTAATTGGAACATGGAGCGACCACCCAGGAAAACAGTGCTACCACAAGGGTGGTACGGGACGCCCTTGGCTGAAAAATTAGGAAAGCTAGTGGAGGACTACCTTACCCGAAAGGGGAAAGGGCAGTAGGGGAGTGGTCAGTGTAGGGAGGTCCTTGGGTTGATTTTGCTGTGATAGCGGTCAGGCGAGGGATCCCTGCATTGGAGCTTCCTAGAAACTGTAGCAGGTTTTCTGAAGCTAGTGGAACTTTGTAAAGGCCTTATAGTGGAACCCTGGGCGCTTCCTTGGTAGAGGTGTATGGGGTCCGATCAACCCCGTGGCAAATGGGTAACACGACTTGTGGGTAAAGATGTGCAACCTCTGTAGAGTGTAAAACTGGTATATCAGCCGTGCTCACGGTCATGAGCAGCTCGGACCCACACATGATTAATTTATGGAACTAAATTCAATTTGTCATATGCATTGCATTGCGGGTGTTTTGTTATCACTTTTGTTATACTACTTAATTGGGTTGGTATTTACTTATACTTAGTAACTGCTAATAAAATTTTGACCAACTTTAAAAGCAATGCTCAGCTCTAACCATCCTCTTTGGTAAGCCTTACACTTCACCTGAGCTCCCACCTTTGGCGAGTTCATGCACATTATTCCCCACAACTTGTTGAGCAATGAACGTATGTGAGCTCACTCTTGCTGTCTCACACCCCCCATAGGTCAAGAACAGGTACCACAGGATGAGGCGCATGGAGGATGCTATGACAAGTTCATGAGAGATCTAGGTCGTCGTCTCCCAGTCAACTTTGGGGTTGCTGGATCGTTGTCTCCGTATGATGTAATTATTTATTTATTTTGTACAGAACTCCTATTATATAGTAAAGATGTGACATTCGTTTCTGTACCATGATTCATCATATGTGTGAGACTTGGTCCCAGCACACTTGGTGATTATTTCGCGCCCGGGTTTTGGACCCCTAAAACCCGGGTGTGACATAGGCGATTCAAGCTAGCCGAATAAATCCAACGCTGCATTGCAATGTTTCAAGATGCAGAACAAAAGAAGTTTGACTGCAACTCGAATTCACTGTTGTCGATCACCACGTCGAAGGTGAAGGAGACAAGGCAGCGATCAGGGTCGGTGATGTACTGCTTGAGCCTGATGTTTTCCTTCTGCGCCTACTACTGCTCCATGTACCCAGGCAGGGGACCATTGCCATGTGTGGCTGCGGCTGCTCCTACAGCAGTGGGTGTGGCGCGACCTCTGGGTGCCATGGCTGCGACTACTCCTGCAGCAGAAGATTTTGTTGTGTGTTGTAGTTTGTAGTGATACGATAAATGGTTATGTTTTCTTCCTCTCTTTTTCTCTCTATCTTTGGCTGTGTACACCCTAGCTTTATAGAGCCCGAAAGTTTTCTTAGTGTAATTGTATCATCTAGATGTAATTTACTAATATTAATAAAGTTTCCTTTTCCAAAGGAAATAATCAAAGACAACAAACAAAGAGAAGGGATAGTCCTATTCCCTATAACCAAATATAGGGATCATTCCATTCCAAAATCCTAGAATGGATATAACTCCTCCCACTTATTCCATAATCAAAACACCTTAAATGCATAATGTCAACAACGTAGTTATATCATGCTTAATCATAAAGTCAGGTGCTTAGATATAGTCAAGTTGTAAAACTGATATTTATAGTATTTATCTCTTATTTATCTTATTTATTTTTTACTTATTTTTTACCTTTTTTCTTCTAAAATTCACTTGATATATGGAACTATCATTGTACATGCTCTTAGTGTAATGACCATCATTCAAGCTCACCCAAAAGGTCTCTTGTTTGTATTGACTACATTTACTTACCAACTAAAAAGGCCACTGCTTATGCAATACAACTATTGTCTTATTTGTTCCTTATGAATTTAACAGGGTAGGAGAGGGATGGGTGGTTGGTTAGTCAAATAAAGTATACGTAACAACACAATTTTCACACACCAAGACAACGTTACAACACTTTCATATCATAAACTACATGTGCCAAGCTCCTCGTCACACATACACCTCGTTTGGCCCATATCGAACTTCTTTCTAGGCCGCTCCAAACTCCTCGTCACACATTGTCTGTAGTAATTGGAGACAGATAGACAACAGCTAATGTTGCACAAGAAACATATACTTGGTTTATATGCAGTGGCATTTGATAAGACTAAGCCATAACTTTTAGCAACGATACTATGGGTCTATTCCACTGAACGTAGGCTCTACTTTTTTATTTAAAAGCAGCTTTGGTTTTGACTACTCTGGAAAAGCAACAAATCTAGAATTCTCCTTCCCTAATATAAAATGTGTTTTGCTTTCTCTATAACTTTGTTGTTGAAACTTTGTTTTATATTGTCATTTGGTACACCTCCTCCATGAGCTGAACTAGAGCTGCTAGAGTCACACATACTAAATGACTCATGTGTAATAAGTATTATCGTTCTTATACTGATATAAGTTAATATGTACTAAAAATGATTTTAGGTAGAACTTACAAAGGAAGGTTAAAAGTGCCTAGGTCTGTAAAAATACCCACCTATTTTCAAAGACGGTCGGTCCACTTACTTACACAACCTAACGAACTATAGCCTCTTGAAATTAATTAACATATACATGACCAAACCCTAACGCAACCAGCTACCGCTTCTCGACTGGCACCCTCTCATGCTAGCCCTCATTTACATGAGCGTTAACTCTCTCTCTCTCTTTCTCTTCTCATACATTGGTGGCCTCATCTAATGGGATAGATCCAAGCAATGGTAACCTAATATATACCATGGCTCCTAAATCTAGCATGGCGGTAGCCCAATATATGCCCTAGTGCCCAAAATGACATGTTAGGACATACCCAACACATGGATCTCTTATAAGAAGAAGCATGAGGTGCATTGACCGAGGATAGTGAAGATGTGGTGGCAGTCTCAATCGAGGATGACATTATGTGCATGTCGATTACACCTAGAAGCATATGTACATGCTCCATGGTACTCTAGGCACAAACAACGCCCAACCTTATCATAGCCATGTCCACAATTCTGGTCCAACATCTATGACTTGGAGTTCACCATGATGCCCACCAACTCCCAAGCCTATTATTATGGACGTCATCGATGACATTGATTGCTCCCTTAGCAAGAATGAGGAGGAGCCTAGATCCAGTGATGACACAACCATATGATGCCTAATCTGTTGTGGAGTGAATCTAGATCTGCCACCACCTAAGAAGAGGATGCTTGAAGGAGAGGGGATATTTAGGCTTGGCATTGGGTCCTAATGGGGATCTTCATGATGGGCTTAAGAGTGAATTTACTGGTGCACTTGGGATTAGGATGGGGTCAACAATGACCATTTTTTTTCTTCTGATTAATAGAGGCGCACATTGTAGCTTGCCTCTATATTCCATAATTAACAGAAACCAAGCTATAAAGGTATACACCACAACCACTAATGATAATATCTTTTGTCTACCTCTAACAATACCTTTCATAGTAGGGAAATTCCATGTATTTTGTTTTCAAAGAAAACATAGGTTTGAACTAAATAAGCAAGTCATATTGTAGGTGCATCTAGCCCTTTTAGCAGGTTTTGGCTAATTGAATGACAACATGATTAAAAGTCTAACAAAGTTGCTAAGTATTGAAAAGGAGTTTGATTATAATATATACACTTGGGTATTATATGTTGTATTATTTGAAGTGTATCAGTGGTTCTATTATAAGGGAAAACTTTTTGTTGTTCCACACCATGTTGAAGTGGAAGGCCAAAAGATGTGTTGTTGTTAGAGCAATCTAGTTCAAGCATTGCCTCTATGTGGGACACTTATGGCTCAAATAAAATCAAGCATATTTGAGTTGCTCTCATAATACATGTGGTCTTGCATATGGAATGGAGTTGCCTCTAATTTCTACCTTGTCAAACCTATGAAAGAAAGTAATCTATCTAGATCTGCAACTACAATTTTGTTAGGTGTGTTGATACCTCAACCACAAAAAAGTTATGCAACCTAGGTTTCAACCTATCACTATTTTAGCAAGCTAAACAAGGAAAGTAAGCACACAACCTAAGTAGTAATAAATAAATTTTGGAAGCTTAATTAAGATAGAGATGCGACCTACCATAAATGACTGGTATTTTATCAAGATATCGTTAAGCTCACCCTTCCCCAAGTCCTCACTGGATCCCCTCACAAAGATGACCTTGCGAGTGCCAAGCTCCCGATCGGGTAACATCGTGGATAGCCCTCAAGATTTCCGTATGTGTAAGTGGGTTTTCGAGATGGCCTCCCTTGGACCGCTCTCTATCATCTTCACTATTGAGCTTCTAGCCAAATCATAGTAGGCCTCGTTCCCTCTAGAACATAGCATCCACAGCATGAACATAGTTGATGTGGTCTCACAAGACTACAAGCCCCTGTAAGTACAATAATGGTGTCTGCAAGCATAAAGTTGTAATAGGTATGCAAACCTCAATAAACACTTAGTCTAAACCTAGATCAACCACATAAGTGGTGGTCAAACTAGCCTAAGAAATTTGCAAAGTACATACGTTAATCATCATGTGTATCACTAAGCACTATGCAAGTGGAGAGCACTAAAATGGTGCACCAACTTCTTTGATATGTTACTTAGCTCCCACATGCTTCAAATGGATGGTAGCGACAACATTTATAATCCGCAAGTACAAAACAAGTCGTTTGCTAAAAGATACAAACTATACGTATGCACGGGATATGTCCGATGGTGGCTCCATATGTCACACCAGACTTCTAACAATCTAACCATTGAAATTCATTGCATTACTTTTCTATGAGCATAGGATCTACACTAGATAGTAGCATCATATATATCTAGTTCAATAGAAGTCACCATTATGTCCTATGAGCACTAGATATGTGCACCAGACTTATGTACTAGACATGTTCGATGCTCTATTTTTTTTAATGAACACTTCTATTTTTTGGACAAAACTTTTAGCTCTTAACTTCTATGACCTTGTACTTTTTAAAAATATATTGAAAAGCTTTATAGCATTGAACTAATGTCATGTCAATTTGAGCAGATTCGAAATCATGAGACAATTCAATTCATCCACCTATTTGTCTCTACTTAAGTGGCTTTAGTTTTGTTTGTGTCTTTGAGTTTGGACTTCTACTTATTGGTGTCTTATAGACTTCTTAGAATGTCTTGCATGTCTTAAACATGGCTTCTAATGTCTTGCTTGAGGTGTTGATCATTAAGACCATCACTTTGCCTAAGTTGAAGTCCACCTTGCATCTATTTGAACTATACCTCATATACTATCAGACAACATTAATTAGCAATGAGGATGTAAAGATGCTCTAAATGGTGTTCTGCTATATGTGCAACATTATATGCACGTGCTAGTAGATGCTCAAACTAATCGTATGCACAAGATTTGTGGACAAAAGCATTTGACTTAGTTTCAATCATGCCAAAAATAGGGTTCACAACTAAAATAGCATGTAGCATATGTAAGTCGAAAATCAACCAAGTGATAATCAAAAGTATACATGGTGAACTACCCCATACAATAGTCAGCCATCATGCCAAAGTAAAAAAACTAAAATTGTATTCAACCAATTTATCAAAGTTTGCAACGTGCACAAATTTTAGTCAAAGCATGTGAGTGTGAGAGATTGTAAGCATTATCAAGTAAATATGGTATTGGATAGTTAGTTGACTTATGAGACACATCATCCTTCTCCAATGGTAGTTGATGAATCGATGCGACATTCAGGAGTTGTCAACAATGACTTTGACTTGGGTTCATATGAGTGTGATGAGTGGGAAAATAGGAGGAGGAAAGGATTGCCAAAGATGATAGCAGTTATTCAAATGACTTTAAAGAGTAGGGTAGTGGTTATGGAGAAGGTACCTTAGTAGAGGTACGTAACAGTTACCCAAGATCAACGAAGTATAGAGTAGTAATAGATTTGTTGGATCATCCTCATGAAGAGGTAGCTAGTGAGTACAATTCATGGGAGAGATTGTTTGAAGCAAGATAGGACATGCCCTTGAAGCCTTACATATCCACCGAGATGACAAAATTGACGTTGGTCAAGGTTGTTTTTTGTGATGTTCCAAACTATAGCGACATTAGCATGATCGATGAGGTCGTTTGTGGCACTGGCCTCTAGTTGCCTAGGAAATTATGAAATGACCCTCGAAATGGAATCATTAGTGTGGGGATGGTATTCAATACATTATCTAAGTCGAAGTTCTTTTTCCAACACTATGTGGTGCATCACCATAGGTCGTATAGTATAACACATTCTGATCAAAACAAGAGGTACTACATGATATGCGAGCAAGGCTATATATTTTAGGGTATGGGCTTGCAACAAGTCTAGTGATAGGAAATGGAGAATAAGAGAAGTAGTTCAACCACACACATGTCTAACAAATAAGGGAAGATGAAATATTTTTAGCTCATAGCACGTCACATAGCTCGTTGCAATTGGACCTCATGGATGAGGATAGTGGCATTTCTATGGCTATGTTGATTTGTTCCATAGTGGGCTTCACAGGTTCTACTCCCAAGTATGGAAAGGCTTTGCATGTGAAGAAACTAGCCTTGGATATTTGTTGGGGTACTTGGAAGGAAGCGTACAATAGGGTCCCAAGGATACAATGTGCAATGGCGTACTATAACCATGTATTGAGATGGTTTCTGTTCATTGGAGGTAAGTACTTGCTCTCATCCATAAGTGAGATAACACATGTACTGTAACATGTGTTTTGGTTTTTTGCCCAAATAGAATACGTTTTCCAATATTGTTGAGAGTCATACATGTTGATGGTACTTTCCTATCGGCCAATACATGGGGTGTTAATGATGGTAGCAGTTGTTGATCCAGAGGATCAAACAATGCCATTAGCATTTGCTTTGGTAGAAGGACAAAATAATGATTCATGGTCATGGTCCATACAACTTCTATGGATAAATGTTCTTAGCACTTCTTGTAGCATAAGTATGATCTCAGACCGGCACATCAGACTACTAAATTGAGCAAGAGAAGAGCTTGTGGGGTTCCCTCATGTAGAACACAGATGGTGCACGAGACATTTTGATGCTAATTTCTAGCATCATCAAAGGATGAAGGAAGTTGTAGGTTAGGTAAAGGATCTTTGTTGTGCATGGTAAATGCATTAGTTTGAGGAGAAAATGAAATAAATTGACAAGTTACTCAAGACTAAGGGGAAAGCATGGTTGGATGAGCAGATGTAGACATGTCTTTGAGGACATTGGTATTTGATGAGGGCAGGTTTAGGTATGACATCATGACTACCAATGTGTCTGTGTCTTTCAATCATGCTTTCAAGGGAGTCCCATCCCAACCAGTGTCCAACATCATGGAGTTTCATTTTCACAAGTGCATTGATTACTTTTCTAAGAGGTGGCCCATCATGTGAAGGATCTTCTCCACCAATGGACCCCTAGGGAAAGGCAAAAAAAGAACATATGCATGAATCTAAGATTTGGGCAAATCAACAAGTCTAGGAGTCCTTTATACTGCACTAGATGGTGTACAATGTAGAGGCCATTAGTGGCAAAACCATGGTAGAGATCATTATGGTGGCTCCAACTATCATGTGTAACTTGAGAAAGTAGAGTGCAATTGTAATATCCTACAAATTATGCATGTCCTCTGCTCACACACTATCATGGCATGTAGGGCAAGAGGATCATACTACCATCGTCCTACATACATGTCTCCTTTGTATGCCAGGTCGAACAATATGTGCATATGGGAGCATAGTTTTGAGTCGTACCATGACCAAACAGAGTGACCACTTACTAAGGGTATGCCTATTTGTCAAATCCTGGGCAATTAAAAGTAGGGAATGGTACGGGCAATAAGAAAATTCTTAGGGAAACATGGATGCTATGAGGGGCCATGACCATGACATGTTTAGAATAGGGGACTTCAATCTTTGTTCCATTTGCATAAACCTAGTCACAATGCTAGCATGAAAAAAACAAAACCAGAGCCAAGCACCACGACTCCATACAAATGTGGGACCATAGGGAGTGTAGGAACCCCACTGTTGGTCCACCACACGACCAACACAACTTCTACTAGTACAAGACTTGGTTACACAAGTTGATGAGGACCCATATTATTCCCCTTACATTTATGAATAATCAGGGATGAGTCTGATGATGATTCCATTGTTGATATCTATGATGAAATCACTTGGAGGAGACATAGCCTGAGAGAGATCCACTATAGAGCTATGTGGTATGCTATATTAATTTTTTGGTTTTATGAGATTGTTTATGCTTCTACAATTTTCTAATAATTGAGAGTAGCTTGGTTTAACTTTGCTCTAATTTTGTTTCTACGGGTCATACAACTATCAAGGTTATCAAATCTAGCAGGCCAAGTACCATTAAAGACTAGAGGGCAAGAACATGGGCTTATTCATGCTTTTGTTGATGTCGAAGTTGTATATAAAACCATTATAACATCTTTTATCAGTAACTTATAACTTTGTATTTTGTGTATGTACAAAGTGAAGAATACAAGCAAGAAGCTAGACTAGAAGCTGAATTGCATGAGTACTCCCTGGGAGGCACCTCACAACCTAGCATGGTGTATTTCCTTCCTCTCTAACTCCTTGCTACCCCATAGCTAGATCCTCAGACATGAGGACTCCTATGACTTCAGCTATGCACACACCAGTTCCTCATGGCAAGGGTGCTAGGACCTACAAGGTTAGAGTGAGGTGAATAGCCTATAAAAATATTCTACAAAATATAAGTAGCTAGATCCAAGATGTTTGAATATGAGGAAGCATTTACTTTCTCTAGTTCTATTTTACTCTAAGATAACTCCTAACTAAACTAGAAGTTTGTAAAAGGGTTATAAAATAGTAGTCAAGATACTTACTTTCCAAGAGATAAAACTTGATTACAATCTACGTAGGGCTAGAAAAATTAATAAGAATCAAATGGTATTGCAATAATAGTTTGAAGTGCAAACTACACAAGGCAAGAGATGACACAAGATTTATCCTTGAAGTTTAGTTGCCTGCTAGAAACATACATTCTTGTTGTGAGAGCCTAAGCTCGATGATTCACATGCTAATTGGCATACATGTGAAGCCCATAACAAGGACGTAGTAAGAATCACTATAAAGAGGCACTCCAACAAGCCACAATTTCATTATAGTTGCTCTTCATGAAACTTCCATGAGGAATGAGTACAAGGTCCCCTCACGATGATGATCGAAGGCAACAACAATCTCGAATAGTCATTCAATGATCCCACAAACTCTAGGCTATTTAGGTAACGATAATCACCAAGAGTAATAGGAGTGTAACCATCCAAAGTCATCCAACTACTGCAACAAGATGCAAGAACTCTATGCAATACACTAGGAGTGCTCCAATATCGCCCAAATGATGTACTACAAGTTGCAAGTGAGTGGAGTGTTTTTCTCTAACATCAAGAGGTGTATGCAAGTGTTAGTGATCAAGAGATACAGTCAAGGTCGGCCAAGGGTTTTGTTTATAATCTCACAGAGGAATCTAACTACTACCTCTTAAAACATAGAATTTGGGGGCATCAGACACACCACCTGTTCCTGCACTAAACATATCTTGTGCCTTTTTAACTACTATAAATTAGGAGTTAACTATGTTAGGTCTTTGTTTGCACTCACTAGACAAGTCATCGATTATGTATCATGAGTATTGAGTCGAAATGTCCATTATTACATGTTCTCTAAGTGCCCTATGCAGTGTACTATATGGTGCCACACCAGACATGTCAAGTGCTATATACAGCTAAACTGTGTATTTGACATGCTCTTTAAGTGCCCTATCCGGTGCATCCTTTCTGATGCACATCAGACACCAAGGTGCTCGACTAAAATCTGTGCAGCAAAAACAAGCCTAACTTCAAATTTGGTGCTATATCTGGTGCATCATCAGACATGATCAATGCCTTATAAAAACTATGATGACAGAATTTTATCATCTCTTCTCAAGCATGCTAACTCTCAAATGTTTTCCCAAACATAATAGAGCATAGTTGGTGTTTTCAAAGTGTTTTCAACAAACATTTTTTGCTTGATCTCTCATGTGTCACTTATGCCTATATGCAATTCATATCATTCGAATAGGTAGTGGTACTAAATGACCGATTTATCTAATTAGACTCCCCTCTTAGTAGTAAGGCCATATATCCTAAATCCAATCAACCACTCTTGTGTCTTGATTGGCAAAACAAAACGCCCTAGTTTATACCTTTACCCAAATCCATTCTAGTTTTTGTTTCTTCTTCCCATTGTAAGGAAAATGGACCTCGAACCATTTGACTAAGTGATTTTGGTGTTTGATGATCAACATAATCGGTGAACTGATGTTTTGCAAGTGTTTGTGCTTTATAGTTCAAACTATGCGAGGTGGATTGGACCAAGGCTCTAAGGATACAACACCTCAAAACAAGACCTAAAAGACACATATAAGACTTATAAATACTTAGCACAAGTCCAAGACACAAGACCAAATCAGCCAAAGAAAAGAAGCTAGAAGAATCCATGACTGGGTTGTCGGCTGGCGCACCGAAATGATTTGGTGGTGCACCAAACCGGTTACGCAGAGAGCTCTGCAATTGGTCTCTGGCTAGTCGGTTATCCGGATTAGTCTGGTGGTACACTAGACCAAGGTCCAACGGCAAGTTGTCAACAACTAACTGACGTGGCGGCACCGGACTGTGCGGGTGGCACACTAGACCTGCTACATTCCATCAGAGAATCTATCGGAAGCCAATAGTTAGCTAACATGGAGGCACTAGACCCTTGGTCCGGTGGTGCACCGGACCAGTCCAATGCGGCGCAGAGTTGCAGAATTCCTCCAACGGCTACATTTGGATGGGGGCTCTATAAATACCTCTAGCCTACCATTTGAAGGTGTGGGAGCCCAAGAAACATACCAAGCAAGGTCATACACAATTCCAATAGCTCCACCACCCAAGTTCTTAGTAGAATCACTCGGTGATTAGAGTAGATGCTTTGTGAAGTGCTTGTGAAACAGACAACAAATTATAATTCAAGTAATCAACTAACAAAACATTTGAAAGTGGATGATGACTTGTGACTAGATTGTTACCAATACCAATCACTTCACTCTTGCCACTATCCCCAAGCATAATTTCTTGTGATTCTTGGACTAGTTGCAATAAGTGGAACATGTCTTTCTCCCCAATCATGTGATTTGTGCATCCACTGTCAAGCACCCAACTTGACCCACCGGAGGAGTAGACCTACAAAACAAATTTAAGTTATACATTTGGGTACCTAAATTGAATTGGGTCCTTGGGTGTTAGTAATAGCTTTGGTACCCACACACTCCTTCTCATGGCTTGCCTCTTTGTGTAAGCACCTACATACTTGACGACCATCTTACCATGGTCCCAAGTCAACATGTAATCACACAAATAAGAACTAGAAAGAGGAATTGGATCCTTTTCTCCATTTGTTGAAGCAACTTCCTTCATCTTGCCATTAGTGTTACCCATGTCTACCTTCTCATGGGTTTGGGTTGTTTTCTCGCTAGATGAATGGATTCTTCCCAAAGCATCATACTAGGTTGTGCCTTGTACAAGCTTAGGAGATTTCCAACCATAGTGTTCCACACTAGGGTTTACCTTTGATGAGTTAAAACTGAGCGTCCTCCTTCCATTGTTGTTCCTTATGGGTTGGCGCTGGGTCTCAACTTTCTTTGACCCATCATCGCATGAACAATTATTCTTCATGATCTTCTTTATTTGCCTTTGTGATATACCTTTCTTATCAAGGTTATCCAAAAACAACTTGCATGATATTATAAACAATGTTTCCAAGTTTTAGTGTTGGAGGAGCCTGCACTATAATCCATTACTAGGGATGAAGTGGTGGTGCCCTTAATATTGTCAAGTTGCACTTGTAGTTCTTGATGGTCAACTTTCAAATATGATAAGTTTGATTCAAGTGCATCCTAGGCACTCCCAAGATCAACCTTTGAGGTTCTCATGAGATAAAGTTCAACATCTTTCTTCTACATGGTAGCTTTGGCTAAGGATAACTCCTTAGTCAATGCTTCCAACATCTCATCCTTACCAATGGCCAACTCTTGAAGCTCTAGGTTTCTTTCCATTTCAAGGATAAGCAAGTCTTCTTGATCCTCAAGAGTTGCTTTTCTTTTATCTAGCTTCTCCATAAGTTTAGTAATTATGTTATAACCATTGAATCCAAATTCACTAATCATTTTATTTTTCATGCCTTGTTCATCATCATCATCAATAGAACTTGCATTGAATAGATGTACCTTATCTCCCTTAGCCATAAGACACATGGGGGTGAAGAATTCATTGTTGGAGAGGTCGGTGAAGAGATACTGTGTTGATGAAGACTTTTGAATGGCAACATTTGCCACTCCTTCATCCGAGCTTGAACTCTCCTCATCGGAGTTCCACTCTTCACCAATATGAGCTTGACCATATGTCTTTTTCTTGTAATATCTCTTGCTTCTCTCTCTTTTCTTGAACTTGTCCTTCTTGTATTCCTTCTTGTCCTCTTGATCTTTCTCGTTTGGGCAATCTGCTATGAAGTGGCCAATTTTGCCATACTCATAGCATGCCCTCTTCTTTCCTTTTATTTAAAATCCATCGCCTCATGTAACAAACTTTTTGAAGTCTTGATGAACATGATGGCATCTTCATGAAGATCATCACTTGAGCTTTCATCATCGATTGGGCTCTCAATGACCTTCTTACACTTATGAGCTTTGGCTTCTTCCTTGCTCATAGACACTTTCTTGATTGAATCTTATTTATTGGCAACCAAGGCATTTTATTCCCTTGCCTTGGTTGGTGCTTTATCTTACTAATGTTTTTGTATTTTGGCAAACAATTGATGAGGCGTCATTTCCTCATAGTCATCACGCTAATCCCTTGTCCTTTTCCTTATAGACTCTCACAAATAGCCTAGTAACCTTTGAATCATTCCAATCATCGCATCCAAGCACTCTAAATTTGTTGACTAATATCATTAGCCTATCGAACAAAGATTGAAGCGACTCTCCCTTGATCCAATCATATCTAGCCAACTCACTTTTCAAAGCCTCGATCCTATGCCTATTTTCCTTAGGATCTCCTTCATGTGACATTTTTAGGATGCTCCAAATGACCTGAGCATCCTCCCTTCCTTAAACTTTATGGTACTCTTCTGCACTCAAACCTCCTTTGATAATGCTCATGGCTTGAGCATTTGGATGCACATCTTGCATCATCTCTGGGGTCTTCGCTTCGCCTTCGATGGGCTTGCAAACACCTACATTCACAATCTCCCAAAAAATAGGATGCATAGTGATTAGATGAGACTTCATCTTATTGACCCACTCATCATAGTTAAACTCACTAAGAGTTGGAAGCTTTCTGAGGGGCACCGAAGAGAAGTTGGGCATAAAGTTATGAGAGTAATTGAATTGAACTTTATGGAAATCGTTACCCTTGTTCTTGGATGATGAATCTTCGGTGTCTAAAGTAACTCTCTTCATTACCTTAGACACCAAGAGTTCAGCCAAGTCATCGATGTATTCCAACTTCTTCCCTTTTTCTTCTTCTTCAGTCTTCCTTCTTGCTTCTTCTTCGGCCTTCTTTTTCACCTCATCTTCCTTCATGTTTAGGAACATCTTCTTGGCGATCTTCATGGAAAGATCAAGGACATGCGGATCAACTTCTTCGCCGGAGGTTGAGGGTGAGGTATCACCAACATCTTCAATGGATACCTCGTTGGAGTTTGTTGGAGCCTTTTACATGATCGTTTCCTCACACGGTTAAGCGCTAAAAACATGGATTAGGCTCTTAAACTATTTGAAAGTAGCCTAGAGGGGGTGAATGGGCTACATTTGAAATTTTCAACTAAAACTTTGAATTAAAGCGATAAAACCAGTTCATCCGATGTAGGCTGTTTCAACCGCTACCAAGGGCGATTGAACCACCTTGAACTGGTCCAATTGCAAGTTGACCCTAAATTCGAATCTAGCAACAAAATCGATGAGAGTGACTTAGATCAAACAAATTACTAAGACAATTGAGGGATAGAGATAGTGTATATGAATGGAGCAACTCCACACAATCAACACACGCAACGAAACAGTTGAATCCTTGCTTTCAACAAGATGAACTATGAGCACAAACAAAGCAACAACACAAGAACACTTGATTTATCCTGAGGTTCGGTCACACCACCAAGGTGCTCTACTTCCCATTGAGGAGCCCACAAAGTGTTGGGACTTTTCCAACCCTAATCCTCCCTTAGCCGAACACAAAGGTCAAGGCAATCATTTTCTCAACTTTACTCAACGAGCGGGTAATACAAACTTATTGGGGTCATCCACAAATTTAGAGACTCCCAAGCAACCTCAAACTATCAAGGAACACAACGTTCCAAGAGAAATAAATCCGCACAAGCTGATGTTTACAAAAAGCTCAAGAGAGAAAGATGGAGGGAGTGTGAAAACAAAGTCATGAAATTGTCGAACTCAAACCTCATACCAAGTGCTACTTCAATCAATTGAAGAGGGAGAGAGTTGGGGTGAGAGAGGAGGAGTAAGTGCTCTTGTTTGAAGTTTGGTCAGCAATAATGGCATGAAGTTACTATGGTAAATGAGGAGAGAGAGCCCAAGGAGTATATATAGGTGGCTCTCAAAAGCTACTGACGTCTAGACTTTCTACGCAAAATGTGTTTGAACCACATACAAAGCCAGTTGAATCGGTTTTTACTAGAGAAGAACTAGGTTCAACTGGTCGGTTCAACTTCCCACCTCAACTACCTGACACCGGTTGAACCGATTTGCAGGGCTGGTTTAACCGCCTGCGCAGTCGGTACTACAGAACGATCGTCTGACCAGACCCCTAGGGCGGTTCAACCGGTTTTGACCAGAGAGATTTGTAATACTCGAAAATTTATACAAAGAGAATATAGTTGATCTCCTTATTTTATGTGCCATATTTGCATCATAAAAAGAGCATACATATAATTAAGAGTGATTAATTAAAAACAAATGATACTAACATAAAAGAAAGTGCATCTTGTTGGATTTTATATGATTGTGCATTAAATAAAATAATAAGGATAATAATAATAAGATAATAATTACTAGAAGTTGGATTAAACCCTAAATAGAAATTAGGGTTTGAAAATAAAAAAAGGAGAGAAGAGAAAGAAAAAGAGAAAATGATATAAAAAATATAAATAATATATATACCTAAAAATACCTCCAAAATTGGTATTTATGATTTCACAATATAAGTTGAGGAAAAATTGGACACAAGATTTGAATTTAAATTCTAGGTTTGAAAATAAAAAGGAAAAGGAATAGAAAAGAAAAGAATAAAACAAAACTAACCTAACTGGGCTCACTACGCGCTATTCGGTCCAATTAGCATCTAACCTGTGCCAGCCCACTGTGCTATCGACGCTGTCACTGAGCGGCTGGGCCCGCATGGCTGAGACTCTACCCCGCGCGCGCTGACCGGTCGACTAACTGCCAGGTGGGGCCAGGCAGACGCGGTCGCCCTTCAACTGACCCGCCCGGTCATGGCGCACGTTCGCCGTCGAATCCGGGGGGTCGTTGCCCACCTCGGCCACCTCGCGGCTATATGGAGACCCCAGAACCCTGGCCGGCCTGTTCATCCCATTTTTGGAGACTCGCCCTCGCCGAATACTGTGTCGCCGCCGTAGCACCGAGAGGAGTGAGCGCCGCCGTAGCCTACCCTCGGCTACGTTGTCGTTGGGGTCTTAGGGTGGAGTCTTGGAGCTTCGCCGCGTCACCAGGAAGACGTCCTTGGAAGTATCTGGCAGGATTGATCCTCAGGGCGGCCCCAATTCCTCGCCGCACTTCAACCCCGCCGCGGAACCGCATTGCTGCATGGACAGTGAAGTCACCGCCCCGATTCGAGGTAAAACCACTCCTATCGTGTTCGCCTATGCCTCCTCTACGCATAGGGTTATTTGGGAGGGGTATCGGACACCGGTGGTCCTCACTGCGGGGCTCGCCGGCGCGTTTCCACCGGGCGCAGGGGCGGCGCCGCCGTCGCCCGTGTCCAGAGGGAGAAGACGACAGCGGGCCGTTGGATGTCCCCTGGGCGGTCTAGATCAGACCACGCATACTGGTTCGTCCAGATACACGATGAACGTCCGATCGGGATCGGATGGTGAGTACTCGCACTAGGACTCATTAAATCATGGCCGTCGGATTGAAATCCGAGGGTTCGCGCTGCGTACCGCTTCGCGAGCGGCGGGATCTAATCTCGTGCGTCCATCTCAGATCGTGCGGTCGAGATTCAAACATACCCCATCATGGGTCAGAATAGCAGAAAAGCCCCCGAAGTACTTAGGTAATAACCCGCAGTCCACCCGGTGGTCAGCCTGAGTCTAGGGTTTACTTGCGCCAAGCCCCTGCTGTCTCTAGTAATTGGCGCCGAGTCTAGGATGCTATAAAATCAGAGAATATTAATTAAAATGGATTTTTAATACGAAAATAATGGCTAGAACTTACTTAATTCATATAAATGCATACTTAGTCCAAATTAACCCATTCCAATTTCTATAATTTTATAATATTATTGTTTATCACCTAGAGTCTTTGTTTTGGCATGAAAACAGTAAGAAAATTAATTTCTCATTTAATCCAGTTTCAAGCACATAAAACCTTTGGAAATTCATAATTTAAAATCCATAACTCTAAAATTAATGAGTCATGTTTCTAGAATCTTAGTTTAATGTGTAGATTATTATTGTGTATTTTATTTACATGTTTGGTGTGATGTTAATTTTTGCTATACTATGTATGTATTGTGTTGATGCGAGTAGACGAGCAAGCTACTGTGGATCCTGAGGTTCAGCAGATAGAAGTTGCTGAGCAGGAGCTCATTGAAGGCAAGTTGTGCCCTTGATCACTTATTTTTACCCAGCCATGTTCTAATTAATCATAATGATCTGCATAGGTTAATTTTGATGGGATCCAATAGGTTACCCCAGTTTTGGTTATCTTTATACCTTGTTGCCACTGAATATTTTTGGGTAGTACTTGCTATTGCTTATTGTGGTTTTGGGTATAGAGATACACTATTCATGATTACACTTTTATTATCTGTTTATTATTACTGTTCATGTTAAGATCATTATGTTAATGGGAACATAGAGCGACCACCCGAGAAAACAGTGCTACCACAAGGGTTTAATGGAACGCCCTTGGCTGATTAATTAGGAAAGCTAGTGGATGACTACCTTACCCGAAAGGGGCAAGGGCAGTAGGGGAGTGGTCAGTGTAGGGAGGTCCTTGGGTTGATTTTACTGCGATGGCGGTCAGGGATACCAATTGAGAGCACCTAGAGGGGGGTGAATAGGTGATCCTGTAAAATTCAATAACTAATAGCCACAAAACTTGGTTAAGTGTTAGTATGGCTAAGTAGCGAGCTCTTGCGAACACACAAGTATCACAGAAAAACAATCACAAAAGACACGCGAGTTTATCCCGTGGTTCGGCAAGTATAATACTTGTCTACCTCCACGTTGTGGCGTCCCAATGGACGAGGGTTGCACTCAACCCCTTTCAAGTGATCCAATGATCAACTTGAATACCACGGTGTTCTTCTTTGCTTATCTCTTTTCCCATTTAGGAGGAATCTCCACAAGTTGGAGTCTCTCGCCCTTACAACAAATATCAAAGTGAAAGCACAAGAGTAAGGATGGGAAGCAACACACACAAATCCGCAGCAATACGCACACACACAAGCCAAGACTTGAGCTCAAATGAAGCGCAACAAGTTCACCACTAGAACGGAGCTCAAATCACTAACAAAGTCAATCAAGTGCGCGGAGACGGAGTGTGTAAGACTTAGAATGCTCAAAGTATGCTTTGGTGACTCCTCCATGCGCCTAGGGGTCCCTTTTATAGCCCTAAGGCAGCTAGGAGCCGTTGGAGGCATTCTTGGAAGGTTAATCTTGCCTTCTGTCGGGTGGCGCACCGGATAGCCACTGTTCATGTCCGGTGCGTGATTCCCTTCCTAATCTGGCGCAGCCGACCATTGCAGATTTGTGGCAGTTGGCGCACCGGACACTGTCCGGTGCACACCGGATAGTCCGGTGCCCCTGCCGACCGTTGGAGCGGGCCACGCGTCGCCCGCGGATTTGGCGGCCGACCGTTGCGCTGATGGCCGTTGGCTCACCGGGCAGTCCGGTGCACCACCGGACAGTCTGGTGAATTATAGCCGTACGCCGCCGAAGTTTTCCCGAGAGTGGCCAGTTCGCCGGAGCTGGCCTGGCACACCGGACACTGTCTGGTGCACCACAGGATACTGTTCGGTGTGCCAAGCCGAGCTGAGTCTTGGTTGCGCACAGACACTCATTTCCAATCCTTCCTTTTCCTGTTTCTAGCACTTAGATAACTTCATTAGTACACAAAAACAAATGTACTAAGTCTAGAAACATACCTTCTTGTTGATTTGCACTTCATTCTCTATTTGGCATGTAATAACTCACTCAATATGTGTTGGACACTTAATCACCAAAATATACTAGAAATGGCCTAAGGGCACATTTCCCTTTCAATCTCCCCCTTTTTGGTGATTTATGCCAACACATCAAAAAGCAACCAATAGAAGTGCAACATCAATGCAATTGAGAACAAAAATTGTTTTTGATTCAAATTTGGCATATTTGGATCATTCTTTGCCACCACTTGGTTTGTTTTTGAAATCAAACTCATTTTCCTATCTCTAAGTCAAACACACTTGTTTAGGCATAAAGAGAGGTATTTCAAGAGAAAAATTGATCAAGAGCCAAAAACTCCCCCTTTTTCCCATAATCAAACATTCTCCACATAAGAGACCAAATTTTGCAAATAAGAGTATTTTGACAAATCAAAAGTTCTAACTCTACTATTTTCAAAATTTCACAAGTGGTAGCTGATCCATTTGCTTTGACCTTAATTTCTCCCCCTTTGGCATTAAGCACCAAAACGGGATCATTCTTGGCCCTTTAACCCCATTGCCTCACCAAAATTGTCAAGTACGAGCAAAAAGGCAATAAGAGCATAGATATGAACTTGGAGTGAATACCGGAGTGCAGTGGAAGTCTTTGCATGGTCCAAGTTCACCTTTCCCTTTCAATTCACTTTGAGACTAAAACAAGTAAACTCAAATACAAGGTTAGTCTCAAAGGGTAAAGTTGTAGCATGCCTCCCCCTTAATAAGTGCATCACATGCAAACGGACTTGTGAGGTTCGGGGATCATGTGTACAACTTGAGCACCACAAATGAACAAAATAGATTGAAATGCATAAATTACATGATCAAAGGCATAAAACACATGTATGCTATAGATCAATCCAAGTTACGCGAATCTAAGATATTTAGCTCACTACGCAACCTGCAAAACCTTTTCTCATCTAAAGGCTTGGTTAAGATATCGACTAGCTGGTTCACGGTGTTAATATGGTACACCTCAATATCCCCCTTTTGCTGGTGGTCTCTCAGGAAGTGATGTCGGATGTCTATGTGCTTAGTGCGGCTGTGTTCAACAGGATTATCCGCCATGCGGATTGCACTCTCATTATCACATAGGAGTGGGACTTTGCTCGGATTGTAGCCAAAGTCTCGGAGGGTTTGCCTCATCCAAAGTAGTTGCGCGCAACACTGTCCTGCGGCAACATACTCGGCCTCAGTGGTGGATAGGGCAGCGCAAGTTTGTTTCTTTAAGCTCCACGACACCAGGGACCTTCCTAGGAATTGGCACGTCCCTGATGTACTCTTCCTATCAACCTTGCACCTGGCATAATCGGAGTCTAAATATCCAATCAAGTCAAAGGTAGACCCCTTTGGATACCAGATCCAGAAGCAAGGCGTAGCAACTAAATATCTAAGAATCCGCTTAACGGCCACAAGGTGACATTCCCTTAGGTCGGATTGATATCTAGCACACATGCATACGCTAAGCATAATTTCCGGTCTACTAGCACATAAATAAAGCAAGGAACCTATCATAGACCGGTATGCCTTTTGATCAACGGACTTACCTCCTTTGTTGAGGTCGACATGTCCGTCGGTGCCCATTGGTGTCTTCACGGGCTTGGCGTCCTTCATCCCAAACCGCTTGAGCAGGTCTAGCGTGTACTTCGTTTGGGAGATGAAGGTGCCGTCCTTGAGTTGCTTCACTTGGAACCCAAGGAAGTAGTTCAACACGCCCATCATCGACATCTCAAATTTCTGCGTCATCACCCTGCTAAACTCCTCACAAGACTTTTGGTTAGTAGAACCAAATATTATGTCATCGACATAAATTTGGCACACAAATAAGTCACCATCACAAGTCTTAGTGAAAAGAGTTGGATCGGCTTTCCCAACCTTGAAAGCATTAGCAATTAGAAAATCTCTAAGGCATTCATACCATGCTATTGGGGCTTGCTTAAGTCCATAGAGCGCCTTAGAGAGCTTACACACATGGTCGGGGTACCGTTCATCCTCGAAGCCAGGGGGTTGCTCCACGTACACCTCCTTCTTAATTGGCCCGTTGAGGAAAGCGCTCTTCACATCCATTTGGAACAACCTAAAAGAGTGGTGAGTGGCATATGCTAATAGAATGCGAATAGACTCTAGCCTAGCCACAGGAGCAAAAGTCTCCTCGAAATCCAAACCTGCGACTTGGGCATAACCTTTTGCCACAAGTCGAGCCTTGTTTCGTGTCACCACCCCGTGCTCATCTTGCTTGTTGCGGAACACCCACTTGGTTCCCACAACGTTTTGCTTAGGACATGGCACCAGGGTCCAAACTTCATTTCGCTTGAAGTTGTTGAGCTCTTCCTGCATGGCCAACACCCAGTCTGGATAATGCAAGGCCTCTTCTACCTTGAAAGGCTCAATAGAAGAGACAAATGAGTAATGCTCACAAAAATTAGCTAGACGTGAGCGAGTTGTTACTCCCTTGCTTATATCACCCAAAATCTGGTCGACGGGATGATTCCTTTGAATTGTCGCTCGGACTTGAGTTGGAGGGGCTCGTGGTGCTTCTTCCTCCCCAAATTGGTCTTCTTGTGCTCCCCCTTGATCACGCGCCTCTTCTTGAGGAACCTGTTCATCATCGTGAGTCGGGGGATGCACCATCGTTGAGGAAGAAGGTTGATCTTGTTCTTGGTGTTCCTGTGGTCACACATCTCCAATCGCCATTGTGCGAATTGCGTCCGTTGGAACCTCATTTTCATCTACATCATCAAGATCAACTTGCTCTCTTAGAGAGCCATTAGTTTCATCAAATACAACGTCGCTAGAGACTTCAACCAAACCCGATGATTTGTTGAAGACTCTATACGCCTTTGTATTTGAGTCATAACCTAGCAAAAACCCTTATACAGCTTTGGGAGCAAATTTGGAATTTCTACCTTTCTTTACTAGAATGTAACATTTACTCCCAAATACACGAAAGTATGACACGTTGGGTTTGTTACCGGTTAGAAGTTCATACGAGGTCTTCTTGAGGAGGCGATGAAGGTAGACTCGGTTTATGGCGTGGCAAGCTGTGTTCACAGCTTCCGACCAAAACCGCTCGGGCGTTTTGAATTCTCCAAGCATCGTCCTCGCCTTGTCTATAAGCGTCCTATTCTTCCTCTCTACCACACCGTTTTGTTGTGGTATGTAGGGAGCGGAGAACTCATGCTTGATTCCTTCTTCCTCAAGGTACTCCTCCACTTGTAGGTTCTTGAACTCAGACCCGTTGTCGCTTCTTATCTTTTTCACCTTGAGCTCAAATTCGTTTTGAGCTCTCCTTAGAAAGCGCTTTAGGGTCCCTTGGGTTTCTGATTTATCCTGCAAAAAGAATACCCAAGTGAAGCGGGAAAAATCATCAACGATAACAAGACCATACTTACTTCCCCCGATGCTGAGGTAGGCGATGGGTCCGAAGAGGTCCATATGAAGTAACTCCAGAGGTCTTGATGTGGTCATCACATTCTTGCTGTGATGAGTGCTTCCCACCTATTTACCTGCTTGACAAGCTGCACAAGGTCTATCTTTTTCGAAAAACACATTTGTTAGACCTAACACATGTTCTCCCTTTAGAAGTTTATGAAGGTTCTTCATCCCAACATGTGCTAGACGGCGATGCCACAGCCAGCCCATGCTAGTCTTAGCAATTAAGCATGCATCTAGATCGGCCTCCTCATTCGAAAAATCAATTAGGTAGAGTTTGCCATCTAGTATACCCTTAAAAGCTAATGAACCATCACTCCTTCTAAAGACAGACACATCTACATTGGTAAATAGACAATTATAACCCATGTTACATAATTGACTTACAGACAATAAGTTGTACCCGAGCGATTCAACTAAGAACACATTTGAAATAGAATGCTCGGATGAAATGGCTATATTTCCTAGTCCTTTAACCTTGCCTTGGTTCTAAGAGCACCTAGAGGGGGGGTGAATAGGTGATCCTGTAACACTTAAAACTTAGGCCACAAAAACTTGGTTAAGTGTTAGCGCAATAACCGCCAAGTGGCTAGAGAGGAGTCTTCAACAAAACACAATAACCAACAAGAGATCAATCACAGAGATGGCACGGTGGTTATCCCGTGGTTCGGCCAAGACCAACGCTTGCCTACTCCACGTTGTGGCGTCCCAATGGACGAGGGTTGCAATCAACCCCTCTCAAGCGGTCCAAAGACCCACTTGAATACCACGGTGTTTTGCTTGCTTTTCTTAATCCCGTTTGCGAGGAATCTCCACAACTTGGAGCCTCTCGCCCTTACACTTGAAGTTCACAAAGAAGCACGGAGCAAGGGAGGGATTAGCAACGCACACAAGACACAAGAATCAGAGTGTCAACACGCACATAAGTCGCAACAAGAGCTCGCAACACAAACCAATGAGTTCACAACTCCACTAGAGCTCTATATGCTATCACAAAGAAACGAATGCGCGAAATCGAGGTCTTGGTGCTTAGGAATGTTGTAGGAATGCTTGGTGTTCTTCTCCATGCGCCTAGGGGTCCCTTTTATAGCCCCAAGGTAGCTAGGAGCCGTTGAAAACATTCCTGGAAGGCAGATCTTGCCTTCTGTCGACTGGCGCACCGGACAGTCCGGTGCACCACCGGACATCCACTGTTCACTGTCCGGTGCAGATTGCTTTCCTTATTTGGCGAAGCCGACCGTTGGAGTCTGAGAGCCGTTGGCGCACCGGACACTGTCCGGTGCACACCTGACAGTCCGGTGCACCAATGTGACCGTTGGCTCGGCCACGCGTCACGCGCGGAATCCTCGGCCGATCGTTGCCCCGGCTGACCGTTGACTCACCGGACAGTCCGGTGCACCACCGAACAGACCGGTGAATTTTAGCCGTACGCCGTTGATGGTTTCCCGAGAGCGACGAGTTCGCCTGTGAACGGCTCACCGGACAGTCCGGTGCACCACCGGACAGTCCGGTGAATTATAGCCGTACACCGCCGTCGAAGTCCCGAGAACAGCCTGTTCGCCTAAGCCAGCCTGGCGCACCGGACACTGTTCGGTGCACCACCGGACAGTCCGGTGCACCCAGACTGAGCAGACTTCGGCTGAACATAGCCATCTCATTTCCAATTCAGTTTTTCCTGTTTCCAGCACTTAGACACAATACATTAGTCTATAAAACAATGTACTAAGTCTAGAAACATACCTTTTGACTTGATTTATACTTTGTTCACCGCATTGCATAGATCAACACAAAACCACTTGCGTTGGCACTCAATCACCAAAATACTTAGAAATGGCCCAAGGGCACATTTCCCTTTCAATCTCCCCCTTTTTGGTGATTTATGCCAACACAACATAAAACAACTAGAACAAGTGCAATATCAATGCAAATGAAAACCAAAAGTTGTTTTGAATCAATTTTGGCATATATGGATCACTCTTTGCCACCACTTGGTTTGTTTTTGCAAATCAAACTCAAATTCCTATCTCTAAGTCAAATCCACTTGTAGAGACATAAAGAGAGGTATTCCAATGAAATTTGATCAAGGATTTCAAAAACTCCCCCTTTTTCACATAATCAACACTTCTCCACACAAGAGGCCAACTTTTGACATAAGAGACAATAAAAGAGTTTTGACAAACCAAAAGCTCTAATCTACTATCTTCAAAATTTCTCAAGTGGTAGCTGATCCATCTATTGCTTTGGCCTTTATTTTCTCCCCCTTTGGCATCAAGCACCAAAACGGGATCAATCTTGGCCCTTTAACCCCATTGCCTCACCAAGATCTTCAAATAAGAATACAAAGGCAATAAGAGTACATGAGATGAACTTGGAATAAGTTACCCTCTCATCGGAGTGCAGTGGAAGTCTTTCATGGTCCAAGTCCACCCTTTCCCTTTCAAACTTCCTTTGAGACTAAAACAAGCAAACTCAAGCATATGGTTAGTCTCAAAGGGTCAAGTTGTAACACAACTCCCCCTAAATATGTGCATCACTTGCACAAGGACTTGTGAGGTCCGGGCAGTGATTGTACAACTTGAGCACTACAAGTAAGCAACAAAATGCATAAGGAACATGATCAAAGGCATAAACACATGTATGCTATAAATCAATCCAAGTTCAGCGAATCTAGGACATTTAGCTCACTACGCAGCCTGCAAAAGGTCTTTTCATCTAAAGGCTTAGTGAAGATATCGGCTAGCTGGTTCTCGGTGCTAACATGAAACACTTCGATATCTCCCTTTTGCTGGTGGTCTCTCAAAAAGTGATGCCGGATGTCAATGTGCTTTGTGCGGCTGTGCTCAACAGGATTTTCCGCTATTCGGATAGCACTCTCATTGTCACATAGGAGTGGGACTTTGCTCAGATTGTAGCCAAAGTCCCGGAGGGTTTGCCTCATCCAAAGTAGTTGCGCGCAACACTGTCCTGCGGCAACGTACTCGGCCTCAGCGGTGGATAGGGCAACGGAAGTTTGTTTCTTGGAGTTCCACGACACCAGGGACCTTCCTAAGAATTGGCACGTCCCCGATGTACTCTTCCTATCGACCTTACATCCAGCATAGTCGGAATCTGAATATCCAATCAAGTCAAAGTTAGACCCCTTTGGATACCAGATCCTGAAGCAAGGTGTAGCGACTAAATATCTTAGAATTCGCTTCACAGCCACTAAGTGACACTCCTTAGGATCGGATTGAAATCTAGCACACATGCATACGCTAAGCATAATATCCGGTCTACTAGCACACAAATAAAGTAAAGACCCTATCATAGACCGGTATGCCTTTTGATCAACGGACTTACCTCCTTTGTTGAGGTCGGTGTGTCCGTCGGTTCCCATCGGAGTCTTTGCGGGCTTGGCGTCCTTCATCCCAAACCGCTTTAGCAAGTCGTGTGTGTACTTCGTTTGGGAGATGAAAGTGCCGTCCTTGAGTAGCTTCACTTGGAACCCAAGGAAGTAGTTCAACTCGCCCATCATCGACATCTCGAATTTCTGCGTCATCACCCTGCTAAACTCTTCACAAGACTTTTGGTTAGTAGAACCAAATATTATGTCATCGACATAAATTTGGCACACAAAAAGATCACCATCGCAAGTCTTAGTAAAAAGAGTTGGATCGGCTTTCCCAACCTTGAAAGCATTAGCAATTAAAAAATCTCTAAGGCATTCATACCATGCTCTTGGGGCTTGCTTAAGTCCATAGAGCGCCTTAGAGAGCTTACACACGTGGTCGGGATACCGTTCATCCTCGAAGCCAGGGGGTTGCTCCACGTACACCTCCTCCTTGATCGGCCCGTTGAGGAAAGCGCTCTTCACATCCATTTGGTACAACCTGAAAGAATGGTGAGCGGCATATGCTAGCAAAATACGAATTGATTCTAACCTAGCCACAGGAGCGAACGTCTCCTCAAAGTCCAACCCTGCGACTTGGGCATAACCTTTTGCCACAAGTCGAGCCTTGTTCCTTGTCACCACCCCGTGCTCGTCCTGTTTGTTGCGAAACACCCATTTGGTTCCCACAACATTTTGCTTGGGACGAGGCACCAGTGTCCAAACTTCATTGCGCTTGAAATTGTTGAGTTCCTCCTGCATGGCCAACACCCAGTCCGGATCTAACAAGGCCTCTTCTACCCTGAAAGGCTCAATAGAAGAGACAAAAGAGTAATGCTCACAAAAATTAACTAATCTTGAGCGAGTAGTTACTCCCTTGCTAATATCACCCAATATTTGGTCGACGGGATGATCCCTTTGAATCGTCGCTCGAACTTGGGTTGGAGGTGCCTGAGGTGCTTCTTCCTCTTCAACTTGAACATCTTGTGCTCCCCCTTGACCACGCGCCTCCTCATGATGAACCTGTTCATCGTCTTGAGTTGGGGGATGCACCATAGTTGAGGAAGACAGTTGATCTTGCTCCAATTGTTCCTGAGGCCGCACATCTCCAATCGTCATGGTGCGTATCGCGGCCGTTGGAACGTCTTCTTCGTCTACATCATCAAGATCAACAACTTGCTCTCTTGGAGAGCCATTAGTCTCATCAAATACAACGTCGCTAGAGACTTCAACCAAACCCGATGATTTGTTGAAGACCCTATACGCCTTTGTATTTGAATCATAACCTAATAAAAACCCTTCTACAGCTTTGGGAGCAAATTTAGAGGTTCTACCTTTCTTCACAAGAATATAACACTTGCTCCCAAATACACGAAAATAAGACACATTGGGTTTGTTACCAGTCAGCAGCTCATATGAAGTCTTCTTGAGGAGTCGGTGAAGATAGACCCTGTTGATGGCGTGGCAAGCCGTGTTCACGGCTTCCGACCAAAAACGCTCGGGGGTCTTGAATTCTCCAAGCATAGTCCTCGCCATATCGATGAGCGTCCTGTTCTTCCTCTCTACCACACCATTTTGTTGTGGTGTGTAGGGAGCGGAGAACTCGTGCTTGATCCCTTCCTCCTCAAGGAACTCCTCCACTTGAAGGTTCTTGAACTCGGACCCATTGTCGCTCCTTATCTTCTTCACCTTGAGCTCAAACTCATTTTGAGCTCTCTTTAGGAAGCGCTTGAGGGTCCCTTGGGTTTCAGATTTATCCTGCAAAAAGAATACCCAAGTGAAGCGGGAAAAATCATCAACTATAACAAGACCATACTTACTTCCTCCTATACTAAGATAGGCGACGGGTCCGAAGAGGTCCATATGAAGCATCTCCAAAGGTCTTGATGTTGTCATCACATTTTTGGTGTGATGAGAGCCTCCCACCTGTTTCCCTGCTTGACAAGCTGCACAAGGTCTATCTTTTTTGAAATGTACATTAGTTAGACCTACCACGTGTTCTCCCTTTAGAAGCTTGTGGAGGTTCTTCATCCCCACATGTGCTAAGCGGCGATGCCACAACTAGCCCATGCAAGTCTTAGCCATTAAGCATGCATCTAGACCGGCTTCTTCTTTTGCAAAATCAACCAAATAAAGTTTGTCGTCTAGTACACCCTTAAAAGCTAGTGAACCATCACACCTTCTAAAGACAAACACATCTACATTTGTGAATAGACAATTATATCCCATATTGCATAATTGACTAACAGATAACAAGTTATATCCAAGAGACTCAACTAAAAACACATTGGATATAGAGTGCTCGGACGAAATAGCAATTTTACCTAACCCTTTTACCTTGCCTTGGTTCCCATCACCGAATATTATTGAATCTTGGGGATCCTTGTTCTTGACGTAGGAAGGGAACATCCTCTTCTCTCCCGTCATGTGGTTTGTGCATCCGCTGTCGATAATCCAGCTTGAGCCCCCGGATGCATAAACCTGCAAGGCAAATTCAGGCTTGGGTCTTAGGTACCCAACTCTTGTTGGGTCCTACAAGGTTAGTCACAATAGTCTTAGGGACCCAAATGCAAGTTTTGTCACCTTTGCATCTTGCCCCTAACTTCCTAGCAATCACTTTCTTATTCTTTCTATAAATGGCAAAAGAAGCATTGCAAGCATGATATATTGTAGATGGTTCATTAACTTTCCTAGTAGCATGAACAATATTCTTTCTAGTCATATTATGAACAACATTCTTCCTAGCAACATTTCTACTATGCATATAGGAAGAACTAGAAGCAACCATGGCACGAGAATCAAAAGCATCATAAGCATGGTGAGCATTTCTAGATTGTCTCCTATCATGGTACATAAAAGCATGGTTCTTTTGCACACTACTAGCCATAGGGGCCTTCCCTTTCTCCTTGGCGGAGATGGGAGCCTTATGGCTTGTTAAGTTCTTGGCTTCCCTCTTGAAGCCAAGTCCATCCTTAATTGAGGGGTGTCTACCAATCGTGTAGGCATCCCTTGCAAATTTTAGCTTATCGAAATCACTTTTGCTAGTCTTAAGTTGGGCATTAAGACTAGCCAATTCATCTTTTAATTTGGAAATTGAAACTAGGTGTTCACTACAAGCATCAATATCAAAATCCTTACACCTAGTGCAAATCATAACATGTTCTACACAAGAATTAGATTTATTTGCTACTTCTAATTTAGCATTTAAATCATTGTTAACACCTTGTAAAGTAGAAATGGTTTCATGACAAGTAGATAGTTCATAAGAAAGCATTTCATTTCTTTTAACTTCTAAAGCATAGGATTTTTGTGCCTCTACAAATTTATCATGTTCATCATACAACAAATCCTCTTACTTTTCTAAAAGCCTATCCTTTTCATTCAAGGCATCAATCAATTCATTGATTTTATCAATTTTATTTCTATCCAATCCCTTGAACAAGCTAGAGTAATCTATTTCCTCATCGCTAGAATCATCATCACTTGAAGAATCATAAGTAGTACTGTCTCGAGTACATACCTTCTTCTCCTTCGCCATGAGGCATGTGTGATGCTCGTTGGGGAAGAGGGATGACTTGTTGAAGGCAGTGGCGGCGAGTCCTTCATTGTCGGAGTCGGAGGAGGAGCAATCCGAATCCCACTCCTTTCCGATATGTGCCTCGCCCTTGGCCTTCTTGTAATTCTTCTTCTTCTCCCTCTTGTTTCCCTTTTCCTAGTCACTTTCATTATCGGGACAGTTAGCAATAAAATGACCAAGCTTACCACATTTGAAGCATGAGCGCTTCCTCTTCGTCTTGGTCTTGCTTGGCTGTCCCTTGCGACCTTTAAGCGCCGTCTTGAAGCGCTTGATGATGAGGGCCATTTCCTTATCATTTAGCCCTGCCGCCTCAACTTGCGCCACCTTGCTAAGTAACGCCTCCTTGCTTCTCGTAGCCTTGAGAGAAATGGGTTGAGGCTCATTGAGTGGACCATTCAGTGCGTCGTCCACATACCTCGCCTCCTTGATCATCATTCGCCCGCTTACGAATTTTCCAAGGACTTCTTCGGGCGACATTTTGGTGTACCTGGGATTCTCACGAATATTATTCACCAAATGAGGATCAAGAACGGTAAAGGACCTTAGCATTAGGCGGACGACGTCGTGGTCCGTCCATCGCGTGCTTCCGTAGCTCCTTATTTTGTTGATAAGGGTCTTGAGCCGGTTGTAAGTTTGAGTTGGCTCCTCGCCCCTTATCATTGCAAATCTTCCGAGCTCGCCTTCTACCAACTCCATCTTGGTGAGCAAGGTGACGTCATTCCCCTCATGAGAGATCTTGAGGGTGTCCCAGATTTGCTTGGCATTGTCCAAGCCGCTCACCTTATGGTACTCGTCCCTGCACAAGGAGGCTAACAACACAGTAGTAGCTTGTGCATTTCTTTGAATCTGTTCATTAATAAAAATAGGACTATCCGAGCTATCAAACTTCATTCCACTTTTCACAATCTCCCATATGCTCGGATGGAGAGAGAATAGGTGACTATGCATTTTGTGGCTCCAAAATCCGTAGTCCTCTCCATCAAAGTGAGGAGGTTTGCCAAGTGGAATGGAGAGCAAATGAGTATTTGTACTTTGCGGAATACGCGAATAATCGAAAGAAAAGTTTGAGTTAACCGTCTTTCGTTTCTCGTAGTCGTAGTCGTAGTCGTCCTTTTGGGAGGAAGTAAACTCGTCGCTGTCGTCGTAGTAGACGATCTCCTTGATGCGCCTTGTCTTCTTTTTCTTCCCATCTTTCCGTTTATGGTTCGAGCCCGAGTCGGTAGGCTTGTCATCCTTTGGCTCGTTGACGAACGACTCCTTCTCCTTATCGTTGATCACAATTCCCTTCCCCTTAGGATCCATCTCTTCGGGCGATTAGTCCCTTCGTGAAGAGAACGGCTCTGATACCAATTGAGAGCACCTAGAGGGGGGTGAATAGGTGATCCTGTAACACTTAAAACTTAGGCCACAAAAACTTGGTTAAGTGTTAGCGCAATAACCGCCAAGTGGCTAGAGAGGAGTCTTCAACAAAACACAATAACCAACAAGAGATCAATCACAGAGATGGCACGGTGGTTATCCCGTGGTTCGGCCAAGACCAACGCTTGCCTACTCCATGTTGTGGCGTCCCAACGGACGAGGGTTGCAATCAACCCCTCTCAAGCGGTCCAAAGACCCACTTGAATACCACGGTGTTTTGCTTGCTTTTCTTAATCCCGTTTGCGAGGAATCTCCACAACTTGGAGCCTCTCGCCCTTACACTTGAAGTTCACAAAGAAGCACGGAGCAAGGGAGGGATTAGCAACGCACACAAGACACAAGAATCAGAGTGTCAACACACACATAAGTCGCAACAAGAGCTCACAACACAAACCAATGAGTTCACAACTCCACTAGAGCTCTATATGCTATCACAAAGAAACGAATGCGCGAAATCGAGGTCTTGGTGCTTAGGAATGTTGTAGGAATGCTTGGTGTTCTTCTCCATGCGCCTAGTGGTCCCTTTTATAGCCCCAAGGCAGCTAGGAGCCGTCGAAAACATTTCTGGAAGGCAGATCTTGCCTTCTGTCGACTGGCGCACCGGACAGTCCGGTGCACCACCGGACATCCACTGTTCACTGTCCGGTGTAGATTGCTTTCCTTATTTGGCGAAGCCGACCGTTGGAGTCTGAGAGCCGTTGGCGCACCGGACACTGTCCGGTGCACACCGGACAGTCCGGTGCACCAATGTGGCCGTTGGCTCGGCCACTCGTCACGCGCGGAATCCTCGGCCGATCGTTGCCCCGGCTGATCGTTGACTCACCGGACAGTCCGGTGCACCACCGGACAGACCGGTGAATTTTAGCCGTACGCCGTTGATGGTTTCCGAGAGCGACGAGTTCGCTTGTGAATGGCTCACCGGACAGTCCGGTGCACCACCGGACAGTCCAGTGAATTATAGCCGTACACCGCCGTCGAAGTCCCGAGAACAGTCTGTTCGCCCAAGCCAGCCTGGCGCACCGGACACTGTCCGGTGCACCACCGGACACTGTCCGGTGCACCCAGACTGAGCAGACTTCGGCTGAACATAGCCATCTCATTTCCAATTCAGTTTTTCCTGTTTCCAGCAATTAGACACAATACATTAGTCTATAAAACAATGTACTAAGTCTAGAAACATACCTTTTGACTTGATTTATACTTTGTTCACCGCATTGCATAGATCAACACAAAACCACTTGCGTTGGCACTCAATCACCAAAATACTTAGAAATGACCCAAGGGCACATTTCCCTTTCAGGTTCCCATCTCCAAAGATGATCGAATCTTGGGAACCTTTGTTCTTGACGTAGGAGGTGAACATCTTATTCTCCCCCGTCATGTGGTTTGTGCATCCACTGTCGATAATCTAGCTTGAGCCCTCGGATGCATAAACCTGCAAGGCAAATTAGGCTTGGGTTTTAGGTACCCAACTCTTGTTGGGTCCTACAAGGTTAGTTACAATAGCCTTTGGGACCCAAATGCAAGTCTTGTCTCCCTTGCATTTGGACCCCATCTTTCTAGCAACCACTTTTTCATTTTTACAAGAAAGTACATACTTAGTGTTGCAAGCATGAAAGACAGTGGTAGGTTTAGTACACATTTTCCTAGAAGCATGAGACACAAAGTTTCTCCTAGGCCTACCATTAAAGTTAGAACTTGAAGCAATCATAGCATAAGAATCAAGAGCATTACAACTCCTATTATAATGAGAATTTATAGAAAACTTTCTATCATGGTACATGAAAGCATGATTCTTTTGACTACTACTAGCCATAGGAGCCTTCCCTTTTTCCTTGTTGGAAATGGGAGCCCTTTGACTTGTTAAGTTCTTGGCTTCCTTTCGAAAGCCAAGTCCATCCTTAATTGAGGGATGTCTACCAACGGTGTAGGCATCCCTAGCAAATTTTAACTTATCAAATTCATTTTTGCAAGTCTTAAGTTGGGCATTAAGACTTGCCACTTCACCATTTAATTTTGTAATAGAAGTAAGGTGTTCAACACATGCATCAACATCAAAATCCTTACACCTATTACAAATGACAACATGCTCTACATGTGAACTAGACTTATTTGCTTCTTCTAACTTAGCATTTAAATCATCATTAACGCTCTTTAAATTAGACACAGTTTCATGACAAGCAGATAATTCAGAAGATAGCATTTCATTCCTTTTAATCTCTAAAGCAAGGGACTTTTGCACACTTACAAATTTATCGTGCTCTTCATATAAAATATCCTCTTGCTTTTCTAAAAGTCTATTCTTTTCATTTAAAGCATCAATCAATTCATTGATTTTGTCTACTTTAGTTCTGTCTAAACCTTTGAACAAGCTTGAGTAATCTACTTCATCATCACTAGAGTCATCATCACTTGAAGTAGTATACTTAGGGGTATCTCGAGCGCTTACCTTTTTCTCCTTTGCCATGAGGCAAGTATGGCGCTCGTTGGGGAAGAGGAACGACTTGTCGAAGGCTGAGGCAGCGAGTCCTTCGTCGTCGGAGTCAGAAGAAGAGCAATCCGAATCCCATTCTTTGCCAAGGTGTGCCTTGCCCTTCGCCTTCTTGTAGGCCTTCTTCTTTTCCCTCTTTTCGCTTTTTTCTTGCTCTTGGTCATTAGCATTATCGGGACAATTTGCTATAAACTGACCAGTCTTACCACATTTAAAACAGGAGTGCTTTCCCTTTGCTTTGCTCTTGTTGGAATGCTCCTTGCGTCCTTTTAGCGCCGTCTTGAAGCGCTTGATGTTGAGGGCCATCTCATCTTCGTTTAGCCCGGCAGCCTCAACTTGTGCCACCTTGCTAGGTAGCGCCTCTCTGCTGCTACTTGTTGCTTTGAGTGCAACGGGCTGAGGCTCATAGATGGGCATTGGGCCATTCAATGCATCATCAACATATCTTGCTTCCTTGACCATCATTCGCCCGCTCACAAACTTTCCGAGTATCTCCTCGAGCGTCATCTTTGTGTACCTAGGATTTTTACGGATGAGGTTCACAAGATGAGGATCAATAACAGTGAAAGACCTGAGCATAAGTCGGACGACGTCGTGGTCCGTCCATCTCGTGCTTCCATAGCTCCTGATCTTGTTGACCAGGGTCTTCAGCCTGTTGTACGTTTGCGTTGGCTCCTCTCCCCTGACCATCGCAAACCTTCCTAGCTCGCCTTCCACCAACTCCATTTTGGTGATCATGGTGGTGTCGTTCCCCTCATGTGAAATCTTGAGGGTGTCCCATATTTGCTTGGCGTTGTCCAAGCCGCTCACCTTGTTGTATTCATCCCTGCACAATGATGCTAACAAAACAGTGGTAGCTTGTGCATTCTTATGGATTTGTTTGTTAATGAATACAGGGTTATCCGTACTATCAAATTGCATTCCATTCTCAACTATCTCCCAAATACTAGGATGGAGAGAGAAAAGATGACTACGCATTTTATGACTCCAAAAAGCGTAGTCCTCTCCATCAAAGTGTGGAGGTTTACCAAGAGGAATAGAAAGCAAATGGGCATTGGAACTATACAGAATACGAGAATAATCAAATGAAAAATTTGAGCTAACCAGTTTCTTTTTCTCGTCGTAGTCGTCGTCTCTTGGGGAAGAAGAAGACTCGTCGCTGTCGTAGTAGACGATCTTCTTGATGCGCCTCTTCTTCTTCCTGTCCTTCTTCTTATGACTCGAGCCAGAGTCAGTGGGCTTGTCATCCCTCGGCTCGTTGAAGATGGACTCCTTCTCCTTATCATTGACCACCATCCCCTTTCCCTTAGGATCCATCTCTTCGGGCGATTAGTCCCTTACGTGAAGAGAACGGCTCTGATACCAATTGAGAGCACCTAGAAGGGGGTGAATAGGTGATCCTGTAAAATTCAACAACTAATAGCCACAAAACTTGGTTAAGTGTTAGTATGGCTAAGTAGCGAGATCTTGCGAACACACAAGTATCACAGAAAAATAATCACAAAAGACACGCGAGTTTATCCTGTGGTTCGGCAAGTATAATACTTGCCTACCTCCACGTTGTGGCGTCCCAATGGACAAGGGTTGCACTCAGCCCCTTTCAAGTGATCCAATGATCAACTTGAATACCACGGTGTTCTTCTTTGCTTATCTCTTTTCCCGTTTGCGAGGAATCTCCACAAGTTGGAGTCTCTCGCCCTTACAACAAATATCAAAGTGAAAGCACAAGAGTAAGGATGGGAAGCAACACACACAAATCCACAGCAATACGCACACACACAAGCCAAGACTTGAGCTCAAATGAAGCGCAACAAATTCACCACTAGAACGGAGCTCAAATCACTAACAAAGTCAATCAAGTGCGCGGAGACGGAGTGTGTAAGACTTAGAATGCTCAAAGTATGCTTTGGTGACTCCTCCATGCGCCTAGGGGTCCCTTTTATAGCCCCAAGGCAGCTAGGAGCCGTTGGAGGCATTCTTGGAAGGCTAATCTTGCCTTCTGTCGGGTGGCGCACCGGACAGTCCGGTGCGCCACTGGACAGCCACTGTTCATGTCCGGTGCGCGATTCCCTTCCTAATCTGGCGCAGCCAACCGTTGCAGATTTGTGGCAGTTGGCGCACCGGACAGTCCGGTGCCCCCTTCCGACCGTTGGAGCGGGCCACGCGTCGCCCGCGGATTTGGCGGCCGACCGTTGCGCTGACGGCCGTTGGCTCACCGGACAGTCCGGTGCACCACCGGACAGTCTGGTGAATTATAGTCATACGCCGCCGAAGTTTTCCTGAGAGTGGCGCACCGGACATTGTCCGGTGCACCACCGGACAGTCCAGTGTGCCAAGCCGAGCTGAGTCTTGGCTGGACACAGACACTCTTTTCCAATCCTTTCTTTTCCTGTTTCTAGCACTTAGATAACTTCATTAGTACACAAAAACAAATGTACCAAGTCTAGAAGCACACCTTCTTGTTGATTTGCACTTCATTCTCTATTTGGCATGTAATAACTCACTCAATATGTGTTGGACACTTAATCACCAAAATATACTAGAAATGGCCCAAGGGCACATTTCCCTTTCAGGATTCCTGCAGTGGAGCTTCCTATAAACTGTAGCGAGTTTTCTGAAACTAGTGGAACTTTATAAAGGCCTCGTAGTGTTACCCTGCCTCGCCTCCTCGATAGAGGTGTATGGGATTGGCCGTCTCTTGGCAGATAGGTAACATGACTTGTGGATAAAGATGTGCAACCTATGCAGAGTCTAAAATTGGTATACTAGCCGTGCTCACGGTCATGAGTAGCTCGGACCCTCACATGATTAATCTATGGAATTAAAACTCAATTTGTCATTTGCATCGCATTGGGATTATTTTATTACTACTTTTACTTATATTTACTAAGGTTTGGTATTTACTTATACTTAGTAACTGCTAATAAAATTTTGTTCAACTTATAAAAGCAATGCTCAGCTTCAGCCTTTATTTTGGTTGATCAGCCTTACACTTCACTTGAACTCCCACCTTTGGTGAGTTCAAGCACACTATTCCCCACAACTTGTTGAGCTATGATCGTATGTGAGCTCACTCTTGTTGTCTCACTCCCCCCACAGGAGAAGAAGAGGTGGTCGAAGAGGAGCCGCCTAACACTAAGGCTTTCGACTTGATCTAGGTGGCGTCTCCGAGTCAGCTTTGTGGCGCCAGGGAATAATATTTAGTTCGCTTTATTTTATCATTTATTTTTGTAAGACTTCCGCTATGTAATAAGTACATTTATGATATTTATGACATTTATCTCTATACACTCTGTTATTATATATGTTGTCTTCTCTAGCGCATATATGAGATGCACCCGGCTTTGCTCCTTAAATCCGGGTGTTATAGAAGTGGTATCAGAGGAAATGTTGATTGTAGGACGAAACCTAGATAGAAATGGACAAAACCCATACCTACTTACCTTATTCTGAATCTTTCTATACTTATCTTGATCCTGTCTCACCTTCTACTGTTCTACTCTGATCATTCTTATCTTTTCTATTCCAAGACAAGATGGATTTCACACCTTGGAATCCTACATGTATGACCTTTTTAAGAGATAGGAGGCCTAAGACAAAATTAAAACTATTTTCTCTATTTAAAAATATTGGTTGATTGTTCTGATGGCAAATGTCTGATTCGCTTCTTTGATTGATTGAAATATTATAGATGGACATACTAGCATGTACCACCATAAAGTAATGAAATAGCTTTAGTAGGTAAAACACCAAACTGCTTAGCTAATAAATCCCCCCAAAGTAACATGCTTCGTAATTACTGCCTTGTCTACTATTCTCTCTTACCATATGTTTCTAACTCAGATGGTCAATACCAGGAAGGATGGTGGAATTGATCTACCTCCTAATCGGCACACTCGGAGGATATTCAGACAACCATAGCAACAACCTGAGATGGATCCTCTACAGCCTCCACCAGCCGGAGTTGACCAACAGTTGCAGCTCAGATGAGGATGATGCAGCAGATGGTAGACACCATGGCGGATATGCACGCACAGATGCAGTAGGAACACCAAGAGATGCGCCAGGAGAGAGAGGAGATACGCCAGGAGCTACGCCAGGAGCGAGAGGAGATACGCCAGGAAAGGAGGGCGCAACAGCAACAGCAACAGCAGCAAGTACCACTGCCACCACCACCACCTCCACTTCCACCCTGGGACAAGCACCGGGATTTTATGAGTCACAAGCCGCCAACCTTCGCCAGTTCGTCAGATCCACTAGATGCTCATGATTGGCTGAAATCAATTGAGAAGATGCTCAACATCGCCTAATGCTCTGACCGGGAGAAAGTTCTTTATGCTTCTGGTCGTCTAACAGGTCCTGATGCTGACTGGTGGGATTCATATGTTGCTGCCCATGATGCTGCTGATACTATTACTTGGGCGGAGTTCAGTACACAGTTCAGAAACTACCGCATTCCTGCTGGAATGATGAAGATCAAGAAGAAGGAGTTTCTGTCATTGAAGCAAGGCAACATGTCTATCAGCGAGTACCGAGACAAATTCATTCAGTTGTCAAGATATGCTCCGGATGAGGTGGTTGATGATGAAAGGAAGCAAGAGCACTTCATAGAAGGACTCAATGGGCCGCTACAGTATGCATTGGTTGCTCACACATTTCCATCATTCCAGAGGCTGCTAGATAAAGCTCTTGCTATTGAACACAAGCGTGTCCAACTGGAAGATCTGAAGAGGAAGGCTATTTCATAGGGACAGGGTAGCAGCAGTGTTCGTCCTTGCTATGTTCCACCTTAGGGTACCCAGCTCGTCCAGGAGGAGGACCACGCCCAGTTCAGTACGCTCCACATGGGTCTCCACGGACACCTCCCACTCATCAGGCTACCCCCACTGGCACCCCAGCGAGGCCTACAGGACAGAAGACTGGCCCTACATGCTTCAACTACAGTCAGATTGGGCACTATGCTAATGCTTGTCTGGTGGGGAATTCTGGTACACCAGCTCAGAATAAGCAACAGACTCCTGGCAAGGGATACTCTATTGCCAGGTTAATCAAGTCAGCGCAGATGCTACTCCTAATGGTGCTGACATCGCACTTGGTATGTTTTACATTAATGCAATTCCTGCAACAATATTGTTTGATTCTGGTGCTACACATTCATTTATGTCTGCTCGATATGCCAACACAAATGAGATACCACTGCTAAATATGAGAAAACCAATGATAGTAATTACACCTAAAGGGCCTGTTGAGGCAAATCATATGACACATAGATTGACATTAACAATTATGGGAAGAGAATTTTGGGTTACCGCTATAATATTAGAGGCGAGCAGTATGGATCTGATCCTTGGTATGTCATGGTTAAGAAAGGCAAAGGCCAGTATACAATGTGGTAGGGGTACTATAGAACTCACCAGCCCTAAAGGAGAAAGATTTCAAGTTCAAATTGCAGTAACCACCTCTTCCAGACGTGCGATGTTCTTTATAGCTAAGGAGTTTGTTGGTGACAACATCCGTGTGGTTAGGGATTTTCTAGATGTCTTTCCAGAGGAGTTACCAGGGATGCCACTAGAGAGGGAAGTTGAGTTTGTTATTGATCTCTTACCTGGGACTGCCCCTATTTCTAAACGCCCCTATAGAATGTCCGTAGAATAGTTACAAGAACTTAAGAAGCAGTTAACAGAGTTGCGGGAGGCAGGGTACATTCGTCCGAGTTCCTCACCTTGGGGAGCACCAGTATTGTTTGTACATAAAAAGGATGGTTCGCAACGGATGTGTGTGGACTATAGATCTCTTAATGATGTCACCATTAAGAACAAACACCTGTCACCTCGTATTGATGACTTATTTGATCAGATGAGAGGTGCTAGGGTGTTCTCTAAGATTGACCTCAGGTCGGGCTACCATCAAATGAATATAGGCCATCTAATATTCCCAAGATAGCTTTTTCTACCCGATATGGTCTATATGAATTCATAGTCATGTCATTTGGCTTAACCAATGCACCAGCATATTTTATGAATCTGATGAATAAGGTGTTCATGGAGTATCTCGATAAATTCGTCGTAGTATTCATCGACGACATTCTTATTTATTCTAAGAATGATAGTGAGTATGAGGAGCATTTGCGGATGGTGCTACAGAAATTACGGGATAATCAGCTTTATGCCAAATTTACCAAGTGTGAATTCTAGCTTGATGAAGTACATTTTCTTGGGCATATCATCTCCAAAGGAGGAATTGTTGTGGATCCGGCTAAAGTAACAGCAATAATGGATTGGAAGACACCAAGTACAGTTTTAGAGATCCAGAGTTGCTTGGGACTCGCAGGTTATTACTGGCAATTCATTGAAGGGTTCTCCAAGATTGCTAAGCCTATGACCTCCTTATTGGAGAAGGGCAAGGAGTTTAAGTGGACTAGGGAATGCCAAGAGAGTTTCGATCAGTTGAGATCTAAGTTGATGGCTGCTCCAGTACTGATTATGCCAGATCTACAGAAGAATTTTGATATATATTGTGATGCAAGTCGCCAAGGCCTGGGATGTGTGCCGATGTAGGAAGGACATGTTATTGCCTACGCGTCTCGTCAGTTGCGGAAACATGAGTTGAACTACCCCACTCATGACTTAGAACTGGTAGCCGTTGTGCATGCTCTTAAGATTTGGAAACACTATATTATGGGAACCAAGTGTCGAATTTATGTTGATCACAAGAGCTTAAATACATTTTCACTTAGAAGGATCTTAACCTTAGACAACGCCGATGGTTGGAGCTCATCAAGGATTATGACCTGGAAATTCACTATCATCCAGGCAAGGCGAATCTGGTTGCGGATGCTTTGAGTCGGAAGGGGTAGGTCCATGCAGCTATTGTCACCCAGTTACCCGATGAGTTAGCAGAAGATTTTGAGAGGCTCAATCTAGGGATAGTTTCTCATACTGAAGGAATTACCATTGAAGTGGAACCTACCTAAGAGCAAGAAATACGAAAGGGTCAGATCGGTGATGCCAAAATCCAGGAGATTAAGTATCTGATAACGAAAGGTAGAGGCCCGGATTTCACGGAGGATGAGCAAGGCACGATATGGTTCAAGAATTGGATTTGTGTTCCGGATATCGATAGTATTCGTGAAACCATATTGAAGGAGGCACATGACTCAGTTTATTCCATCCATCCTAGTAGTACCAAGATGTACCAGGACTTGAAACAGAAGTATTGGTGGTATGGACTAAAGAAGGATGTTGCTTCACATGTTGCACTATGTGATGTTTGCTAGAGGGTGAAAGCGGAACATCAAAGACCTACTGGTTTACTACACCCGCTTAAGATACCTGAATGGAAATGGGAAGAGATTAGCATGGACTTCATTGTGGGATTACCCCACACATCTGCTGGGTATGACTCTATATGGGTGATTGTGGACAGGCTAACCAAAGTAGCCCACTTTATTCTAGTGAAGACCATGTATTCAGGAGCCAAGCTAGCAGAGTTGTATATGGCACAGATTTTCTGCCTACATGGTGTGCCTAAGAAGATTATGTCAGACCAGGGATCACAGTTTACTTCTCAGTACTGGAAGAAGTTGCACGATTCCTTGGATACAAGATTGAATTTTAGTTCGGCCTACCATCCTCAAACGGATGGGTAGGTTGAGAGGACCAACCAAGTACTAGAGGATATGTTAAGAGCTTGTGCTCTTAAGCATGGTGGTAGTTGGGATAAGAGTTTGCCCTATGCGGAGTTCTCTTACAATAATAGCTACCAGGCCAGTTTGAAGATGTCACCGTTTGAGGCTTTATATGGCAGGAAGTGCAGGACTCCACTGTATTGCGATCAAACTGGTGAAAGACAGTTGTTTAGGCCTGAAATTATACAAGAGGCTGAAGAACAAGTCCAGCAAATAAGGGAAAACTTGAGAACTACGCAGTCAAGACAGAAAAGCTATGCTGATACCCGGAGAAGACTGCTAGAGTTTAAGGAGGGTGATCATGTCTATTTGAAGGTGTCACCACTCCGAGGTATGCGGAGATTTAAAGTTAAAGGAAAGTTGTCCCCTCGCTTTATCGGACCCTTCTTAATCTTAAAGCGAGTGGGAGAGGTGGCATACCAACTAGAACTACTTGATCATCTTGCGGATGTACATGATGTCTTCCATGTATCTCACTTGAAGAAGTGTCTCAGGGTACCTGAAGAACAACTACCACTGGAGGACCTTAGTGTTCAAGATGATCTGACTTGTGCAGAATATCCTATCAAGATTCTTGATACACTGACTCGTGTCACGAGAAATAAGGTTATAAAGATGTGCAAACTGCAATGGAGTCACCACGGAGAAGATGAAGCTACTTGGGAGAGAGAAAAAGAGTTTCGCATAGATTTTCCCCATCTTTTTTATAGTCCTTAAATCTCGAGGACGAGATTCTTTGTAAGGGGGGTAGGATTTGTAATACCCGAAAATTTATACAAAGAGAATATAGTTGATCTCCTTATTTTATGTGCCATATTTGCATCATAAAAAGAGCATACATATATTTAAGAGTGATTAATTAAAAACAAATGATACTAACATAAAAGAAAGTGCATCTTGTTGGAGTTTATATGATTGTGCATTAAATAAAATAATAAGGATAATAATAATAAGATAATAATTACTAGAAGTTGGATTAAACCCTAAATAGAAATTAGGGTTTGAAAATAAGAAAAAGGAGAGAAGAGAAAGAAAAAGAGAAAATGATATAAAAATATAAATAATATATATACCTAAAAATACCTCCAAAATTGGTATTTATGATTTCACAATATAAGTTGAGGAAAAATTGGACATAAGATTTGAATTTAAATTCTAGGTTTGAAAATAAAAAGGAAAAGGAATAGAAAAAAATAAAACAAAACTAACCTAACTGGGCTCACTACGCGCTATTCGGTCCACTTAGGCCCTGTTTGGCACAGCTTATTTTCAGCTTCTTCACAAATTTAAGCTGAAGTTCTGCCAAACAGGCAGCTTCTGCAGCAGCTTATCAGTTTAGCTGCTTCTCAAAATGAACTAAAAGCAGCCAACAAGCAGAAGCTGCTTTTTACCAGCTTATCAGATAAGCTGCTTTTTCAACAAGCAGCAGCTGTCCCAAACAGGGCCTTAGCCTCTAACCCGCGCCAGCCCATTGTGCTATCGGCGCTGTCACTGAGCGGTCGGGCCCGCATGGCTGAGACTCTACCCGCGCGCGCTGACCGGTCGACTGACTGCCAGGTGGGGTCGGGCAGACACGGTCGCCCTTCAACTGACCCGCCCGGCAATGGCGCACATTCGCCGTCGAATCCTGGGGGGTCGTTGCCCACCTCGGCCACCTCGCGGCTATATGGAGTCCCCAGAACCCTGGCCGACCTGTTCATCCCATTTTTGGAGACTCGCCCTCGCCGAATACTGTGTCACCGCCGTAGCACCGAGAGGAGTGAGCGTCACCGCAGCCTACCCTCGGCTATGTTGCCGTTGGGGTCTTGGGTGGAGTCTTGGAGCATCGCCGCGTCACCAGGAAGACGTCCCTGGAAGTATTAGGCAGAATTGATCCTCAGGGCGGCCCCAATTCCTCGCCGCAGTTCAACCCCGCCGCGGAACCGCATTGCTGCGTGGGCAGTGAAGTCACCGCCCCTATTCGAGGTAAAACCACTCCTATCGTGTTCGCCTATGCCTCCTCTACGCGTAGGGTTATTTGGGAGGGGTATTGGACACCGGTGGTCCTCACTACGGGGCTCGCCGGCGCGTTTCCACCGGGCACAGGGGCGGCGCCGCGGTCGCCCTGTCTAGAGGGAGAAGACGACCGCGGGTCGTTGGATGACCCCTAGGCGGTCTAGATCAGACCGCGCATATCGATTCGTCTAGATACACGATGACCGTCCGATTGGGATCGTATGGTGAGTACTCGCACTAGGACTCATTAAATCATGGCCGTCGGATTGAAATCCGAGGGTTTGCGCTGCGTACCGCTTCACGGGCGGCGGGATCTAATCTTGTGCGCCCATCTCAGATCATGTGGCCGAGATTCAAACATACCCCTTCGCGGGTCAGAATAGCAGAAAAGCCCCCGAAGTACTTAGGTATTAACCCGCAGTCCACCCGGTGATCAGCCTGAGTCTAGGGTTTACTTGCGCCAAGCCCCCTGCTGTCTCTGGTAATTGGCGCCCAGTCCAGGATGTTATAAAATCGGAGAATATTAATTAAAATGGATTTTTAATATGAAAATAATGGCTAGAACTTACTTAATTCATATAAAATGCATACTTAGTCTAAATTAACCCATTCCAATTTCTATACTTTTATAATATTATTGTTTATCACCTAGAGTCTCTGTTTTGGCATGAAAACAGTAAGAAAATTAATTTCTCATTTAATCCTATTTCAAGCGCATAAACCATTGAAATTCATAATTTAAATTCCATAACTCCAAAATTAATGATTCTTGTTCCTAGAATCTTAGTTTAATGTGTAGATTATTATTGTGTATTTTATTTACATGTTTGGTGTGATGTTAATTTTTGCTATGCTATGTATGTATTGTGTTGATGCGAGTAGACGAGCAAGTTACTGTGGATCCTGAGGTTCAGCAGATAGAAGTTGCTGAGCAGGAGCTCATTGAAGGCAAGTTGTGCCCTTGGTCACTTATTTTTACCCAGCCATGTTCTTATTAATCATAATGATCTGTATAGGTTAATTTTGATGGGATCCAATAGGTTACCCCAGTTTTGGCTATCTTTATACCTTGTTGCCACTGAATATTTTTGGGTAGTACTTGCTATTGCTTATTGTGGTTTTGGATATAGAGATACACTATTCATGATTACACTTTTATTATCTATTTATTATTACTGTTCATGTTAAGATCATTATGTTAATGGGAACATGGAGCGACCACCCGAGAAAACAGTGCTACCACAAGGGTTTAATGGGACGCCCTTGGCTGATTAATTAGTAAAGCTAGTGAATGACTATCTTACCCGAAAGGGGCAAGGGCAGTAGGGGAGTGGTCAGTGTAGGGAGGTCCTTGGGTTGATTTTGCTGCGATGGCGGTCAGGCGAGGGATTTCTGCACTAGAGCTTCCTATAAACTGTAGCGGGTTTTCTGAAACTAGTAGAACTTTGTAAAGGCCTCGTAGTGTTACCCTGCCTCGCCTCCTCGGTAGAGGTGTATGGGATTGGTCGTCTCTTGGCAGATAGGTAACATGACTTGTCAGTAAAGATGTGCAACCTCTGCAGAGTGTAAAACTGGTATACTAGCCGTGCTCACGGTCATGGGCAGCTCGGACCCTCACATGATTAATCTATGGAATTAAAACTCAATTTGTCATTTGCATCGCATTGGGATTATTTTATTACTACTTTTACTTATATTTACTAAGGTTTGGTGTTTACTTATACTTAGTAACTGCTAATAAAATTTTATTCAACTTATAAAAGCAATGCTCAGCTTCAGCCTTTATTTTGGTTGATCAGCCTTACACTTCACTTGAACTCCCACCTTTGGTGAGTTCAAGCATATTATTCCCCACAACTTGTTGAGTTATGATCGTTTGTGAGCTCACTCTTGCTGTCTCACACCCTCCCACAGGAGAAGAACAGGTGGTCGAAGAGGAGCCGCCTAATACTGAGGCTTTCGACTTGATCTAGGTGGCGTCTCCTAGTCAGCTTTGTGGCGCCAGGGTATATAGTTCGCTTTATTTTATCATTTATTTTTGTAAGACTTCCACTATGTAATAAGTACATTTGTGATATTTATGACATTTATCTCTATGCACTCTGTTATTATATGTGTTGACTTCTCTTACGCATATATGAGATGCACCCGATTTTGCTCCTTAAATCCAGGTGCTACAAGATTCCTAGTTGAACTTTCAGTTCAACCGCATAGAACTAGTGACACTCTCTAGTCAGAGTCGATTAAACCACCCCTAGGGTCGGTTCAACCGCCCTGCACCGGAGAGCAAATTTTAACAGAGAACCCCGGTGAGATTGAACGGCACACAACTTACTCCAAAATTTTGGTTTTTACTATTAGCTTTTGAAAGAGAGGATATGAGCTTATGCAAACACCATTAGTTTTTTGTGGATCTTACTTAATTGTATGGTGATTCCAACAACTCAAAAGATAAAAAATCTTAACGCATCTTCACCTGGAATCACTAGAAACATGACAGGAGATATGAAGTGTCACATGATTTCCCTTAATCATATGCTCCTCTTTCATTTGACATTATCACCTGTACTCCTTCATCTTTTAGGAATAACTGAGTATATACTTGGAGCAAACTTATTAGAGTCTTTATTTGTTTTGTTATTTAATCACCAAAACCCTCAAAAGGTTGATTGCACTTACATGCTATCTGAGATAAGATGGGGTTATCCGCTTTCATTTTTCTGCTCATCTAGTTTCTCGAAAAATATATGTATCAAAAGTAATAATTGAAAGAAAACTATAAATAAGATTGATAAAAGTTTAAAACAAGTCTAAACTATATACAATTAGATAGATCTTGATTTTAGAAAAATAATAAAATTAGTTTCATATTTTTTAGAGTTAAGACGAATTTATTATGAATTTATAAAGATCAGTTCAGATTTCATATTTTTCTAAAAAAATATCGAATTCGTTACCGACGATAAAATACTGTGGTCGGAAGAGACCCAAACTGTTTTCATTTCCGATTTTTTCTATTGATTTCATTTCAGTATTTTCGGTAAGCGTTTCCATCTCCATTTAGCCCTGAATTTGGGTAAAATTTCGAAAATGGTTCCCGGTAACCGGAAATTGCCGTTTCTGTTTTGACCCTCTACACATTGGTATGCCAGCCGCGCTAGGCAAGTCAGCATAGTTTGGCCATCTAGGAAGATTAGCGTGACCAAACGAGATAGTTTTAGAAGAAAAAAACTCTAATCTTATTTTTAGAAATAGTTTTAAAAGGATTAAAAATTAAAAAAAAATCTAGTTGCAAACATGTTTTTTCACATAGGTCACATAATAACTTGCTGTTGGTGCCTTTTTCGGAGCAAACACTAACGTTCCATAGGACTTGCATATGAGGAACATGGCCTCGGGGACTTCTCTGCTAGACGGCGGATTATCCGGTGCTAGTGATCGAACTGTCCAGCACACGAACTATTCATAGATGGCAGGCAAGTTGTTTGTGGCAGTGAAGAGAGCTCTGGAGAGAGCTAGACCTCGCTTCCCGAGAGAGACCCTGTTGGAGAGAAAGGATCTTGGGATTGCTTCGATAGACCATCCAAAACGTCTCAAGACGATATATAGCTCAAGAGAGATGAATATTAGTGTTGGGAAGCTACAACTAGGGTTAAAACTACTCCTAAACCTAATGCATAAAGGAGATAAGGTAACTACGTGTTTGTAGATCGATTTTAGTTGCTTCTAATCGACCATACTCATTCATATTTATAGGAGAGGTCTAAACTAGCTTGTAAACGGAACCCAACAAGATATCATAAGAATCAAGGAGATCCCGCAACAAAATAGGATTTTGTTTGTTCTGATCTATTTTTGGATAGTCCGGACTTCATCGCCGGACTGTACGGTGGCTGAAACATCCATGTCCAGAGTAGAGATGGCAATGGGGCTCTGATCCTCGATTCTCCGCGGGGAATTCTTCCATTAGGGATGGGGAAGTTTCTTCTCCCACAGGGATGTTAATGGGGAAATCCCCCTGGCGGGTAAACGAGGATGGGAAGCGTTCCCTATGGGGACCCGTTAAACTTACACGTGATGGTGTTTTTTAATAATAGTTAATGATAATAATAAATGATGACATTGTCAAGAGATCACTTGTTATACAAATGTGTTCATTTTTATGTACACATATTAATTTTTTACATATGACAATGTGTATAAATGACAATGTTTTCCATTAATAACAAAGAAAATATGTCTTGATTATAATTTACGTGAGGACAGGAATCTCAGATAGGGATTTATCCCCGTAGAGAATGGAGATGGGAAAAAATATCTATGCATCGTTCGTGGAGATTTCTATAGAGATTTTTTTGTTTTAGGACGGAGATAGAGAGGTAAAACCGGGAAATTTCTCGTTGCCATCCATATTCCAGAGTGCCAATTTTTAGGTGCTGAAACACTTGACAATCATTAGATACGTGTTGCATTGAAATGCGTCTGCGATAAGGGTCATCACAGACGTGTCCCATTCCCCCCGCTGAACCTTGGGCCAGGTTGACAGAATGCTAGGGACGTGTGTTAAAAGAGAGTCTGTGAACTGGTATCATAGACGCGGCTCAACTTCGCGTCACTAGAAGCAAGTGTCTGCTTATTTAATTTTTTTTGTACATAGTGCCGAGTTAATAGCATTTTGTTAAGGGTGCCTCAAAGCTTTCCGTTAACTCTGATCCCTGCCTCTAAGCTTTCTGCTAACTCTGAGGGCTCATTTGGATTGCGGGTTTTTTTCCCTATTTCCTGCTGTTGGAGATCAAAAAGAGCAGCGCGGACAGTCCGACTCTGAGGCTGGACGGTCCGCGGTGGTGGCGTGGACGGTGCGCGCGTGCGCAGAGTCAGTTAGGGTTCCTAATGTCTCGCGGGATTTGTTACCTAAAACCGGGGATTAACTCGGAAATCAGTTTGAAGCGGATCCAGACCTCCCCTTTATATAGATGAAGGGCTACGGCCGATTAAACCCCCAACAATCGATTAAATCCAGTTTATTACTCGTTTTTACCTTATGCATTAGGAGTAGTTCTAGTCTAGTTCTAGTTTAGCCCTAGTTTAGTATTCCAATCCCCAAATTCTCCGCCTCTCTTCGACTCTATGTCGATTAAAGGAGTCTAGGTCGGTCTACCCGAGCCTAGACACCACCTAGGATCTCTCCTCCCCAACGGGGTCCCTCCCGGGAGCGAGATCCAGGCGCCGCCGGCGACCTTTCGCCGCCCCCTGCGCACGCGCGGACCGTCCGGCCCCAGGGCGTGGACCGTCCGGCCGTCAGGCAGGGAACGCCAGCCCCTGCGCCAGGTCGCGGATCGTCCGCGCCTGTGCAGAGAGCACCGCCGCCGGTTCTTGTTGAGTGTTTGGCGCCCAAAAAAGGTGCCAACATACTTTTTGGCGACTCCGCCGAGGACAGGTGTTTAGATCTACTAAAAATCAGGCCCTCAAATGGCCGGTTCTAAAGATCACACCGATATCTCCCCAGATAATATCCTGAAGACGGCTGTCGAAAATCTAACAACCGATGAGCAACAGCAATACGAGGACTACATGCGCCAAGCGAAGGAGAAATTCTTGTCGCAATACACGGTGGATCACCACCAGAAGGTTATCAAACATGGAGAGACCGACGTTGCATCTCTTCTATCTTTGCTTCAAGTCCCCAACGTAAGTAAACCCGACGATATCCAATCTATTAAATATTATGTAGATCAGCAGCAGGATCAAATGAAACAACAGATTGTAGGGTTAGAAGAGTCAATTAGAAAATTAACGTGTACGTTGGAGAAGTCTGTTGCTCCTAGTTTTCCATCATATGAGACTAGTAACAGGATACCTATGTCTAATACATCGGCAACAAATGGGGATTTGCAGCCCCAGCCATTATATGGTTGTCGGCGTTTCGACCCCGGGGGGTCCCTAGACCGACGAGTAAATTGTCGTCGCGTGCCCCAGCCCAGATGGGTCGGCGTGAGGCGGAACGCGAAGGGGGGAAAGCAGTCGGAGGGAGACAGGCGTGGGAGGTGGAACCCGCGGCCTTCGTGTTAGCCCCGCGTCCAGGTCGGGTGCGCTTGCAGTAGGGGGTTACAAGCGTCCACGCGGGAGGGAGCGAGCGGCCTTGCGCGAGCGCCGTCCCGTCCTTCCTCGCGTGGCCAACCCTCTGTAAGAGGGCCCTGGACCTCCCTTTTATAGGCGTAAGGAGAGGATCCAGGTGTACAATGGGGGTGTAGCAGTGTGCTAACGTGTCTAGCGGAGGAGAGCTAGCGCCCTGAGTACATGCCATCGTGGCAGCCGGAGAGGTTTTGGCACCCAGTTCGTGTGGTGTCATGGCCGTCGGAGGAGCGCTGGAGCCTGGCGGAGGGACAGCTGTCGGGGCTGTCGAGTCCTTGCTGACATCCTCTTGCTTCCGTAAGGGGGCTGAGAGCCGCCGTCGTCATAGAGCATGCGGGGCGCCATCATTACTTGTTTAGCGGAGCGAGCCAGATGGGACGCCGGTCTTGTCCCCCGTAGCCTGAGTCAGCTTGAGGTAGGGTAATGATGGCGCCTCCTATGACGTGGTCAGTCCGAGCCCTGAGTCGGGCGAGGCGGAGGCTCCTCCGAGGTCGAGGTCGAGTCTGTCTTCTAAGGCCGAGGTCGAGTCTGAGCCCCTGGGTCGGGCGAGGCGGAGACCGTCGGCTGAGGCCAGGGCTGAGTCCGAGCCCTGGGGTCGGGCGAAGCGGAGTTCGTCGTCTTCCGGGGCTGAGCCCGAGTCCGAGCCCTGGGGTCGGGCAAAGCGGAGTTCGTCGTCTTCTGGGGCTGAGCCCGAGTCCGAGCCCTGGGGTCGGGCGAAGCGGAGTTCGTCGAGCCCGAGTCCGAGCCCTGGGGTCGGGCGAAGCGGAGTTCGTCGTCTTCCGGGGTCGAGCCCGAGTCCGAGCCCTAGGGTCAGGCGAAGCGGAGTTCGTCGTCTTCCGGGGCTGAGCCCGAGTCCGAGCCCTGGGGTCGGGCGAAGCGGAGTTCGTCGTCTTCCGGGGCCGAGCCCGAGTCCGAGCCCTGGGGTCGGGCGAAGCGGAGTTCGTCGTCTTCCGGGGCCGAGCCCGAGTCCGAGCCCTGGGGTCGGGCGAAGCGGAGTTCGTCGTCTTCCGGGGCCGAGCCCGAGTCCGAGCCCTGGGGTCGGGCGAAGCGGAGTTTCCTATGGCGCCTAAGGCCGGACTGGGTTGCTGACAGCCTCACTCTGTCAAGTGGCACAGCAGTCGGGGCGGCGCAGTCGGTGTTGTCCCCTTGTCAGGCCGGTCAGTGGAGCGACGAAGTGACTATGGTCACTTCGGCTCTGTCGACTGGAGGGCGCGCGTCAGGATAAAGGTGTCAGGCCACCTTTGCATTAAATGCCCCTGTGATTCGGTCGGTTGGCGCGGCGACTTGGCCAAGGTTGCTTCTTGGTGAAGACTGGGCCTCGGCCGAGCCGAAGGTGTGTCCGTTGCTGGAGGGGGTCCTCTGGCGAGACGTAAATCCTCCGGGGTCGGCTACCCTTGCCCGAGGCTGGGCTCGGGCGAGGCGTGATCGCGTCCCTCGAATGGACCGATCCTGGACTTAATCGCACCCATCAGGCCTTTGCAACTTTGTGCTGATGAGGGTTACCAGCTGAGATTTAGGAGTCTTGAGGGTACCCCTAATTATGGTCCCCGACAGTAGCGCCCGAGCCTCGAAGGGAGTGTTAATACTCGCTTGGAGGCTTTTGTCGCACTTTTTTGCAAGGGGGCCAGCCTTTCTCGGTTGCGTTTTGTTCCGGTGGGTGCGCGCGAGCGCACCCGCCGGGTGTAGCCCCCGAGGCCTCGGAGGAGTGGGTTGACTCCTTCAAGGTCTTAATGTATTTCGCAACGCTTCGGCCGGTCTGGTTGTTCCCTCATGCAAGCTGGCCGTAGCCCGGGTGCACGGTCGGGTCCCAAGTTCTCGGGCTGGTATGTTGACGCTGTCAACGGATTGGCCGGAGCCGGGTTTGCGAGAGCAGCCCCCGAGCCTCCGCACAGGGCGAGAGGACGGTTGAGGACAGACTCGTCTTTCTTATATACGCCCCTGTGTCGCCTTTCCGCAAGGAGGAGGGGGGAAAAGCGCCATGTTGCCCTCGGAGGGCGCCGAACATGGTGTCTCCAGTGAGCTGCTGACGGGTAATCCGAGTGGACGCCCGTGCCCCATTTGTTAGGGGTCGGCTAGAGGCCCGGAGGCGCGCTCCAAAAGTACCTGCGGGTGATCTGCCAGACCCGGTCCCCTTTTGACGGGGTCCGAGGGCTTGATGCCTCCCTCTAATGGGATTCCGTTACAAGATCGTTCCCGCTGGTCTCGAAAATGTCCTAGGGTACCTCGGGAGCATAGCCCGAGCCTTGGTTATGTATCGAACGTACCCGGGGTCATCCCTCGCTCTGTGTCTGAGGCGGCTGTGAACCCTTCATGGGCCAGCCTAGGAACCCCTGATCAGTAGTGGGCACGGAGCCCGAGTGGCCTGAGGCGGCCGTTGAACCCTTCCGAGGGGCCGGCCCTCGAACCTATAACCAGTAGTGGGCGCGGAGCCCGAGCGCTCTGAGGCGGCTGTTGAACCCTTCTGAGGGGCCAGCCTTCGAACCTCTGATCAGTAGGGGGGCTCGGGGCCCGTTTCCTTCGTGGAGAAGGATCCCTTTCGGGGTATCCCCCTTTCTCGGTCCCTGTTGTAAGAGAGAGAAAGAGGAAAAGGAAAAGGACACGAAATCAAAATGACGTGGCGTACCTTTTTTGACACAGTCATTATGGCGAAGGCGAAGCGTCGCTCGCTTCTCCTACCAAAGGTGCCGCCTATCCCGCCGCGGTGTTAATGCGACGGGATGAGTGGTTCGCGGAGTAGCCGTTGCGCGTGTGCGGGCCGTTCGAGGAACGGGCGTTTCGCTTTGAGTCTTGAATCTCGCGGCGGGTTCGGGCGACGCGTTGAACGGGTCTCGCCTGGGTCTTTATATATTCGGGAGAGGGTCTGGTGACAGTTCTTTGCTCTGTTACTTGCCTTCTCCTTAGGTTTTCGCAACCTGAGGGATTAGCCAGAGAAAGGGAAACCGCCCACCCAGTCCTTTCCGCTGCCACCTCCTCTGCTCGGTGATGGCCGACCGGGTGACCATCATTCCGCCGCGCGACCCGTGGCCTTTCTCCACGGTCACGGCGGATGACCTAGAGGCCCTTGTTGCCGAGGGTTTACTTCGCCCTCTCTCCGATGAGAGGCAGCCGGAGTGGATCCCCCCCCCCGAGCGGAGCCGCTCCGTCCCCGCCGCCGGGGTATGTCGTGAGCTTCGTCTCCTTCCACGAGCGGGGGTTTGGAGTGCCGGCAAGCCGCTTTATGCGGGCGATTCTGCACAACTACGGGGTGGAGCTGCACAACCTTAGCCCCAACTCCATCTCGCAAGCCGCCATATTCGCAGCGGTTTGCGAAGGATACTTGGGGATTGACCCTCACTGGGACCTGTGGACTCATTTCTTCTCTGCGGAGCTTTTTGCTTCACTGACGGGGGAGAGAAGGGTCCACGCGGCAGTGCGGGCCGGCGGCTGCATCATCCAGCTGAGGCAGTCGTGGGCGTCGCAGTATATTCCCGCCATCCTTGCGTCCTCGAACAAGGGGTGGCAGCGCCGGTGGTTCTATCTCCGAAATGACGATGGGAGGCTTCCATCGTTTTCTCAGCGAGTGGTGACCGTTGCCGCCGATGCTTGGCGCTACGGGACCCCGCACGACAGACAGAAGAATCTCGAGCCCCTTCTCAAGGCCCTAGAGGTGTTGCGGAAAGGAGGGCTCACCGCTGCGGGAGTGATTGCCGCCATTCATCACCGGAGGGTGCTTCCCTTGGCGGAGCGGCGGTTGTCGCTTTGGGAGATGACGCCAGAGGCTGACTTGGAGGGCTCGCGGATGTCCTCGGATCCCCTTCCCATCGACGTCCTCCACGGGCGGGTGGCCGTCGCGTTGGGAAAGCCGGACGCCAGCGCCCTTTCTCAGCCCTTGATGCGTCCCGACCGCGGGTGTGTGTCCCTGGTGAGTGTCCGCTCCTTCTTTCTCCTTGCGTCGGATCGTCCCTGGTCCTTATGGCCGAGACTTTTCATCTGTCTCCAGGAGGTTGGGTGGCACAAGCCTTCCCGGCCACGGGTCTCGGAGGACGCGATGGACCGAGCTGCGCGGCGGGTTGCCACGGAGAAGGAGAAGGAGAAGGAGAAAAAGGACGCGAAGAAGGCTCGGGCCCGCGAGTGAGCGCGGGCCCGAGACGCCTTGGAAAAGCTCCGTCGCCGGCAGGAGAGGGATGGACTCCCGAGGGAGCCGTCGCCGGAAAAGCCTGACGACGACGACGATGATGAAGATGATGACGAAGATGACGATATGGCCGCCCGCCTTGGCCTCAGCCCGGGTTTGAGGCTAGGCCAGGAGTCGCCAAGCCAGCCTCCGAGCGGGCTAGCGCTGCCGGTCCTTAGGGTCGGGACGCCGAGGTCCCGGTCCGAAGAGCGGGGGCAGACCGAGGGGGTGCTCGACCCCTCGGCTAGGGGAGTTGAGGTGACCCCAGGGGGTCAGGCCGAGCCGTCTGTTCCCCGAAATCTGTCGCCTGTGCCGGCTGCGCAGGAGGGCGATCCCCAGGTCGCCGTGGCGGCGCCTAGCCAGTCCGTCTCCCGGGCGCCTAGGGCGTCCAAGGCGAGGGTCGCACCGAAGTTGGCAGCGAGGCAGACCTCGGCGGTACCTTCGGGGGTTGAGGTTCGAGAGACCTCCCCACAGGCACGGTTGATCATGGCCCGGAGTGGGTAAGTACCTTGGGGGGTCTTCGTCTCGGCTCCTCCTTTGTATGTCTCGACCCTGACTTTCTTTTCCTCCTTAGCACGCGGAGTCATGGTCCGACCGATCTGGCTCCCCGGAAGGTCCTCAAGGCGGCGTCGGCTTCCGCAGCCGGTGCCGCGCCAGGCCTCGCCGGCCAGCTGACCTTCTCGCAAGACGCCCCACAGCGGGGGGCTCAGGCAGCACCAGTTGTCGTGGTGCGAGTTCTTGAGGCTGGCTCTTCGGTCAAGGCGGTCGTCGCGCTGGGGGAAGCGGCTGGCGCCGTCGTGGCCTTTGGCCCTCCAGACGTGCCGCCGGTGCCGGCGCCGGCTGCTGCCGAGGCCGTTGCCGTCCCGGCCATGGAGCGACCCGTCGCCGCCGACGCTGAGATGGCTGAGGCGTCGCTACTTGGTACCTTAGAGGAGGGGGGCGTGGAACCACGACCCGTCCCGCCGAGTGGCGACCTCGTCCATGCGAGGCGGAGCTCCGAGGGGCGGCGCCAGTTGCTCCGGTTCCGGACCCGTGAGGCCTCGGATCCCTTCTTCGTTCTTGACGATGAGCGGGAGGAGCAGCCTTGGGACGAGCTCCGCGAGTGTGCCGAGGCGACGGTGGGGTCGCTTCGGTCGTCCTTGGAGGTCTTTTGCAGGGACGTCCCCAAGATCCTCCAGGTAATAGTTTCAGGCATACCTTTTTTCGTGATCAAGGCGTACTTTGTGACGCCCTGCTTCCTTCCCTCAGGATCTGACGGATCGAAGTGCCGCCAAGTCGTCGTTCATCCGCCGCGAGGTCGATGTCTGGGGTTCGCTGCGATCCTTGAGGGTCTCGCTTGCCAGGGCTACCGCGCGCCTCTCCCAGCAGGGCACCAAGGTGGCGGACCTTCGGTTGCTCTGTGCGGATCTAGGAGCAGAGGCAGCAGCGGCACGCGTAGAGGTGCAGCGGCGGCAGTCGGAGCTTGATCAATCTCAGGCCCGGGCCGCCGAGGCCGAAAGCCGGGTCGAAGCCCTCGCAGCAGACCTTGCCGTAGCCCAAGCCGCATCTTCGGAGCAGCGTGCCCGAGTCGGAGGTATGCCCTGGCTGTTTTAAGTTTTCGTTTCAGCTTGGTTCCTCCACTTGTGTTTGAGGTCTTGTCCTTCGGCTGTTCGCAGAGCTCGAGTCTGCCCTTGATGAGTCCACCAGGGCGCTTGCTCGGGCGGCCGAGCAGAGGGAGGCCAACCACGCGGCCATGTCCGAGGCCATCTCGGCTTTCTGCCGGGTCTTTGGCTTCGGTGACGTCCCTCGGGAAGCTCCCCTCCAAGTCGCCTGCAGGCCTTGGGTGACCATGTGCGTGGCAGACTCTGCGAGGCGCTACATCACAGCGTCAGGCGGGCCTTCGCCGTGCTTGCTTCCCACTACGTCGTGGATCTAGAGCGGGTCAGCGAGGGGTATTGCCTCCCTAACGAAGATGAAGCCGCCCTGGCTAAAGTCCAGAGGCTCGATGCGGCCGCCGCGGGCCTGAGCGTGGTGCTGGCAACTACTTTCGAGGCAGAGATCCTCCCACCTGCGCCGTCGTCCGAGGCCGGGGCGGACTTTGCTGAGGGTGGAGATGAAGCCGAGGGCGCGCCCCCTTCTCCGGGCGACGTTTGACTCCGCCAGAGCAGTTTTCCTTGAATGCACATGTGTCTTTTGCGGCCGCTGAGGCCCGAACACTTTATTATCGTAGTATAAAGTTCTGCTCCCTTTCCTTCCATTTTGCGTATCCGGTCCCGTTCATCAGTAGCGGGGTGGCTTGCCCAAGTAGGAGTCATTTTTCGTGGTAGGTGACGAGTGAGGTATCTGCATCCCAGAGGTGTAGGAGTCCCTCGGCTCGGTCAGCCTCGCCACTTACATGCACCCTCATTCACTTCTTGGGGTCCTGCTACTGATGTAGCCGGGGAACGCAGAAGCCTTTTTTTCGAGGAAAATTTTGACGCAGAGGGGGTTCCCCCCTTCTAGCCCTCGAGGGAGGGTCGGGCTTTGCCGAGGCAAGGCTGACCCTTCCTTGACGACCAGACTTTATGTGTCAACGGGGTGTGCGAATAACTTGGAAGCATCTTAAGGGTAGAAGCGACGTAGCTGTTGGATGTTCCAAGCGTTGCTGTAGACCTCGCCTTGACTGTTGGCCAGCTTGTATGTTCCGGGCTTTAGAACCTTGGCGACGACAAACGGCCCTTCCCAGGGAGGCGTGAGTTTGTGCCGCCCTCAGGCGTCTTGTCGCAGCCGAAGCACCAGGTCGCCCATCTGGAGGTCTCGGGACCGAACCCCTCGGGCGTGGTAGCGTCACAGGGACTGCTGGTACCGCGCCGAGTGTAGTAAGGCCATGTCCCGAGCCTCCTCCAGCTGGTCCAGTGAGTCTTCTCGATTAGCTCGATTGCTTTGGTCAGCATAGGCCCTCGTCCTCGGGGAACCGTATTCTAAGTCTGTGGGCAAGATGGCCTCGGCCCCATAGACTAGAAAGAACGGTGTGAAGCCCGTGGCTCGGCTCGGCGTTGTCCTCAGACTCCAGACCACCGAGGGGAGCTCCTTCATCCATCGCTTGTCGAACTTGTTGAGGTCGTTGTAGATCCGTGGCTTGAGCCCTTGCAGGATCATGCCGTTAGCACGCTCTACTTGCCCATTCGTCATGGGGTGAGCCACGGCGGCCCAGTCCACCCGGATGTGGTGATCCTCGCAGAAGTCCAGGAACTTTCTGCCGGTGAACTGGGTGCCGTTGTCGGTGATGATGGAGTTTGGGACCCCAAAGCGATGGATGATGTTGGTGAAGAACGCCACTGCCTGTTCGGACCTAATGCTGTTTAGGGGTCGGACCTCGATCCACTTGGAGAATTTGTCGATGGCGACCAACAGGTGCGTGTAGCCCCCGGGTGCCTTCTGCAAGGGGCCGACGAGGTCCAGACCCCACACAGCAAACGGCCAGGTGATGGGTATGGTCTGCAGAGCCTGAGCGGGCAGGTGGGTCTGCCTCGCGTAGAACTGACACCCTTCGCAGGTGCGGACAATTCTAGTGGCGTCGGCCACCGCCGTCGGCCAGTAGAAACCTTGTCGGAAGGCGTTTCCAACAAGGGCTCGAGGTGCTGCGTGATGGCCGCAAGCCCCCGAGTGTATCTCTTGTAAGAGCTCCTGGCCTTCGGCGATGGAAATGCATCGCTGGAGGATGCCCGAGGGGCTGCGGTGGTAGAGCTCCTTCTCGTCTCCCAGCAAGACGAACGACTTGGCGCGCGGTGCCAACCGCCAAGCTTCGGCTCAGTCGGGGGGTAGCTCTCCTCGGTGGAGATATTGCAGGTACGGGGTCTGCCAGTTTTGATTAGGCGTGACCTCGCTCCGCTCCTCCTCGACGCGCAGTGCCTCACCCTCGGGGGCCGAGGGTACCTCGGGCTGAGCCGAGGGTGCCTCGGGCTGGGCCGAGGCCTTCTCGGGCTTGGGCGTGTCGTCGGTCTTGACGGAGGGTTGATGCAGGTCTCGGGAGAATACGTCCGGGGGAACCGTTGTTCGCCCCGAGGCTATTTTAGCCAGCTCGTCCGCAGTCTCGTTGTAGTGTCGGGCGATGTGGTTGAGCTCGAGCCCGTAGAACTTGTCTTCCAGGCGCTGAACCTCATCGCAGTAGGCTTCCATCTTCAGGTCGCGGTAGTGGGAGTTCTTCATGACTTGGTCGATGACGAGCTGCGAGTCACCGCGAGCGTCGAGGCGTCGGACCCCTAGCTCGATGGCGATTCGCAACCTGTTGACCAGAGCCTCGTACTCAGCCACGTTGTTGGACGCCGGGAAGTGGAGGCGTAGCACGTAGCGTAGGTGCTTCCTGAGGGGCGAGATGAAGAGCAGGCCCGCGCCTGCCCCCATATTCATCAGTGACCCGTCGAAAAACATGGTCCAGAGTTCCGGTTGGATCGGAGCGGTTGGGAGCTGGGTGTCGACCCATTCGGCCACAAAGTCCGCCAAGACCTGGGACTTGATGGCTTTCCGAGGGGCGAACGAGATCGTCTCACCCATGATCTCCACCGCCCATTTTGCAATTCTACCCGAGGCCTCTCGAGACTAGATGATCTCCCCCAGGGGGAAGGATGACACCGCAGTTACCGGATGAGACTCGAAGTAGTGTCGCAACTTCCGCCGCGTCAGGATCATCGCGTACAGCAGCTTCTGAATTTGTAGGTAGCGGATCTTGGTCTCGGACAGTACCTCACTGATGAAGTAGACTCGCCTCTGGACAGGCAATGCATGCCCCTCTTCTCGTCTCTCAACCACAATCGCAGCGCTAACCACCTGAGTGGTAGCGGCGACGTAGATCAAGAGGGCTTCTCCAGCAGCGGGGGGCACCAAGATGGGCGCATTCGTGAGGAGCGCCTTCAGGTTCCCGAGGGCTTCCTCGGCCTCAGGGGTCCAAGCAAAGCACTCGGCCTTCCTTAAGAGGCGGTACAGAGGCAGGCCTCTTTCGCCGAGGCGCGAGATGAAACGGCTCAGAGCCGCGAGGCATCCCATGACCCTCTATACGCCTTTCAAGTCCTTGATGGGCCCCATGCTGGTGATGGCCGTGATCTTCTCTGGGTTGGCCTCGATGCCCCGCTCGGAGACGATGAACCCCAAGAGCATGCCTCGGGGGACTCCAAAGACACACTTCTCGGGATTGAGTTTTACACCTTTCGCCTTGAGACATCGGAATGTCGCTTCAAGGTCAAAAAGGAGGTCGGAGGCTTTCCTCGTCTTGACTACAATGTCATCGACGTAGGCCTCGATCATTCGGCCAATGTGTTCGCCGAACACATGGTTCATGCATCGCTGGTACGTTGCACCCGCATTCCTCAAACCAAACGGCATGGTAACATAGCAGTACATGCCGAAGGGTGTGATGAAAGAAGTCGCGAGCTGGTCGGACTCTTTCATCCTGATCTGGTGATACCATGAGTAGGCATCGAGGAAAGACAGGGTTTCTCACCCAGCAGTGAATCCACGATTTGATCGATGCGAGGCAGAGGGTACGGAACTTTCGGACATGCTTTGTTTAGACCAGTGTAGTCTACACACATCCGCCATTTCCCCCCTTTCTTTCTCACAAGCACAGGGTTGGCAAGCCATTCGGGATGGAATACCTCTTTGATGAACCCTGCCGCCATTAGCTTGTGGATCTCCTCGCCTATGGCTCTGCGCTTTTCTTCGTCGAATCGGCGCAGAGGCTGCTTCACGGGTCGGGCTCCAGCGCGGATATCTAGCGAGTGCTCGGCGACTTCCCACGGTATGCCGGGCATGTCCGAGGGACTCCACGCAAAAACGTCGGCGTTTGCGCGGAGAAAGTCGACGAGCACTGCTTCCTATTTGGGGTCGAGCTCGGAGCCGATCCGGATCTGCTTGGAGGCGTCGTTGCAGGGGTCGAGAGGGACAGACTTAACCGTCTCCGCTGGCTCGAAGTTGCCAACGTGGCGCTTCACGTCTGGTGCCTCCCTAGAGAGGTTCTCCAGGTCGGCGATGAGGGCCTCGGATTCGGTGAGGGCCTCGGCGTACTCCACGCACTCCACGTCGCATTCGTACGCGTGTCGGTACGTGGACCCAACGGTGATGACCCCGTTGGGGCCCGGCATCTTGAGCTTGAGGTAGGTGTAGTTGGGGATGGCCATGAACTTGGCGTAGCATGGCCTCCCCAGCACTGCGTGGTAGGTTCCTCGAAACCCGACCACTTCGAACGTGAGGGTCTCCCTTCGAAAGTTGGAGGGCGTCCCAAAGCAGACGGGTAGATCGAGTTGTCCGAGGGGTTGGACGTGCTTCCCGAGGATGATCCCGTGGAAAGGCGCAACGCCCGTCCGGACCGAGGACAGATCGATCCGCAGGAGCCCGAGGGTCTCGGCGTAGATGATGTTGAGGCTGCTGCCTCCGTCCATGAGGACCTTGGTGAGCCTGACGTTGCCGATGATGGGGTCGACAACGAGCGGGTATTTCCCTGGGCTCGGCACATGGTCGGGATGGTCGCCCTAGGCGAAGGTGCTGGGCTTGTCGGACCAGTCTAGGTAGACTGGCGCCGCCACCTTGTCCGAGTAGACCTCCCGACGCTCTTGCTTGCGATGCCGAGCCGAGGCGTTTGCCACTTGCCCACCGTAGATCATGAAGCAGTCACGGACCTCGGGGAACTCTCCTGCCTTGTGATCTTCCTTCTTATTGTCGTCGAGAGCCTTGCCACCCTCCGCGGGTGGCCCGACCTTGTGAAAGTGGCGTCGAAACATGGCGCACTCCTCAAGGGTGTGCTTGACAGGCCCCTGATGATAGGGGCACAGCTCCTTGAGCATCTTGTCGAAGAGGTTGGCACCTCCGGGAGGTTTCCGAGGGTTCTTGTACTCGGCGGCGGTGACAAGGTCCGCGTCGGCGGCATCGCGTTTCACTTGCGACTTCTTCTTGCCTTTCTTCTTGGTGCCGCGCTGAGTTGACGCCTCGGGGACATCTTCCGGTGGGCGGCCCTGGGGCTGCTTGTCCTTCCGGAAGATGGTGTAACACCCGGATTTCGGGGGCACCAAGACCCGGGCACGAACATAAACACCAAGTATGCTGGGACCAAGTCTCACACATATGATGTATAGTGGCACAGGATCGAATGTCACATCTTTATATATAACAGGAGTTCTATACAAAATAAATAATTACATTATAAGGAGACAACGGTCCAGCAACCCGAAGTTGACTGGGAGACGACGACCTAGACCTCTCACGAACTCATCGCAGCATCCTCCAAGCGCTTCATCCTGTGGTACCTGTTCTTGACCTGTGGGGTGTGTGAGACAGCAAGAGTGAGCTCACATACGTTCATCGCTCAACAAGTTGTGGGGAATAATGTGCATGAACTCGCCAAAGGTGGGAGCTCACGTGAAGTGTAAGGCTTACCAAAGAAGATGGTTAGAGCTGAGCATTGCTTTTAAAGTTGGTCAAAATTTTATTAGCAGTTACTAAGTATAAGTAATTACCAGCCCAATTAAATAGTAGAACAAAAGTAACAACTTCACCTGCGATGCAATGCATATGACAAATTGAGTTTAAGTTCCATAATTTAATCATCAGAGAGTCCTGAGCTGCTCATGACCGTGAGCTCGGCTAGTATACCAGTTTTACACTCTGCAGAGGTTGTACCCTTTACCCACAAGTCGTGTATCCCATGTCGCCAGGGTTTGCAAGGCCCTTAGACACTACCGAGGTGAATGGCTAGGGATCCACTACGAGGCCTTTACAAAGTTCCACTAGCTTCCGAAAACCCGCTACAGTTTATAGGAAGTTCCAATGCAGGAATCCCTTGCAGGACCGCCATCGCAGCAAAATCCTCCCGAGGGCCTCCCTACACTGACCACTGCCCTTGCCCCTTTCGGGTAAGGTAGTCTTCCACTAGCTTTCCTAATTAATCAGCCAAGGGGTCCCATTCCTCCCTTGTGGTGGCACGTGTTACTCAAGTTAAGCTCTATGTTCCAATTAACATTAATGATATCAACATGAACATAAACAGAATAACAACAAGAATTGGAACATAGAGGTAATAAATGATTATCCCAAAACCATATAAAGCAATAGCAAACTACCCAAGTGATTCAGGGGTAAACAAGGTAATGGGATAAACAAACTAGGGTAACCTATTGGGTCCCATCAAAATTAACCTATGCAGATCATTATGATTAATTAGAACATGAGTGGGTAAAAGAAGTGATCAAGGGCACAACTTGCCTGGGACTTGAGATTCCAGGTACCAGAATGATTCTTCAGATCCTCGTGACCTCACTGCTAATCGTAGCAATACAAACAAACATTGTATAGGCAAATTTTAACATTACACCAAACATAAGAACAAAATACACATTAATAATATACATATTAAAATAAGATCATAGGAACAGGAACCATTAATTCTGGAGTTATAGATTTTAAGTTATGCATTTTCAAAGGTTTTATGTGCTTAAAATGGATTAAGTGAGAGATTACATTTCTAATTGTTTTCATGACAAAACAGAGGTTCTAGGTGGTAGAGAATAAAATTACAAAATTTTAGAAAGTGGAATGGATTAATTTGGACTAAAAATGGATTTTCTATGATTTAAACAAGTTTCTGGAATTATTTTTGTATCAAAAATCATTTTCTATTTCATTTTACTGGATTTTCTATTCCCTTGGACTGCGCGCCAAAACCAGAGAAAGTCAGGGGCCTCAGCGCAAGAAACCCGAGACTCAGTCAACAGTGCCCGAGGGACGGCGGGTTCTATTTCAACTAAACGCAGGGGCTCTTTATGAAGATTGCCACGGCGAAGGGGTATTCTCAGATCTCGGCCGTCCGATCTGTTTTTAAGGGACATGATTAGATCGGCGTATTATGCGAACCGGTATATGTTGACGACCGCACGATCCCGGATCTACGGGTAAGATTTTAAATGGGCGAGATTAAACAGTGACCGCTCGATCCAATCCTACGGCCAACTGCACACCCGTGGAAGCGCTACGCCCGACCTAATTCTAAGCGTTGGATGAAGATCCAACGGCCATAGCACCCGTCGCCTACCTCCAGGTGAACCACGACGGAGCTGACTGCGCACGGCGGCGCACGCGAGCGCGACGACGAACGGCCAACCCCGAGCGCACCTCAGACAAATTGAATGGAGTGACACGAAGAGGAGGGCAAGGCGGACACAGAGGAGGACTTCTTACCGGAAACCTCGGAGTGATTTCTCCCGACCACGACACGGGGCGGAACACGCCAGCGATGGGCACGACGGCGCGAAATTCACCCACCTCACCGACGCACGACACCAATTGCAGGCGCGGACGGATTCCCCGGACGATTACGACCACCCTTGGCCACGCACCGAAGCAAAACCTCCCTCACCGAGGGAGTTCACCGGCGGCGGCGCTCGGTTTCTCTCGACGTACGACGAACTGGGTTGTTCAAGAGCGCCGACTACCTATTTGTACCCTGCAAGGCGTCCGAGTCCGCGTCCGAGAAGGTAGGGGGGGTCGTTGAGCCGGCCCGGCCAGCCGAACTCTCCGACAATCGCGGCGAGTTCGGTAACCATGCGTGCGGCGGAGTCGCGCGTTCTGTTGTCGGAGAGAAGAAACAGCTGACAGGGGGGCCCCACTTGTAAGCGATGAGGTTGGCGCGGCCTGAGACAAGAGCGAGACTGTCCAATGGGACCCAGCCGGTTAGGCACGCGCGCGCTGCAATGGGCTGGCGTGAGTGAGTCAGGTGGGCCGAGTGCTCCGGTTTGGGCCCAGGTGCGTTTTTTCCATTTTGTTTTTCTTTTTCTTTTATAATTTCTGTTTTATTTCCAAATCAAAACTCAAACTAAATTCAAATTATGGTTTTTAATTTCCAGATCTCAAACATCAAATCAAATTCTAATTATTCTATTGCCTGTACTGAAATTATTTATTTATTATTCTCTATATTGTGTAAATATAGAAGAAAAGAATAACTTTATCAAAATTTCCTTTCCCCCCCCCCTTTCACAAATTCAAGTCTTTAATATTAATTTGAATTCAAACTTGTTTGTGAGCTCCTTAACTGGGTTAAGTTCTTAAATTAAAATATTAATGGGGGCAAAATATATTCTTTCATACATTTATTTTCCTCTATTTTGTATAATCCTCCTCCTTCTCCAAATTCAAATTTATACTTCTACTTTAGTTTTCAGATTTTTCAAATGTATCAATTGAAACCCAAAGGTGAATATGAACCATACTATTTTAATATTACTAATTTAAGTTTTATTCTCCTTGTTATTTATTTTATAGGATGTATAAATGGTTTCCTTTGAAAGAAAAATCCTTTTCTCATCATTTTTCTTATTTCCTAATTTCCAAAGCATTATGATACTTTATTTATATATTATTTTTTTTTCTCTACTAATTTTGGGTCTTACAAATCCTACCCCCCTTAACAAAAATCTCGTCCTCGAGATTTGTAAGGAAAAAGGGTGCATGTTCATATTGTTTCAACACATATGCATAAACAAAATCTCGGCATGATGCATATCTTATTAGCAAAACACAGGGTCAAATGGACCTTATTATTATTACTACAATAGTAAAATACTACTACTGGCTAAACTAATTTTTTTAGGTCTTACAAATAGTAAAATATATATATATATATGTATCTATATCTATGTTTATCTCTCTATTCTTGTTGCTCGTTGACTTCTTCACCGACTACTTCATCTTCAACTGGCTCTTCTTCTTGAATTTCAAGTTCACCGGGTTCAGCTTCTACTTCTGCATGATGGGCATATCCTCGGTTGATAGATAGGGGCTGACTCTTTCCTGCCGAGGCTTGTCCTTGCTTCATTGGAGCCGGCGTAGTGTAGGCAGCTCTGTTGGGACAGTAGTTGGCGTAGTGTCCCGGTTGTCCACACTTGAAGCACGTCCTGATGGCGGTTGTATTGGGAGCAACAGTTCCTACTGGAGTGCTTGCTTTTGGAGGAGCAGTTGGAGCTTGTTGAGTTTGTTGTCCGGAACTGCCACTAGCTGGTGTACTTGGAGTGGTAGTATAGCGAGGATGGGAACTACTTCCAGCCTGCCCTTGGTTGGCAGCCTTTCTTTTCTCTCCGAATATACTCCTCTTATTTTCTACAGCAATAGCTTTGTCAAGTAGCCTTTGGAAGGATGGGAATGTGTGCGATACCAGTTGATATTGCAAGGGTCCAATCAAACCGTCCAGAAAAAAGCTCCTGCTTTTGCTCATCATCCTCAACATCTCTAGGAGCATATCGGGATAACTGGATGAATTTGTCCCTGTATTCACTCACAGACATACTTCCTTGCTTGAGGGATAGAAACTCCTTTCTCTTGATCTTCATGAGTCCAGCAGGAATATGGTAATTCCTGAATTGTGCGGAGAATTCTGCCCAGGTAATTGTATCGGCAGCAGCATGAGCTGCACAGTACGCATCCCACCAATCCGCAGCGGGACCAGCAAGACGACCCGATGCATAGAGTACTTTCTCTCTATCCGAGCACTGAGCTATGTTGAGCATCTTCTCTATGGACTTTAACCAGTCATCTGCTTGCAGCGGATCTGCGGAGTTGGAGAAGGTTGGTGGTTTGTGGCTCATGAATTCCCGGTGCTTGTCCCGGGGTGGAACTGGTGGTGGAGGTGGAGGCAATGGCACTTGTTGTTGTTGCTGCTGTTGTTGAAGTTGTTGTTGCAGCTGCTGTTGTTGTACCCTTCTCTCCTGGCGTATCTCTTCCCGCTCTTGGCGCATTTCCCGACGTGCATCCTCTCTTTCCTGGTGCATTTCTTGGCGTTCTTGCTGCATTTGGGTGCGCATATCTGCCATAGTGTCCGCCATTTGCTGCATCATTCTCATTTGAGCTGCGACTAGTGGATCAACTCCGCCCGGTGGAGGATTAGGAGGATTCATCTCTGCTGGCTGTGGTTGGGGTTGTCGATTAGCAGGTAAATCAATTCCACCACCCCGCCTGGTATTGACCATCTAAGTTAGAAGCATATGGTAAGATAGCTTTGCAAGGGAATCATTTAGTAAACAGAATGAGTAAGCTAATGGTTGGTGATGTACTGAAACTTCTTTGGTAGGGCTGGGCCAGATATTCTATGTCAAGACTAGGGTAATTAGTTGTACGAGGTGAATGTCCAAAGGTAAGATAGAATATGTCAAGATGAGATAGATACGGAATACTAGTTACCTTTTTAATGGGGATATTCTAGATTGTCTAGTTATTTTATAAATACTATCCTTTATGCCTAGATGTATATGCAGATGTAATTGTGGACATTACTCCACAACCCATCACACTCAAACAAAGATCCAAATCAGACAGATATCATAAGAACAAACATTCAAATACATAGACACTTATAAAAATAGTTTTGTTTTTGTTCCTAGGATTAGGTCTCCTATTCCTAAAGTCACTTTAGGCACAGGATTTCAAAGTGTGAAATCCACATTTGTCTTTAGAATGAAAGAGGTAAGAATAATCAGAGTAAAGCGGAAATAGATGAGAAAAGATTAAGAAAAGTTTAGAAAAGAATCAGAGTAGCAAAGGTAAGTAAGTATTGGTTATCCAGTTCTATCTAGGTTTCGTCCTACAGTCAACATTCCTCTGATACCACTTCTGTAACACCCGGATTTCGGGGGCACCAAGACCCGGGCGCGAACATAAACACTAGGTATGCTGGGACCAAGTCTCACACATATGATGTATAGTGGCACAGGATCGAATGTCACATCTTTATATATAACAGGAGTTCTATACAAAATAAATAATTACATTATAAGGAGACAACGGTCCAGCAACCCGAAGTTGACTGGGAGACGACGACCTAGACCTCTCACGAACTCATCGCAGCATCCTCCAAGCGCTTCATCCTGTGGTACCTGTTCTTGACCTGTGGGGTGTGTGAGACAGCAAGAGTGAGCTCACATACGTTCATCGCTCAACAAGTTGTGGGGAATAATGTGCATGAACTCGCCAAAGGTGGGAGCTCACGTGAAGTGTAAGGCTTACCAAAGAAGATGGTTAGAGCTGAGCATTGCTTTTAAAGTTGGTCAAAATTTTATTAGCAGTTACTAAGTATAAGTAATTACCATCCCAATTAAATAGTAGAACAAAAGTAACAACTTCACCTGCGATGCAATGCATATGACAAATTGAGTTTAAGTTCCATAATTTAATCATCAGAGAGTCATGAGCTGCTCATGACCGTGAGCTCGGCTAGTATACCAGTTTTACACTCTGCAGAGGTTGTACCCTTTACCCACAAGTCGTGTATCCCATGTCGCCAGGGTTTGCAAGGCCCTTAGACACTACCGAGGTGAATGGCTAGGGATCCACTACGAGGCCTTTACAAAGTTCCACTAGCTTCCGAAAACCCGCTACAGTTTATAGGAAGTTCCAATGCAGGAATCCCTTGCAGGACCGCCATCACAGCAAAATCCTCCCGAGGGCCTCCCTACACTGACCACTCCCCTACTGCCCTTGCCCCTTTCGGGTAAGGTAGTCTTCCACTAGCTTTCCTAATTAATCAGCCAAGGGGTCCCATTCCTCCCTTGTGGTGGCACGTGTTACTCAAGTTAAGCTCTATGTTCCAATTAACATTAATGATATCAACATGAACATAAACAGAATAACAACAAGAATTGGAACATAGAGGTAATAAATGATTATCCCAAAACCATATAAAGCAATAGCAAACTACCCAAGTGATTCAGGGGTAAACAAGGTAATGGGATAAACAAACTAGGGTAACCTATTGGGTCCCATCAAAATTAACCTATGCAGATCATTATGATTAATTAGAACATGAGTGGGTAAAAGAAGTGATCAAGGGCACAACTTGCCTGGGACTTGAGATTCCAGGTACCAGAATGATTCTTCAGATCCTCGTGACCTCACTGCTAATCGTAGCAATACAAACAAACATTGTATAGGCAAAATTTAACATTACACCAAACATAAGAACAAAATACACATTAATAATATACATATTAAAATAAGATCATAGGAACAGGAACCATTAATTCTGGAGTTATAGATTTTAAGTTATGCATTTTCAAAGGTTTTATGTGCTTAAAATGGATTAAGTGAGAGATTACATTTCTAATTGTTTTCATGACAAAACAGAGGTTCTAGGTGGTAGAGAATAAAATTACAAAATTTTAGAAAGTGGAATGGATTAATTTGGACTAAAAATGGATTTTCTATGATTTAAACAAGTTTCTGGAATTATTTTTGTATCAAAAATCATTTTCTATTTCATTTTACTGGATTTTCTATTCCCTTGGACTGCGCGCCAAAACCAGAGAAAGTCAGGGGCCTCAGCGCAAGAAACCCGAGACTCAGTCAACAGTGCCCGAGGGACGGCGGGTTCTATTTCAACTAAACGCAGGGGCTCTTTATGAAGATTGCCACGGCGAAGGGGTATTCTCAGATCTCGGCCGTCCGATCTGTTTTTAAGGGACATGATTAGATCGGCGTATTATGCGAACCGGTATATGTTGACGACCGCACGATCCCGGATCTACGGGTAAGATTTTAAATGGGCGAGATTAAACAGTGACCGCTCGATCCAATCCTACGGCCAACTACACACCCGTGGAAGCGCTACGCCCGACCTAATTCTAAGCGTTGGATGAAGATCCAACGGCCATAGCACCCGTCGCCTACCTCCAGGTGAACCACGACGGAGCTGACTGCGCACGGCGGCGCACGCGAGCGCGACGACGAACGGCCAACCCCGAGCGCACCTCAGACAAATTGAATGGAGTGACACGAAGAGGAGGGCAAGGCGGACACAGAGGAGGACTTCTTACCGGAAACCTCGGAGTGATTTCTCCCGACCACGACACGGGGCGGAACACGCCAGCGATGGGCACGACGGCGCGAAATTCACCCACCTCACCGACGCACGACACCAATTGCAGGCGCGGACGGATTCCCCGGACGATTACGACCACCCTTGGCCACGCACCGAAGCAAAACCTCCCTCACCGAGGGAGTTCACCGGCGGCGGCGCTCGGTTTCTCTCGACGTACGACGATCTGGGTTGTTCAAGAGCGCCGACTACCTATTTGTACCCTGCAAGGCGTCCGAGTCCGCGTCCGAGAAGGTAGGGGGGGTCGTTGAGCCGGCCCGGCCAGCCGAACTCCCCGACAATCGCGGCGAGTTCGGTAACCATGCGTGCGGCGGAGTCGCGCGTTCTGTTGTCGGAGAGAAGAAACAGCTGACAGGGGGGCCCCACTTGTAAGCGATGAGGTTGGCGCGGCCTGAGACAAGAGCGAGACTATCCAATGGGACCCAGCCGGTTAGGCACGCGCGCGCTGCAATGGGCTGGCGTGAGTGAGTCAGGTGGGCCGAGTGCTCCGGTTTGGGCCCAGGTGCGTTTTTCCATTTTGTTTTTCTTTTTCTTTTATAATTCTGTTTTATTTCCAAATCAAAACTCAAACTAAATTCAAATTATGGTTTTTAATTTCCATATCTCAAACATCAAATCAAATTCTAATTATTCTATTGCCTGTACTGAAATTATTTATTTATTATTCTCTATATTGTGTAAATATAGAAGAAAAGAATAACTTTATCAAAATTTCCTTTTCCCCCCCTTTCACAAATTCAAGTCTTTAATATTAATTTGAATTCAAACTTGTTTGTGAGCTCCTTAACTGGGTTAAGTTCTTAAATTAAAATATTAATGGGGGCAAAATATATTCTTTCATACATTTATTTTCCTCTATTTTGTATAATCCTCCTCCTTCTCCAAATTCAAATTTATACTTCTACTTTAGTTTTCAGATTTTTCAAATGTATCAATTGAAACCCAAAGGTGAATATGAACCATACTATTTTAATATTACTAATTTAAGTTTTATTCTCCTTGTTATTTATTTTATAGGATGTATAAATGGTTTCCTTTGAAAGAAAAATCCTTTTCTCATCATTTTTCTTATTTCCTAATTTCCAAAGCATTATGATACTTTATTTATATATTATTTTTTTCTCTACTAATTTTGGGTCTTACAGATGGCCTCAACCGCCTCCTAGCCAGAGGCGAACTTGGTGGCGATGTCCATCAGCTCGCTCGCCCTGGTGGGGGTCTTGCGACCCAGCTTGCTCACCAGGTCGCGGCAGGTGGTGCCGGCGAGGAACGAGCCGATGACATCCAAATCGGTGACGTTGGGCAGCTCGGTGCGCTGCTTCGTGAATCACCGGATGTAGTCCCGGAGAGACTCTCCCGGCTGCTGGCGGCAGCTTCGGAGATCCCAGGAGTTTCTAGGGCGCACGTACGTGCCTTGGAAATTGCCGGCGAAGGCTTGGATCAGGTCGTCCCAGTTGGAGATCTGCCCCGGAGGCAGGTGCTCCAGCCAGGCTCGAGCGGTGTCGGAGAGGAACAGGGGGAGGTTGCGGATGATGAGATTATCATCATCCGTTCCACCCAGTTGGCAGGCCAGCCGATAGTCCGCGAGCCACAGTTCCGGTCTCGTCTCCCCCGAGTACTTTGTGATAGTAGTCGGGGTTCGGAACCGGGTCGGGAACGGCGCCCGTCGTATGGCGCGGCTGAAAGCCTGCGGATCGGGTGGTTCGGGCGAAGGACTCCGATCCTCCCCACTGTTGTAGCGTCCCCCACGCCTGGGGTGGTAGCCTCAGCGCACCCTCTCATCGAGGTGGGCCCGATGGCTGCGGTGATGGTGCTCGTTGCCGAGGCGACCCGGGGCCGCAGGCGCTGTGTTGCGCGTGCGCCCGGTGTGGACCGGGGCTTCCCGCATGAATCGGGAAGTCGCGGCGCGAGGTTCCGAGGGGTACCCCTGCCTTCGGGAGGCAGAGCTCTCGGCCCGTCGGACCGTGGCATCCTCCAGGAGGTTCTTGAGCTCTCCCTAGATACGCCGCCCCTCGGTGGTTGATGGCTCCGGCATCGCGCGGAGAAGTATTGCCGCTGCGGCCAGGTTTTGGCCGACGCCACTGGAAACAGGTGGCGGCCTTACCCTAACATCGTCTGCGATGCGGTGCTGGATGCCCTGGGGGAGATGACGCGCTTCTCCGGCCGGAGGTTGGCCCGCCCATTCCTGCCCGATGTCCCGGCGGATCGGCTCAAGCGTTCCTGCTCCCTCGTCGAGCCTGGCCTGCATCTCGCGGATTTGCTCGAGCTGTGGGTCATGACCCCCCGCCGGGACGGGGACCACAGCTAGCTCCTGAAGGATGTCAACGCAAGGCACGGGCCTAGGGGGATCACCGTTCTCCGGTATACCAAGATGGTTGCCTTCGCCGGGACCCCCTAGATCGACATGGAAACATTCGCGACTTGGGCCGCAGTCCTCGTCGCCGAGGCTGCGGCTACCATCGGAACAGTCGGAAAGGCAGTAATCGCATGCAGTCATGAAGTCCCGCACGGCACTGGGGTTACTAAGTTCAGAGAAATCCCAATAGAGATCGGGCTCGCCATCTTCCTCGGACCCCGAGGGCCCGTAGGTCGAGACGGCCGTCAGCCGGTCCCAGGGTGACCGCACACGATACCCCAGAGGGTTTGGACTCGCCTCTATGAGAATGTCCACCGAAGCGGAGTCGCTCGGTGGGTCGAGGCTGAATCCAAAAGGCGCGAGATGGGAATCGGTCGGTACCTCTTGGTCGACGGGCGGTGACGAAGTCACGTCAGGGACTGACTGCACCGTCGTCTCAGGTACGAGGGTGACGCCCAGCAAGTCCTTCGCGAGCATGCTGGCGTCGTCCGTTTGCTTGGGGTTGGTGTGTTGCGGGGAGACGGCGCTCGTCTTCATCTCAGACGCGAGGTCGATGCTCGACGCGCTCCCCATTGGGGCGCCGGCGCCGTCGACTCGCTCGACAGCCGACGAGGTGCCGCCTCCTGCTTGGCCTTGGTTGCCCCGCCTCCTCCTCCGTCGGCAGGGGAGGGGACGAGACAAGCCCGAATGTCGTCCTTCCACCACGTGGGGAAGGCGTCGTCGATTTCCCCGCCGGCGAGCGGGTTGTCGACCGCCATTGTCGCTGTCGCGCGGCGGGGGAAGGAGTATCATGTCGTAGCTGCCGTCGAGGGACATGAACTCAAGACTCCCGAAACAGAGCACCGTCCCGGGCTGGAGAGGTTGCTGGAGACTGCCCATCTGGAGCTTGACGGGAAGCTGTTCGTCAACACGCAGCAGGCCCCTACCTGGCGCGCCAACTGTCGGCGTTTCGACCCCGGGGGGTCCCTGGATCGACGAGTAAATTGTCGTCGCGTGCCCCAGCCCAGATGGGTCGGCGCGAGGCGGAACGCGAAGGGGGGAAAGCAGCCGGAGGGAGACAGGCGTGGGAGGTGGAACCCGCGGCCTTCGTGTTAGCCCCGCGCCCAGGTCGGGTGCGCTTGCAGTAGGGGGTTACAAGCGTCCACGCGGGAGGGAGCGAGCAGCCTTGCGCGAGCGTCGTCCCGTCCTTCCCCGCACGGCCAACCCTCTGTAAGAGGGCCCTGGACCTCCCTTTTATAGGCGTAAGGAGAGGATCCAGGTGTACAATGGGGGGTGTAGCAGTGTGCTAACGTGTCTAGCGGAGGAGAGCTAGCGCCCTGAGTACATGCCATCGTGGCAGCCGGAGAGGTTTTGGCACCCAGTTCGTGTGGTGTCGTGGCCGTCGGAGGAGCGTTGGAGCCTGGCGGAGGGACAGCTGTCGGGGCTGTCGAGTCCTTGCTGACGTCCTCTTGCTTCCGTAAGGGGGCTGAGAGCCACCGTCGTCATAGAGCATGCGGGGCGCCATCATTACTTGTTTAGCGGAGCAAGCCAGATGGGACGCCGGTCTTGTCCCCCGTAGCCTGAGTTAGCTTGGGGTAGGGTAATGATGGCGCCTCCTATGACGTGGTCGGTCCGAGCCCTGAGTCGGGCGAGGCGGAGGCTCCTCCGAGGTCGAGGTCGAGTCTGTCTTCCAAGGTCGAGGTCGAGTCCGAGCCCCTGGGTCGGGCGAGGCAGAGACCGTCGGCTGAGGCCAGGGCTGAGTCCGAGCCCTAGGGTCGGGCGAAGCGGAGTTCGTCGTCTTCCGGGGCTGAGCCCGAGTCCGAGCCCTGGGGTTGGGCGAAGCGGAGTTCATCGTCTTCCGGGGCCGAGCCCGAGTCCGAGCCTTGGGGTCGGGCGAAGCGGAGTTCGTCGTCTTCCGGGGCCGAGCCCGAGTCCGAGCCCTGGGGTCGGGCAAAGCGGAGTTCGTCGTCTTCCGGGGCCGAGCCCGAGTCCGAGCCCTGGGGTCGGGCGAAGCGGAGTTCGTTGTCTTCCGGGGCTGAGCCCGAGTCCGAGCCCTGGGGTCAGGCGAAGCGGAGTTCGTCGTCTTCTGGGGCCGAGCCCGAGTCCGAGCCCTGGGGTCGGGCGAAGCGGAGTTCATTGTCTTCCGGGGCCGAGCCTGAGTCCGAGCCCTGGGGTCGGGCAAAGCGGAGTTTCCTATGGCGCCTGAGGCCGGACTGGGTTGTTGACAGCCTCACTCTGTCGAGTGGCACAACAGTCGGGGCGGTGCAGGCAGCGCTGTCCCCTTGTCAGGCCGGTCAGTGGAGCGGCGAAGTGACTACGGTCACTTCGGCTCTGTCGACTGGAGGGCGCGCGTCAGGATAAAGGTGTCAGGCCACCTTTGCATTAAATGCCCCTGTGATTCGGTCGGTTAGCGCAGCGACTTGGCCAAGGTTGCTTCTTGGTGAAGACTGGGCCTCGGGCGAGCCGAAGGTGTGTCCGTTGCTGGAGGGGGTCCTCGGGCGAGACGTAAATCCTCCAGGGTCGGCTGCCCTTGCCCAGGGCTGGGCTCGGGCGAGGCGTGATCGCGTCCCTCGAATGGACCGATCCTGGACTTAATCGCACCCATCAGGCCTTTGCAGCTTTGTGCTGATGGGGGTTACCAGGTGAGATTTAGGAGTCTTGAGGGTACCCCTAATTATGGTCCCTGACAATGGTATGTCGATGAACTCATATACAGGGCAAGTACCACCACCGCCATCCCTGCTTGGCAGATCGGCGCCCCTGAACACGATCGGATCGTCCGAGCTTCTGCCCGGACCGTCCGGCCCATATGCAGACCATCCGGCTTGCTCTGTCGGACAGTCTGGGGCCGCCCGAGGACCACTGTCGTCCCTGCTTGGCAGATCGGTGACCCTGGACGCGGTCGGACCGTCCGAGCTTCTACCCGGACCGTCCGGCCCTTATGTGGACCGTCCAGCTTTCCTTGCCGGACAGTCCGGGCCCGCACCAGGACTACCACATGGCGTCCCGATAATGGCGAACGCAACCGGTCAGTTCGGATTTACCACCAGACAAACTGGATACGCATACGCAGATCCTGTTGTTGCACACCATGCACCAAATTATTACACACCACAGCAGCAGTATGTTTCGTCCTCTACATATTTAAACCATAACGTACCATATAACCACAGATCGATCAACACTATCGATCGGTCACGTCAAGAAGGTCGGTATACTAATACCCGACCAAATGAGCCCCACAGCCCAGGGTCCGGTGGTCTGCCACCGGGTGCAATGGAAAAAATTAGGGAAGAGATGACTGAATTATTTCGAGATAAGTTCGGAGTTAGTGTAGCCAGAGTAGGGCAATCATACCAAAAGCCGTATAATCACCGGTTTGACACTGTCCCATATCCACAAGGGGCAAGGATACTAGAATTTTCTAAGTTTTCTGGTGAGAATGGGAGAAGCACACACGAACACATAGGCCAGTTCCTAGCACACCTAGGTGAATTGGCCGATGGAGAAGCATTTCGTGTTCGGTTATTTTCTCTATCCCTTACTGGTACCGCTTTTGCATGGTACGCCGCCCTGCCTCCTAATTCCATTAATTCCTGGAATGAGTTAGAAAGTAAATTTCATGAACATTTCTTTACCGGGGAATATGAATTAGGACTAGCTGACTTAGCTTCAGTTCGACAAGGACGCGAAGAATTGGTTAATGATTATATCCGGAGGTTCCGGGACACTAGAAACCGATGCTTTCGGATCCATGTCGCAGACAAAGAGATAGCAGGGTTAGCTTTTAATGGGTTGCTATCCTACTTAAGAGACAAATTAGATGGGACCCAGTTCTTTTCGATAGCCCAGCTACATCAGCGGGCTTTAGCCTGTGAAAGCCGATTTAAAGAGACATAAAAATCTGCCGCCCGTACTATACATCTAATAGAGCATGATAGTTCAGATGATGAATCCGCAGATGTATATACCGCTGAGTTTATTTGGCCAACAAAGGCCAAATCTTCAGCATGTTCTTCCTTACAACCGGTTCAAAAGAATCGGCAAGAAGAGATTAAATTTACCTTTAATGTTGCCAAATGCGATAAGATATTTGATGAGCTACTTAAAAATGGCAACATTAAATTAAATAATACTATCCCTCCTATAGATGAATTAAAGAGACATGCTTATTGTAAGTGGCATAATTCTTTTTCTCATGCCACCAATGACTGTAATGTTTTTCGTCGACAGGTACAATCAGCCATAAATGAGGGCCGGTTGGCTTTTCAGGAAATGCAAGTGGACACACAGCCATTTCCTATTAATACAATAGATGTCGCATGCAAAAAGATCTTAGTTCGGCCCGAAATGGCTGATAAAGGCAAAAGCAAAGACATCATCATTGGCAATCCTCGCATGTCAAATATATTACAAAAGGAGATTGCTCGAAAGGCTTCGGACGATAAGGCTAAAAAGTCCGGAGGCACCGGGGGGCAGGCACAATTAATGAGTCAAGCACGACAGCCTATCCTGAGCATCACGGACGATCTGGCACCTACGTGCGGACGGTCCGGTGATCAGACAGACGGTCCGACTAACTCTGCCGGACAATCCGCTTATGGCCAAAAGCGTCAGCCTCCACACAAAGCTTTAAAAGGGAAAGAGATGCAATGGGAAAACAAATATGGTCGGCTGATCAAAGTTGACCCTACTTTTGATCAGTTGCTCTCCAAGAATACTAGCAAGAAGACCGTTCTACGTGATCGGTCAACGAAGAAACCCCAGTCACCTGCTAAAACAAAACGGCCCAAAAGGCGACACAACAAGCATCGCCTATTCATCCTATGAGACTTGGGTATTTTCCACCTGTTTACTCATCGTCGGTATATTATCCTGTTCAAACATGGAATGGTACGATGATGAATCCATGGTACATGTATAGTCCCTTTGTCTATCCAGACTGGGGGGCACCTCCATTCTATTCCTTTTGATCCATTGATCAAATGGTCATGGCCGAGAAAGATACAATCCAAAACGACCTTTATATTGGTGCTTTATTGAATGATCTCCATATTGAAAAGCCGGTGACTTACATCAGGTTTAGTTCATATGCTTTTGGTTCGTCAACCTTCACCAAAAGGCAGGGGGCATATGTTGGAGACCAAAAAGAGCAGCGCGGACAGTCCGGCCCTGAGGCCGGACGGTCCGCGGTCCGGACAGTCCGTGGTGGTGGCGCGGACGGTCCGCGCGTGCGCAGAGTCAATTAGGGTTCCTAGTTTCTCGCGGGATTTGTTACCTAAAACCACGGGATTAACTCGGAAATCAGTTTGAAGCGGATCCAGACCTCCCCCTTTATATAGATGAATGGCTACTGCCGATTGAACCCCCAACAATCTATCAAATCCAGTTTATTACTCGTTTTTACCTTATGCATTAGGAGTAGTTCTAGTCTAGTTCTAGTTTAGCCCTAGTTTAGTATTCCAATCCCCAAATTCTCCGCCTCTCTTCGACTCTACGTCGATTAGAGGAGTCTAGGTCGGTCTACCCGAGCCTAGACATCACCTAGGATCTCTCCTCCCCGATGGGTCCCTCCCGGGAGCGAGATCCAGGCGCCGCCGGCGACCTTTCGCCGCCCCCTGCGCACGCGCGGACCGTCCGGCCCCAGGGCGCGGACCATCCGGCCGTTAGGCAGGGAACGCTAGCCCCTGCGCCAGGTCGCGGACCGTCCGGCCCCTGGCCGCGGACCGTCCGCGCCTGTGCAGAGAGCACCGCCGCCGGTTCTTGTTGAGTGTTTGGCGCCCGAAAAAGGTGCCAACACCTGCGTTTTCGTGTGAAAATAAACTGATTTCTATGAAATTTCTATATGATTCCTAATGAAACCCTGATCCTTAAGAAAGACTGTCTAGGAATAAGATGTTCACATCTTGTCGTAGTTGGCTTATCCTGCTGAATCTTTTTAAAAAACCTAGCACAAAAGAATATATAAAATAGAAAACCTAATTGTGTTAGATTCTACACGAGTAGATCTATACAGTGAAGGTATATAGTACAATATACTTTCATACAAAGTTTATTTTTACTGTAACTTTAGATCTTTACTTCTCTGTGATTAATTTATGGACGCAATTTCTCTGATCTAATTACAGTAACTTTTTATGATAGACTACTAAGTGCATGCTTGAGCTGTAGTAAAAGGTTCATGCTCATTGGATCATATATAGTTGAGTTATAGATTTATCTTGGTTTATGTTTATTAAATAGTTTCTAAATGAAATTAAATCTATAACTCAGTCATATATGATCCAATGATCGAGCATCAGACTTATGTTGGACTCTAAATGAGTAGATAGATCTACATAGTGAATTTGGTATGCTCTATTACAAAGTTTTTGTTGTATCTTTATATCTATAGTTTTATGTAATTAATTCATACAAGGAACTTCTATGGTCCAATTATGTTGGATTTTTTATGGTATATTAAACATTGATGTCTGGTATACAACAAAAGGTTCATGGTCACCATGACTGAGAAATATATAACTCATTCATATGAATTTTTTACTACATATCATGGTGCAATGACTAGCATACCACAAAAAATTTCAATACAATTGGATCAGAGAAACTAGAGCTATAAATTTATTAAAAAAACTATAGATCTAAAGTTACAGAAAAAACTTTGTCCTAAAATATATCATATGATATGTTTAGTATGTAGATCTACTCATGTAGAGTCTAACGCAACTAGATTTTATATTATATATTTTTCTATGATTGCTATGATTTAAAAGATTTAGCTAAAATAAATATAAAAAGAAGAAAAAAACACAGTGTGAAACTGGCATGTGGCATGGGTAAGTGTACGGTTGTGTGACAAGCTGGAGAAGTTATTTCTGGTTTTAGAGCTGACAAAGAAAAAAAAACACCTTAAAAACCGAAAAAAAACTGCCTTTTAGGATAGTCGAGAAGGTAAACTAAACTTATTCCTAAACGTAAGGGTAGCTGAAAAAAGAAAACACCTTAAAAACCGAAAAAAAACACCTTAAAAACCGAAAAAAAAACTGCCTTTTAGGATAGTCGAGAAGGTAAACTAAACTTATTCCTAAACGTAAGGGTAGCTGAAAAAAGATCGGCAACGGGGCCAATGATGCCCAACCCGACCCTTCTTCGTGGGACGGTTTTCAATTGGACGAAGAGGCCCGTGTTACAGTGCGGCCCAAAAAGGCCACAGCACGTGTTGCTTCCTTCGCTGGATCGCCTCGTGCAGGCTTAACCAGGCCGTGCGTCGAGTTGAATACGTCCAATCATTTGGGACGTTTCCCATATTTTTTTCTCTTTGTGCACTGAACTGAACAAGTCACCGAACCGCTTTTTTTTATATTGGCTGGCGCAAATCAAGGAGGCATCCAAAAATGACCTACTAGCAAATCAAGAAGGAGGCATCCAAAAATGACCTACTCGTCCTGCGTCATCTCTTTAGAAAAAATGTCCATATATTTCTTCTAAATCAACTCAGCATAAAATATTAAAAAGCGGTACAGCGGGTGGGGTATGTTAAAAAGCGGTGCAAGAGATGGGGTTTGAACTCACACCTTAATAGAAGAAAGATGAAGAACACTGAGTAAAGTTATCTAACCAGTACAACATCATACTCAGGTATTTATAATATTGAATATAAATTGTATATATGAATATATAGTTTTTTGCAAAATAAAAAAATCGTGTCGGGCCGGACCAGCACTACGGGTCGAGGCTACGGCCCAAACACCGCACGGCGCTCGTGCCAGGTTGGCTCAGCCACTATTAAATGGGTCGTGCCTCGGGCCGGCTTGCCAAACACGACCCATTTGGTCATCTATACCTCTGCACGATAATGATGGTTCTCGCCTCAGTTGCCACCACCTCATTCGCCATTCTACTTCTTTTCTCTCTCCCCTCATGCCTCCACCTACGCGCCACCCCATTCTCGGCAGAGTGCGTAGGAGCAGATGCCTCCTCCTCGTATTCGTTCGACACCAGCCCCGACACCGACTCGCATAGTGGCTATTGCGCGTCCACGAGGACATTTCACATCATGCGCGCACCATCGTTTTCGCCGTCGTCGGACGTTCCGTTCGTCTTCCCGATCTTCGTCCTGTTCTTCCTCCCTAACCTGCTGCCCCCACCCACGGTCGCAGCCACGAGCCGACCGACGCTCGTCGACACGGGTACAGGGCGAGTCGATCATGCTCCTGGCCTTTCTCTATGTGTGCCGTCGAGGAGGACATGGTGGCGCCCGCCATGCTTAGGTTATCTTAGCGATGAGGAGTCCAGGTTTGAGATATTGGACAACTAAGGCCCGTAGCGTGGTAGCAGTCGGCATATGCTACGGAGTTGGTGGTGGTGTTCTGTCGCTTCGGCGGGTCCTAGGCTGGGAAGGCACTCTCATTCTCTCGCCTTTCTCGAACTAACGCCTGGTGCGGGTGCCTCTTGGTTTAGAGCTGATCCGGCTGGGCTTTTTTCTCCGCTTGCATGCTCTCTCCCTATATATCTAGCGATATACTACCTACGTCGCCTTCAGATGCCTAGGTCTTCGTCGTGTCCTTCTCCGACAACGAACAAGTATGTCCGCCTCTTCCCTTCCCCTCCTGCTCTACGAAACCTTAGAAGTGGGGGAGTCGAGGGATGGGGGTCTCTGATTTGCTGCCTATGATGCCCGTGCGTTCATAAAAAATATTATGCAAAGAGTGGAGATAACCAATAAAAATATTGAGATATTTTTGGTGGATAATTTACGTGGGTGTTGTTGTGAGCCGTCGCAACGCATGGGTAACCGACTAGTGGGTTTTAATTCGCTGGTTTGCTTGGCCTTCTCTGCGGATTTGATTCGAGTGTTGTTGTTTTTCTCGGATATGTTGAAGTTTTGTATAAGTGGGCTAGCTTAATCTTTTGCGTTAAACTGGTTAGTGCATTGGTACGAGAGTTAGAGGTCTTGAGTTTGAATCTTAGCAGATTGTACAAATGACAAGAAAAAGAAAATGAAATCCCACATTAAGCACTATCGGAATTCGGGCCTTTGCCGAGTGTCAACCTCTTTGTCGAGTGCTTTTTATCGGGCACTCGGCAAAGAAGACTTTGCCGAGAGTCGCACTCGGCAAAGTCCTGCGCTCGGTAAAGAGCTTGTTTACCGAGTGCGGGACACTCGGCACAGAGAAACACTCGGCAAATACTGCTTTGCCGAGAGGCAAACACTCGACAAAGATGGCGCTTGGCAAAGGGCCGTCAGTGGCCGTCTACAGCTGACGGCCATCAGCCTTTGCCGAGGGTCAAAAGCCGACACTCGGCAAAGCAGATTCTTTGTCGAGTGTCAAATATATGGCACTCGGCAAAGAAGGTCTTTACCGAGTGTCTTCTGTGGACACTCGGCAAAGCATATTTTTATTTTTTTATTTTGTCCACCAAACTTTTTGTGGTATGTTCCTACACTATGTAGACCTACATGTACCATTTTGGGACAATTATAACAGTGTTTTTAATAGCTAGTAGATTTAGTTCGTTTATTTGAATTTCTTTAGAAAATTCAGATTTGAACTGCAGGTCACTCGAAACTTGAAAAACCGTGCATGCAAAAATGATATCCATGCTACTTAGCACAAGTTACAACCGATTTCACGAGCGGACCGAAAACTTCGAGAACATGCTCACTAAACATGGCCGTGAACTTGCCATCCACGTGTTTAAAATTTGTATAAAATACAAACAAAGTCAGAAAATCATGAAACATGTCCACGTGTCATGATATCATATGTAGAGGCTGTGATAAAAATTTGAAAAATTTCGAGAAAGCTGTGACGCACTATGTGTACAAACCTAAGAGATCCACATTGAAACTCTATGATTTCATGTGTAGTTCTCTTAGGTTTCTATACATAATGTCTCACAACTTTCTCCAAACATTCTAAAATTTTTATCACAACCTCTAATATGATATCATGACACGTGGACAAGTTTCATGATTTTCTGAGTTTGTTTGTGTTTTATAAAATTTTTAAACAGCTAGATGGCAAGTTCACGGCCATGTTGAGTGAGCATGGTGCTCGAAGTTTCCGGTCCGCTCCTGAAATCGGTCGTAACTTGTGCTAAATAGCATGGATATGATTTTTGCATGCACGGTTTTCCAAGTTTCGAGTGACTTGCAGTTCAAATGTGATTTTTTTTCGAAGAAATTCAAATAAACGAACTAAATCTACTAGCTATAGAAAACACTTTTCAAATTGTCTCAAAATGGTACATGTAGGTCTATATAGTGTAGGAACACACCACAAAAAATTTGGTTGAGAAAATAAAAAAATAAAAAAGTAATTTGCCGAGTGTCTAGAAATGACACTCGGCGAAGTAGTCTTTGCCTAGTGTCCCCTGGGCGACACTCGACAAAGAATAGTAAAATAGTCTTTGTCGAGTGTCGCCCAGGGGACACTCGGCAAAGACTACTTTGCCGAGTGCCCGCGATCTGGCACTTGGCAAAGCGTATTTTAAAATTAAAAAAATCTTTGTCGAGTCCAGATCACGGGCACTCGGCAAAGCACTCGTACATAGGGCCTGGTCAGTTCTTCTTCTTCCTCAATCTCTCACTCTCCCACTCCGCCGTGCCCTCTGCTCCACGCCGTCGTCGTGCCCTCGCCGCGCCACGCCGCCGTGCTCTCGCCCTCGCCGTGCCGCGTCGCCGCCGTGCCCGCGCCGCGCCTGCCGTCGTGCCATCCCTGCCCGCGACCTCGCCCTCGGCCTGCCGCGCCCTTCCTGCCTGCGACCTCGCCCGCCGCCGTGCCCTCCCTGCCCTCGTTGGCCCGCTGCGCCGCCGTGCCCTCGCCCGCCCGGCCGCTGTGCCCACGCCCGCCCACCGCGTCGCCCGTCGCGCACTCGCCTGCCCGCCGCCAAAGTGCATGTCAGGAAAGTGCACGCGTCCGACCTCAAACCCCCGCGCCTCGTCGTCTCGCCCGCGACCAAACCTCAAAGGTGATTGCTTGCTTTTGTTTTGTGATATTGTAATTAAAAAGCTTTATGTTCTACGTGTATGATTTATATGAAATGATTAGGTTTAATATTGAGTTAATTATATACATGTATGATTAGGTTAATATGTAGGCTTGTTGTGTTAAATTTATGTACGTGTATGATTAGGTTAATATGTAGTATTGTTGATTGCCGACCATCGTGCCGTTGAATTATGTGTGGATGTCAGCCATCGTGCTGATAGTTTTATTTGCAGGATTTCGAAACCTCCGCGTGCAGGGGAGGTGCTGCCGAAATTTTCTATTGCTAGGCTTCTGTTAGAGGATGGAGGACCGTGAGTGGATGTACACGGGCCGTAGAGGAAGGAACGATGTCACAACTGAATGGATTAGAAAGACTGATGATTTTGTGGAACGGGTATATGGCGAAGCTGCTAAAGGAGCGAGTCTAGTCCCATGCCCGTGCAGCAAATGTGCCAACCGGAAAAGAAAACCAAAGAAGGCCATGGTAGAACATACTTGGAAGAATGGATTTACGCTGGGCTATACTCGGTGGATATTTCATGGTGAAGCGCATCGTACGAGAGAGGAGGTGCTGAGACAACGTGTCGAGGATTATGACATGGATGCGGGGGTAGCGGATATGTTGAACGACTATCAGGAGGCACAGTACACGGGAGGATGTATGGATGACGAGCCAGAACCGACTGCAAAGGCGTTCTACGACATGTTCGATGCGGCACAGAAGCCCCTTCACGGCCAGACAAAGGTTTCTTAACTGGATGCCATTGGGCATGTAATGGCGTTCAAGTCACGGTACAGCATGAGTAGAGACGCATTCGATGGCTTGTTGACAGTTATTGGGAGTCTGCTTCTGGATGATCATGTTCTGCCAAAGAGCATGTACGAGGCACAGAAACTCCTTCGTGCACTCAAGATGACGTATGAGCAGATTCATGCTTGTCCGAAGGGCTGCGTGCTATTTAGGAAAGAATATGCGGAGGCAAAGTACTGTCCCAAGTGTAAATCGTCTAGGTTCATGGAGGTAGACTCTGGTGATGGACAGAAGAGGCAGCTCGACATCCCCTTGACAATACTACGGCACCTTCCGTTCATACCGAGAATCCAGTGTCTGTACATGACAGAGGAATCCGTGAAACAGATGACATGGCACAAAAACGGAAAATGATACAATCCTGACAAGATGGTGCACGCATCCGATGGTGAAGCATGGAAACACTTTGATGCCATTCACCGTGAGAAAGCCGAAGAGGTTCGTAATGTACGTGTTGCGTTGGCCACAGATGGGTTCAATCCCTATGGAATGAGCGCTGCCCCGTACACATGTTGGCCCGTGTTTGTTATCCCAATCAATCTCCCCCCTGGTGTGTGCTTTCAAAGGCAGAATATATTCGTATCGTTGATAATTCCCGGACACCCGGGGAATAAAATGGGCGTGTACATGGAGCCTTTGATCAATGAATTGGTACGTGCTTAGGAGGAAGGGGTATGGACATATGACCGAGCTACGAAGACAAACTTCAGAATGCATGTTTGGTACCAGTACTCCATGCATGACTTACCAGCGTATGGGCTATTCTGCGCCTGGTGTGTTCACGGTAAGTTCCCATGCCCAGTTTGCAAGGAAGCTCTCAGGTTCATTTGGTTGAAAAAGGGTGGAAAATATTCGTCCTTCGATAAACATCGACAATTTCTCCCTCCTGACCATCCATTCCGCCTAGACATCAAAAACTTTACGAAAGGTGTCGTAGTGACAGACTGCCCACCTGCAATGATGACTGGTGCCAAAATTCGTCAACAGATAGATGGGCTCATGGCCAATACAGAAGGTGGTTTTGTGGGATATGGTGAGCAGCATATGTGGACACATAAGTCTGGCTTGACTCGGCTCCCCTATTATGACGACCTCTCCTTCCACACAACATTGACGTGATGCACACTGAAAAGAATGTTGCTGAGGCACTGTGGGCAACAATTATGGACATTCCTGATAAGTCAAAGGATAACGTGAAGGCAAGAGTGGATCTGGCAGCGTTATGTGATAGACCAAACCTAGAGATGAAGCCGCCAAGTGGTGGAAAGACGTGGAGAAGGCCTAAGGCCGATTTCGTCCTAAGCAGGGCCCAGAGGAAGGAAGTATTTCAGTGGATCAAGATGTTGATGTTCCCTGATAGGTATGCAGCTAACCTGAGTAGGGGGTGAACTTATCTACTATGCGAGTCTTAGGGATGAAGAGTCATGACTTCCACATATGGATTGAACGGATTCTTCCTGCGATGGTTCGAGGCTATGTCCCTAAGCATGTCTGGCTAGCGCTTTCAGAGTTGAGCTATTTCTTTCGTCAGCTTTGTGCAAAAGAGTTATCTCGGACCGTGGTTGCAGACTTGGAAAGATTGTCACCCATGTTACTGTGTAAGCTTGAGAAGATATTTCCACCCGGCTTCTTCAATCCAATGTAGCATTTGATTCTTCATCTCCCCTATGAGGCACGAATGGGGGGCCCGTGCGGGGACGTTGGTGCTATCCAATCGAGAGATGTCTAAAGACTATTCGAAAGAAATGTAGAAATAAATGCAAAATCGAGGCTTCCATTGCAGAAGCATACATTCTAGAGGAGGTCTCAAACTTCACAATAACTTATTATGGTGAGAAACTGTCGAGTGTGCATAATCCACCCCCTCATTACAATGATGGCGACAATGAATCGAACCTTATCATATTTCGAGGCCAACTCGGAAGCGCAAGTGGCTCGACCACCAAGACCTCGACACATGAAGAGTGGCGGCATATCATGCTATATGTATTGACCAACCTTGAAAAGGTGACACCATACATGGAACAATTTCTTCATGAATTATGGCGTCGATCAAGGGACCCCACTCCACAGGAATATGACACTCTTCTTAGAAAGGGTGCGAGAAATGGGTTGCCCGATTTCATTTCCTGGTTCAAACATAAGGTACGTGCTTACTTTGTAAAAGAGATACGTCTTTGAACTCAATTTCGCGTCTTTTAACTTGCGAATACTTGCAGGGCCAAAGAGATCTGTCTATGAGTGCCGAGTTGAGACAAGTAGCCAATGACTTTGCTTATAGGGTCAAGAAATATTCTGGGTATGACGTCAATTGTCGGGGACCATAATTAGGGGTACCCCCAAGACTCCTAAATCTCAGCTGGTAACCCCCATCAGCACTAAGCTGCAAAGGCCTGATGGGTGCGATTAAGCCAAGGCTCGGTCCACTCAAGGGACACGACCTCGCCTCGCCCGAGCCCAGCCTCGGGCAAAGGCAGCCAACCCTGGAAGGATCACGTCTCGCCCGAGGCCCAGTCTTCGCCAAGAAGCAACCTTGGCCAGATCGCCACACCGACCGACCAAATCGCAGGAGCATTTAATGCAAGGATGGCCTGACATCCTATCCTGTCATGCTCCCTTCAGTCGACGGAGCCGAAAGTGACCGCAGTCACTTCGCCGCTCCACTGACCGGCCTGACAAGAAGACAGCGCCGCCTGCGTCGCTCCGACTGCTGTGCCGCTCGACAGAGTGAGGCTGACAGCAGCCAAGTCCAGCCTCGGGCGCCATAGGAAACTCCGCCTCGCCCGACCCAGGGCTCGGACTCGGGCTCAGCCCCGGAAGACGACGAACTTCGCCTCGCCCGACCCAGGGCTTGGACTCGGGCTCAGCCCCGGAAGACGACGAACTCCGCCTCGCCCGACCCAGGGCTCGGACTCGGGCTCGGCCCTGGAAGACGACGAACTCTGCCTCGCCCAACCCAGGGCTCGGACTCGAGCTCGGCCCCGAAAGACGATGAACTCCGCCTCGCCCGACCCAGGGCTCGGAAGACGACGAACTCCTCCTCGCCCGACCTAGGGCTCGGACACGACCTTGACCTCGGAAGACCGACTCGTCCCCGACCTCGGAGGAGCCTCCGCCTCGCCCGACCCAGGGCTCGGACCGACCACGTCACAGGGGGGCCATCATTACCCTATCCCTAGCTAGCCCAGGCTACGGGTAACAGGACTGGTGTCCCATCTGGCTGGCCCCGGAAAACAGATAATGATGGCGCCCCGCGTGCTCCATGACGACGGCGACTCTCAAACCCTTACGGAAGCAAGGAGACGTCAGCAAGGACTCGACAGCCCCGATAGCTGTCCTTCCGCAAGGCTCCAACGCTCCTCCGACGGCCACGACATCATATGAACAGGGTGCCAAAACCTCTCTGACTGCCACGAAGGCATGTACTTAGGGCACTAGCTCCTCTCTGCTCGACACGATAGCGCATTGCTACACCCCCCATTGTACCACCTGGACCCTCTCGTTACGCCTATAAAAGGAAGGTCTAGGGCTCTCTTACGAGAAGGTTGGCCGCGCGGGAGGACGGGGCGACGCGTAGAGTCCCTCGCTCTCCCCCCACGTGGACGCTTGTAACCCCCTACTGCAAGCGCACCCGACCCGGGCGCAGGACAAACACGGAGGCCGCGGGCTTTCCCCTCTCTTCTACCCCCCTTCGTGCTCCGTCTTGCGCCGACCCATCTGGGCTGGGACACGCGGCGACGATTCACTCGTCGGTCCAGGGACCCCCAGGGGTTGAAACCCCGACATCAATGGATACTGTTTTCGCACAACAAACTACGACAAAAGTCAGCCCAATCGGAAAACAACGTGTTCTGGAGTCTTTACACCCGGCCTTGACGATGTCGATTATTTTGGACGAATCGAAGAAATATATGAGCTCAATTTTTATGGTTCCAAACCTCTTACTCTAGTGATATTCAAATGTCATTGGTTTGACCCTCAAGTGACGAGACGGACACATCCTAATCTTGGGATAGTCGAAATTTGATAAGATTCCACCTTACCAGGAGACGATGTCTATATCGTTGCCCAATAGGGCACACAAGTGTATTATCTCCCATATGCGTGCCAAACGAAAGAACATCTTAAGGGTTGGGATGTTGTGTATAAGGTATCGTCGTACGGGAGGTTACCTGTTCCTAATGATGAAGATTACAACTTAGACCCGGACACATATGATGGAGAGTTCTTCCAAGAAGATGGGCTAGAAGAGCGATTTGAGATAGACTTAACCGAAGCTATCAGAATGGACGTAGATATTGAAATGGTTGTTGATGAGGAGGATGATGAGGTGCAAAATGATAATGACTTAGTAATCCTTGAAGGCAATGACATTAATGACGAACTTGCGTCTTTTGATGGTGTTAAGATTGAAATGGTTGATAGTGATGATGAGAGTTATGATCCGGCTAACCCCAACACATATGAAGATTATTTTTAATCGATGTAATGCTATATGACTTTTTATTTCGCACCTGTTTTTAAATACATCTTTTTATATGTGCTTATTTGTTTACTCTTAATTACAGGTTTTTGGACAAATATGGTCGGCGGTAATTGGCTGAGGAGGAGGAGGGGGAGGAGGAGTAGGACGGCGGACAAGGCAGAGCAGGCGGCGCCTCAGGACGACCTTGTCCAACAGCAGGCGGCGCCTCAGGACGACGACGACCAGCAGCAGGATGACGACAACCAGCAGCAGGACGCCTTAGGTTCTAGCGCCTCAGGTTCGAGGAGCATCTACCTGCAAGGTCCCGCGAGTCTCCCTCAGCGTCCCATACTTCGGGACAGGCGACCGCTGATTCGGCCGGATGGAGAGAGGTATGTAACTTTATGTTCTTCATTCTTGTTCATATTATATATTCAAAATCATAATATAAACTAATACATTTTATTTATCACTTGGACAGGTCTTAGACGGTTGTGGATTATGCTGGGGGTCATCGTCGCCCCCCAATGGATTATGCTTGTAATATTAGAGACCCAACTAGAAGAAGAGAGGACGGAACGTCAAGAGATGGAGGCGAGGATAATGGCGGAGCGGGCGGTGGCTGATCAGAGGATGGCAGAGATGTTCCAGTACATACAGAGCCTTGGCGCCGCACAGGGTTTCGCTTCGCCACCTCCATTGTTCCCTGCAGTTGACCCTGCTCTGTTCCAAACTCCTGTGAGTATCAAAATTGTAGTTACATGTTGGTAATGCTTCTGGTATAACACATGCAATCTCTTCTCTGTGCAGGACCAATCTGGGGGCGGCATCCAACAACCCTCATGAAGGGTTCAGCCCGACGTAGCACCAGTCGAACTGCCCACCTCCATGAGAGTTATGTTTTTAGTGTTTCGAACACAAAACTTATGTTGAATACTTGTCAAAGCTTGTGAACTTGTGTTGATACTTTTGAACTTCTGTTAATACTGTTTGTGTTGAGAACCTCTCAACTTATGTTGAATACTTATGTCAGAATTTGTGTTAATACTGTTTGTGTTGGCTATATATGTCTGTGATGATCTGTGATGTATATATGTGATATCTGTGAATATCTTTTGTTTGTTTAGATGAAATAGGGAAAATAAATAAATAAGGTGTGTACTGGTCACTGACACTCGGCAAAGAGGTGCTTTGTCGAGTGTCAGGACCATAGCACTCGGCAAAGAACCTATACCGGTGCCCAGGTCTTGGTTCTTTGCCGAGTGTAATGGCTCTGGCACTCGGCAAAGAAGCACTCGGCAAAGTACCTGACATGGGGACCCCTCTGGCAGATTCTTTGCTGAGTGCAGGTAGTAGACACTCGGCAAAGAGGTAAATTCTTTGCCGAGTGTATTAGGAAACACTCAGCAAAGGAGTCGTCTTTGCCGAGTGTCACCTGGGACACTCGGCAAATACGCCGTCTCCGTCAACCAGCGCTGTAATGGCTGCTTTTCTTTGCCGAGTGTTCTCTGGCACTCGGCAAACCATTTTTCCGAGTGCCTGAGAAAAAGTACTCGATAAAGAAAGCTTTGCCGATGCACTGTGTGCCGAGCCCTCTTTGCCGAGTGCGATACTCGGCAAAGACTTTGCTGAGTATTTTTAAGAAGCCGTCGATTCCGGTAGTGAAGTCTGCAAATTGCAACTGATCTAGGGTTACTGCGGGCTCAGCTTGAAGACAAAGTGAGCAGCTGTTGACCAGCTTGAAGCCTGTGCCTGCATCCTCACACCAACTACATTGGAGGCCAGCCAAACAATGAGATCCACAAGTCTACTCCAACAAACACATGAATGAGCAGGCAGGCACCCTACTCGACCATTGCTGCAGGGGCGTCGTCTACCTCCCCAGGCATGCTAGGTATTGAAATCGTTGAGCTAGGCGTATCTAAAGCAAGGATTACAAAACCGACGGTTTTCGGCGGTAAACCGCTCGGTAAACCGAAACCGCCAGGGGGCGGTAACGGTTTTCCAGCGGTTTTTTTTTTGAATTCAGTCCAAATTTTAAAAATTTGAAAAAATTTATAAAAAATATATGATAAAAAACTACATGCTTTTCTGAGTAATTTGGTATAAAAGATATTTAAATTCAAATCAGTTTAGCCAACAAAAAATAGAAACATATATGGACCCGTTAACCCGTTAACAAAAAAAATCTAAAAACTCATCTCCTCCGCGTCCTCCCCAGCTCCCTCACTTTTCCCATTCACTTACGCTCTCAGCCACACACCGACGCCGCCGCACACGCAAAAATCGCCGCCGCTGCGGCTTTTACCAGCGGCTAAGCGCGGTTAACCGCCGGCCAGGAGCGGTTTACCAGCGGTTTACCGCCCGCTTCGCCGCTGCCCCCCATCGTCGCCGCAGATCCCCTCGCCGACGGGTTTCGTCGCAAAACCGGCGGTAAACCGCCCACGGGGAGAGGTAAATCGTGTTTTACCACCGGTAAACCGGTTGTGGTACCAAGATTTAGATATTTAGTGCCTAGATTTGGATTTTTAATGTTTAGGTTTTCAGATTTCATTCATATTTGCGTTAATAACTTAGTTAATAACATAGTTATTGTTAGATTCCGTTCATGGATTTTTTAGTTATAGTATATGTAACTCCGCTTTAGATATTTAGTGTCTATCTCTGTTTTAGTTATAGTATATGTAACTCATAATATTATTTACTACTAATGTAAATATGATTTGGTATTGTTATTATAGATGTGTTGGCTTATGGTTTATGTATTAGTTATGGTTTAGTTATTGTTTCAAGTTATATGATATTTTTGCCACATCTGTAGGAGACATGTCGGATGAAGATAGAGATAGAGAAAGAGATAGAGATAGAGTCTGGTTGCACGGAGAGAAGGTTGGCGCATGTTTCAAATGCAAGTATTGTAGAGAAACAAAGAGCGGAGGGGGTGGTACCCGATTGAAGGAGCATCTCGCGCATAGAGGGAAGAATGTCAAAAAATGTCCCTCTGTTCCTCCAGACATAAAGGCATACTTCCAGCTTGACATAGATAAGACAAAGGAAAAAAAGAGTTCTAGGTTCAGGCAGCAGCTGAGGGCAGATGAGGCAGCACGAACCCATTTTGGGGACGATGAGTATGAGGATGAACTTAAAGCGGCTCTACATCAGTCACGTGTGGAGCACGAATTTAGTCAGAGGGCTGGTGCAAGGTATGATAGGGGTGGTGGATCCTCCAGCCAGAGGGTACCTGAACGTGTTAGAGACTACAATCTTGCTCAAGCCTCTGGACTAAGGCAACAGAGGATAGATACTGGTCCCTGGACAAGTAAGGGAAGGAGCTCGAAAGAGATTCTTGGTAGGGCTTGGGCAAAGGCTTGTCATGCCATTGGCATCCCGGGTCGAAAGGTCGATAACCCATATTTTAGGGCCACAATTATGGAGTCCCAAAAACAAGGTAACAAATAACACAATATATTTTGTTGTATTGGATCTATGTTGTTGACATAATCTTGTTGCCTTAAATGCAGGTGTGGGGGTCAAATTACCAACTGGTCGAGAGATTGATGGCAAGTATCTTGATGAAAATGTTAAGGAGTTTCAGAAGGAGATTGACAAATGGAAGATTGAGTGGAATGAGTTTGGTGCGACTCTAATGGGTGATTCATGGACTGGTCCTACACAAAAGAGCATCATTAACTTTTTGGTGTATTGCAATGGGATAATGACAAATGGAACCTTGGTAAGCGGAAGACAAGACTTGGTCCATCAGATAGGAAAGGAAAAAGGGTCAAAATCATCGATCAAATCGAAGAGGAAGACGAGGATGAAGACAGTGATGATAACACAACCGACCCTAGTGCTGGTGATGATGGCAGCCATGGTGATGCTGGATTATATGGTGGAGGGAGTGGTGCAGGAGGGAGTGGTATGGGAGGGAGTGGTGCAGGAGATTGGAGGTCCACTGGAGGAAGTCGGTTCACCCATTCCACACAAGATTCTTACCATGATGCACCTCATTCACAGCGGGAGACAATAAGTGGTCGACGTCGTTCGGTTTCATTTCCTGTCCAAGATGGAATCCGTAGCTCAAGTAGCTCTGGTTCTTCTAACTATCCGACTGGACAAGACCCAGTCTATAACCCTTATGCATGGCAATGGCAACCGAGTCAAGGAACCTATGGACCCCCTCCACCATCAGGCGAAGCACCACCATCGATCATGTATGGGTATGGAAACTATGGACCTCCTCCACCACCATATTCAAATTTATCAAATATGTATCCACCAGGACCACAATATGGGTATGGACAAGTTCCCGCTGCACCGGTATGTTCTTTTGCTTTGTGGATAAGTATTTATTTGTCGTTCTTGTTTCCTCACTAATGTATCTCATATCTTTTGTATAGGCCTATCACTATCAGTATGACGGATTGGATCAATATCACGACCCTTCCAACATACCTTAGTACTATCACTATGACTCGAGCTGAACATGTGAGTATTGTGAAATAAGTCGACCTATGTGTCGTTGCCTCGTTGGAGAGGTGTAAAAGAACTTGTATTTGAGTATTGCGAAGTTCGCTGGATGTTTATTGCATGAGAACTAGAGTTTGTGGTTGCATATGTATGTTGTACTCCCTCCGGTGCAGTAAAAGAAGTCATCCTGCGCGTGACCGAGCGTGCACAAAAAGAAGTCATAGCGCGCGTGGGTCTGGGATTTGGACGTTGTTGCCCCTAGTAATTGCACAAAAAAAGATGCATTTAAGAGGAATCGAACTTGAGACCTCCAGTCTAGAATGCCTTGGAGCTGCTGCAGCAACCAATCAAGCCTGATTGTTTTAGTGACATTAATGCACCCATATCCCTATTTAATAGGGGCAAACAGGGAAAACTCTATGATAATTAATCACTCCTTGGTATGCACAATCATGTCCTAAACGACTACCTTTACTGCACTGGAGGGAGTATGTTATTTTGATGAACTCATGTTGTGTGGATCAATTAATATTTACTGTACAATGTGAATTGAGCAAACTACAAATAAACCCTGCCAAAATTTTCATTTTTTTTCTGTAAAAACGGTAAAAACCAGTTTATTTCACGGTTAACCGCCGGTTTCTACCGGTTTTTCGCCGGTAAACCAATTCAAATTCAAACTGATTTGGTTTGGCCAAACCGGTCGGTTTTTACCGGTTTCTACCGGTTTACCGGCGGTAAACCGTTACCGGTGGGGGGGCGGTTTTTACCTCCCCACCGGTTTTGTAAACCGTGATCTAAGGACCCTATCTAGCTATAAGGCTGATAATATCTAACACTCTTGTGTCATGCCTGGTGGGTTGTGTGTGTAATCAATCTGGCGATGTCAGACAATGACTGATTATTGATTCTGGTTGGTCTTAATTTGCTAATTTCAAAGGCACATATATTATCATGTTCTACTGACAGGGGGAACGAAATCTTTTGTTTTTAACCTCTTCTTGCTCAGCAGTCTTCCGCGTCGAATTCACTGCACGTACATGCTGCAGGTAGCCAGTCTGGTGTCAGTACACGAGCTCTGAGACGGAAAGGAAGCTACCTGGCCGGGCGCAAATGATTTTGGTCCGTCTGCCGCGCTGCTCCTGCTGCGAGATAGCACGGGAATCATGTTGCCCGCACGCTGGTGGCCTGTGCTGTGGGACGAGCTAGGCAAGGCGTGTGATCGGACGTGAGAGCGCTTTCGCTTTAAGCAAAAATGATGATGATGCATGGCACATGAAATACATTGGCATGGCATACCAACAGCCTACGATAGCAAAAATGATGATGATGCGTTCGGCCACGTCCTCTGCTGATTTGCAACACACTCACGCAGCTGTTTTGGAAGTCTACGAGCGACATAATGTCAGTTCGTGCATATAGGTAAAACATTGTTTTAAATTATAAACTGTGATAGGGAATATGATAGGGAAACTAATGGTAGCTTTACCATGAAAACATCGTCGTTTTATCAGCTGCCATGACTCGTGGCAGCCAACCCTTTTTGAGGATGAGGGCGTTGGGCCTTGGCCCTTGGGCCGCGTACACGTGCTTATTGAAAAATGGCCGAGCTGGCCTGTCAGGAAGCGATCGCTGCTGGTATGGTAGCTGCAATTGTTCGGCGCCGACGCGGAACACGTTGTAAGGCCGACATTGACAACACGGAGGTTGGCGTTTGCCACTTGTTGTTGTTGAACACAAGCCAGGCATGCGACTTGTTGACGATTTGTTAGGAAAGAGAGTTCATTACAAGACTCGGACCAACAGAACAGTCATGACATACCAACAGCCTACCTAAACTATTGGCAACACAGCCATAATATTCAGATAACCAGGGCACTCTCATAAGCATAGAGAGGCAAAACCTGCTGGAAGCGCACAAACACACTTATTACGGCATCTCTCTAGATAGACAGGAGACGGGCAAACCACACGTAAGAAGGAGATCGAGCAACATTACAACCTTCAAAAGAGAAGCACACAAAAGGAACGCCCACAAGTAGACCAGACAAGCAGAATTAACCATAACACCCCGAATCAGCCAACGATACGTCTGTCCACTAGTCTCCAACCATAAGCATGACTCATCGCCTCATTTGCCGTGAGCTTGCTTCCTAGCTCCACCGTTAATCATTTTATCTCTTTCTGTCGAAAAGCCCACGAATCTAACCCAAAACAACATGAGAATATCACATTAATACGGTCGTACAGGGTTTTGTCTCCAAAACACCAATCATTTCTTGTTCTCTAGATTGCCCGAATAAAGAACAGCACCACACCCGAACAAGATCAGATTGCATTCTTTCTTTTTAAAATATGTGAATCCAGTCCCAAAAAGATCATTTATGGATTGGACACGGTGGTGACAATAGGCCTATAATATGTTTGCAAATCGTGCACTATGTTTTATTTGATGGATGCTCTTTCTTTCTCTGTGTGTGCGCGCGCAATATATTTTTCTCTCAAATTTTAATCCAGGGATTATGACTTTACTTAATTTGACTATTCAATTATAGAAAGGAATATTGACATATACTAAAATAACATATTTCACAGTGTATATAATGGTGATCGTTTGGCATCTTAAAAATTACTAGGTATACACTATAGCAATCCAAAGCATCCCCGTCGGCTAACTTAATTCCCGTCGGCAAGAAGAAGGCCGACAGGGATTAATTAATTTCCGTCAGCCAGTCAATATAGCCGACGGGGATAAAGTAACTTCCGTCGGCCAAAACCCTAGCCGACGGCGATTAAGTAACTCCCGTCGGTCGCGTCCTCTGGCCGACGGGAGTTATTCGAAATAACCGCCGCCGGGGAGCATCTTTCTTCTATCTTTCTCTCTCTCTATTCGAAATAACAGCCGCCGCCCACGTACGCCGCCGTGCCGCCCGCGCCCCACGCCCGCCCCACGCCGCCGGTAGCCGCCGCCGGTTGCCGCCCACCCGACCCCGCGCCCGCCCCACGCGCCGTGCGCTCGCGCTGCGCCCCCGCCCACGGCCGCCGCCCCGCGCACCTGCCCGCGCGCCCGCCGAGGCCCGCCGTCGACCAGCCCGCCCACAACCGCCGCCGCCTGCTCACGGCCGTGCGCCCGCCCACCACCGTCGCCCCGCCGTCGTTCACGGTAGCCGCGGCCTCCCTCGGTTGCCACGCCAGCCCCCCCCCCCCCCCCCCCCCCCCCCCCGCGCGCGTTTGCCACGCTGCACAACGCTGCCGCCTCCCCACGCCGTCCGTCGTCACCACATCGGCGTCGCCCATCACTGTCGTCCACCGTCGTCGTGCACACCACCGTCCGCACAAGGCGAGGTATATTATATATATTAAAATGTTTTATTTTCGTCGGCTTTTTGTGGCCGACGGGAGTTAACTGTTATATGATTAGAGTTTGTTTAAATTTGTTAATTAACAGTGTTAGTAGTCTTCATATGACTTTATACATTGTAGTTGCTATTTTTAATTTTATGTTGCAAATATAAAATGTGTTGTTTAATGTTATTAGTTAATGAATTGGATGTTGAATGTGATGTGTTATACAAATAGTAGTTATTTCAAATATTATTATTTAATGAATTTGATGTTATGCAAGTATTAATCATGTTAATGTGATGAAGTTATGTTATTTATATATATAGTTTAACTACTTACCTATAGATGTATGTGTGACGTTTAGAAACATGAATGTCTCACACACGCACTTCTTACTCGTACACACAGCCACAATAATGGGTGATAGACGTGATTGGATGTATGAAGGTTTCAAGAAGGGTGGGTGTCACACAAGTGAATGGTTTGCCAAGACGCAGATGTTTCTGGATCATGCAGCTGCTTTATCACAAATAGATAATATTAGGTGTCTATGCAATAAATGTAGAAATATGACGAGCCACACCAAGAGGTAGGAATTGGGAGGACCTGTCCTTTGACGGCAAGGGACACCACACTCAGGTTAACCTTACATTAGGTTCTCTTTGCCGCCTTCACTGCCCTGGTATAGTGAAGGTGTCAAACGGTGATATCGAGGATGAGGTGCTCGTCAGTACCTGAGACGAATACAAGTTTAAAAAGGAATGAAACCACACCGACAGACAGGGACTTGTGCGTAATGACTTTTGGGTATGAATTCTTTATTGTTTTTGTTATGTTTCTTAATATTGTAATTCTATTACTTATACCATTGTATTTGTATTCTTTATGTTGTAGCTTCGATATCGGTTGCCTGACGGAGAGGATTACATGGGGCACGCTGAACGTGTGTTCCAAAACAATGCAAAGAAGCTGGTGAAGGATGCCATATACTATGCGAGAATTCAGGCTACAAACCTGTATTTTCAAAAGCATCCGGAAGAAGCAGGCCCCTTAAATAAAAAGGAAGGGTCCTCAAAGATATATTTGACTGAGAATCAATATCGTGAGGTTAGTATTCAATTTATTTTACCCTTTTTATTGATTGTTGTGATTGATATAATATGTAACATTGTGTGTGCAGGTGATGGTTCCATGGATGGCGCCCGTGCCTGATGCGTACTATGCTTGGTGTCGATATTGGGCTTCCAAAGGCTTCTAGAAAGCGTCAGCGCATCACAGACAATGTCGAGGAACCAATCCTAACCACAAGTTTGGCGATGATGACATGCTACGAAAAGCTAAAAGAATGGTAAGTTTGATTTAGCTATGTCGATCAGCAAATAGTACGATTGCTTATGAATGTTTTTGTTTATACAGGAAGCTACGAGTGGCCAAAAGCCTAGTGACATTGAGGTCTACCAGGAGGGCCACAAAGGACCAGACCCTAACAACCCTGACCAGCTCTGTAGCCAGACAGCCACGGATCGGCTGGTGAGTTTTGGCCCAAAAGTACAAACGTTCAAAGTATAGAAATTCCTGCATTTGTAAGGTTGTGAATGATGTATAGGCGGCATATGGGGAGGAGATGGTTCGTCGCCATGGCCCTGACTTCGACTGGCGACATGAACCGGTGGATCCCTCGGTGGTGTACGCAAGTGGTGGTGGCAAAGCGCATGGACGGTAAGCTCTAACTTATGAAATTATATGGTTGACACTAAATTGATTATGCAGTAATCACAATTTTTGAATCACTTATAGATACGCACTCTTCGACGGATTCATTGACTCATCGTCGGTGAGATCTCAGAGGACGGGTCCGTCTTCCCATAGCTCATGCTCTCATCGACCGAACGAGCAGGAGTTGGAGATTATGAGGATGCGTGAAGAGATGAGACAACAACGCGAATTTATGGAGGCTTGCAATGCACATACCCAAGCGATGTATCAAGTGAGTATACATAATCCAAACTCTAAATTATTATATTTCAATACAACGTCTTCAATAGTAACACATATGTTTAACAGTTAATGCAGCAACAGGGCATGGCAACAAATATTCCACCGCCACCACAATGGAGCCAGTTTGCAAACACACCAGCTCTGCCACCACAATTCAACACATCTCCGACACATATACCTGCACCTGGAGATAGGGTACGTTTGATAACTCTCGATTAATTTATACATTGTATATTTTTTTGATATTTGTATTAAAAATGTTGATATTTTCTAACTTGCATAGGTTACGCCCGAAGCCGGTGGTAGTGGGTCTGATCCCGCAGCAAGGACTGGATTTGTTGACTCCCTCTTCGTGTTCCCTCCTCCTGGTGGCGGCAGCAGTCAAAGCTCTAACCACCCAAGTGGTGGTTATCTCTAAACACTTGAACTCATGCTCATTATGTTTTTTTAACTCGTGGACGTTATGTTTGTGTAAACACTTGATCTTAACTCGTATCTGAAATGTTTGTGTAAACACTTGATCTTATGTTTGTGATGTGTGAATCATATCAATGCGTTTGTGATGTGTATGTTCATGTGATGATATATATGTTTTGTCATATGTTTGTGATGTGTATGTTCTGTGTATGTTTTGTGTGCAATTGTGGAGAAATATCTAATTTGGTGTTGCTTTTGCAGAATTATAGGTTAACTCCCGTCGGCCAGTTAATCCCCGTCGGTTTGACCATAGCCGACGGGAATTAACTATTAACTCCTGTCGGCCCAGCTAATCCCCGTCGGCTGCCCTAGCTGACGGGAGTTAATAGCTAATCCCCGTCGGCTGCCCTGGCCGACAGGAGTTAATAGCTAATCTCCGTCGGCTGCTCTGGCCGACGGGAGTTAATAGCTTATTCCCGTCGGCTGCTCTGGCCGATGAGAGTTAATAGCTTATTCCCATCGGCTTGTACTTGGCCGACGGAGATTACTAATTCCCGTCAGCCGCCGACGGTAATAATGTTATCCCGACACCTGACAGCCAACGACTTGAGGCCGACGGGAGTTAGTCTATTATCGACGGGAATTAGTTATTCTCGTCGGTTTATAGGTTTTTCCCGTTGGTTTTTAGCCGACAGGGATTAAATGGATTTCTGTAGTGATATGTCTGTATGTTACGACAACATACAAAATATACGACAAAATGTTAGTGCTCTTATGTTTGTTTATCTTTGTGTTTAATGATACATCTGGAGAAACATGAAAAAGCGGGTGAGAGAGATTGAGATAGGGACAGATGCAAGCGCACTATACAAAAAACATACCTGTGTACAACAACTTGCTAGCAAGTTTACACAAAAAAATAGAATACAATGAAACTGAACATTAGCAGCATAAACGATTACACAAATATTTGATAAAATATTAGTACACAACGATTACATAAAAATGAACAATGCATAGGCTTTGTCAACCTGACACTAAAATTCAGAAGAATGGATATAAATTTACATAAGGCACCTACAACAACCACTGCTTATATAGCAATAAGGTTTCAATGTTCACAGTTATTGAAAGCTCTCTTGTGGGTTTTGGTGTTTGGATGACAACTCAATTAAAGGACTAACAAGTGTACTAAGTGTTGAACAGGTGCTTAATGTAAAGCTAACAGGGTTCAACACAAGTGAACAAGTGTGATGGTCCAAGGAATAGATGATGGATAGATAATGGGCATCACAAGTAAGATGGACATTGCATAAAGTGAGACTCGGGTGCGTAGCTCGGAGACAATTGATCAAGCCAAGGATGGAGGCAAGAAGAGCTTCAAGGTACCAAGTGCACGGGAGAAGGTCAAAGAGGCTGAGGAACCCAAAGCCAAGGGTGAAGAAGAAGACTTGCAAAGTCAAGGGTGATCGAGTTGAGAAGAGCTATGGCACATCAAGGATCACTAAATAAGGACGTGACTTACAACCAATGAGGAAACATCTATAGTTATGTGGTGTAAGTCATAAAGCTCAAGATCAAGCTCTAAGAAGGGAACAAAGTCACTAGAAGGAGAACAAATGTCAAAATAAGAACTGGAAGCAGCCTAAAAGAGCTAAGTGCACTCTGACCTTTAGTTTGGGTTGTTCCTATGTTTGGAGATATTCTATGTGACCTTTGCAGGATGTTGGAGCTCAGAAATGTTAGTCTAGATCAAGTTAAGCTGACTTGATGATTTATGAGTCCAACATCAATCTTAAGCATGTCAAATGATAAAGAGGTGAAAATCCAAGAGAAGGTATATTTCTAGACTTAGTACATTGGTTTTGTGTACTAACGTATTTGTCTAAGTGTTAGAAACAGAGAAAAGAAGAAAATAAAAGAGATGCAAAAGGCTTGGCTGTGTACAGCCAAGACTCAGCTCAGTCTGGCACACCGGACTGTCCGGTGGTGCACCGGACATTGGTGCACCGGACAATGTCCGGTGCGCCAGGCTGAACTCTGGTGAACAGGCCGCTCTCGGGAGAAGTCTGGCGACGTACGGCTATAATTCACCGGACTGTCCGGTGGTGCACCGGACTGTCCGGTGAGCCAACGGTCGGCTAGGTCAACGGTCGGCCGCGCAATCCGCGCATGACGCGTGGACGAGCCAACGGTCATATGGAGGCACCGGACAGTGTCCGGTGCGCCAACGGCTCCAAGACTGCAACGGTCAACTGCGCCAATTTTGGAAGGAAATCGGGCACTGGACTGTCCGGTGCGCCACCCGACAGAAGGCAAGATTTGCCTTCCTGGATTGCTTCCAACGGCTCCTAGGCCCCTTGTGCCTATAAAAGGGACCTCTAGGCGCCTCAATTAGTGATATAAGTGCAGCCAACAAGTGTAGACATCACTCGGATCAATTCTCTCTCTCCCTCTCGTGTATATCTCTCTAGTTTGTGTAGAGGCAAAGCTATAATCCTCTAGAGAGTGGAGAAGTGCTGCTAAGAGCTAGAGCATAGTCTTGAGCATATTGATACTCTGCCGGAGTGCTGTCAAGAAGATTGTAAGCAGTCGCGGCTCTGTTGTAACTACCTCAACATAGTGGAAGGCTCTATCTGTATGACTGACAGATCTGAGCAAACGGAGGAAGGAGTTGAAATAGACTCCAAGCCCAGGTGTGCCTAACTCCAACGAGGACTAGGCAAGCATTTCAGGCTTGGCCGAACCTCCGGATAAATTCATGTGTCCACGTGCTCTGCTCTGTGTTATGTGCTGATTCTCTGTCTTATTCAGTTCTTACTTCTGCACTTCACTGCTTACTTGTGGTACTAGCTTTCTTTGAAGTGCAGGATATTCTTAAGACAGGAACTTCAATTCCGCTGCAACCTACTCGAAGGGTTCTTCACTCCACTGCGATCCTGTCTTCGAGTAGAGTAAGATTTAAGTTTTAAAGTGATAATTTTTATTCGCCTATTCACCCCCCCCTCTAGGCGACATCCAGATCATGTTCCTGGGCAAAGGGAACTTTCAATTGGTATCGGAGTTAGGCCTCTCCAGTGTGGGCTTAGCCGTCCGGAGATGACGATGCCGTCACAAGAGGTAACTGTAGAACTTCTTTTAGGCGATGGTTCTAATTACAAATCTTGGTCTGTCTCTATTTATAATGCTTTCATGCATGTTGATCCTGATTTGAGACAGAACTTTAGTAGAAGTATTTTTCCCTCTAATACTATTAAAAATCCTTCTAATGCTGAACTAAGATGTTTATCTCTCAATCACCGTGCTTGCAACATCTTAGTTGACTCTCTTTCTAGAAGTGCTTATTTTGCCATCATGAGTAGTGATAGTGATTTATTTGTTGATGCTCATGATTTATGGAATAGAATTAAAGGAAAATATTCTGTGGCAAATTGTGATGCTCCTACTCCCTATATTACTTGTGATACTAACCCTTCAAAGGGAGAAGAAAAGTGTTGGGCACCAAACGATGAATCCACCTCGTCGACAGGTTTGTTCTCCACTAGTAATAAATGTTTTATTGCTAACAATGACGGTGGAGACGAAAGCCATGATGAGGAGGAATATGGGGATGATAGCGAGGATGAATCTTCATCACCACAAGGTGCATTTTCCTGTATTGCTTCCACTGACATTAATGACAGGGAAAATGAGACCGGCGATGTGAAAGAAGAGGAGATTCGCCGTTTCAACATCCATCTCAACAAAGAGGACAAAGCGCTCTTGGTTAAGCTGTTGAGAAGGAACAAGGAACAAGGCGAGACGCTTCTCAGGCTAGAGGAGGCACTCATCAAAACAAACAACAGCCTGGAGAAGATGACCAAAGAACATGAGGAGCTAAAGTGCTCTCATGATGATTTGGTCCAACGGTATGATTCAATTTTATTTGAGCAAAGAAATAATGAGGATGCTTTATCTTGTGTTGCTCAACTTAAAATGGAAAATGCCATGCTTGAGAGACAAGTAGAATTGTTAAGTCATGATAAACTTGCTCTAACTAAAAATATGATTTATTGTCTTGTTATCATGATAATCTCTTGGATAGACATATCATGCTTGAAGTTGCTCATGAGGTTGTAATTACAAACTTAAAGTCATGTGAACCTCATTCTTGCACAAGTGCACATTTGGATAATATATCACCATGTGCTAACCCCTGTCGCTCAAAAGGAAGCGAATGTTTGAATAAGCAACAAGTTGTAGGGTCAAAAAGGAATTTGCTTGGGAACAAGAAACAAAGACAATTAAGGAGAAGACGCCATGCTCAACTTCCTCAAGATATCTGCGAAAACATGGTGAAGAAGCTTGAGGAAGGAGAAACCGCAGCAAGGGTCAAACTCCTTGAAAAAGATGTTCCTAAAGCAATAAGTGAAGCAATCAACATGATACAGGAAAAAGGTAATGATTCAATTAATCATGTTATTTGCACTAATAATTTCTCTATGTCATCTAAAAGTAACAAGAGAAGAGGAAAACGGAGATGCTTCAAGTGCAAGGCATTAGGCCACCTCATCGCATCTTGTCCATACAAAGACAAGGACGAAGGGATAAGGAGATGTTTTGGATGCAACAACAAGGACCACATGATCACTTCATGTCCGGTCATGAAGAATCAAAGATGTGCATTCTCCAAGATGACTCTCACCAAGGAAAATGACAAACAGCAAGCGTCATGTCAGGTTGAGCGACGTTTCTGCTACAAGTGTGGTGAGCAGGGTCATCTATCCAAGGTATGTAATAAAGGTAAGGTTCTTAAGCAAGTGAATTTGTCTCAATCTCATTCGCTTAGGAGACCCAAATCATACACTTGTGCTAGATCTATAACGAGATCACCTAGAACTAGCACAAAGATTATTTGGGTACCAAAGGCACTTTTAGTTGAACGTCATGGACCCATCCCGAGATGGGTACCAAACTGTGCTAACTAGACCATGCAGGTGCCTTGAGATGGACTGGAGACCATGGGAGAGCTTAAGACGGTTAACTCAAACTCTATGCTTAAGCTGTTAATTGTTTTGGTGTTTATTCATTGACCCAAGGTTGAATTATTGTGAGACACTAATCCCATGTTCATCTCAAGTGAAATAAGTTGTAGAGGTCCTTAATCATTATTGGTGAATCAAGCAAAGGACCTTGATTGTGCATCTGGCTCTCCAAAGGACGATACCTGTGCTTCTTAAGTACATTGTCAGTATTACTCTTAAAAGTTAAATGTCGTGCTATCTGTCCTTGGAGTAGTTAAGCTTGAAGATTGCTTGCGTTGGATTCTTGTTAATAATTGATTCATGATTTCAAAGATCACATTCATGTTTGCTTAATCATGACTAGGTGCTCTATAAGTCATATCTTTTGAAGCATTCATTGGGTAGCTTAACATTTGAGATATTTACCATGATTAATCCTTTATGTGTTCATGGATAAACCTGTATCTTTTTGTAAATCATGCTATACGTGTGTAATGAATAACCTATGTGTGCAAGCATGACATCTTGTTTAGTCCATGTTCACATGATTACCCTATTTTGGCACTATGTGTTATGCCTCTAATGCACCCTCTCGAGCTATGAAGTGCATAAACAATAGGGAACTTGTGGTAATAACTGGTGCTCTCATGGCCATACAGGTAAAAGGCAAAGGTATGAAAAATGAAACTATGCAATTTCATTAAATATCTTGAAGTGATTATAGCTATGTTCTTGCATTTCATTAGTAGTATCTTGGCTTAGGTGACTTGTGCCTTAAAATGTTGTTTCTCTTGGTGTACCTAAGAAAATTTTTCTTGATGTGATTAGACATTGTGCTTTATTTGCGTAATCTTGTCGTTTTCAATTGGCATATATGGTGAAATGATTATCATGTATGAAGCATGCCTAAGTTGCTTGTAAAATGTTATACCTCTTGAGGCATGCATTGTTGTATTAAGTCAACCTTTCATTTGGTATTCAATTGGTATCTCTTGTGATGAAATTGAGAGTATGCCTTGACCAAGATATGTTGTGATCCCCTCTAGTTCTGAGAAAGCTAGAATGTGTAAAGTGCAAGTTATTCAAATACTTAATGCACAAGTTTAGGGGGAGCACACATAACTTGTGTCTTTTGAGACTAATTATTTTTTGAGTAATCTTGTATAGTCTCAAGGTGGAAAAGAGAAGATGAGCAAGAAATGGAGTAATCAGGACTTAGGTACCTCCGTAAGTCAAGTAATTGGTATCTTAAGTCATGACTAATCGCATTTTTTTGATTGCTCATGCTCTATAAATATTTGGTGTTACTAGATGCTTATCTTTAATATCATGGAGCTATAATAATAAATGAGTTTTCAATTGGTAGCCGTGATAATTTGCTTCAATTGACATCTTTTGGTAATCACTAGAATAGAAGCTTCATCTTGTGCCACAATACTATAACTTGCTCTAAGCTTGGTGTCTTAGCAACAAGAAAAGGTTAGGATAAAGAATCAGGCACAAGTGTGGAGAAGCTCCCGAGAGATTAATACTTTCAAGATGGGAAGTACACCACAACATGGTAAAGGTACAAAAGGAAGTATTGATCTTTTTGCGTATATGTATCTTACTCAAATGTTGGTAGTGCATATGTTCAATAAGTAAGGGGGAGTTTTGATAGTGTGTTTTTCCTCCTTAACACCCTGCTGTCCCTTGACATCATCCTATGTTCTTGCTTGAGTATGGTTTTTGGTGTTTGATGTCAAAGGGGGAGAATTTGTGCATTAAAGCTTATCTCAACCTGAGAGGAAATCTTATCCTAAGGGGTGATGTGTTAGTTTGAGCATTGTTAGTGTGTTATTATGTCATTGATAATTCTTATCATATGCTTCTTGCAGTATTATATGTGTTGCATCATATGGATTAGTGCTTCCGCTGCTATGAATTAATTGGCATCTATTGTGTTCATTCTGAAATAGATAGTCATGTGGATAATGGTGCATGTGGTTAATGGTTTAATGGTGCTTTAAGATTGTTTTAAATTGGTATCTTAGTTTAAATTGGTATCTTAATGGTGAATAGTGGTAGGTTGATATTCCTGTGATATATCCACTCAATTGAATGGTGTTTAACTCTGATTCTGTGCATTTGTGTGTTATACGCATCATGGTTTGATCCTTGACACAATGCATCCCACAGGTGCTAAGGTGTAGCAATGCTTCGATTTAGCCTAAGTATGTGCATTTTGGCATTTAAAGCCAAAGCTAAGATTTTAATGTAAGCACATATTTAGGGGGAGCATTCTACAATCTTAGAACTCAAAATTTGTGCTTTAAATTTCACTCTTATGTAAGCTTTAATTGTGTTGCCATCAATCACCAAAAAGGGGGAGATTGAAAGCTCTCTTGTGGGTTTTGGTGTTTGGATGACAACTCAATTAAAGGACTAACAAGTGTACTAAGTGTTGAACATGTGCTTAATGTAAAGCTAACAGGGTTCAACACAAGTGAACAAGTGTGATGGTCCAAGGAATAGATGATGGATAGATAATGGGCATCACAAGTAAGATGGACATTGCATAAAGTAAGACTCGGGTGCGTAGCTCGGAGACAACTGATCAAGCCAAGGATGGAGGCAAGAAGAGCTTCGAGGTACCAAGTGCACGGGAGAAGGTCAAAGAGGCTGAGGAACCCAAAGCCAAGGGTGAAGAAGAAGACTTGCAAAGTCAAGGGTGATCGAGTTGAGAAGAGCTATGGCACATCAAGGATCACTAAATAAGGACGTGACTTACAACCAATGAGGAAACATCTATAGTTATGTGGTGTAAGTCATAAAGCTCAAGATCAAGCTCTAAGAAGGGAACAAAGTCACTAGAAGGAGAACAAATGTCAAAATAAGAACTGGAAGCAGCCTAAAAGAGCTAAGTGCACTCTGACCTTTAGTTTGGGTTGTTCCTATGTTTGGAGATATTCTATGTGACCTTTGTAGGATGTTGGAGCTCAAAAATGTTAGTCTAGATCAAGTTAAGCTGACTTGATGATTTATGAGTCCAACATCAATCTTAAGCATGTCAAATGATAGAGAGGTGAAAATCCAAGAGAAGGTATATTCTAGACTTAGTACATTGGTTTTTGTGTACTAACGTATTTGTCTAAGTGTTAGAAACAGAGAAAAGAAGAAAATAAAAGAGATGCAAAAGGCTTGGCTGTGTACAGCCAAGACTCAGCTCAGTCTGGCACACCGGACTGTCCGGTGGTGCACCGGACAGTGTCCGGTGCGCCAGGCTGAACTCTGGTGAACAGGCCGCTCTCGGGAGAAGTCTGGCGACGTACGGCTATAATTCACCGGACTGTCCGGTGGTGCACCGGACTGTCCGGTGAGCCAACGGTCGGCTGGGTCAACGGTCGGCCGCGCAATCCGCGCGTGACGCGTGGACGAGCCAACGGTCAGATGGAGGCACCGGACAGTGTCCGGTGCGCCAACGGCTCCAAGACTGCAACGGTCAACTGCGCCAATTTTGGAAGGAAATCGGGCACCGGACAGTGTCCGGTGGTGCACCGGACTGTCCGGTGCGCCACCCGACAAAAGGCAAGATTTGCCTTCCTGGATTGCTTCCAACGGCTCCTAGGCCCCTTGTGCCTATAAAAGGGACCTCTAGGCGCCTCAATCAGTGATATAAGTGCAGCCAACAAGTGTAGACATCACTCGGATCAATTCTCTCTCTCCCTCTCGTGTATATCTCTCTAGTTTGTGTAGAGGCAAAGCTATAATCCTCTAGAGAGTGGAGAAGTGCTGCTAAGAGCTAGAGCATAGTCTTGAGCATATTGTTACTCTGCCGGAGTGCTGTCAAGAAGATTGTAAGCAGCCGCGGCTCTGTTGTAACTACCTCAACATAGTGGAAGGCTCTATCTGTATGACTGACAGATCTGAGCAAACGGAGGAAGGAGTTGAAATAGACTCCAAGCCCAGGTGTGGCTAACTCCAACGAGGACTAGGCAAGCATTTCAGGCTTGGCCGAACCTCCAGATAAATTCATGTGTCCACGTGCTCTGCTCTGTGTTATGTGCTGATTCTCTGTCTTATTCAGTTCTTACTTCTGCACTTCACTGCTTACTTGTGGTACTAGCTTTCTTTGAAGTGCAGGATATTCTTAAGACAGGAACTTCAATTCCGCTGCAACCTACTCGAAGGGTTCTTCACTCCACTGCGATCCTGTCTTCGAGTAGAGTAAGATTTAAGTTTTAAAGTGATAATTTTTATTCGCCTATTCACCCCCCCCCTCTAGGCGACATCCAGATCCTGTTCCCGGGCAAAGGGAACTTTCAGTTATGCTTAGCAAACAAGAACTAAATGTATCATGTGCACTTATCTCGACATGGTTGCAGGTGCTTGGCTTCTGGTCAAATTCTTCGACATGTTCTTTGTCCTAAAACTCAAATTCAGAAGAAATGATGAACAGAAGGCTATGACAACCATTGCGACGGGAGGGGTTGTTGCGGGAGCGAGGTGAGCGTTCGGGGATGCGCTCGGCGCGACGAGGAGAGCGGGAGAGAAGATGGGCGGGCGCGATGGAGACAGGGATGAGCGGGGGAGAGGCCGTTGAATGAGGCGGACGCGTGGTGTGATGGCCCCTCGCGTGGGCTCGAGACGGCCATGACGAACCCTACCTGGATTCCCGATTAGCCAGAGCAGCACTGAATCAGACCAGATTTGCATGACCGGGACGAAACAGAGTCGACCGAGCAAGCACCAAAGGGGAGTTGGGACTTACTGGGGCACCGATGATGAAGACGATGATGGGGCACGACACTTTTTAACCTAGGAATGGGCTCAGGGCTGCGGCGCGAGCAAGGGAGCCTTCTTCTCGGGCGGCTGGGGCGATGGCTGGAGAACCCTCTGAGCTGCTGCCTCGTCGACGGTTGTGGCATGGGCGAAGGAGCCTTCTTCTCCTGCGGCTGCGGTGATGGCTTGAGATCACTCTAGATTGGCGGGCGCGAGGATGGCGGGGTGTGCGGGTCTGACGCCTGCTCGAAAGAGGGTTGCGGGAGCCGGATGCAGGATGTGCGGGACGGGCGAGCGAGCGGGCACGAGGCGAGGATGGCGCGGAGGGGGAGGGCAGGAATCACGGGAAGATGGAGGTGGGGGCAGAGGCACGACGGGCGTCATGTGCGGGAGCCGGGGGCGAGGGCGAGGTCACTGTGGACGCCTTTGTTAGAGTCTTAATAAGAGTAGTGTATATATATATATATATATATATATATATATATATATATATATATATATATATATATATATATATATATATATTGTAAATGGTTAAAATTAAAAACACAAACTCAGAAATCCATTATATATAGAGACCACGTGAAAACAGTACTGTTAGGTACGCCATCAAAAGTTAGTTAAGCGTGCCTTTGTAGTATGTTTCTTTATGGTTTACACAAATACTTCTTTTTGTAACAAAAGAGAGGATTAGATCGTGTATGTACTATACTTTCTTTTTGTTGGATATGCGTGCTCTCTCTCTCTCTAAATATTTGTTATTTTTTTCTCAGATTTTGGTCTAGAAGTATTAACAAATGTCACGTTAAAAAGGTATATATTTCATATGATAAAGACAAGCTCAGAATTTATTATATTTCAGGACAAAGATCATGCGAAAATAGTACTGTTAGGTGCGGCCTCAAAAGCCGGTTAAGAGCAAATATTTTTTAAAAAAGAAAAAAAATGACTAGTCAGACGATTGAAATGACAGCAGCGATGTGTACATGCCACCGTTGCTTTTGCAGTTTGGTAAACACATGTGTCCGTCCTATAAAAAAAATGAATAGTAAATCGTCGGTGCTAGCTAGGATCACCGATCGGACAGGTGCACGCACGTAACAGTGATCGATGATGCCGAATTACTTACTGATGACGCCGTCCCAGAGTTGCTAACCCACCACCACCAAATTTAGTCAACAGAAGCAACTGATCACTGTTGCTTATCGAGAGGGGAAACGCGACTCGAGTGTGTGTGAGGGAGATGAGATAAGTATAGACGTATAGTACACCTGGGAAAGATCTCGATTGGAACCATTGGAGTGCAAGTATGCTGCTAACTACTCTGGTTGGAAGAAGGCCGCGGAATTGTTGGCAGGCGTTGGCGTTGGCGTGAGCAAAAGTCAGCGGGGGCGTGTCGCCTGTCGCGTCGGCCTGCACCGTTACTGGCAGGTGCGGCTGCCAAGTGAAGTCCTCTGGCGTGCGGAGTGGCGACGGGGACATCCCTCGTCGTCCGCGCTGCCGTGTTCCACGCCCCTTGACTCGTCGACCCCTGTCACATCACATCAGATCCCCCTGCTGGCTGCAGCCTCCGTCCCGAAATAAAACACACTTTTAATGTTTTGAGAAAGAAATCGTCTACCTCACCGCCTCTGCCTGCGTCCCAAATCCTCTGCACGTCGTCTCGTCTACACAGCTCCCACTCCCACTGCCGTAAGCGTGCGTCGCTGTACCTGCAAAGACGACGAGCTGTCCGATCACCGGTAGTAGGATGAGATTTCGCCTCTCTCTCTCTCTCTCTCTTTTCTCTCCCTTTACATAGCACGTCCCGTATCATACTGTAATGTACTGTACATTCGTGCAGAGTGTCAAAAGAATGACGGAAGCAGGCATGGTACAGTACGTGCATGTCTACAACTACAACAACACCAGCAGTCGACAGCTTACGCCGTTCGCTTGCTAATCGCCACCACTCATTACTGCCCCCCCCCCCCCCCCCCCCCCCCTCTTTGGCTCAAAACGAAACCGAAAGGTGGTGCGCTGCTGAGATGACAACAGAGAAAATGGACGGCCGTCTTGATTAGGCAGCTGCTGCAGCTCGGACCAATCCGATCCAACGACGCGCCATTTTACGTTCCGATGGTGCCGTGCCGCCGGTGCAAGATGGCCAGCCGGTCCGGAGCACGGCACGGCCCGATAGGTAGTGTCGTGCTTGGGCCGAGCATCAGGCACGCTAGGCCGGCACGGGCACGGCACGATTAGCCTCTAGGCACGGTTAGGCACAATTATGCATGATTAAATCCAAACACGACTAGTTAGCTGTGTGCTGTACTCTTTTTTTCTTATCTAGGGTTTTCTTATAAAGGTGAGTTTTTACCTAAATAGGTTTTTAATGAGTCAACCATTGCACTAAACAGTTCAATATTAGCTATTTTAGTATGTTTTAACTGTGTTTGTGAATATTTGACTAAAATTCTGTGTTGTAGTGCTAAACGGGCTATATGGGCTAAACGGGCTATATGGGCTAAACGGGCCGGCACGGCACGGCTAAGCAGGCTTAGTGCCGTGCTTGGGTCTGGCCTTAGGCACTAATGTCGTGCCGGCACGGTACGGCTATTAAATGGGCCAAACGGGCCGTGCCCTAACCGTGCCCGGGCCGTGCCGCCCATTTGGCCATCTCTAGGTGCAATCAACCAACGTCTTTCGTCACGATTTTCTCTGCTGATCCATGCCTCTTTCCTTGCACTTCAATAGCCAAGCGGCGAATATGCATGGACCAGCAAAAAGAAAAGCGAAACTCTCTTTCTTTTTTTTTAAAATTGCATAAACATTTGGTTACACATACATGCAAGATGAACGGAATAAAAATAAATAAAGGTAGGCTGGGAAGGAGACGTGGCGGTCAAAAAAGGTAGATTAATATGGTTGCAGCCGGCTGCCAGCAAATCGTCAAATTGGGCCAGCATGCACCAACAACCGCGACGGACGTCCGGACTCCGGACCACCGGTGCGCGCTCGCTCCTGCTTCCAATTCCCGCCCACGCATGCAGGAGCTATCAATCACAGCACCGCACGCACGCAACTGCTCTCTGCTCGCCTCGCCATCAACGACGGACAGCTCTGCTCGACCCGTATCACCCACGAAACGATGACGCTCATCAGAAAGCACAAAGCAGCAGCGTTGATTGCGACTCGTCGTACGACGTAGGCTCTGGTTGTTGTACACTCGTACTCTTTCTGGCTGCGTACCTAGCGTTTGTTGAATAATTAGACAAATTCTAGTTTAAATTCCGAATATAAATCATGACAAAATCACAAGCACTGAAATAACAAGCCAAATCAGATGATGCGTACTGATTAGACTTACTAATAGATGGCACACGCCGGAATCAGCAGGGTCGACGATGTCGAAGTAGCGAAATCAGTAGGGTCGACGAGGTCAATCAGATCACGAGCAGTCGCGTGAAGACGCTTCCCAAAAACCTTATTCGGCCTCTCCTGGTGCAGGATCTAGAAGGCGAAGGGTTCCGGAGACCTGCTCTCCTAATCGCAGATGCACCTCTACGATCGGGATGAAGGAAACTGGAAGGCGGCTCAGCTGTGAAGAGAGGCGAAAGCGAATTGGGATAATTTGAAGGCTGGCTGCCGGGCTCCTTTTATAGGGCCGAGTCCGCGACCCCGTGCTTATCCGCCCACGAAAATCTCGCAATCAGTTGAGATTTTATAGCGATCGGTTAGGATAAGCGTAACAGCCAAGAAACCAAAAAATCAAACGGCAAAAGGTAGCCGCGCCCCCGCAAGGCGAGGGGCCGGATTTCGGCAGACCATTCACGCGCATGTCGTGCGCCCGCGCCCAGGCCAGGCCAGGCCAGGCGAGGCGAGGCGAGGCGAGCGAGCGCGTGTGGCTCTCCACACTCTCTCCTCTCATCCATGACTTGGTGAGTGAGTGTGGCTTCCATATTTAAGCTAGCTCTACTCCACTAGAGCTAGCAATATGGTGCTAATGGTTCCACCTATCCTCTAGCCATCCTCTTGTATGGGCTTTTGAGATTTTCTGGGATTTATTTGAATTTCTTAATTGGGTCAAGCCCATAAATCCTAACAATCCCCCACCAGATCTTAAATGCCCATCTGCAGTTTTCGCCATTGTTCACTACTGTTTAATATACTAGTTTTTCAGCGGAGACTATTAAGTTGAACTTCCGCTTAGAACTCCAAGCTACACTAACCCACAACTTGGACAATGGACTATGCCTTGAATTGCAAGTTTTGCGTGAATGGGTTTCACTTGAAGTCATGACCAGTACTTGGCTACCAGTAGTCCCCTTCTCGGGTGGAGCATATACGTCGTACTCCAAGGTCTCTTCATGAGTTTACTAGAGATCACCCAAATCTCATAGACTGCGACGTTAGACAGTCTAACTCATATAGGTGTGTTCTTTCAAAGAATGTTCTGCAGGACAACATCTTCGCTAATACAAGCCAACAGAACACATTAAGGCACAAAGCCAACCTGCCTTACAGCATTTGAGAGTATTGCATCTTTACTTAGAGAGGGTCAAAGGTTACTCTCCTCAGTTCACCAATGGCTTGTTCTTCCCAGGACCTAATTCACGGGATCTCCGATCACATAGACTGGGTTTCCACCATGGCAACTTTATTCGGGTCTCATACCCATCTCTCTCGATGCGATTTCTATCACATTACGTGGTAGTCCCTTGGTAAAAGGATCTGTCAGATTTTTATCTGTTGAAATATAAGTCACACTTATAACTCCGGAGTTTCTCAACTTTCTGACAGACTTCAATCGTCTTTTGACATGTCTTGATGACTTTCCATTATCCTTAGAACTCGTCACTTTAGCAATCACTGTCTGATTGTCACAGTGAAAGGGAAATGTGCCCTTGGGCCATTTCTAAGTATTTTGGTGATTGAGTGCCAACACATGTGCTTAATTGTGAAATTTATGTCCATGGATGAACAAGGTGCAAATCATAAAGTAAAGGTATGTTTCTAAGCCTTAGTACATTGGTTTTGGATACTAATATACTTGTCTAAGTGTTAGAAACAGAAAGAAGAAGAAAAGAAAAGGGGAGAGAAAGTCTTGGCTGTGTGCAGTCAAGACCCAGCTCGGCCTGGAGCACCGGACTGTCCGGTGTGCACCGGACAGTGTCCGGTGCGCCAGGCTAACTCGGCGTGAACTGGCTGCTCTCGGGAATTCGCCGACGGCGTACGGCTAAAATTCACCGGACTGTCCGGTGTGCACCGGACTGTCCGGTGAGCCAACGGTCGGCCAGGGCCAACGGTCGGCCGCGCAATCCGCGCGGGACACGTGGCCGAGCCAACGGTCGGAAGAAGGCACCGGACTGTCCGGTGTGCACCGGACATGTCCGGTGCGCCAACGGCTCGCAGATCTCCAACCATCTGCAACGGTCGGCAGCGCCAGTTATGGAAACAAATCGGGCACCGGACAGTGTCCGGTGTGCACCGGACTGTCCGGTGCCCCCGTCGACAGAAGGCCAGGATAGCCTTCCGGATTTGCTCTCAACGGCTCCTAGCTGCCTTGGGGCTATAAAAGGGGCCCCTAGGCGCATGGAGGAGACACACAAGCAACTCTTGAGCATTCTTGATCATCCACACTTAGTCTTTGCGCATTCGTTTGTGATTCTAAGAGATTCGAGCTCCGTTCTAGTGAGAACTTTGAGATAGTCTTGTGAGCTCGATTCTTGGCCGTGTGTGTGCGCATTTCGCTGTGGTTTTGTGTGTGTTGCTTCCCTCCCTTACTCTGTGCTTTCTTTGTGATCATATAATTGTAAGGGCAAGAGACTCCAATTTGTGGAGATTCCTTGCAAACGGGATAGTGAAAAGCAAAGCAAAACACCGTGGTATTCAAGTGGGTCTTTGGACCGCTTGAGAGGGGTTGATTGCAACCCTCGTCCGTTGGGACGCCACAACGTGGAGTAGGCAAGCGTTGGTCTTGGCCGAACCACGGGATAAACCACTGTGTCAACTCTGTGATCAATCTCTTGTGGTATTGTGTTTTGTTGAGACTTCTCTTTTAGCCACTTGGCAATTATTGTGCTAACACATAACAAGTTTTTTTGTGGCTTAAATTTTAAGTTTCACAGGATCACCTATTCACCCCCCCCCCTCTAGGTGCTCTCAATTGGTATCGGAGCCGTTCTCTTCACAAAGGGACTAACCGCCCGAAGAGATGGATCCTAAGGGGAAGGGTATTGTGATCAATGACAAAGAGAAGGAATCCTTCGTCAACGAGCCGAAGGACGATAAGCCCACCGACTCCGGCTCGGACCAAAGACGAAAGGAAGGGAAGAAGAAGAAGACAAGGCGCATCAAGGAGATCGTCTACTACGACAGCGACGAGTCTACTTCTTCCCAAAAGGACGAGGACCACAACGACTACGAGAGAAGGAAATCGGTTAACTCGAACTTTTCTTTTGATTACTCTCGTATTCCGCAAAGTTCACATTCTCATTTGCTCTCCATTCCACTCGGCAAGCCCCCACACTTTGATGGAGAGGACTACGGATTTTGGAGCCACAAAATGCGTAGTCACCTATTCTCTCTCCATCCTAGTATATGGGAGATTGTAGAGAGTGGAATGCACTTTGATAGTTCGGATAGTCCCATGTTCATTAATGAACAAATTCATAAGAATGCACAAGCTACTACTGTTCTTCTAGCTTCTTTGTGCAGGGATGAATATCATAAAGTGAGCGGCTTGGATAACGCCAAGCAAATCTGGGACACCCTCAAGATTTCTCATGAGGGGAACGACGTCACCTTGCTCACCAAGATGGAGTTGGTGGAGGGTGAGCTTGGACGGTTCGCAATGATAAGGGGCGAGGAGCCGACGCAAACATACAACCGGCTCAAGACCCTTATCAACAAGATAAGGAGCTACGGAAGCACACGATGGACGGACCACGACGTCGTCCGCCTAATGCTCAGGTCATTTACCGTTCTTGATCCTCATTTGGTGAACAATATACGTGAAAATCCCAGGTACACCAAGATGTCGCCCGAAGAAGTTCTTGGGAAATTCGTTAGCGGGCGAATGATGATCAAGGAGGCGAGGTATGTGGACGACGCCTTGAATGGTCCGATCAACGAGCCGCAACCTCTCGCTCTCAAGGCAACACGAAGCAAGGAGGCGCTACCTAGCAAGGTGGCACAGATTGAGGCGGCCGGACTCAATGATGAAGAGATGGCTCTCATCATCAAGAGATTCAAGACGGCGCTAAATGGTCGCAAGGGGCAGCCAAGCAAGACCAAGACAAAGGGGAAGCGCTCATGCTTCAAATGCGGTAAGCTTGGTCATTTTATCGCTAACTGTCCCAATAATGAAAGTGACCAGGAAAAGGGGAACAAAAGAGAGAAGAAGAAGCAATACAAGAAGGCAAAGGGCGAGGCGCATCTAGGAAAGGAGTGGGACTCGGATTGCTCCTCCTCCGACTCCGACAATGAAGGACTCGCTGCTACTGCCTTCAACAAGTCTTCCCTCTTCCCCAACGAGCGTCTCACATGCCTTATGGCAAGGGAGAAGAAGGTGAGTACTCAAGACTCCACTTATGCTTCTTCTAGTGATAATGAATCTAGTGATGATGATGACATAGATTATTCATGCTTGTTCAAGGGCTTAGATAGATCTAAGATAGATAAAATCAATGAATTGATTGATGCATTGAATGAAAAGGATAGGCTTTTAGAAAAACAGGAGGATTTATTGTATGATGAACATGATAAATTTGTAGAGGCACAAAAATCATATGCTTTAGAAGTGAAAAGAAATGAGGTGCTTTCTAGTGAATTATCCTCTTGTCATAAAACCATTGCTTCTTTACGAAATGTTAATAATGATTTAAGTGCTAAACTAGAAGTAGCTAGTAAATCAAATTCCTGTGTTGAAAATGTTACAATTTGCACTAGGTGTAAGGATTTTGATGTTAATGCCTGTAGTGAACACTTAGTTTCAATTTCCAAACTAAGTGATGAATTGGCTAGTCTTAATGCACAACTTAAGACTAGCAAAAGTGAATTTGACAAGTTAAAATTTGCAAGGGATGCCTATACAATTGGAAGACATCCCTCAATTAAGGATGGGCTTGGCTTCAAGAGGGAAGCCAAGAACTTAACAAGCCATAAGGCTCCCATCTTCGTTAAGGAGAAGGGGAAGGCCCCTATGGCTAGTAGTGCGAAAAAGAACCATGCCTTTATGTATAATGATAGGAGAAATGCTAGAAAGGCTTATAATGATTTTGATTCACATGTTTATGATTCTCATGCCATGTTTGCTTCTAGTTCTTCTTATAAGCATGATAGGGATATGTGTAGGAGAAATGTTGTACATATGCCTAGGAGAAATATTGCTCATGTGCCTAGAAAGAATGTTATTCATGCTCCTAGGAAAGTAGTGTAACACCCGAAATCTTGTTTTGGGAATTAGTAGAAGAAATCCAAGTAAAATATCACTAATGGATAATTATACTTTGGAATTCACCCTTTCTAAAATAAAATAGTAAAATTTAAAGCAATAAGAGTTAATATACATATATATAATAAAAGAATTACAATGTAATATCCTCTTCAAGAAATATATAAACTATTCTCTTTTGAGTAAAAGTCACTTTTAGAATTCATATTAAATTCTTCCTAAATTAAAAGGGTAAGATATACATTCAATATAATGACTTCTTTGGAATATGTGGATGTGAAGCATCTTATCTAAATAAATAAAATAAATCTTTGCATCATTCTGGGATTATTTTGGTTGTTTAATATAAACTGTACTTTGAAATTCAAAACAGGTTTGAATTAGTGACTCATTCAAATTTAAAATAGTTAAAACAAATAGAAATTTAAATTAGAAATGGAAAAAAGAAAAAGAAAACCGACGTATGGGCCAAATCACCTAAAATCGGCCCAACGCCGGTCTTCTTCAGCCGCGTGGGCCGAAACCTGTGCCCAGCCCATCTTCTCCCTGTATCACGCGCGTTATAGCCCCTGTGTCTCTGCTTGATGGGGTCCACTGGCCAGACTCCCCTCCACGCGTGTACCCTTCGTTTTGGTCACCGCCTGGTGGGCCCCATCGGTCGGAAGCATCCCCATAACAGAACCTTTCCGAACTTGGCCGCGAAACATGGAGTCCGTCCGCGATGCTCGGCACCTCCTGGCCGGAATCCTTCGCCTCCCAAGAATAAATGTGTGGCCACCACGAACCCTGGACCCAACCAATCGGTTGTTACCCCAGCAGTTGACTATTGTGGCTACCATCGATGTTGGCGGAGGGAGGATGGGTTGCCGTCGCGCCGCCGTCGGCTAATTGGTGACATATCGTTGCTGGGGGCTCGATTGGTGCACGGTGGGGTTCGGTGATATGCGGGGAAGCTTCTGGGGGCGTCAGGGGAGACGGAAGGACCCTGTTGCCACCGGAATTGCTCACCGGATGTCTCAGCTCCGCCGTAGAACCACCCCTCGTCGTGGCCAGCCCCCACGACGTCATAATCACCGGTGAGAGCTCATCTGGGTCATTGCGCTTTCCTTCTTCTTGCATAAGCACCAGTTAGATTCGAGTTTAGGGCACTAGGGCGCGCCGGCATGGTACTCCAGTGGCGGCGCCGCCGCGGTCGTGGTACTTGGCCGCCGCGTCTGGGCTGTGGGGAGGAAGATGGCACTTGCGCCGTAGGATGGTTGATGAACGGCTAGGATTAGAAGTTAACATACCCTTTCGCTGGTATAAGCGTGAACGGTCGGATCGGGATCCTGTGGCTCAAGCGCAACCTCGGATTATTTAAAATCATGGCCATAGGTCCTCGATCCAACGACTATGATCACATACCGGTTCAGCGCATATGCGGATTTAATCCGAACCCTCCATCTCAGATCTCACGGTCCAGATTTGGACATACCCTTTCGTCGTGGCCTCTTTGTAAAAGAACCCCTGGATTTAATGAGAATCAACCCGCCGTCCTATGCGGGGGATGACTGTGTCTTGCGGATTTAGCGCCGAGCCCCCTGCCCTTTTACAAATTTGAGGCCCAGTCCACTGCTGTTTTAAAATGAGTAAAGGAATTAGAAAATGATTTTTAATACAAAAATAAATGCTAGAACTTAGATAATTCATAGAAAATTCATACTTGCTCCAAATTTATTCACTCCACTTTCTAAAATTTTGTAATTTTATTATCTATCACTTAGAGCCTCTGTTTTGTCATGAAAACAATTAGAAATTTAATCTCTCACTTAATCCATTTTAAACACATAAAACCTTTGAAAATTCATAACTTAAAATCTATAATTCCAAAATTAATAATTCTTGTTCCTATGATCTTATTTCAATATGTAGATGATTAATATGTATTTTGCATATATGTTTGGTGTAATGTTAATTTTGCCTATACCATGTATGTTTGTATTGCTACGACTAGCAGTGAGGACACGTGTCATCTGAAGATCATCCTAGTACCTGGAATCTCAAGGCCCAGGCAAGTTGTGCCCTTGATCACTTCTTTTTACCCACTCATGTTCTAATTAATCATAATGATCTGCATAGGTTAATTTTGATGGGACCCAATAGGTTACCCTAGTTTGTCTATCTTTATACCTTGTTTACCACTGAACTTTCTGGGTAGTACTTGCTAGTGCTATATGTGGTTTTGGGTATGAAGATTACACCATTCATGATTATACTTTTGTTATCAGTTGTTATTTATTGTTCATGATAAGATCATTATGTTAATTGGAACATGGAGCGACCACCCGGGAAAACAGTGCTACCACAAGGGTGGTATGGGACGCCCTTGGCTGATTAATTAGGAAAGCTAGTGGAAGACTACCTTACCCGAAAGGGGCAAGGGCAGTAGGGGAGAGGTCAGTGTAGGGAGTGCCCTCGGGAGGATTTTGCTGCGATGGCGGTCCTGCAAGGGATTCCTGCACTGGATCTTCCTATAAACTGTAGCGGGTTTTCTGAAGCTAGTGGAACTTTGTAAAGGCCTCGTAGTGTTACCCTGCCTCGCCTCCTCGGTAGAGGTGTATGGGAAGTCGCGATCCCTTGGCAGATGGGTAACATGACTTGTGGGTAAAGATGCGCAACCTCTGCAGAGTGTAAAACTGGTATACTAGCCGTGCTCACGGTCATGAGCAGCTCGGACCCTCACATGATTAAATTATGGAACTTAAATTCAATTTGTCATATGCATTGCATTGCAGGTGATGTTGATACTTTTGTTCTATTACTTAATTGGGTTTGGTATTTACTTATACTTAGTAACTGCTAATAAAATTTTGACCAACTTTAAAAGCAATGCTCAGCTCTAACCATCTTCTTTGGTAAGCCTTACACTTCACGTGAGCTCCCACCTTTGGCGAGTTCATGCACATTATTCCCCACAACTTGTTGAGCGATGAACGTATGTGAGCTCACTCTTGCTGTCTCACATACACCACAGGTCAAGACCAGGTACTGCAGGATGATGCTCATGGAGGATGCTGCGATGAGTTCGTGAGAGGTCTAGGTCGTCGTCTCCCAGTCAACTTTGGGTTGCTGGACCGTTGTCTCCTTATAATGTAACTATTTATTTTGTATAGAACTCCTGTTATGTATAAAGATGTGACATTCGATCCTGTGCCACTATACATCATATGTTTGAGACTTGGTCCCAGCATACCTGGTGTTTATGTTAACCCCGGGTTTTGGATCCCTAAAATCCGGGTGTTACAGAAGTGGTATCAGAGGAATGTTGACTGTAGGACGAAACCTAGATAGAACTGGACAACCAATACTTACTTACCTTTGCTATTTTAAACTTATCTCAATCTTTTCTCATCTATTTCCGCTTTACTCTGATTACTCTTACCTTTTCATTCTAAAGACAAATGTGGATTTCACACTTTGAAATCCTGTGCCTAAAGTGACTTTTAGGAATAGGAGACCTAATCTTAGGGACAAAAGCAAAACTATTTTTGTAGATATTGGTATGCTTGAGTGTTTGTTCTTATGGTACTTGTCTGATTTGGATCTTTGATTGAGTGTGATGGGTTGTGGAGTAATGTCCACAATTGCATCTGCATATACACATAGGTACAAAAATATATTTATAAAATAACTAGACAACCTAGATTATCCCCATTGGAACATATCTAGCTTATCCTAAAAAGATCTCATTCTAACCAATTCATCTTATCTTAAAAGATTCTCCCCTATCTTAATAGATCCATCTCATCTCAAAAGATCCTAACTTATCCTAATTAAAATATAGATCCATCTTATCTTAAAAGATACTCTATTACTTTAGTAGATTCATCTTGTCTTGAAAAGATTTTATCCTTATCCTAATAGATCTAACTGGCCCCAGAAGATTCTATCTTATCTTTATGGATCTGTCTTATCCTAATAAGCATACTTACCCACCCTAGTTTAACAACCATGATCTAATGCAAGCTAATTAGATCTCATCTAGTCAAACTGGTCATACCAATCTAATCTAGATCCCATCTAATCTAATATGATCCAATCTAAAGTGAGTTATTTAATAAATTAGTTAGTACTAGTGAAATGGATTAGACCTCACTCCTATAAAAATGATTTAAGCTAAATTGATGCCCTAAGATTAACTTGACCATATACATATGCAACTACCTTACCCATTCAATAGATGCATAATCCCTCTGTGATTAACCTAATAGAGCTCCTGACCTACCTACACCATATACCCCATCCTATCTCAAAAGATTCTAACATATCCTAACAAGATATATTTTACCCTGATAAATCTATCTAACTTAAACTAGTCTAATCCAGATCATACCTAACTTAATATGGTCTAATCTAGTGTGAGTTACTTAATGCTGGTAGAAAGGATAAGGTCATACTCCTAAATCACTTAAGCCTAATTTGAAAGACTTATATCAACTTGGCCATACACAACAACTCGATCTATATAACAAGTTACATAACTTACCCAATCAATAGAGTCTTAATGGATTGCATAATCTATCAACCACCACCTGACATCAAACTTTGTTGGGCCTACCCATCCCAAGCACCGACAACTATCTTAACCATATGTCCTTAAATCGGATGGCAACTCCCAGAAGAAAGACCAAAGAAGACCAACCACGTCAAAGAAGGATAAGTATCAACTCAAGCCTTCGAAGATCAAGCTAGATCATCAGATGAATCAAGATACACAAATCTTGGATGGAGTCTTTTCTTATCCTACTCTTTCTTACCCAAACCTATATATGCCCTAAAGACATCTTCTATCCTACATAAAAATGTGGACATACATATAATATCCATGCTCTCCTATCACTTACTAATAATAAAAAGAGAGACCCTTGATTTAGAAATTAAAAGCTAAATTGCAAACCAATCCTTTTTCCCTTTTCTTACAAATCTCGGGGACAAGATTATTTTTAAGGGGGGTAGGATTTGTAACACCCGAAATCTTGTTTTGGGAATTAGTAGAAGAAATCCAAGTAAAATATCACTAATGGATAATTATACTTTGGAATTCACCCTTTCTAAAATAAAATAGTAAAATTTAAAGCAATAAGAGTTAATATACATATATATAATAAAAGAATTACAATGTAATATCCTCTTCAAGAAATATATAAACTATTCTCTTTTGAGTAAAAGTCACTTTTAGAATTCATATTAAATTCTTCCTAAATTAAAAGGGTAAGATATACATTCAATATAATGACTTCTTTGGAATATGTGGATGTGAAGCATCTTATCTAAATAAATAAAATAAATCTTTGCATCATTCTGGGATTATTTTGGTTGTTTAATATAAACTGTACTTTGAAATTCAAAACAGGTTTGAATTAGTGACTCATTCAAATTTAAAATAGTTAAAACAAATAGAAATTTAAATTAGAAATGGAAAAAAGAAAAAGAAAACCGACGTATGGGCCAAATCACCTAAAATCGGCCCAACGCCGGTCTTCTTCAGCCGCGTGGGCCGAAACCTGTGCCCAGCCCATCTTCTCCCTGTATCACGCGCGTTATAGCCCCTGTGTCTCTGCTTGATGGGGTCCACTGGCCAGACTCCCCTCCACGCGTGTACCCTTCGTTTTGGTCACCGCCTGGTGGGCCCCATCGGTCGGAAGCATCCCCATAACAGAACCTTTCCGAACTTGGCCGCGAAACATGGAGTCCGTCCGCGATGCTCGGCACCTCCTGGCCGGAATCCTTCGCCTCCCAAGAATAAATGTGTGGCCACCACGAACCCTGGACCCAACCAATCGGTTGTTACCCCAGCAGTTGACTATTGTGGCTACCATCGATGTTGGCGGAGGGAGGATGGGTTGCCGTCGCGCCGCCGTCGGCTAATTGGTGACATATCGTTGCTGGGGGCTCGATTGGTGCACGGTGGGGTTCGGTGATATGTGGGGAAGCTTCTGGGGGCGTCAGGGGAGACGGAAGGACCCTGTTGCCACCGGAATTGCTCACCGGATGTCTCAGCTCCGCCGTAGAACCACCCCTCGTCGTGGCCAGCCCCCACGACGTCATAATCACCGGTGAGAGCTCATCTGGGTCATTGCGCTTTCCTTCTTCTTGCATAAGCACCAGTTAGATTCGAGTTTAGGGCACTAGGGCGCGCCGGCATGGTACTCCAGTGGCGGCGCCGCCGCGGTCGTGGTACTTGGCCGCCGCGTCTGGGCTGTGGGGAGGAAGATGGCACTTGCGCCGTAGGATGGTTGATGAACGGCTAGGATTAGAAGTTAACATACCCTTTCGCTGGTATAAGCGTGAACGGTCGGATCGGGATCCTGTGGCTCAAGCGCAACCTCGGATTATTTAAAATCATGGCCATAGGTCCTCGATCCAACGACTATGATCACATACCGGTTCAGCGCATATGCGGATTTAATCCGAACCCTCCATCTCAGATCTCACGGTCCAGATTTGGACATACCCTTTCGCCGTGGCCTCTTTGTAAAAGAACCCCTGGATTTAATGAGAATCAACCCGCCGTCCTATGCGGGGGATGACTGTGTCTTGCGGATTTAGCGCCGAGCCCCCTGCCCTTTTACAAATTTGAGGCCCAGTCCACTGCTGTTTTAAAATGAGTAAAGGAATTAGAAAATGATTTTTAATACAAAAATAAATGCTAGAACTTAGATAATTCATAGAAAATTCATACTTGCTCCAAATTTATTCACTCCACTTTCTAAAATTTTGTAATTTTATTATCTATCACTTAGAGCCTCTGTTTTGTCATGAAAACAATTAGAAATTTAATCTCTCACTTAATCCATTTTAAACACATAAAACCTTTGAAAATTCATAACTTAAAATCTATAATTCCAAAATTAATAATTCTTGTTCCTATGATCTTATTTCAATATGTAGATGATTAATATGTATTTTGCATATATGTTTGGTGTAATGTTAATTTTGCCTATACCATGTATGTTTGTATTGCTACGACTAGCAGTGAGGACACGTGTCATCTGAAGATCATCCTAGTACCTGGAATCTCAAGGCCCAGGCAAGTTGTGCCCTTGATCACTTCTTTTTACCCACTCATGTTCTAATTAATCATAATGATCTGCATAGGTTAATTTTGATGGGACCCAATAGGTTACCCTAGTTTGTCTATCTTTATACCTTGTTTACCACTGAACTTTCTGGGTAGTACTTGCTAGTGCTATATGTGGTTTTGGGTATGAAGATTACACCATTCATGATTATACTTTTGTTATCAGTTGTTATTTATTGTTCATGATAAGATCATTATGTTAATTGGAACATGGAGCGACCACCCGGGAAAACAGTGCTACCACAAGGGTGGTATGGGACGCCCTTGGCTGATTAATTAGGAAAGCTAGTGGAAGACTACCTTACCCGAAAGGGGCAAGGGCAGTAGGGGAGAGGTCAGTGTAGGGAGTGCCCTCGGGAGGATTTTGCTGCGATGGCGGTCCTGCAAGGGATTCCTGCACTGGATCTTCCTATAAACTGTAGCGGGTTTTCTGAAGCTAGTGGAACTTTGTAAAGGCCTCGTAGTGTTACCCTGCCTCGCCTCCTCGGTAGAGGTGTATGGGAAGTCGCGATCCCTTGGCAGATGGGTAACATGACTTGTGGGTAAAGATGCGCAACCTCTGCAGAGTGTAAAACTGGTATACTAGCCGTGCTCACGGTCATGAGCAGCTCGGACCCTCACATGATTAAATTATGGAACTTAAATTCAATTTGTCATATGCATTGCATTGCAGGTGATGTTGATACTTTTGTTCTATTACTTAATTGGGTTTGGTATTTACTTATACTTAGTAACTGCTAATAAAATTTTGACCAACTTTAAAAGCAATGCTCAGCTCTAACCATCTTCTTTGGTAAGCCTTACACTTCACGTGAGCTCCCACCTTTGGCGAGTTCATGCACATTATTCCCCACAACTTGTTGAGCGATGAACGTATGTGAGCTCACTCTTGCTGTCTCACATACACCACAGGTCAAGACCAGGTACTGCAGGATGATGCTCATGGAGGATGCTGCGATGAGTTCGTGAGAGGTCTAGGTCGTCGTCTCCCAGTCAACTTTGGGTTGCTGGACCGTTGTCTCCTTATAATGTAACTATTTATTTTGTATAGAACTCCTGTTATGTATAAAGATGTGACATTCGATCCTGTGCCACTATACATCATATGTTTGAGACTTGGTCCCAGCATACCTGGTGTTTATGTTAACCCCGGGTTTTGGATCCCTAAAATCCGGGTGTTACAAGTAGTGAATGAACCTTCTATAATTTATTATGCTTTAAACACTTCCTTTGCTATTTGTAGAAAGGATAGGAAAATAGTTGCTAGGAAATTAGGGGCAAAATGCAAGGGAGACAGGACTTGCATTTGGGTCCCTAAGGACATTTGTGCTAACCTTGCAGGACCCAACATGAGTTGGGTACCTAAGACCCAAGCCTAAATTTGCCTTGCAGGTTTATGCATCCGGGGGTTCAAGCTGGATTATCGACAGCGGATGCACAAACCATATGACGGGGGAGAAGAAGATGTTCACCTCCTACGTCAAAAATAAGGATTCCCAAGATTCAATTATATTCGGTGATGGGAATCAAGGCAAGGTAAAAGGGTTAGGTAAAATTGCAATTTCTAATGAGCATTCTATCTCAAATGTATTCTTAGTGGAGAGTCTTGGATATAATTTGCTATCTGTTAGTCAATTATGTCAAATGGGATATAATTGTTTATTTACAAATGTAGATGTGTCTGTCTTTAGAAGATGTGATGGTTCACTAGCTTTTAAGGGTGTATTAGACGGCAAACTTTATTTAGTAGATTTTGCAAAAGAAGAGGCCGGTCTAGATGCATGCTTAATGGCTAAGACTTGCATGGGCTGGCTGTGGCATCGCCGCTTAGCACATGTGGGGATGAAGAATCTCCACAAGCTTCTAAAGGGAGAACACGTGATAGGTCTAACAAATGTGCATTTCGAAAAAGATAGACCTTGTGCAGCTTGTCAGGCAGGTAAACAGGTGGGAGGAGCGCATCACAGCAAGAATGTGATGACCACGTCAAGACCTCTGGAGCTGCTGCATATGGACCTCTTCGGACCCGTCGCCTACCTAAGCATAGGAGGAAGTAAGTATGGTCTAGTTATTGTTGATGACTTTTCCCGCTTCACTTGGGTGTTCTTTTTGCAGGATAAGTCTGAAACCCAAGGGACCCTCAAGCGCTTCCTCAGGAGGGCTCAAAATGAGTTTGAGCTCAAGGTGAAGAAGATAAGGAGCGACAACGGGTCCGAGTTCAAGAATCTTCAAGTGGAGGAGTTTCTTGAGGAGGAAGGGATCAAGCACGAGTTCTCCGCTCCCTACACACCACAGCAAAATGGTGTGGTAGAGAGGAAGAACAGGACGCTAATCGATATGGCGAGGACGATGCTTGGAGAATTCAAGACCCCCGAGTGTTTTTGGTCGGAAGCTGTGAACACGGCTTGCCACGCCATCAACAGGGTCTACCTTCACCGCCTCCTCAAGAAAACGTCGTATGAGCTGCTAACCGGAGGAACTCAACAACTTCAAGCGCAATGAAGTTTGGACGCTGGTGCCTCGTCCCAAGCAAAATGTTGTGGGAACCAAGTGGGTGTTCCGCAACAAACAAGACGAGCACGGAGTGGTGACAAGGAACAAGGCTCGACTTGTGGCAAAAGGTTATGCCCAAGTCGCAGGTTTGGACTTTGAGGAGACTTTTGCTCCTGTGGCTAGGCTAGAGTCCATTCGTATCTTGCTAGCATATGCCGCTCACCATTCTTTCAGGTTGTACCAAATGGATGTGAAGAGCGCTTTCCTCAACGGGCCAATAAAGGAGGAGGTGTACGTGGAGCAACCCCCTGGCTTCGAGGATGAACGGTACCCCGACCACGTGTGTAAGCTCTCTAAGGCGCTCTATGGACTTAAACAAGCCCCAAGAGCATGGTATGAATGCCTTAGAGATTTCTTAATTGCTAATGCTTTCAAGGTTGGGAAAGCCGATCCAACTCTTTTCACTAAGACATGTGATGGTGATTTGTTTGTATGCCAAATTTATGTCGATGACATAATATTTGGTTCTACTAACCAAAAGTCTTGTGAAGAGTTTAGCAGGGTGATGACGCAGAAATTCGAGATGTCGATGATGGGCGAGTTGAACTACTTCCTTGGGTTCCAAGTGAAGCAACTCAAGGACGGCACCTTCATCTCCCAAACGAAGTACACGCAAGATCTGCTAAAGCGGTTTGGGATGAAGGACGCCAAGCCCGCAAAGACTCCGATGGGGACTGACGGACACACCGACCTCAACAAAGGAGGTAAGTCCGTTGATCAAAAAGCATACCGGTCCATGATAGGTTCTTTGCTTTATTTATGTGCTAGTAGACCGGATATTATGCTTAGCGTATGCATGTGTGCTAGATTTCAATCCGATCCTAAGGAGTGTCACTTAGTGGCTGTGAAGCGAATCCTTAGATATTTAGTTGCTACGCCTTGCTTCGGGATCTGGTATCCAAAGGGGTCTAACTTTGACTTGATTGGGTACTCAGATTCCGACTATGCTGGATGTAAGGTCGATAGGAAGAGTACATCGGGGACGTGCCAATTCTTAGGAAGGTCCCTGGTGTCATGGAATTCTAAGAAACAAACCTCCGTTGCCCTATCCACCGCTGAGGCCGAGTACGTTGCCGCAGGACAGTGTTGTGCGCAACTACTTTGGATGAGGCAAACCCTCAGGGACTTTGGCTACAATCTGAGCAAAGTCCCACTCCTATGTGATAATGAGAGTGCTATCCGAATAGCGGAAAATCCTGTTGAGCACAGCCGCACAAAGCACATAGACATCCGGCATCACTTTTTGAGAGACCACCAGCAAAAGGGAGATATCGAAGTGTTTTATGTAAGCACCGAGAACCAGCTAGCCGATATCTTTACCAAGCCTTTAGATGAGAAGACCTTTTGCAGGCTGCGTAGTGAGCTAAATGTCTTAGATTCGCGGAACTTGGATTGAATTGTAGCATACATGTATTTATGCTCTTGATCATGTTCCTTTCTGCATTTTTGTTGCTTATTGTGGTGCTCAAGTTGTACAAACACTCCCTGGACCTCACAAGTCCGTTGCAAAGTAATGCACATGTTTAGGGGGAGACGTGTTACAACTTGACCCTTTGAGACTAACCATATGCTTGAGTTTGCCTGTTTTAGTCTCAAAGGAGAATTGAAAGGGAAAAGGTGGCCTTGGATCATAAAAGACTTCCACTGCACTCCGATGAGAGGGTAACTAATTCCAAGTCCATCTCATGAACTCTTATTGCCATTTGCTCTTAATTGAAGATTTTGGTGAGGCAATGGGGTTAAAAGGGCCAAGATTTATCCCGTTTTGGTGCTTGATGCCAAAGGGGGAGAAAATAAAGGCCAAAGCAATAAATGGATCAGCTACCACTTGAGAGATTTTGAAAATAGTAGAATAGAGCTTTTGGTTTGTCAAAACTCTTTTGTTGGCTTCTTGTGGGGAGAAGTTTTGATTATGAGAAAAAGGGGGAGTTTTTGAAATCTTTGATCAAACTCTTTTGGAATGACTCTCTTTATGCTTCAACATGTGTGTTTGACTTAGAGATAGAGATTTGAGTTTGATTTACAAAAACAAACCAAGTGGTGGCAAAGGATGATCCATATATGCCAAAATTGATTCAAAATAAATTTAAGTTTTATTTGAAGTGAGTTTGCACTTGTTCTAGTTGCTTTATGTTGTGTTGGCATAAATCACCAAAAAGGGGGAGATTGAAAGGGAAATGTGCCCTTGGGCCATTTCTAAGTATTTTGGTGATTGAGTGCCAACACATGTGCTTAATTGTGAAATTTATGTCCATGGATGAACAAGGTGCAAATCATAAAGTAAAGGTATGTTTCTAAGCCTTAGTACATTGGTTTTGGATACTAATATACTTGTCTAAGTGTTAGAAACAGAAAGAAGAAGAAAAGAAAAGGGGAGAGAAAGTCTTGGCTGTGTGCAGTCAAGACCCAGCTCGGCCTGGAGCACCGGACTGTCCGGTGTGCACCGGACAGTGTCCGGTGCGCCAGGCTAACTCGGCGTGAACTGGCTGCTCTCGGGAATTCGCCGACGGCGTACGGCTAAAATTCACCGGACTGTCCGGTGTGCACCGGACTGTCCGGTGAGCCAACGGTCGGCCAGGGCCAACGGTCGGCCGCGCAATCCGCGCGGGACACGTGGCCGAGCCAACGGTCGGAAGAAGGCACCAGACTGTCCGGTGTGCACCGGACATGTCCGGTGCGCCAACGGCTCGCAGATCTCCAACCATCTGCAACGGTCGGCAGCGCCAGTTATGGAAACAAATCGGGCACCGGACAGTGTCCGGTGTGCACCGGACTGTCCGGTGCCCCCGTCGACAGAAGGCCAGGATAGCCTTCCGGATTTGCTCTCAACGGCTCCTAGCTGCCTTGGGGCTATAAAAGGGGCCCCTAGGCGCATGGAGGAGACACACAAGCAACTCTTGAGCATTCTTGATCATCCACACTTAGTCTTTGCGCATTCGTTTGTGATTCTAAGAGATTCGAGCTCCGTTCTAGTGAGAACTTTGAGATAGTCTTGTGAGCTCGATTCTTGGCCGTGTGTGTGCGCATTTCGCTGTGGTTTTGTGTGTGTTGCTTCCCTCCCTTACTCTGTGCTTTCTTTGTGATCATATAATTGTAAGGGCAAGAGACTCCAATTTGTGGAGATTCCTTGCAAACGGGATAGTGAAAAGCAAAGCAAAACACCGTGGTATTCAAGTGGGTCTTTGGACCGCTTGAGAGGGGTTGATTGCAACCCTCGTCCGTTGGGACGCCACAACGTGGAGTAGGCAAGCGTTGGTCTTGGCCGAACCACGGGATAAACCACTGTGTCAACTCTGTGATCAATCTCTTGTGGTATTGTGTTTTGTTGAGACTTCTCTTTTAGCCACTTGGCAATTATTGTGCTAACACATAACAAGTTTTTTTGTGGCTTAAATTTTAAGTTTCACAGGATCACCTATTCACCCCCCCCCCCTCTAGGTGCTCTCAATTGGTATCGGAGCCGTTCTCTTCACAAAGGGACTAACCGCCCGAAGAGATGGATCCTAAGGGGAAGGGTATTGTGATCAATGACAAAGAGAAGGAATCCTTCGTCAACGAGCCGAAGGACGATAAGCCCACCGACTCCGGCTCGGACCAAAGACGAAAGGAAGGGAAGAAGAAGAAGACAAGGCGCATCAAGGAGATCGTCTACTACGACAGCGACGAGTCTACTTCTTCCCAAAAGGACGAGGACCACAACGACTACGAGAGAAGGAAATCGGTTAACTCGAACTTTTCTTTTGATTACTCTCGTATTCCGCAAAGTTCACATTCTCATTTGCTCTCCATTCCACTCGGCAAGCCCCCACACTTTGATGGAGAGGACTACGGATTTTGGAGCCACAAAATGCGTAGTCACCTATTCTCTCTCCATCCTAGTATATGGGAGATTGTAGAGAGTGGAATGCACTTTGATAGTTCGGATAGTCCCATGTTCATTAATGAACAAATTCATAAGAATGCACAAGCTACTACTGTTCTTCTAGCTTCTTTGTGCAGGGATGAATATCATAAAGTGAGCGGCTTGGATAACGCCAAGCAAATCTGGGACACCCTCAAGATTTCTCATGAGGGGAACGACGTCACCTTGCTCACCAAGATGGAGTTGGTGGAGGGTGAGCTTGGACGGTTCGCAATGATAAGGGGCGAGGAGCCGACGCAAACATACAACCGGCTCAAGACCCTTATCAACAAGATAAGGAGCTACGGAAGCACACGATGGACGGACCACGACGTCGTCCGCCTAATGCTCAGGTCATTTACCGTTCTTGATCCTCATTTGGTGAACAATATACGTGAAAATCCCAGGTACACCAAGATGTCGCCCGAAGAAGTTCTTGGGAAATTCGTTAGCGGGCGAATGATGATCAAGGAGGCGAGGTATGTGGACGACGCCTTGAATGGTCCGATCAACGAGCCGCAACCTCTCGCTCTCAAGGCAACACGAAGCAAGGAGGCGCTACCTAGCAAGGTGGCACAGATTGAGGCGGCCGGACTCAATGATGAAGAGATGGCTCTCATCATCAAGAGATTCAAGACGGCGCTAAATGGTCGCAAGGGGCAGCCAAGCAAGACCAAGACAAAGGGGAAGCGCTCATGCTTCAAATGCGGTAAGCTTGGTCATTTTATCGCTAACTGTCCCGATAATGAAAGTGACCAGGAAAAGGGGAACAAAAGAGAGAAGAAGAAGCAATACAAGAAGGCAAAGGGCGAGGCGCATCTAGGAAAGGAGTGGGACTCGGATTGCTCCTCCTCCGACTCCGACAATGAAGGACTCGCTGCTACTGCCTTCAACAAGTCTTCCCTCTTCCCCAACGAGCGTCTCACATGCCTTATGGCAAGGGAGAAGAAGGTGAGTACTCAAGACTCCACTTATGCTTCTTCTAGTGATAATGAATCTAGTGATGATGATGACATAGATTATTCATGCTTGTTCAAGGGCTTAGATAGATCTAAGATAGATAAAATCAATGAATTGATTGATGCATTGAATGAAAAGGATAGGCTTTTAGAAAAACAGGAGGATTTATTGTATGATGAACATGATAAATTTGTAGAGGCACAAAAATCATATGCTTTAGAAGTGAAAAGAAATGAGGTGCTTTCTAGTGAATTATCCTCTTGTCATGAAACCATTGCTTCTTTACGAAATGTTAATAATGATTTAAGTGCTAAACTAGAAGTAGCTAGTAAATCAAATTCCTGTGTTGAAAATGTTACAATTTGCACTAGGTGTAAGGATTTTGATGTTAATGCCTGTAGTGAACACTTAGTTTCAATTTCCAAACTAAGTGATGAATTGGCTAGTCTTAATGCACAACTTAAGACTAGCAAAAGTGAATTTGACAAGTTAAAATTTGCAAGGGATGCCTATACAATTGGAAGACATCCCTCAATTAAGGATGGGCTTGGCTTCAAGAGGGAAGCCAAGAACTTAACAAGCCATAAGGCTCCCATCTTCGTTAAGGAGAAGGGGAAGGCCCCTATGGCTAGTAGTGCGAAAAAGAACCATGCCTTTATGTATAATGATAGGAGAAATGCTAGAAAGGCTTATAATGATTTTGATTCACATGTTTATGATTCTCATGCCATGTTTGCTTCTAGTTCTTCTTATAAGCATGATAGGGATATGTGTAGGAGAAATGTTGTACATATGCCTAGGAGAAATATTGCTCATGTGCCTAGAAAGAATGTTATTCATGCTCCTAGGAAAGTAGTGAATGAACCTTCTATAATTTATTATGCTTTAAACACTTCCTTTGCTATTTGTAGAAAGGATAGGAAAATAGTTGCTAGGAAATTAGGGGCAAAATGCAAGGGAGACAGGACTTGCATTTGGGTCCCTAAGGACATTTGTGCTAACCTTGCAGGACCCAACATGAGTTGGGTACCTAAGACCCAAGCCTAAATTTGCCTTGCAGGTTTATGCATCCGAGGGTTCAAGCTGGATTATCGACAGCGGATGCACAAACCATATGACGGGGGAGAAGAAGATGTTCACCTCCTACGTCAAAAATAAGGATTCCCAAGATTCAATTATATTCGGTGATGGGAATCAAGGCAAGGTAAAAGGGTTAGGTAAAATTGCAATTTCTAATGAGCATTCTATCTCAAATGTATTCTTAGTGGAGAGTCTTGGATATAATTTGCTATCTGTTAGTCAATTATGTCAAATGGGATATAATTGTTTATTTACAAATGTAGATGTGTCTGTCTTTAGAAGATGTGATGGTTCACTAGCTTTTAAGGGTGTATTAGACGGCAAACTTTATTTAGTAGATTTTGCAAAAGAAGAGGCCGGTCTAGATGCATGCTTAATGGCTAAGACTTGCATGGGCTGGCTGTGGCATCGCCGCTTAGCACATGTGGGGATGAAGAATCTCCACAAGCTTCTAAAGGGAGAACACGTGATAGGTCTAACAAATGTGCATTTCGAAAAAGATAGACCTTGTGCAGCTTGTCAGGCAGGTAAACAGGTGGGAGGAGCGCATCACAGCAAGAATGTGATGACCACGTCAAGACCTCTGGAGCTGCTGCATATGGACCTCTTCGGACCCGTCGCCTACCTAAGCATAGGAGGAAGTAAGTATGGTCTAGTTATTGTTGATGACTTTTCCCGCTTCACTTGGGTGTTCTTTTTGCAGGATAAGTCTGAAACCCAAGGGACCCTCAAGCGCTTCCTCAGGAGGGCTCAAAATGAGTTTGAGCTCAAGGTGAAGAAGATAAGGAGCGACAACGGGTCCGAGTTCAAGAATCTTCAAGTGGAGGAGTTTCTTGAGGAGGAAGGGATCAAGCACGAGTTCTCCGCTCCCTACACACCACAGCAAAATGGTGTGGTAGAGAGGAAGAACAGGACGCTAATCGATATGGCGAGGACGATGCTTGGAGAATTCAAGACCCCCGAGTGTTTTTGGTCGGAAGCTGTGAACACGGCTTGCCACGCCATCAACAGGGTCTACCTTCACCGCCTCCTCAAGAAAACGTCGTATGAGCTGCTAACCGGAGGAACTCAACAACTTCAAGCGCAATGAAGTTTGGACGCTGGTGCCTCGTCCCAAGCAAAATGTTGTGGGAACCAAGTGGGTGTTCCGCAACAAACAAGACGAGCACGGAGTGGTGACAAGGAACAAGGCTCGACTTGTGGCAAAAGGTTATGCCCAAGTCGCAGGTTTGGACTTTGAGGAGACTTTTGCTCCTGTGGCTAGGCTAGAGTCCATTCGTATCTTGCTAGCATATGCCGCTCACCATTCTTTCAGGTTGTACCAAATGGATGTGAAGAGCGCTTTCCTCAACGGGCCAATAAAGGAGGAGGTGTACGTGGAGCAACCCCCTGGCTTCGAGGATGAACGGTACCCCGACCACGTGTGTAAGCTCTCTAAGGCGCTCTATGGACTTAAACAAGCCCCAAGAGCATGGTATGAATGCCTTAGAGATTTCTTAATTGCTAATGCTTTCAAGGTTGGGAAAGCCGATCCAACTCTTTTCACTAAGACATGTGATGGTGATTTGTTTGTATGCCAAATTTATGTCGATGACATAATATTTGGTTCTACTAACCAAAAGTCTTGTGAAGAGTTTAGCAGGGTGATGACGCAGAAATTCGAGATGTCGATGATGGGCGAGTTGAACTACTTCCTTGGGTTCCAAGTGAAGCAACTCAAGGACGGCACCTTCATCTCCCAAACGAAGTACACGCAAGATCTGCTAAAGCGGTTTGGGATGAAGGACGCCAAGCCCGCAAAGACTCCGATGGGGACTGACGGACACACCGACCTCAACAAAGGAGGTAAGTCCGTTGATCAAAAAGCATACCGGTCCATGATAGGTTCTTTGCTTTATTTATGTGCTAGTAGACCGGATATTATGCTTAGCGTATGCATGTGTGCTAGATTTCAATCCGATCCTAAGGAGTGTCACTTAGTGGCTGTGAAGCGAATCCTTAGATATTTAGTTGCTACGCCTTGCTTCGGGATCTGGTATCCAAAGGGGTCTAACTTTGACTTGATTGGGTACTCAGATTCCGACTATGCTGGATGTAAGGTCGATAGGAAGAGTACATCGGGGACGTGCCAATTCTTAGGAAGGTCCCTGGTGTCATGGAATTCTAAGAAACAAACCTCCGTTGCCCTATCCACCGCTGAGGCCGAGTACGTTGCCGCAGGACAGTGTTGTGCGCAACTACTTTGGATGAGGCAAACCCTCAGGGACTTTGGCTACAATCTGAGCAAAGTCCCACTCCTATGTGATAATGAGAGTGCTATCCGAATAGCGGAAAATCCTGTTGAGCACAGCCGCACAAAGCACATAGACATCCGGCATCACTTTTTGAGAGACCACCAGCAAAAGGGAGATATCGAAGTGTTTTATGTAAGCACCGAGAACCAGCTAGCCGATATCTTTACCAAGCCTTTAGATGAGAAGACCTTTTGCAGGCTGCGTAGTGAGCTAAATGTCTTAGATTCGCGGAACTTGGATTGAATTGTAGCATACATGTATTTATGCTCTTGATCATGTTCCTTTCTGCATTTTTGTTGCTTATTGTGGTGCTCAAGTTGTACAAACACTCCCTGGACCTCACAAGTCCGTTGCAAAGTAATGCACATGTTTAGGGGGAGACGTGTTACAACTTGACCCTTTGAGACTAACCATATGCTTGAGTTTGCCTGTTTTAGTCTCAAAGGAGAATTGAAAGGGAAAAGGTGGCCTTGGATCATAAAAGACTTCCACTGCACTCCGATGAGAGGGTAACTAATTCCAAGTCCATCTCATGAACTCTTATTGCCATTTGCTCTTAATTGAAGATTTTGGTGAGGCAATGGGGTTAAAAGGGCCAAGATTTATCCCGTTTTGGTGCTTGATGCCAAAGGGGGAGAAAATAAAGGCCAAAGCAATAAATGGATCAGCTACCACTTGAGAGATTTTGAAAATAGTAGAATAGAGCTTTTGGTTTGTCAAAACTCTTTTGTTGGCTTCTTGTGGGGAGAAGTTTTGATTATGAGAAAAAGGGGGAGTTTTTGAAATCTTTGATCAAACTCTTTTGGAATGACTCTCTTTATGCTTCAACATGTGTGTTTGACTTAGAGATAGAGATTTGAGTTTGATTTACAAAAACAAACCAAGTGGTGGCAAAGGATGATCCATATATGCCAAAATTGATTCAAAATAAATTTAAGTTTTATTTGAAGTGAGTTTGCACTTGTTCTAGTTGCTTTATGTTGTGTTGGCATAAATCACCAAAAAGGGGGAGATTGAAAGGGAAATGTGCCCTTGGGCCATTTCTAAGTATTTTGGTGATTGAGTGCCAACACATGTGCTTAATTGTGAAATTTATGTCCATGGATGAACAAGGTGCAAATCATAAAGTAAAGGTATGTTTCTAAGCCTTAGTACATTGGTTTTGGATACTAATATACTTGTCTAAGTGTTAGAAACAGAAAGAAGAAGAAAAGAAAAGGGGAGAGAAAGTCTTGGCTGTGTGCAGTCAAGACCCAGCTCGGCCTGGAGCACCGGACTGTCCGGTGTGCACCGGACAGTGTCCGGTGCGCCAGGCTAACTCGGCGTGAACTGGCTGCTCTCGGGAATTCGCCGACGGCGTACGGCTAAAATTCACCGGACTGTCCGGTGTGCACCGGACTGTCCGGTGAGCCAACGGTCGGCCAGGGCCAATGGTCGGCCGCGCAATCCGCGCGGGACACGTGGCCGAGCCAACGGTCGGAAGAAGGCACCGGACTGTCCGGTGTGCACCGGACATGTCCGGTGCGCCAACGGCTCGCAGATCTCCAACCATCTGCAACGGTCGGCAGCGCCAGTTATGGAAACAAATCGGGCACCGGACAGTGTCCGGTGTGCACCGGACTGTCCGGTGCCCCCGTCGACAGAAGGCCAGGATAGCCTTCCGGATTTGCTCTCAACGGCTCCTAGCTGCCTTGGGGCTATAAAAGGGGCCCCTAGGCGCATGGAGGAGACACACAAGCAACTCTTGAGCATTCTTGATCATCCACACTTAGTCTTTGCGCATTCGTTTGTGATTCTAAGAGATTCGAGCTCCGTTCTAGTGAGAACTTTGAGATAGTCTTGTGAGCTCGATTCTTGGCCGTGTGTGTGCGCATTTCGCTGTGGTTTTGTGTGTGTTGCTTCCCTCCCTTACTCTGTGCTTTCTTTGTGATCATATAATTGTAAGGGCAAGAGACTCCAATTTGTGGAGATTCCTTGCAAACGGGATAGTGAAAAGCAAAGCAAAACACCGTGGTATTCAAGTGGGTCTTTGGACCGCTTGAGAGGGGTTGATTGCAACCCTCGTCCGTTGGGACGCCACAACGTGGAGTAGGCAAGCGTTGGTCTTGGCCGAACCACGGGATAAACCACTGTGTCAACTCTGTGATCAATCTCTTGTGGTATTGTGTTTTGTTGAGACTTCTCTTTTAGCCACTTGGCAATTATTGTGCTAACACATAACAAGTTTTTTTGTGGCTTAAATTTTAAGTTTCACAGGATCACCTATTCACCCCCCCTCTAGGTGCTCTCACACAGTTCATAAGGATAGCTGGTATTGGTTTCTCAATCACCGGCAAGTCCATCAAGAGTTCACGCAACCATTCTGCCTCAACGGTTGCTGTGTCAAGTGCAGCTAGCTCGGCTTCCATGGTTGACCTCGTCAAAATGGTCTGCTTGCATGACCTCCATGATACCGCACCTCCACCAATAGTAAAGACATAACCACTGGTGGCATAAAGCTCGTCTGCATCAGATATCCAGTTCGAATCACTATATCCTTCAAGTACTGCATGCTGACCAGAATAGTGAATTCCATAACTCATTGTACCTTGCAGGTAGCGCACAACCCGCTCAAGTGCATGCCAATGATCAGTCCCGGGGTTTGACATGAACCTGCTCAATTTGCTCACAGCAAACGAGATATCGGGCCTTGTTGCACCAGCAAGATACATGAGTGAACCGACAATCTGAGAGTATCTCAATTGGTCTAAACCAATTCTCTTGTTCTTTCGCAGTGTCACACTGGGATCATAAGGTGTTGGAGAAGGTTTGCACTCAGAGAAGCCAAATCGCTTCAAAACCTTTTCAACGTAGTGAGATTGCGAGAGAGTAATCCCACCATCTGCCTTAATCAACTTGATGTTTAGAATCACATCAGCTTCTCCCAGATCTTTCATATCAAAACTCTTTGATAGAAAAGACTTGACTTCATTGATCACATCAATGTTTGTGCCAAATATCAATATATCATCAACATATAAGCACAATATAACTCCTTCGCCCCCACCACAGCGATAATATACACACCTGTCTGCCTCATTAATGGCAAAGCCTGCAGACGTTAGAGTAGTGTCAAACTTCTCATGCCACTGCTTTGGTGCTTGCTTCAGACCATACAAAGATTTCAATAACTTGCACACCTTGCTTTCTTGACCCTTTACTACAAATCCATCAGGCTGTTCCATATAGATTTCCTCGTCTAGCTCTCCATTAAGAAAAGCTGTCTTTACATCCATCTGATGAACAAGGAGACCATACGAGGCAGCCAAAGAAAGTAGTACTCGAATAGTGGTCATTCTAGCAACAGGTGAGTAAGTATCAAAGAAGTCTTCTCCTTCTTTCTGAGTATAGCCTTTAGCCACAAGCCTAGCCTTGTACTTTTCAATTGTACCATCAGGCTTGAGCTTCTTTTTAAACACCCACTTACAACCCACAGGTTTGCATCCATAGGGTCGATCAGTGACTTCCCACGTACCATTTGAAAGAATGGAGTCCATCTCATTATGAACTGCTTCTTTCCAATCATCTGCATCTGGAGATGCAAATGCTTCTGCAATGGTAGTAGGAGTATCGTCCACAAGGTACACAATGAAATCATCACCAAAGGATTTTTCAACCCTTTGTCTCTTGCTCCTTTTAGGAGCATCATTGTCATCCTCCTCTAGGACAATTTCATGTGGCTGTTCAAAACTCTCAATAGGTGTACTATGTTCAGGAGTTATCTCAGAAGAGTATCTAGAATTGCTATGAATGTCTTTCATTGGAAATATATGTTCAAAGAAAGTAGCATCACGTGATTCCATAATAGTATCAACATATACATCAGGAACTTCAGATTTAACTACTAAAAATCTATATGCTATGCTACACGAAGCATATCCAAGAAAGACACAATCCACTGTCCTTGGACCAAGCTTGCGCTTTTTATTAATTGGTACATTGACTTTCGCCATGCACCCCCAAGTGCGCAAGTATGAAAGTGATGGTTTTCTTCCAACCCACTTCTCATAAGGGGTTTTCTCTTCTTTGCCCATAGGAATTCTACTCAGAACATGACATGAAGTCAGGACTGCCTCCCCCCACCATGCCTTAGATAAACCACAAGTATCTAACATGGCATTCACCAGGTCAGTCAACGTACGGTTTTTCCTTTCAGCAATCCCGTTTGACTCGGGTGAATAGGGAGGAGTCCTCTCATGAATAATGCCATGTTCTGCACAGAAATCGTCAAAGACTTTGGGAAAGAACTCGCCACCACGATCTGATCTAAGACGTTTGATCTTTCTCTCTAGTTGGTTTTCAACTTCAGCCTTATAGATTTTAAAGTAGTCTAAAGCCTCATCTTTAGTTTTTAGCAAGTATACATAGCAAAATCTAGACGCATCATCAATCAATGTCATGAAGTATCTCTTACCACCCTTTGTCAACACACCATTCATCTCACAAAGATCAGAATGTATGAGTTCTAGAGGTGCCAGGTGTCTCTCCTCAGCAGCCTTGTGAGGCTTTCGAGGTTGCTTCGACTGCACACAACTATGGCACTTAGAACCTTTGACTATGGTGATATTCAGAATTAAACTCATGGTTGCAAGCCGAGACACAGAGCCAAAATTAATATGACACAAACGAGAATGCCAAATACTCGTAAGATCATCAACATTAGCGCAAATATGGTTCACAGACTTATTATTGAAATCTAACAGAGAAAAGCGGAACAAGCCTCCGCAGTCATAGCCTTTACCAATAAATTGTCCAGACTTAGACACAACTAATTTATTGGACTCCAAAACTACCTTGAACCCATCTCTACACAGAAGGGTTCCGCTAACGAGATTCTTGTGTATAGAAGGGACATGATGCACATTCTTCAGCTGCACGATCTTTCCCGAAGTAAACTTCAGATCCACCGTGCCAGTGCCATGAACAGAAGCATGTGACCCATTCCCCATTAGGATGGAAGAATCCCGGGCACCCTGATAAGAAGAGAACAAGTTAATGTCAGAACACACATGAACATTAGCACCAGTATCAAGCCACCAACTAGGTGATTGAAATACTGAGAAGATGAAAGGTAGATTACCATACCCTTTGTCTTCCTCATTGCTAGTGATCACTGTGTTGACATTGCCCTTTTTGCCACGGCGATCCGCTCGATCAGGACAATCCTTGGCAAAATGACCCGTTTCGCCACATGCGAAACATGTCAGTTCAGCCTTGTTCTTCTTCTTCTTCTTGAAGTTGGTAGTTTTGTTGGGCTTGTTAGATTTTGGCTTTCCTTTGCCCTTGTTGTGGTTCCTCTGAACCATGTTGGCACTGGAGTGGCCCTCGCCTCCTTTAGATCCCGTGTCCTTAGCCCGAGCTTTCTCCTCAACATCCAGAGACGCTATCAGATTTTCAACTGATATCTCCTGTCTCTTATGTTTCAGAGATGTGGCGAAGTTCCTCCATGTAGAAGGCAACTTTGCAATAATGCACCCAACCACAAATCGGTCAGGAAGGACTATCTTAAGGTGGTCGAGTTCCTTGGCTATACACTGTATTTCATGAGCTTGCTCTACAATAGAGCGATTATCAACCATCTTATAATCATGAAAGCTCTCCATGATATACAGGCCACTGCCAGCATCCGATGCACCATACTTGGTAGTAAGTGCATCCCATAACTCTTTCCCGTCTGTATACTGAATATTCGCATCAACCAGACGGTCAACAAGGGCGCTAAGAACGGCTCCCGTAAAGATAGTATTGGCATGGTCGTACTCTTTCTCCTGTTCAGGAGTCAGTGGACCCTCAGGTCTGCCTTTACTAACATGGAAGACATTCATAGCAGTAAGCCAGAGCGTGGCCTTGACTTGCCATCTCTTAAAATGCATACCATTGAACTTTTCTGGCTTGAGCGCATCGGCAAAAGCAGCCATAGAAAAACTAGGAAATTGTCTACAATAAGGTTTTTGGATTGTTGAATAATTAGACAAATTCCAGTTTAAATTCTGAATATAAATCATGACAAAATCACAAGCACTGAAATAACAAGCCAAATCAGATGATGCGTACTGATTAGACTTACTGATAGATGGCACGCGCCGGAATCAGCAGGGTCGACGATGTCGAAGTAGCGAAATCAGCAGGGTCGACGAGGTCAATCAGATCACGAGCAGTCGCGTGAAGACGCTTCCCAAAAACCTTATTCGGCCTCTCCTGGTGCAGGATCTAGAAGGCGAAGGGTTCCGGAGACCTGCTCTCCTAATCGCAGATGCACCTCTACGATCGGGATGAAGGGAACTGGAAGGCGGCTCAGCTGTGAAGAGAGGCGAAAGCGAATTGGGATGATTTGGAGGCTGGCTGCCGGGCTCCTTTTATAGGGCCGAGTCCGCGACCCCCCGTGCTTATCCGCCCATGAAAATCTCGCAATCAGTTGAGATTTTATAGCGATCGGTTAGGATAAGCGTAACAACCAAGAAACCAAAAAATCAAACGGCAAAAGGTAGCCGCGCCCCCGCAAGGCGAGGGGCCGGATTTCGGCGGACCATTCACGCGCATGTCGTGCGCCCGCGCCCTTCGCCCCGCCCCGCCCCGCCCAGGCCAGGCCAGGCCAGGCGAGGCGAGGCGAGCGAGCGCGCGCGCGTGTGGCTCTCCACACTCTCTCCTCTCATCCATGACTTGGTGAGTGAGTGTGGCTTCCATATTTAAGCTAGCTCTACTCCACTAGAGCTAGCAATATGGTGCTAATGGTTCCACCTATCCTCTAGCCATCCTCTTGTATGGGCTTTTGAGATTTTATGGATTTATTTGAATTTCTTAATTGGGCCAAGCCCATAAATCCTAACAATCCCCCACCAGATCTCAAATGCCCATCTGCAGTTTTCGCCATTGTTCACTACTGTTTAATATACTAGTTTTTCAGCGGAGACTGTTAAGTTGAACTTCCGCCTAGAACTCCAAGCTACACCAACCCACAACTTGGACAATGGACTATGCCTTGAATTGCAAGTTTTGCGTGAATGGGTTTCACTTGAAGTCATGACCAGTACTTGGCTACCAGTAGTCCCCTTCTCGGGTGGAGCATATACGTCGTACTCCAAGGTCTCTTCATGAGTTTACTAGAGATCACCCAAATCTCATAGACTGCGACGTTAGACAGTCTAACTCATATAGGTGTGTTCTTTCAAAGAATGTTCTGCAGGACAACATCTTCGCTAATACAAGCCAACAGAACACATTAAGGCACAAAGCCAACCTGCCTTACAGCATTTGAGAGTATTGCATCTTTACTTAGAGAGGGTCAAAGGTTACTCTCCTCAGTTCACTAATGGCTTGTTCTTCCCAGGACCTAATTCACGGGATCTCTGATCACATAGATTGGGTTTCCACCATGGCAACTTTATTCGGGTCTCATACCCATCTCTCTCGATGCGATTTCTATCACATTACGTGGTAGTCCCTTGGTAAAAGGATCTGCCAGATTTTTATCTGTTGAAATATAAGTCACACTTATAACTCCGGAGTTTCTCAACTTTCTGACAGACTTCAATCGTCTTTTGACATGTCTTGATGACTTTCCATTATCCTTAGAACTCGTCACTTTAGCAATCACTGTCTGATTGTCACAGTTCATAAGGATAGCTGGTATTGGTTTCTCAATCACCGGCAAGTCCATCAAGAGTTCACGCAACCATTCTGCCTCAACGGTTGCTGTGTCAAGTGCAGCTAGCTCGGCTTCCATGGTTGACCTCGTCAAAATGGTCTGCTTGCATGACCTCCATGGTACCGCACCTCCACCAATAGTAAAGACATAACCACTGGTGGCATAAAGCTCGTCTGCATCAGATATCCAGTTCGAATCACTATATCCTTCAAGTACTGCATGCTGACCAGAATAGTGAATTCCATAACTCATTGTACCTTGCAGGTAGCGCACAACCCGCTCAAGTGCATGCCAATGATCAGTCCCGGGGTTTGACATGAACCTGCTCAATTTGCTCACAGCAAACGAGATATCGGGCCTTGTTGCACCAGCAAGATACATGAGTGAACCGACAATCTGAGAGTATCTCAATTGGTCTAAACCAATTCTCTTGTTCTTTCGCAGTGTCACACTGGGATCATAAGGTGTTGGAGAAGGTTTGCACTTAGAGAAGCCAAATCGCTTCAAAACCTTTTCAACGTAGTGAGATTGCGAGAGAGTAATCCCACCATCTGCCTTAATCAACTTGATGTTTAGAATCACATCAGCTTCTCCCAGATCTTTCATATCAAAACTCTTTGATAGAAAAGACTTGACTTCATTGATCACATCAATGTTTGTGCCAAATATCAATATATCATCAACATATAAGCACAATATAACTCCTTCGCCCCCACCACAGCGATAATATACACACCTGTCTGCCTCATTAATGGCAAAGCCTGCAGACGTTAGAGTAGTGTCAAACTTCTCATGCCACTGCTTTGGTGCTTGCTTCAGACCATACAAAGATTTCAATAACTTGCACACCTTGCTTTCTTGACCCTTTACTACAAATCCATCAGGCTGTTCCATATAGATTTCCTCGTCTAGCTCTCCATTAAGAAAAGCTGTCTTTACATCCATCTGATGAACAAGGAGACCATACGAGGCAGCCAAAGAAAGTAGTACTCGAATAGTGGTCATTCTAGCAACAGGTGAGTAAGTATCAAAGAAGTCTTCTCCTTCTTTCTGAGTATAGCCTTTAGCCACAAGCCTAGCCTTGTACTTTTCAATTGTACCATCAGGCTTGAGCTTCTTTTTAAACACCCACTTACAACCCACAGGTTTGCATCCATAGGGTCGATCAGTGACTTCCCACGTACCATTTGAAAGAATGGAGTCCATCTCATTATGAACTGCTTCTTTCCAATCATCTGCATCTGGAGATGCAAATGCTTCTGCAATGGTAGTAGGAGTATCGTCCACAAGGTACACAATGAAATCATCACCAAAGGATTTTTCAACCCTTTGTCTCTTGCTCCTTTTAGGAGCATCATTGTCATCCTCCTCTAGGACAATTTCATGTGGCTGTTCAAAACTCTCAATAGGTGTACTATGTTCAGGAGTTATCTCAGAAGAGTATCTAGAATTGCTATGAATGTCTTTCATTGGAAATATATGTTCAAAGAAAGTAGCATCACGTGATTCCATAATAGTATCAACATATACATCAGGAACTTCAGATTTAACTACTAAAAATCTATATGCTATGCTACACGAAGCATATCCAAGAAAGACACAATCCACTGTCCTTGGACCAAGCTTGCGCTTTTTATTAATTGGTACATTGACTTTCGCCATGCACCCCCAAGTGCGCAAGTATGAAAGTGATGGTTTTCTTCCAACCCACTTCTCATAAGGGGTTTTCTCTTCTTTGCCCATAGGAATTCTACTCAGAACATGACATGAAGTCAGGACTGCCTCCCCCCACCATGCCTTAGATAAACCACAAGTATCTAACATGGCATTCACCAGGTCAGTCAACGTACGGTTTTTCCTTTCAGCAATCCCGTTTGACTCGGGTGAATAGGGAGGAGTCCTCTCATGAATAATGCCATGTTCTGCACAGAAATCGTCAAAGACTTTGGGAAAGAACTCGCCACCACGATCTGATCTAAGACGTTTGATCTTTCTCTCTAGTTGGTTTTCAACTTCAGCCTTATAGGTTTTAAAGTAGTCTAAAGCCTCATCTTTAGTTTTTAGCAAGTATACATAGCAAAATCTAGACGCATCATCAATCAATGTCATGAAGTATCTCTTACCACCCTTTGTCAACACACCATTCATCTCACAAAGATCAGAATGTATGAGTTCTAGAGGTGCCAGGTGTCTCTCCTCAGCAGCCTTGTGAGGCTTTCGAGGTTGCTTCGACTGCACACAACTATGGCACTTAGAACCTTTGACTATGGTGATATTCAGAATTAAACTCATGGTTGCAAGCCGAGACATAGAGCCAAAATTAATATGACACAAACGAGAATGCCAAATACTCGTAAGATCATCAACATTAGCGCAAATATGGTTCACAGACTTATTATTGAAATCTAATAGAGAAAAGCGGAACAAGCCTCCGCAGTCATAGCCTTTACCAATAAATTGTCCAGACTTAGACACAACTAATTTATTGGACTCCAAAACTACCTTGAACCCATGTCTACACAGAAGGGTTCCGCTAACGAGATTCTTGTGTATAGAAGGGACATGATGCACGTTCTTCAGCTGCACGATCTTTCCCGAAGTAAACTTCAGATCCACCGTGCCAGTGCCATGAACAGAAGCATGTGACCCATTCCCCATTAGGACGGAAGAATCCCGGGCACCCTGATAAGAAGAGAACAAGTTAATGTCAGAACACACATGAACATTAGCACCAGTATCAAGCCACCAACTAGGTGATTGAAATACTGAGAAGATGAAAGGTAGATTACCATACCCTTTGTCTTCCTCATTGCTAGCGATCACTGTGTTGACATTGCCTTTTTTGCCACGGCGATCCGCTCGATCAGGACAATCCTTGGCAAAATGACCCGTTTCGCCACATGCGAAACATGTCAGTTCAGCCTTGTTCTTCTTCTTCTTCTTGAAGTTGATAGTTTTGTTGGGCTTGTTAGATTTTGGCTTTCCTTTGCCCTTGTTGTGGTTCCTCTGAACCATGTTGGCACTGGAGTGGCCCTCGCCTCCTTTAGATCTCGTGTCCTTAGCCCGAGCTTTCTCCTCAACATCCAGAGACGCTATCAGATTTTCAACTGATATCTGCTATCTCTTATGTTTCAGAGATGTGGCGAAGTTCCTCCATGTAGAAGGCAACTTTGCAATAATGCACCCAGCCACAAATCGGTCAGGAAGGACTATCTTAAGGTGGTCGAGTTCCTTGGCTATACACTGTATTTCATGAGCTTGCTCTACAATAGAGCGATTATCAACCATCTTATAATCATGAAAGCTCTCCATGATATACAGGTCACTGCCAGCATCCGATGCACCATACTTGGTAGTAAGTGCATCCCATAACTCTTTCCCGTCTGTATACTGAATATTCGCATCAACCAGACGGTCAACAAGGGCGCTAAGAACGGCTCCCGTAAAGATAGTATTGGCATGGTCGTACTCTTTCTCCTGTTCAGGAGTCCGTGGACCCTCAGGTCTGCCTTTACTAACATGGAAGACATTCATAGCAGTAAGCTAGAGCGTGGCCTTGACTTGCCATCTCTTAAAATGCATACCATTGAACTTTTCTGGCTTGAGCGCATCGACAAAAGCAGCCATAGAAAAACTAGGAAATTGTCTACAATAAGGTTTTTGGATTGTTGAATAATTAGACAAATTCCAGTTTAAATTCCGAATATAAATCATGACAAAATCACAAGCACTGAAATAACAAGCCAAATCAGATGATGCGTACTGATTAGACTTACTGATAGATGGCACGCGCCGGAATCAGCAGGGTCGACGATGTCGAAGTAGCGAAATCAGCAGGGTCGACGAGGTCAATCAGATCACGAGCAGTCGCATGAAGACGCTTCCCAAAAACCTTATTCGGCCTCTCCTGGTGCAGGATCTAGAAGGCGAAGGGTTCCGGAGACCTGCTCTCCTAATCGCAGATGCACCTCTACGATCGGGATGAAGGGAACTGGAAGGCGGCTCAGCTGTGAAGAGAGGCGAAAGCGAATTGGGATGATTTGGAGGCTGGCTGCCAGGCTCCTTTTATAGGACCGAGTCCGCGACCCCCCGTGCTTATCCGCCCACGAAAATCTCGCAATCAGTTGAGATTTTATAGCGATCGGTTAGGATAAGCGTAACAGCCAAGAAACCAAAAAATCAAACGGCAAAAGGTAGCCGCGCCCCCGCAAGGCGAGGGGCCGGATTTCGGCGGACCATTCACGCGCATGTCGTGCGCCCGCGCCCTTCGCCCCGCCCCGCCCCGCCCAGGCCAGGCCAGGCGAGGCGAGCGAGCGCGCGCGCGTGTGGCTCTCCACACTCTCTCCTCTCATCCATGACTTGGTGAGTGAGTGTGGCTTCCATATTTAAGCTAGCTCTACTCCACTAGAGCTAGCAATATGGTGCTAATGGTTCCACCTATCCTCTAGCCATCCTCTTGTATGGGCTTTTGAGATTTTCTAGGATTTATTTGAATTTCTTAATTGGGCCAAGCCCATAAATCCTAACAATCCCCCACCAGATCTCAAATGCCCATCTGCAGTTTTCGCCATTGTTCACTACTGTTTAATATACTAGTTTTTCAGCGGAGACTGTTAAGTTGAACTTCCGCCTAGAACTCCAAGCTACACCAACCCACAACTTGGACAATGAACTATGCCTTGAATTGCAAGTTTTGCGTGAATGGGTTTCACTTGAAGTCATGACCAGTACTTGGCTACCAGTAGTCCCCTTCTCGGGTGGAGCATATACGTCGTACTCCAAGGTCTCTTCATGAGTTTACTAGAGATCACCCAAATCTCATAGACTACGACGTTAGACAGTCTAACTCATATAGGTGTGTTCTTTCAAAGAATGTTCTGCAGGACAACATCTTCGCTAATACAAGCCAACAGAACACATTAAGGCACAAAGCCAACCTGCCTTACAGCATTTGAGAGTATTGCATCTTTACTTAGAGAGGGTCAAAGGTTACTCTCCTCAGTTCACCAATGGCTTATTCTTCCCAGGACCTAATTCACGGGATCTCCGATCACATAGACTGGGTTTCCACCATGGCAACTTTATTCGGGTCTCATACCCATCTCTCTCGATGCGATTTCTATCACATTACGTGGTAGTCCCTTGGTAAAAGGATCTGCCAGATTTTTATCTGTTGAAATATAAGTCACACTTATAACTCCGGAGTTTCTCAACTTTCTGACAGACTTCAATCGTCTTTTGACATGTCTTGATGACTTTCCATTATCCTTAGAACTCGTCACTTTAGCAATCACTGTCTGATTGTCACAGTTCATAAGGATAGCTGGTATTGGTTTCTCAATCACCGGCAAGTCCATCAAGAGTTCACGCAACCATTCTGCCTCAACGGTTGCTGTGTCAAGTGCAGCTAGCTCGGCTTCCATGGTTGACCTCGTCAAAATGGTCTGCTTGCATGACCTCCATGATACCGCACCTCCACCAATAGTAAAGACATAACCACTGGTGGCATAAAGCTCGTCTGCATCAGATATCCAGTTCGAATCACTATATCCTTCAAGTACTGCATGCTGACCAGAATAGTGAATTCCATAACTCATTGTACCTTGCAGGTAGCGCACAATCCGCTCAAGTGCATGCCAATGATCAGTCCCGGGGTTTGACATGAACCTGCTCAATTTGCTCACAGCAAACGAGATATCGGGCCTTGTTGCACCAGCAAGATACATGAGTGAACCGACAATCTGAGAGTATCTCAATTGGTCTAAACCAATTCTCTTGTTCTTTCGCAGTGTCACACTGGGATCATAAGGTGTTGGAGAAGGTTTGCACTCAGAGAAGCCAAATCGCTTCAAAACCTTTTCAACATAGTGAGATTGTGAGAGAGTAATCCCACCATCTGCCTTAATCAACTTGATGTTTAGAATCACATCAGCTTCTCCCAGATCTTTCATATCAAAACTCTTTGATAGAAAAGACTTGACTTCATTGATCACATCAATGTTTGTGCCAAATATCAATATATCATCAACATATAAGCACAATATAACTCCTTCGCCCCCACCACAGCGATAATATACACACATGTCTGCCTCATTAATGGCAAAGCTTGCAGACGTTAGAGTAGTGTCAAACTTCTCATGCCACTGCTTTGGTGCTTGCTTTAGACCATACAAAGATTTCAATAACTTGCACACCTTGCTTTCTTGACCCTTTACTACAAATCCATCAGGCTGTTCCATATAGATTTCCTCGTCTAGCTCTCCATTAAGAAAAGCTGTCTTTACATCCATCTGATGAACAAGGAGACCATACGAGGCAGCCAAAGAAAGTAGTACTCGAATAGTGGTCATTCTAGCAACAGGTGAGTAAGTATCAAAGAAGTCTTCTCCTTCTTTCTGAGTATAGCCTTTAGCCACAAGCCTAGCCTTGTACTTTTCAATTGTACCATCAGGCTTGAGCTTCTTTTTAAACATCCACTTACAACCCACAGGTTTGCATCCATAGGGTCGATCAGTGACTTCCCACGTACCATTTGAAAGAATGGAGTCCATCTCATTATGAACTGCTTCTTTCCAATCATCTGCATCTGGAGATGCAAATGCTTCTGCAATGGTAGTAGGAGTATCGTCCACAAGGTACACAATGAAATCATCACCAAAGGATTTTTCAACCCTTTGTCTCTTGCTCCTTTTAGGAGCATCATTGTCATCCTCCTCTAGGACAATTTCATGTGGCTGTTCAAAACTCTCAATAGGTGTACTATGTTCAGGAGTTATCTCAGAAGAGTATCTAGAATTGCTATGAATGTCTTTCATTGGAAATATATGTTCAAAGAAAGTAGCATCACGTGATTCCATAATAGTATCAACATATACATCAGGAACTTCAGATTTAACTACTAAAAATCTATATGCTATGCTACACGAAGCATATCCAAGAAAGACACAATCCACTGTCCTTGGACCAAGCTTGCGCTTTTTATTAATTGGTACATTGACTTTCGCCATGCACCCCCAAGTGCGCAAGTATGAAAGTGATGGTTTTCTTCCAACCCACTTCTCATAAGGGGTTTTCTCTTCTTTGCCCATAGGAATTCTACTCAGAACATGACATGAAGTCAGGACTGCCTCCCCCCACCATGCCTTAGATAAACCACAAGTATCTAACATGGCATTCACCAGGTCAGTCAACGTACGGTTTTTCCTTTCAGCAATCCCGTTTGACTCGGGTGAATAGGGAGGAGTCCTCTCATGAATAATGCCATGTTCTGCACAGAAATCGTCAAAGACTTTGGGAAAGAACTCGCCACCACGATCTGATCTAAGACGTTTGATCTTTCTCTCTAGTTGGTTTTCAACTTCAGCCTTATAGATTTTAAAGTAGTCTAAAGCCTCATCTTTAGTTTTTAGCAAGTATACATAGCAAAATCTAGACGCATCATCAATCAATGTCATGAAGTATCTCTTACCACCCTTTGTCAACACACCATTCATCTCACAAAGATCAGAATGTATGAGTTCTAGAGGTGCCAGGTGTCTCTCCTCAGTAGTCTTGTGAGGCTTTCGAGGTTGCTTTGACTGCACACAACTATGGCACTTAGAACCTTTGACTATGGTGATATTCGGAATTAAACTCATGGTTGCAAGCCGAGACATAGAGCCAAAATTAATATGACACAAACGAGAATGCCAAATACTCGTAAGATCGTCAACATTAGCGCAAATATGGTTCACAGACTTATTATTGAAATCTAACAGAGAAAAGCGGAACAAGCCTCCGCAGTCATAGCCTTTACCAATAAATTGTCCAGACTTAGACACAACTAATTTATTGGACTCCAAACTACCTTGAACCCATCTCTACACAGAAGGGTTCCGCTAACGAGATTCTTGTGTATAGAAGGGACATGATGCACGTTCTTCAGCTGCACGATCTTTCCCGAAGTAAACTTCAGATCCACCGTGCCAGTGCCATGAACAGAAGCATGTGACCCATTCCCCATTAGGACGGAAGAATCCCGGGCACCCTGATAAGAAGAGAACAAGTTAATGTCAGAACACACATGAACATTAGCACCAGTATCAAGCCACCAACTAGGTGATTGAAATACTGAGAAGATGAAAGGTAGATTACCATACCCTTTGTCTTCCTCATTGCTAGCGATCACTGTGTTGACATTGCCCTTTTTGCCACGGCGATCCGCTCGATCAGGACAATCCTTGGCAAAATGACCCGTTTCGCCACATGCGAAACATGTCAGTTCAGCCTTGTTCTTCTTCTTCTTCTTGAAGTTGGTAGTTTTGTTGGGCTTGTTAGATTTTGGCTTTCCTTTGCCCTTGTTGTGGTTCCTCTGAACCATGTTGGCACTGGAGTGGCCCTCGCCTCCTTTAGATCCCGTGTCCTTAGCCCGAGCTTTCTCCTCAACATCCAGAGACGCTATCAGATTTTCAACTGATATCTCTTGTCTCTTATGTTTCAGAGATGTGGCGAAGTTCCTCCATGTAGAAGGCAACTTTGCAATAATGCACCCAGCCACAAATCGGTCAGGAAGGACTATCTTAAGGTGGTCGAGTTCCTTGGCTATACACTGTATTTCATGAGCTTGCTCTACAATAGAGCGATTATCAACCATCTTATAATCATGAAAGCTCTCCATGATATACAGGTCACTGCCAGCATCCGATGCACCATACTTGGTAGTAAGTGCATCCCATAACTCTTTCCCGTCTGTATACTGAATATTCGCATCAACCAGACGGTCAACAAGGGCGCTAAGAACGGCTCCCGTAAAGATAGTATTGGCATGGTCGTACTCTTTCTCCTGTTCAGGAGTCAGTGGACCCTCAGGTCTGCCTTTACTAACATGGAAGACATTCATAGCAGTAAGCCAGAGCGTGGCCTTGACTTGCCATCTCTTAAAATGCATACCATTGAACTTTTCTGGCTTGAGCGCATCGGCAAAAGCAGCCATAGAAAAACTAGGAAATTGTCTACAATAAGGTTTTTGGATTGTTGAATAATTAGACAAATTCCAGTTTAAATTCCGAATATAAATCATGACAAAATCACAAGCACTGAAATAACAAGCCAAATCAGATGATGCGTACTGATTAGACTTACTGATAGATGGCACGCGCCAGAATCAGTAGGGTCGACGATGTCGAAGTAGCGAAATCAGCAGGGTCGATGAGGTCAATCAGATCACGAGCAGTCGCATGAAGACGCTTCCCAAAAACCTTATTCGGCCTCTCCTGGTGCAGGATCTAGAAGGGTTCCGGAGACCTGCTCTCCTAATCGCAGATGCACCTCTACGATCGGGATGAAGGGAACTGGAAGGCGGCTCAGCTGTGAAGAGAGGCGAAAGCGAATTGGGATGATTTGGAGGCTGGCTGTCGGGCTCCTTTTATAGGGCCGACGCGCCCTCGCAAGGCGAGGGGCCGGATTTCGGCGGACCATTCACGCGCATGTCGTGCGCCCGCGCCCTTCGCCCCGCCCCGCCCAGGCGAGCGAGCGTGTGGCTCTCCACACTCTCTCCTCTCATCCATGACTTGGTGAGTGAGTGTGACTTCCATATTTAAGCTAGCTCTACTCCACTAGAGCTAGCAATATGGTGGTAATGGTTCCACCTATCCTCTAGTCATCCTCTTGTATGGGCTTTTGAGATTTTCTGGGATTTTTTTGAATTTCTTAATTGGCCCGAGCCCATAAATCCTAACAGCGTTATCCGCGAAGCAAAACCAAAAACAAATAAATAAAGACATAAAGCAAGCAGTGCGTGTGATGGCAGCAGCTGCAGCGAAACAGAAGCGTCGGTCCAGCTTTGCCATGCTCAGGAAAGCAGCGCCAGGGAAGAAGAGATAACAGAAAGGAACAAGAAGCAGTGAAGCACTGATGAAATGAAATGAGACAGAAACAACGCCTCCACCCACCTTTTCTTCTAAAAAAACAAAACAATAGCCTCATGTACATCACATCCTACAGAGAAGAAACGTGCCTCTTCTCCTCCAAGTATACATGCTAGTGCTGCTGCGTCTGCGTTCTACAAACTAATCAACCACTACAAGAGCCTACCTACGACCGACAAGGAAGCAAGGATTCAATTTAATCCACGTACGATGATCAGATGATGCATGCGATGCGGACTACGTATCTATCTTCGAGATCTTACTCTACAATAATATATCTTTTCTCGACCAGCCTCTCTCTCTCTCTCTCCAAACACTTTGTCGACGGCGGGCGGCCGGCCGCTTCCACGCACCGGTACACGTACGTCATCGTCAGGGATGGCTCTGGTCCTGCGCTCCGATGGAGTTGTGCTGCCGCGAGGGGCCGGACGGCGGCACGGGGCCCCTGGGGAAGAACCCCAGGAAACGGTTGGCGCTGCCTGGCTCCAGCAGCGGCCTGCCCCGGAACGGCTGCATGCCTCGCGCTCGCGCCGTCGCCTGGCAGCAGCTCGGCACCACCAGCATCAGGATCAAAAAGGCTAGCACCAGCCGCCACGGCGGCTTCTTGGCTAGTAATATTGGCCGCCGCCGCCCCCGACGCCGCGGCGTCGCCCGGCTGCCGCTGCTGGCTTCTCCTGCTTCGAAACAGCCGGCGGCGGCCATGGACAGATCGCTAACCCGGCCCTGAGGCGGCGAGGGACTAGCTAGCTAGCCTGCCTAGCTGTGGCGGGCGTGTGGCGGTGGGCAAATGGCGAGGAGGAGGGCGGAAGGGAGGTGCTGATATATGGGTACGTAACGTTAGGCAGGGTGGGGGGGGCATGGAATGGAAGTCCTGAGGATGATGAGACAATTGGCAAGGCTAAAGATGTGTCGTTGTTGGATTTTAATTTTATACCGCCGGTTGGGTTTTAGCATGGTATGCTATGGACGAGGGGAGGTGCATGTCCCAGCCAAGGCGAGGGAGAAAAGTAGGCGAGGAGGATGTCGACCTAGCTATCCAGCAGTTTTCCCAACACGTACCAGCAAAATGTACCCCGTCGAAAAACGATCCCTGTCTGTCCGGTCGTTCCTTCCTTGCAAGTACCTAGCTAGCTGTTTTTTTTACATCTTTTTTTTTTTTGCAGAACTTGTGAAACGATAAAAAAAAATCTTTATGATAATTAAAACTACTGACCGTGTTTGCAACCTTTTTTTTTCCTGTAATTAATTAATTGGCCTAGCTAAACGGTTGCTTACTACTACGAATCAACCGCTGGTTTTAATATGTCTAGCTGTTATTACACATTTTACTTTACAACTTGGAGCATGTACTGCTTCATCTGAAGACCGTGGCTGATGAATAATTGAATGCTTTGTTTCCTTGAGAAAACGAGCCCATCCGAATGTTGCTAAAACATCAGCATTGTTGAGTATCACACGTTTACATCGTTTCCTTCTCTGAGGCTGAGAGGAGAATAATAACCATATACATTTCTAAAGTTTTAAACCTTGTATTACCCAAACACTACTGTAGACTGGAAATGGATAGGAGACAGGACCCCCACCCCCCCACCACCACAACACACACACACAAAGTGTCATCAGCCTGTTAGAAGAAAAGCTCAAGAACATATCGCCCTTATTTTGTGGGGGGGGGGGGGGGGGGGGGGGGGGGGTGGAATGCTATGTGTTGCCGTGTCGTGCGCCCCAATTATTGCAGCAGCCGCGGCACAACAAGTGACGATGGAGAAAACGGACACGATCATGATCCGGTCTCAAGGGAGAGAGAGAAAAAAAACAAGAATAATTCTCATCCAATGTATCTGGCAGTATTTAGTAATAGTGGGCCGGATTCTGGGCTTTGCTGTGTCAGCTGCCCATTGCAGGCCGAGCAGCTGCAAGCTGCCGAACTGGTTGGTCATGCTTGGCGAGCCCAGCCCACCAGTAGTTTGCAAAGTATGCGCCGTCGTCTCGTCTTTGTCACGGCCGAGCAAAAGTTTCAGGCTGCCGACAGGGCACGTGTGCTCTTCATTTCAAACACCAGTTGTTACTCCACTGGCTCTGCCTGGCATGTTATTACGGTCGCCCGTGCATCAGAGAGGCGCATGCATGGAAGGAGAAGCAGGATATACATTGAGATCCTCAACCCAAAAGTGCACTACCCCATCACGCTACCCACTCCTTTTTTTTTCTAGTCAAAGTGGGTGTTGAGTTATTAAATCAGTCATAATAATACGTGCGGAGTGCGAATGGAACTCGTGATCAGGTCAGATCAGATTCAGATGTGCAGTGCACTCCGTCCTGCTGATCGTGATGTAATGGTACATACAGTAGACCGTAATCCGCGGTATTACCACAACACCACCACTACGTAATTGCCTGCAGTAGATAGAGGACGGAGACAAGTCACTGCGGACATATACAGTGCTGGTTCCATTGTGATTTCTTCTTCCCTACAGTAGCCAGCATTATCCATGTAATGGTGACATGACATTATGGATACGACGGAAGCGCAGCGCAAAACGTAGCTGTGGATGGATATGATATGGCAGTTCTGTTATAAGAGCAAGTTGGATGGATGTTGTCTCATTGGTGGTTTTTGGCACTGTCATGTAATCATATGACTAAGATGATGTTTCTGAGTGGCATGCGTTACGACCATATGGCGGTGAACTAGTTTTATCTTACCGTTCTAAGTTTTTGCTCGCGTGCGACTGTTGCTTCACGGAATAAACACTCATTTCTCCCATATTTCTCTGACCCTCTAAATCATAAAATGGTTCATGTGTTGATGAAAATTATTATTTTTATATATTTTAAACAGTTTAGCAATAAATATTTATTTATAGGTTTTATTTCATTAATATATATGTTATTTATATGAGTTGTCCTATCATCTAAAGGTGCTGTGTAGTCATCATATATTTTTGAAGTCTCTCTATGTATAATGATTTTGTTCTACAAGAACTAACTATAAGCAAAAAAAAGGTACTTATTTTCTTTAAAATCTAGTGGATAATTGAATACAAATGTGAATCCAAAATATCGAGTTTATATTAGCCAATTGCCCATGCATTGCTATCTATATATCATATAAGTAAACTTTGTTTTAATAAAACATGTTTTATTAGTTAGGTGAGTATAAATATGGAGCCCACAACTTAACTTAAACTCTTATGTATACACAATTTTAATTTACTTTTGCAATAAACGGGAAAGCCAAACTGGTGCATTATATAGTCGAGTTTACATTAGTGTCCGATAATGCCTGTGCCTCTATTCAGAGTTCAATTAAAGGTTTCACGTTTAAGGGGGGGTTTATTTTTAGATACTAATTTTTAGTTTCTACATTTTATTTTATTTTAATTTCTAAATTGCCAAATACGAATAAGATAACCACGGTATATAAGTAAATTCATAAAACAGCGAAGGAAGCGGTGGTGACCAGTGTGTGGTGAGGACGGAGGACCGTCTTTTTTTTGCATTTTAGACTTTTTTGGGTTATATTTTCACAAATACGTCCTTTCTAGTTTTGTTTCAAAAAATTAACCCCTAGTTTAGCATAATCACTATTGGTGCTGAGCTAGAACGTGTCGGCGCCAATTAGTTTGGCGTGTATATGTAAGAGTGAAAGTCGCCTAGAGGGGGGTGAATAGGGCGAAACTGAAATTTACAAAGTTAATCACAACTATAAGCCGGGTTAGCGTTAGAAATATAAGCGAGTCCGAGGGAGAGGGTGAAAAAACAAATCGCAAGCAAATAAAGAGTGAGACACAAGGATTTGTTTTACCGAGGTTCGGTTCTTGCAAACCTACTCCCCGTTGAGGTGGTCATAAAGACCGGGTCTCTTTCAACCCTTTCCCTCTCTCAAACGGTCACTTAGACCGAGTGAGCTTCTCTTCTCAATCACACGGGACACTAAGTCCCCGCAAGGACCACCACACAATTGGTGTCTCTTGTCTCGGTTACAATTGAGTGAATCACAAGAAGAATGAGAAAGAAAAGAAGCAATCCAAGCGCAAGAGCTCAAATGAACACAAATGTCGCTCTCTCTAGTTACTATTTGATTTGGAGTGATTCCGGACTTGGGAGAGGATTTGATCTCTTTGGTTGTGTCTAGAATTGAATGTTATAGCTCTTGTAAGGTGTTGGAAGGTGGAAAACTTGGATGCAATGAATGGTGGGGTGGTTGGGGTATTTATAGCCCCAACCACCAAACTAACCGTTTGGTGGAGGCTGCTGTCGACGGGCGCACCGGACAGTCCGGTGCGCCACCGGACCCTGTCCGGTGCGCCAGCCACGTCACCCGGCCATTAGGATTCGACCGTTGGAGCTCAGACAGGTGGGGTCTTCTGGCTGTCCGGTGGTGCACCGGACAAGTACTGTAGACTGTCCGGTGCGCCTTCTGACGCTGCTCTGACTCTGGCGCGCACTGTAGCGCATTGAATGCGGTTACAGACGACCGTTTGCGCTGAAGTAGCCGTTGCTCCGCTGGCACACCGGACAGTCCGGTGAATTATAGCGGAGCGCCCTCTGATTTTCCCGAAGGTGACGAGTTTGGAGCTGAGTTCCCTGGTACACCGGACACTGTTCGGTGGTGCACCGGACACTGTCCGGTGGCACACCGGATAGTCCGGTGCGCCAGACCAAGGCACACTTCAGTTGTCTTTTGCTCTCTTTGTTTGAACCCTTCCTTGGTCATTTCATTGGTCTATTGTGAACCTTTGGCACCTGTAAAACTTATAATCTAGAGCAAACTAGTTAGTCCAATTATTTGTGTTGGACAATTTAACCACCAAAATCAATTAGGAAAAGGTGTAAGCCTATTTCCCTTTCAATCTCCCCCTTTTTGGTGATTGATGCCAACACAAACCAAAGCAAATATGGAAGTGCAGAATTGAACTAGTTTGAATAATGTAAGTGCAAAGGTTGCTTGGAATGAAACCAATAGATATTACTTACTAGATGCGCATGGATGACTTTTCTTCTTATTAACATTTTGGACCATGCTTGCACCACATGTTTTGTTTTGCAAAATGTTTTGGAAATTCTTTTCAAAGTTCTTTTGCAAATAGTCAAAGGTAGATGAATAAGATTTTGAGAAGTATTTTCAAGTTTTGAAATTTTCTCCCCCTGTTTCAAATGCTTTTCCTTTGACTAAACAAAACTCCCCGTTAATGAAATCCTCCTCTTAGTGTTCAAGAGGGTTTTAGATATTAGTTTTGAAGAGGGTATACCAATTTGAAATTATATAAAAATAAGATACCAATTGAAAAACTTCTTTTAATACCAAATAAAAGACTACATTTTTGAAATTGGTGGTGGTGCGGTCCTTTTGCTTTGGGCTAATACTCTCTCCCCCTTTGGCATGAATCGCCAAAAACGGATGCTTGAGTGAAATATAAGCCCTCTTAAACTACTCTCTCCCCCTTTGGACGGAAGTAAAGGAGTGAATATTATACCAAAGTTGGAGAGTTAGTGCGGAGCGACGGCGAAGGATGAATGATTCGATGGAGCGGAGTGGAAGCTTTGTCTTCGCCGAAGACTCCTTTTCCCTTTCAATCTATGACTTAGCATGAAATGGACTTGAAAGAACACATTAGTCATAGCACATGAAAGAGATGATCAAAGGTATATATATAAGCTATGTGTGCAAAACATCAATAAAAATTCCTAGAATTAAGGATATTTAGTTCATGCCCAAGTCTGGTAAAAGTTTGTTCATCTAATGGCTTGGTAAAGATATCGGCTAATTGTTCTTTGGTGTTAATATATGCAATCTCGATATCCCCCTTTTGTTGGTGATCCCTTAGAAAATGATACCGAATGGCTATGTGTTTAGTGCGGCTATGCTCAACGGGATTATCCGCCATGCAGATTGCACTCTCATTATCACATAGAAGAGGAACTTTGGTTAATTTGTAACCATAGTCCCTAAGGGTTTGCCTCATCCAAAGCAATTGCGCGCAACAATGGCCTGCGGCAATATACTCGGCTTCGGCGGTTGAAAGAGCCACAGAATTTTGCTTCTTTGAAGCCCAAGACACCAGAGATCTTCCTAAGAACTGGCAAGTCCCTGATGTGCTCTTTCTATTAATTTTGCACCCTACCCAATCAGCATCAGAATAACCAATTAAATCAAATGTGGATCCCCTGGGGTACCAAAGGCCAAACTTAGGAGTATAAACTAAATATCTCAAGATTCGTTTTACGGCCCTAAGGTGAGCTTCCTTAGGATCGGCTTGGAATCTTGCACACAAGCATACGGAAAGCATAATATCCGGTCGTGAAGCACATAAATAGAGTAAAGAACCTATCATCGACCGGTATACCTTTTGATCTACGGATTTACCTCCCGTGTCGAGGTCGAGATGCCCATTTGTTCCCATGGGTGTCTTGATGGGCTTGGCGTCCTTCATCCCAAACTTGGTTAGAATGTCTTGAATGTACTTTGTTTGGCTAATGAAGGTGCCCTCTTGGAGTTGCTTGACTTGGAATCCTAGAAAATACTTCAACTCTCCCATCATAGACATCTCGAATTTTTGTGTCATGATCCTACTAAACTCTTCACAAGTAGATTCGTTAGTATACCCAAATATGATATCATCAACATAAATTTGGCATACAAACAAATCATTTGCAAGTGTTTTAGTAAAGAGAGTAGGATCGGCTTTTCCAACTTTGAAGCCATTAGCAATAAGAAAATCTCTTAGGCATTCATACCATGCTCTTGGGGCTTGCTTGAGCCCATAAAGTGCCTTAGAGAGTCTATAAACATGATTAGGATACTCACCGTCTTCAAAGCCGGGAGGTTGCTCAACATAGACTTCTTCCTTGATTGGTCCATTGAGGAAGGCACTTTTCACGTCCATTTGATAAAGCTTAAAGCCATGGTAAGTAGCATAGGCAAGTAAAATACGAATTGATTCAAGCCTAGCTACGGGTGCATAGGTTTCACCGAAATCCAAACCTTCGACTTGTGAGTATCCCTTGGCCACAAGTCGGGCTTTGTTCCTTGTCACCACACCATGCTCATCTTGCTTGTTGCGGAAGACCCACTTGGTTCCTACAACATTTTGGTTAGGACGTGGGACTAAATGCCATACCTCATTCCTCGTGAAGTTGTTGAGCTCCTCTTGCATCGCCATCACCCAATCTGAATCTTGAAGTGCTTCCTCTACCCTGTGTGGCTCAATAGGGGAAACAAAAGAGTAATGCTTACAGAAATGTGCAACACGAGATCTAGTGGTTACCCCCTTATGAATGTCACCGAGGATGGTGTTCACGGGGTGATCTCGTTGGATTGCTTGGTGGACTCTTGGGTGTGGCGGCCTTGCAACTCGCTCATCCTCCTTGTCTTGATCATTTGCATCTCCCCCTTGATCATTGCTATCTTCTTGAGGTGGCTCATCTTCTTGATCTTCTTCTTCATCATCTTGAGCCTCATCCTCATCTTGAGTTGGTGGAGATGCTTGCATGGAGGAGGATGGTTGATCTTGTGCTTGAATGGGCTCTTCGGATTCCTTAGGACACACATCCCCAATGGACATGTTCCTTAGTGCGACGCACGGAGCCTCTTCATCATCTAATTCATCAAGATCAACTTGCTCTACATGAGAGTCGTTAGTCTCATCAAACACAATGTCACGAGAAACTTCAACTAGTCCAGTGGACTTGTTAAAGACTCTATATGCCCTTGTGTTTGAATCATATCCTAGTAAAAAGCCTTCTACAACCTTAGGAGCAAATTTGGATTTTCTACCTCTTTTAACAAGAATGAAGCATTTGCTACCAAAGACTCTAAAATATGAAACATTTGGCTTTTTACCGGTGAGGAGTTCATATGATGTCTTCTTGAGGATTTAGTGTAGATACTACCGGTTGATGGCGTAGCAGGCGGTGTTGACCGCCTCGGCCCAAAACCAATCCGAAGTCTTGTACTCATCAAGCATGGTCCTCACCATGTCTAGTAGAGTTCTATTCTTCCTCTCCACTACACCATTTTGTTGTGGCGTGTAGGGAGAAGAGAACTCATGCTTGATGCCCTCCTCCTCAAGGAAGCCTTATATTTGAGAGTTCTTAAACTCCGTCCCATTATCGCTTCTAATTTTCTTGATCCTCAAGCCGAACTCATTTTGAGCTCGTCTCAAGAATCCCTTTAAGGTCTCTTGGGTTTGAGATTTTTCCTGTAAAAAGAATACCCAAGTGAAGCGAGAATAGTCATCCACAATAACTAGACAGTACTTACTCCCGCCGATGCTTATGTAAGCGATCGGGCCGAATAGGTCCGTGTGGAGGAGCTCGAGTGGCCTGTCAGTCGTCAAGATGTTCTTATGTGGATGATGAGCACCAACTTGCTTCCCTGCTTGGCATGCGCTACAAATCCTATCTTTCTCAAAATGCACGTTTGTTAGACCCAAAATGTGCTCTCCCTTTAGAAGCTTGTGAAGATTCTTCATCCCAACATGGGCTAGTCGGCGATGCCAGGGCCAACCCATGTTAGTCTTAGCAATTAAGCAAGTATCGAGTTCAGCTCTATTGAAATCAACTAAGTATAGCTGACCCTCTAATACTCCCTTAAAAGCTACTGAATCATCACTTCTTCTAAAGACAATAACACCAGTATCCGTAAAAAGACAGTTGTAGCCCATTTTACATAATTGGGAAACAGAAAGCAAGTTGTAATCTAAAGAATCTACAAGAAAAACATTGGAAATAGAATGGTCAGGTGATATAGCAATTTTACCCAATCCTTTGACCAAACCTTGATTTCCATCCCCGAATGTGATAGCTCGTTGGGGATCTTGGTTTTTCTCGTAGGAGGAGAACATTCTTTTCTCCCCAGTCATGTGGTTTGTGCACCCGCTATCGATGATCCAACTTGAGCCCCCGGATGCATAAACCTACAAAACAAATTTAGTTCTTGATTTTAGGTACCCAAACAGTTTTGGGTCCTTTGACATTAGATACAAGAACTTTGGGTACCCAAACACAAGTCTTTGATCCCTTGTGTTTGTCCCCAACATACTTGGCAACTACCTTTCCGGATTTGTTAGTCAAAACATAAGATGCATCAAAGGTTTTAAATGAAATACTAGGTTCATTTGAAGCACTAGGAGTTCTCTTCTTAGGCAATTTAGCATGGGTTGATTGCCTAGAACTAGATGTCTTACTTTTATACATAAAGGTATGATTAGGACCAGAGTGAGACTTCCTAGAATGAATTCTCCTAATCTTATGCTCGGGATAACCGGCAGGGTACAAAATGTAGCCCTCGTTATCCTGAGGCATGGGAGCCTTGCCCTTAACAAAGTTTGATAATCTTTTAGGAGGCGCATTAAGTTTGACATTGTCTCCCTTTCGGAAGCCAATGCCATCCTTGATGCCAGGGCGTCTCCCACTATAAAGCATAATACGAGCAAATTTAAATTTTTCGTTATCTAGCTCATGCTTGGCAATTTTAGCATCTAATTTTGCTATATGATCATTTTGTTGTTTAATTAAAGCCATGTGATCATGAATAGCATCAATGTCAACATCTCTACATCTAGTGCAAATAGAAACATGCTCAATGGTAGATGTAGATGGTTTGCAAGAATTTAATTCAACAATCTTAGCATGTAATATGGCATTTTCATCTCTAAGATTGGAAATGGAAGCATTGCAAACATTTAATTCATTAGCCTTAGCAATTAATTTTTCATTTTTATTTCTAAGGCTAGCAAGAGAGGCATTTAACTTTTCAACCTTAGCAATAGAAATAGCATGATCATTTCTAAGATCGTCATATGAATCATCACAAACATTAGCATCAACCTTATCAATTAATCTAGCATTCTCATTTCTAAGGTTGGCAATCAAATCATGGCAAGTGCTTAGCTCACTAGATAGTTTTTTCACATTTTTCTACTTCTAGAGCATAAGCATTTTTAACCTTAACATGCTTTTTGTTCTCCTTAATTAGGAAGTCCTCTTGGCTATCCAAGAGTTCATCCTTATCATGAATGGTGCTAATCAATTCATTTAACTTCTCTTTTTGTTGTATGTTAAAATTTGCAAAAAGAGTAAACAAGTCATCCTCATCATCACTAGAATTAGCCTCATCACTAGAGGTGGCAAATTTAGTGGAGGATTTAGATTTAACCTTCTTCTTTTTGCCGTCCTTTGCCATGAGGCACTTGTGGCCGACGTTGAGGAAGAGGTGTCCCTTGTTGATAGCGATGTTGGCGGCGTCCTCGTCGGAGGAGGAGTCGATGGAGCTCTCGTCGGAGTCCCACTCCCGGCAAACATGGGCATCGCTGCCCTTCTTCTTGTAGTATCTTTTCTCCTTTCTTCTCCCCTTCTTGTCGTCGCCCCTGTCACTGTCACTAGAAATAGGACATTTTGCTATAAAGTGACCGGGCTTACCACACTTGTAGCAAACCTTCTTGGAGCGGGGCTTGTAGTCCTTCCCCCTCCTTTGCTTGAGGATTTGTCGAAAGCTTTTGATGATTAAAGTCATCTCCTCATTGTCGAGCTTTGAGGCATCGATGGGGAGCCTACTTGATGTAGACTCTTCCTTCTTCTCCTCCGTTGCCTTGAATGCAACGGGTTGTGCCTCGGGCGTGGAGGAGGCGCCTTGCTCGATGATTTTCTTTGAGCCTTTGATCATTAGCTCAAAGCTCACAAATTTCCCTATAACCTCCTCGGGAGACATTAGCGTGTATCTAGGATCACCTCGAATTAATTGAACTTGCGTAGGGTTAAGAAAAACGAGGGATCTAAGAATAACCTTGACCATCTCATGGTCATCCCATTTGGTGCTCCCGAGGTTGCGCACTTGGTTCACCAAGATCTTCAAGCGGTTGTACATGGCTTGCGGATTCTCTCCTTGGTGAAGCATGAAGCGACCGAGCTCCCCCTCGATCGTCTCCCGCTTGGTGATCTTGGTCACCTCATCTCCTTCATGCGCGGTCTTGAGCACGTCCCAAATTTCCTTTGCGCTCTTCAACCCTTGCACCTTATTATACTCCTCTCGACTTAGAGAGGCAAGGAGTATAGTAGTGGCTTGGGAGTTGAAGTGTTGAATTTGGGCCACTTCGTCCGAATCGTAGTCCTCATCCCCTACGGATGGTACCTACACACCAAACTCAACAACGTTCCAAATGCTTGTGTGGAGTGAGGTTAGATGATGCCTCATTTTGTCACTCCACATATTATAATCTTCACCGTAAAAAACCGGTGGTTTGCCTAGTGGAACGGAAAGTAAAGGAGTATGCTTTGAAATACGAGGGTAGCGTAGGGGAATCTTACTATACTTCTTGCGCTCATGGCGCTTAGAAGTTATGGACGGCGCGTCAGAGCCGGAGGTGCATGGCGATGAAGAATCGGTCTCGTAGTAGACCACTTTCCTCATCTTCTTTTTCTTGTCGCCACTCCGATGCGATTTTTGTGAGGAGGATGCCTTATCCTTCCCCTTGTTGTGGGACTCTCCCGATGGAGCCTTCCCGTGGCTTGTAACGGGCTTGTCGCCGGTCACCATCTCCTTCTTGGCATGATCTCCCGACATCACTTCGAGCGGTTAGGCTCTAACGAAGCACCGAGCTCTGATGCCAATTGAAAGTCGCCTAGAGGGGGCGAATAGGGCGAAACTGAAATTTACAAAGTTAATCACAACTACAAGCCGGGTTAGCGTTAGAAATATAAGCGAGTCCGAGAGAGAGGGTGAAAAAACAAATCGCAAGCAAATAAAGAGTGAGACACAAGGATTTGGTTTACCGAGGTTCGGTTCTTGCAAACCTACTCCCCGTTGAGGTGGTCACAAAGACCGGGTCTCTTTCAACCCTTTCCCTCTCTCAAACGGTCACTTAGACCGAGTGAGCTTCTCTTCTCAATCACACGGGACACTAAGTCCCCGCAAGGACCACCACACAATTGGTGTCTATTGCCTCGGTTACAATTGAGTGAATCACAAGAAGAATGAGAAAGAAAAGAAGCAATCCAAGCGCAAGATCTCAAATGAACACAAATGTCGCTCTCTCTAGTCACTATTTGATTTGGAGTGATTCCGGACTTGGGAGAGGATTTGATCTCTTTGGTTGTGTCTAGAATTGAATGTTATAGCTCTTGTAAGGTGTTGGAAGGTGGAAAACTTGGATGCAATGAATGGTGGGGTGGTTGGGGTATTTATAGCCCCAACCACCAAACTAGCCGTTTGGTGGAGGCTGCTATCGACGGGCGCACCGGATAGTCCGGTGCGCCACCGGACCCTGTTCGGTGCGCCAGCCACGTCACCCGGCCGTTAGGGTTTGACCGTTGGAGCTCAGACAGGTGGGGTCTTCTGGCTGTTCGGTGGTGCACCGGACAAGTACTGTAGACTGTCCGGTGCGCCTTCTGACGCTGCTCTGACTCTAGCGTGCACTGTAGCGCATTGAATGCGGTTGCAGTCGACCGTTGGCGCTGAAGTAGCCGTTGCTCCGCTGGCACACCGGACAGTCCGGTGCGCCACCGGACACTGTCCGGTGCCTCACCGGACAGTCCGATGAATTATAGCGGAGCACCCTCTGATTTTCCCGAAGGTGACGAGTTTGGAGCTGAGTTCCCTGGTACACCGGACACTGTCCGGTGGTACACCGGACAGTCCGGTGCGCCAGACCAGGGCACACTTCGGTTGTCTTTTGCTCTCTTTGTTTGAACCCTTCCTTGGTCATTTCATTGGTCTATTGTGAACCTTTGACACCTGTAAAACTTATAATCTAGAGCAAACTAGTTAGTCCAATTATTTGTGTTGGGCAATTCAACCACCAAAATCAATTAGGAAAAGGTGTAAGCCTATTTCCCTTTCAAAGAGTCAACGCCTACGTGGACCTAATGTGGCAGCACCTCGGCGCCATGGATCTCGGCGCCGACCTAAATATCCCACTTCAGTCGTCAGTTCTTTCTACTCATTTCTCTTGTACCAAACGACAAACATCAACCTAAATCAGCGACTTAGATCCATTGTTCCTATGTATCAAGGTAATCCCCTCCATTTTTTGGTCTTTTGTTATATATGATTAATAGGGTTAGAGTTACGTTTGGGAATCATTTTTATCGTCATATTATCGATTTGTAGGATGTCTAGGCGCGGTAAATCTGCTAAATAAAGGTGAGAGTTGTATTAAATGTAATAACTAATATTTGTGAATCTTATAAAACTTATCAAAATGTAGGAATGGTCCATTGACTAGAACTGCCTTCGACCCATTGCCTTTGCCAACTGGTGTTCTAGTGCCTATGTGTTTTTGTGGTGATCATTGCAAAGTTGACAAGTCCGAGGATCATGACACCAAAACAAAGGCTAGATGCTTCTGAAAAAGGCTACATGTTTCTAAAAAATTCGGTAAAGTTTCCCCTGTTTTGAACATACAGTGTTGAAAGTAAATTCCAAAAATTTTAAAATTTTTGGTAGAGTTTCCCCTGTTTTTATATACTCTTAATAGAAATATTCCACATAATCAAATTATATCAAGCAAACAGCCCATAACAGTACATAGAACTACATACAAGTTGATACAAGTTCATAACAGTTCATACAAGTCCATACAAGTTGATATAAGTCCATAATAGTCCATAGTCACACAAATCCGTTCAGTTCATATAAGTTCATAACACGACGTCAGCGTGGTGGAGGGAGGCGGCGGGGTAGAGAGGAAGGCGGAGAGAGCCAAGTGAGCCCGTATAAAAAAGGTCAGTGCCAAGATCTATTGTGGCGGAACCGCCCGAATTATTCCAACTTAAGTGCCTAAGTCTCGCCTTAGAGGTTAGACCACACTTAAATAGGAATACCACGTTAGTCCCTCGGATCTAGTCCGACGAGGCCACTAACAGGATCAAGTACCACGTACTCACTCGATGGTGAGGCACAGAGCAAATACAATAAAGCATAAAACCATACATTAGGGAGTATCAAATTTATTACATCATCATCGGAGTTTTAGCAAAAGTAGTGATCATTGTTCGGAATGCAGCGGAATAAAACTAATGATAAATGGAGGGATGGGGAAGCCTGTCCCATTACTCCTCATGCTCCTCCTCGGTCTACTATTTGCATGAGTCACTGACATTGCACAAAACCCACTGGGCTTAGCCGAAACCTACCCCGCGCTCCCTGGCTGGCTTAAACAGTACTCGCGGCAAATGGTGTCTTCAACCCGGTATCCGAAAGACTCGGAGTCCAACGAACGCCAGCCTAGCTGTAAGGGATGAGGCTCTAGGGTCATCCTCACCCTACAACGGGTCACTCGGTGCTTCTCGAATAGCTGCACCGCATACTGGGGAGGCGTCGTGTAGTCGGCTCCCTGAAGTACCTCCCACAAGATACGGGGAAAACCCTCTCGTGCAAGTCCGTCCGTGTGGGACTGTGCATTCCCTCCGTCCGAGGATCCGTGAGAAGTCATCTGTGTATGGTTAAGCGTAAGTGAAAAAGAAAAAGAATTATAAAATAAAAATGGGATCAAAGCTCGACCTCTCTATGGCTATGACAATGTCACCGAGTGTACTCAATTCGCCATTATCATGTATTAAAATTTTTACCTAATTATTAATAGCTTTTAGTAAGGATGCATGCATGCTCGTCCTAACGACCTCATTCCAACTTAGAGGGAATAGGGAAAAGCTCCCATTCCACATAGTAGCCTGTAGGGCTTACTCAATTAGCCACCTAGCTACCCCTCTATCATCCTAAGGCTTCACGTCCTAGGTCTATCCTGATCATCCTAGCGATCTATCCAACATTTGTTTCTATCAATTTTTATTTTTGAAAAGGGATGGTATTTACAGTTTATTGATTCCTCCGTGGTGGTACAAGCTCTAGTACCAGCTGTGGCGGAACCGCCCGAATTATTCCAACTTAAGCGCTTAAGTCCCGCCTTAGAGGCTAGACCACACTTAAATAGGAATAACACGCCAGTCCCTCGGATCTAGTCCGACGAGGCCACTAACAGGATCAAGTACCATATACTCACTCGATGGTGAGGCACAGAGCAAATACAATAAAGCATAAAACCATACATTAGGGAGTATCAAATTTATTACATCATCATCAGAGTTTTAGCAAAAGTAGTGACCATTGTTCGAAATGCAGCGGAATAAAACTAACGATAAATGGAGGGATGGGGAAGCCTGTCCCATTACTCCTCATGCTCCTCCTCGGTCTACTATTTGCATGAGTCACTGACATTGCACAAAACCCACTGGGCTTAGCCGAAATCTACCCCGCGCTCCCTGGCTGGCTTAAACAGTACCCGCGGCAAAGATTACGGCGGCGAGGCTTACCGGTGGCAGTAGAGCTCCGGCGGGGTGGTCAGTGACGTCGGGGAGGTCCCGGCGGTCACGTCGGTGTGCGGGTCGGTGTCTGGGGTGGTCGGAGCTGCCCTGGCCACGCGCGCAGGCGGCGGAGGTCGTCGGTGGCTCCTGCTCCGGCCAAACCATGGCGGTAGGGTTCAATTAAAGCGCATGAGGAGCTCCATGGGGTGATGTAGAGGCCATGCGTGCAACGAATTGAGAAATGGTGTAGTGGTTTACCCAGTCCACGTGCTCCGACGGGGTTCCGAACTCCGGCGAGCACGATTGCGCTATTCCGGTGGTGCGGGTCCTTGGTTCAAGCTCGGGCAAGCATCACGGTCTCCTAGGGGATCTATCTGAAGGCTTGGATCGAGCGGAGGAGGGCGGGAAAGTGGTTGGCCACGGTGGTTGCCCTCGGGCAGCTCTGGCGGGTCGCGGGGAGGTCGCCGGAGCTATGGGCGAGCTCGTGGGAGTTAGGCGTGGTACAGAGGAGGCAACGGGGAAGGTAGTCGGGCACTGGGGTGGGCTTTATAGCCGCGGCGTGGGCGTGGTCACGGGGCGGTTGCGGGCGCACGGGGGTTTGTGTGCGGGCGTGCTCTGAGCGCCCCCCCCCCCCGAGTGTCAGCCCACGTCGAACACGTGGGGGTTTACTTCTGCCAGGGTTCAACGGCCAATTTGATCACCTTAGCGTGCAAATCTTGGCAAAACCCCCGTGTACGGTCTCTTCCCTGCACCAAATCCTACCTTTTTATGTGAGTTTCAAGCAAGGATACGGTCGGAGTAGAGAGATACAGGGGTGAGAAGTCGGCTCTGTCAGAGCTGTCCACACCGAGACAAAAGCCATGCCAAGTCGTGTCAAATGGCTTAAGGTTGCGTTCAAACTTTTCCAGGGTGTTCTAGGGGTCTTTGGGCGCCATTTTGTCAATTGGGCCATAAGGTTTTGAGGTTGGGATCAAGGTGAACATGTTTGATCTTTGAAAGAGGGTCGGTTTTGAACTTGAGCAAATCCTGATTTTTCTTTTATGCTTAACTCTTTGGTGACCTTTTTGGGGTTCTTCTGAATCCTTTTTGGGGTCACACTCTTACTATGTTTTGTAGGGTATTAAGTGTATTACAACTTTTATAATTAGTCCAAGTCATGACAATGTGATTTACATAGACTTTTTGCCATAATCCCCTCTAGGGCTCCATTTGCCTACAAGGGATTTGAATTAGGGTTTGAGTCATTCTCTTCTCTGTAGTGCATGATAAGGCCAAGGCATGACTTCTAAGATGGGTTACACCTACTTAGGATCTTGATCCCCAAGTTTGGTGTCTTTTGCTCAAACTAAACCACATGTGATGATGGGTTCAATAGTGTGGTCTTGAGTAAAAACCCCAGGTAACACCTGGGGTGTTACAGCCCTCCCCCCTTAAAGGAATCTCGCCCCAAGATTGTGGGTGGGGATCCTTTAGAGGGTACCCAGAAGATGGGTCTGTGTGGTGTAGATTCTTTAAGCCAAGTTTCTCTAATTAACTGCTCTTCGAATGTCATCCTCTTTGCAACTTCAGAAGGAAGTCCTTTTAAGTTATTTTCAAGGCTTACTATCCCTTTAACATCTAAGTTTTTCTTGTATTTAGATTCAAAGGGCAGGTGGGGGTGGGGTTTTTCTGGATTACGTACCGACTCCTTTAGACAGAAAGTCTGGGAAGCGAGATCGTAGAAAATCCTCAGTCTCGCACGTAGCTTCTTCTACTAAATGGTGAGTCCACTGAACCTTATACATTCTGATCGACTTCGCCCGCGTTGATCTCTCCTTTTGATATAATACCTTGACGGGGTGCTCTTGATAAGACAAGTCTGGTTCTATCTCAATTTCCGGTTTAGGTAGTACTTTGGTGGGTAAGCGGACACACTTCCATAGCTGAGATACGTGGAACACATCATGAACTGCTGACATGTGGGGTGGCAACTCCAATTGATATGCTATGGGCCCATAATTCGCTTTGATCTCATAGGGCCCAATGTAGCGAGGAGCTAACTTGCCCTTGATTCCAAACCTCTAAACACCTTTGGTGGGTGACACCTTAAGGTAAACATGATCTCCCACTTCGAACTGTAGATGCTTCCTCCTCTTGTCATGATAGCTCTTTTGTCTGGCCTGAGCAGCTTCTAGGTTCTTCTTAATAACTCTGACCTTTTCCTCTGCTTCAAGTACTAAGTCTGGTCCAAATATTTCCCTCTCTCCCGCTTGAGACCAATTTAGCGGTGTCCTACACCTTCTCCCATACAAGGCCTCGAAAGGTGCCATCTTTAGACTGGACTGGTAGCTGTTGTTATATGAAAATTCTGCCAAGGAAAGGCACTTGTCCCAATTTTTTCCATAGTGTAGCACACATGCCCTCAACATGTCTTCCAAAATCTGATTCACCCTTTTTGTCTGACCATTTGTTTGAGGGTGGTATGCTGAGCTTCTTATTACATGGGTCCCAAGTGATTCTTGCAATTGCTCCCAGAAACGTGCTACAAAGGGTGCTCCTCTGTCAGACACAATAGTCCTTGGTATTCCATGCAGACGAATTATTTGGTCAATATAAATTTCTGCATACTTTTCTGTCCGGTGGGTGGTATGTACTCGCAAGAAATGAGCCATCTTGGTCAACCTATCCACAATGACCCAAATAGAATCGTGGTGCCGGGGGGTATTGGGCAATCCCACAATGAAATCCATGCAAATATCCTCCCATTTCTAAGATGGTATGGGAAGGGGCTGTAAGGTGCCTGCAACCTTCAGATGGCTGGCCTTGACTCTTTGGCAAGTGTCGCATTCAGATACATACTTAGCAATTTCCCTCTTCATTCTGGTTCACCAGTACAAAGATCTGAGATCATGATACATCTTGTTGCTGTCGGGATGCATGGAGAATTTAGAAAGGTGAGCTTCATCCAATATTTTCTTTCTAAGCTCGGGGTTCTTGGGAACAACCAATCGGTCTCCAAACCATAGAATTCCTTTGTTGTCCTGACGGAAGCATTTGTATTTGTCCACCTTTTGTTCGATCATTTCCTTAATGACTTGAGCACCCTTGTCATCAATCTGTGCCATGACTATTTGCTCATGTAAGGTGGGCTCCACTGAAATATAACTTAAAGTACCGGAAGAAACGACTTCTATGTTCAGCTTGCACAACTCATCACATAGGGTGGTGATCCTTGCATCCATATTCATACAATTGCACTGGCTTTCCTGCTTAAGGCATCTGCCACAACATTGGCTTTGTCAGGATGGTAATGCACCTCCAAATCATAGTCCTTGATTAGTTCTAACCATCTTCTCTGCCTCATATTAAGATTAGTCTGGGTGAAGATATATTTGAGACTCTTATGATCAGTGTAAATATTACAGTGAGCTCCCATCAAGTAATGTCTCCAAATCTTAAGAGCATGAACTACAGCTGCTAACTCTAGATCATGTGTGGGGTAGTTCTGCTCATGGGGTCTGAGTGCTCGGGAGGCATAAGCAATGACTCTGTTGTCTTGCATCAAGACACATCCCAATCCAGTACCGGAAGCATCGCAATAAACCTCAAAGGGTTTGGTGTTATCAGGCTGAGCTAGCACGGGTGCTGTTGTCAAATGCTGCCTTAGTGTATGAAAGGCATCGTCACATTTCTGACTCCATTCGTACTTTACTCCCTCCTTCAACAATTCAGTCATTGGCTTGGCAATCCTGGAGAAATCCGGAATAAATCGTCGGTAATACCCTGCCAATCCCAGAAAACTCCGAATCTGCCGTACAGTGGTAGGAGGTTTCCAATTCATCACTTCTTGCACTTTCTCAGGATCAACTGATACCCCATCCTGAGAAATGGTATGACCCAAAAATTTTATCTCCTTCAACCAGAACTCACATTTGGACAACTTAGCATACAACTGATGATCACGCAGTCTCTGAAGTACGGTATGCAAATGCTTAGTGTGCTCGACTTCATTCTTGGAATAAACCAGAATATCATCAATGAAGACCACCACAAACTTGTCCAACTCTGGCACAAATACTGAGTTCATCAAATACATGAAATAAGCCGGGGCATTGGTCAGCCCGAAGGACATCACCAAGTACTCATAAAGCCCATATCTGGTAGAGAAAGCCGTCTTCGGGATATCACTGGCCCTGATTTTTATCTGATGATAGCTAGAGCGAAGATCTATCTTAGAGAATACTTTGGCTCCCACCAACTGATCAAACAATACATCAATGCGGGGCAATGGATACTTATTCTTGATGGTTACCGCATTGAGAGGGCGGTAATCAACACACAACCTCAAACTCTCATCTTTCTTCTTCACAAATAAGGCGGGACATCCCCATGGTGAAGTACTTGGGCGAATAAATCCCTTGTCTAACAAATCTTGCAACTGCTTTTTCAATTCGGCTAACTCCGCTGGAGGCATCCTATAGGGTCTCTTAGATATAGGTGCAATTCCAGGTTGTAATTCAATCGCGAACTCTATATCTCTGTCGGGTGGCATCCCTAGTAATTCATCTGGAAAAACATCTGGGTAGTCATGAGAGCACCTAGAGGGGGGGGGGGTGAATAGGTGATCCTGTAAAAACTTCAAACTTAAGCCACAAAAACTTGTTAAGCGTTAGCACGATTAATGCCAAGTGGCTAAGGTGAAGTCTCAACAAAACACAATACCACAAGAATCAAGCACAGAGGGACACAGTGGTTTATCCCGTGGTTCGGCCAAGCCAATGCTTGCCTACTTCCACGTTGTGGCGTCCCAACGGACGAGGGTTGCAATCAACCCCTCTCAAGCGGTCCAAAGACCCACTTGAATACCACGTTGTTTTGTTGTTCCTTTCACTATCCCGTTTGCAAGGAATCTCCACAAATTGGAGTCTCTTGCCCTTACAAGTATATGATCACAAAGAAAGCACAGAGTAAGGGAGGGAAGCAACACACACAAATCCACAGCGAAACGCGCACACACACGGCCAAGAATCGAGCTCACAAGAGTTTCACACAGTTCTCACTAGAACAGAGCTCGAAACACTTAGAATGACAATCAAATGCGCAGAGATTGAGTGTGGATGATCAAGAATGCTCAAAGGTTGCTTGTGTGTCTCCTCCATGCGCCTAGGGGCTCCTTTTATAGCCCCAAGGCAGCTAGGAGCCGTTGAGAGCAAATCCGGAAGGCCATCCTTACCTTCTGTCGTCGGGGGCACCGGACAGTCCGGTGCACACCGGACATGTCCGGTGACCGATTTCTTTCCTTATCCAGCGCTTCCCGACCGTTGCAGACCGGCGGAGATCTGAGAGCCGTTGGCGCACCGGACAGTCCGGTGCACACCGGACAGTCCGGTGCCGTCTTCCGACCGTTGGCTCGGCCACGTGTCCCGCGCGGATTGCGCGGCCGACCGTTGGCCCTGGCCGACCATTGGCTCACCGGACAGTCCGGTGCACACCGGACAGTCCGGTGCACACCGGACAGTCCGGTGAATTTTAGCCGTACGCCGTCGGCGAATTCCCGAGAGCGGCCAGTTCGCGCCGAGTTGGCCTGGCGCACCGGACACTGTCCGGTGCACACCGGACAGTCCGGTGCTCCAGACCGAGCTGAGCCTTGGCTGCACACAGCCAAGTCTTTCTCTCCCCTTTTCTCTTTTTCTTCTTTCTGTTTCTAACACTTAGACAAATATGTTAGTCCACAAAACAAATGTACTAAGGCTTAGAAACATACCTTTATCTCATGATTTGTACCTTGTTCATCCATGTACATAAATTCACAATTAAGCACATGTGTTGGCACTCAATCACCAAAATACTTAGAAATGGCCCAAGGGCACATTTCCCTTTCAATCTCCCCCTTTTTGGTGATTTATGCCAACACAACATAAAGCCACTAGAACAAGTGCAAACTCAATTCAAATAACACTTAAATTTATTTTGAATCAATTTTGGCATATATGGATCATCCTTTGCCACCACTTGGTTTGTTTTTGCAAATCAAACACAAATCTCTATCTCTAAGTTAAACACACATGTTTAAGCATAAAGAGAGTCATTCAAAAAGAGATTGATCAAGGATTTCAAAAACTCCCCCTTTTTCCCATAATCAATACTTCTCCCCACAAGAAGCCAACTTTTGACAAGAGAGACAACTTAAGAGTTTTGACAAACCAAAAACTCTATTCTACTATTTTCAAAATCTCTCAAGTGGTAGCTGATCCATTTATTGCTTTGGCCTTTATTTTCTCCCCCTTTGGCATCAAACACCAAAACGGGATCAATTTTGGCCCTTTAACCCCATTGCCTCACCAAAATCTCCACTTAAGAGCAAATGGCAATAAGAGTTAATGAGATGGACTTGGAGTAAGTTACCCCTTATCGGAGTGCAGTGGAAGTCTTGCATGGTCCAAGTCCACCTTTTCCCTTTCAATTCTCCTTTGAGACTAAATCGGACAAACTCAACATATGGTTAGTCTCAAAGGGTCAAGTTGTAACACATCTCCCCCTAAACATGTGCATCACTTTGCAACGGACTTGTGAGGTCCAGGGAGTGTTTGTACAACTTGAGCACCATAATAAGCATCAAAATGCAGAATGAACATGATCAAAGGCATAAATACATGTATGCTACAATTCAATCCAAGTTCCGCGAATCTAAGACATTTAGCTCACTACGCAGCCTGCAAAAGGTCTTCTCATCTAAAGGCTTGGTAAAGATATCGGCTAGCTGGTTCTCGGTGCTAACATAAAACACTTCGATATCTCCCTTTTGCTGGTGGTCTCTCAAAAAGTGATGCCGGATGTCAATGTGCTTTGTGCGGCTGTGCTCAACAGGATTTTCCGCTATTCGGATAGCACTCTCATTGTCACATAGGAGTGGGACTTTGCTCAGATTGTAGCCAAAGTCCCGGAGGGTTTGCCTCATCCAAAGTAGTTGCGCACAACACTGTCCTGCGGCAACGTACTCGGCCTCAGCGGTGGATAGGGCAACGGATGTTTGTTTCTTAGAGTTCCATGACACCAGGGACCTTCCTAAGAATTGGCACGTCCCCGATGTACTCTTCCTATCGACCTTACATCCAGCATAGTCGGAATCTGAGTACCCAATCAAGTCAAAGTTAGACCCCTTTGGATACCAGATCCCGAAGCAAGGCGTAGCGACTAAATATCTAAGAATTCGCTTCACCGCCACCAAGTGACACTCCTTAGGATCGGATTGAAATCTAGCACACATGCATACGCTAAGCATAATATCCGGTCTACTAGCACATAAATAAAGTAGAGATCCTATCATTGACCGGTATGCTTTTTGATCAACGGACTTACCTCCTTTGTTGAGGTCGGTGTGTCCGTCGGTTCCCATCGGAGTCTTTGCGGGCTTGGCGTCCTTCATCCCAAACCGCTTCAGCAGATCTTGCGTGTACTTCGTTTGGGAGATGAAGGTGCCGTCCTTGAGTTGCTTCACTTGGAACCCAAGGAAGTAGTTCAACTCGCCCATCATCGACATCTCGAATTTCTGCGTCATCACCCTGCTAAACTCTTCACAAGACTTTTGATTAGTAGAACCAAATATTATGTCATCGACATAAATTTGGCACACAAACAAATCACCATTACAAGTCTTAGTGAAAAGAGTTGGATCGGCTTTCCCAACCTTGAAAGCATTAGCAAGTAAGAAATCTCTAAGGCATTCATACCATGCTCTTGGGGCTTGTTTAAGTCCATAGAGCGCCTTAGAGAGCTTACACACGTGGTCGGGGTACCGCTCATCCTCGAAGCCAGGGGGTTGCTCCACGTACACTTCCTCCTTTATTGGCCCGTTGAGGAACGCGCTCTTCACATCCATTTGGTACAACCTGAAAGAATGGTGAGCGGCATATGCTAGCAAGATGCGAATGGATTCTAGCCTAGCCACAGGAGCAAAAGTCTCCTCAAAGTCCAAACCTGCGACTTGGGCATAACCTTTTGCCACAAGTCGAGCCTTGTTCCTTGTCACAACTCCGTGCTCGTCCTGTTTGTTGCGGAACACCCACTTGGTTCCCACAACATTTTGCTTGGGACGAGGCACCAGCGTCCAAACTTCATTGCGCTTGAAGTTGTTGAGTTCCTCCTGCATGGCCAACACCCAATCCGGATCTAGCAAGGCCTCCTCTACCCTGAAAGGCTCAATAGAGGAGACAAAGGAGTAATGTTCACAAAAATTAACTAATCGAGACCGAGTAGTTACTCCCTTGCTAATGTCACCCAGAATTTGGTCGACGGGATGATCCCTTTGAATCATCGCTCGAACTTGGGTTGGAGGTGCCGGTTGCGCTTCTTTCTCCATCACATGATCGTCTTGTGCTCCCCCTTGATCACACGCCTCCTTTTGATGAACCTGTTCATCGTCTTGAGTTGGGGGTTGCACCGTCGTTGAGGAAGAAGGTTGATCTCGTTCATCCTGTTCCTGTGGCCGAATGTCTCCAATCGCCATGGTTCGTATAGCGGCCGTCGGAACATCTTCTTCATCTACATCATCACAATCAACAACTTGCTCTCTTGGAGAGCCATTAGTCTCATCAAATACAACGTCGCTAGAGACTTCAACCAAACCCGATGATTTGTTGAAGACTCTATACGCCTTTGTATTTGAATCATAACCTAATAAAAACCCTTCTACAGCTTTGGGAGCAAACTTAGAATTTCTACCCTTCTTCACTAGAATGTAGCACTTGCTCCCAAAAACACGAAAGTAAGATACATTGGGTTTGTTACCGGTTAGTAGCTCATATGACGTCTTCTTGAGGAGGCGGTGAAGATAGACCCTGTTGATGGCGTGGCAAGCCGTGTTCACGGCTTCCGACCAAAAGCACTCGGGGGTCTTGAACTCTCCAAGCATCGTCCTTGCCATATCGATTAGCGTCCTGTTCTTCCTCTCTACCACACCATTTTGCTGTGGTGTGTAGGGAGCGGAGAACTCGTGCTTGATCCCTTCCTCCTCAAGAAACTCCTCCACTTGAAGGTTCTTGAACTCGGACCCGTTGTCGCTCCTAATCTTCTTCACCTTGAGCTCAAACTCATTTTGAGCTCTCCTGAGGAAGCGCTTGAGGGTCCCTTGGGTTTCAGACTTATCCTGCAAAAAGAACACCCAAGTGAAGTGGGAAAAGTCATCAACAATAACTAAACCATACTTACTTCCTCCTATGCTTAGATAGGCGACGGGTCCGAAGAGGTCCATATGCAGCAGCTCCAGAGGTCTTGACGTGGTCATCACATTCTTGCTGTGATGTGCTCCTCCTACTTGTTTACCTGCCTGACAAGCTGCACAAGGTCTATCTTTTTCGAAATAAACATTTGTTAGACCTATCACGTGTTCTCCCTTTAGAAGCTTGTGGAGGTTCTTCATCCCCACATGTGCTAAGCGGCGATGCCACAGCCAGCCCATGCAAGTCTTAGCCATTAAGCATGCATCTAGACCGGCCTCTTCTTTTGCAAAGTCAACTAAATAAAGCTTGCCGTCTAGTACACCCTTAAAAGCTAGTGAACCATCACATCTTCTAAAGACAGACACATCTACATTTGTAAATAAACAATTATATCCCATTTGACATAATTGACTAACAGATAGCAAATTATATCCAAGACTCTCCACTAAGAATACATTTGAGATAGAATGCTCATTAGAAATTGCAATTTTACCTAACCCTTTTACCTTGCCTTGATTCCCATCACCGAATATAATTGAATCTTGGGAATCCTTATTCTTGACGTAGGAGGTGAACATCTTCTTCTCCCCCGTCATATGGTTTGTGCATCCGCTGTCGATAATCCAGCTTGAACCCCCGGATGCATAAACCTGCAAGGCAAATTTAGGCTTGGGTCTTAGGTACCCAACTCATGTTGGGTCCTGCAAGGTTAGCACAAATGTCTTTAGGGACCCAAATGCAAGATTTATCTCCCTTGCATCTAGCCCCTAATTTCCTAGCAACTACCTTCTTACCCTTTCTACAAATAGCAAAGGGAGCATTACAAGCATAATAAATGGTAGAAGGTTCATTCACTACTTTCCTAGGAGCATGAATAACATTCTTTCTAGGTACATGAGCAATATCTCTCCTAGGCATATGTACAACATTTTTCCTACACATATCTCTATCATGCTTATAAGACGAACTAGAAGCAATCATGGCATGGGAATCATAAACATGTGAATCAAAATGATTATAAGCATGTCTCCTATCATAATACATAAAAGCATGATTCTTTTTAGCATTGCTAGCCATAGGGGCCTTCCCCTTCTCCTTGACGAAGATGGGAGCCTTATGGCTTGTTAAGTTCTTGGCTTCCCTCTTGAAGCCAAGCCCATCCTTAATTGAGGGATGTCTTCCAATTGTATAGGCATCCCTTGCAAATTTTATCTTTTCAACTTCACTCTTGCTAGTCTTAAGTTGGGCATTAAGACTAGCCACTTCATCTTTTAGTTTTGAAATTGAAACTAAGTGTTTGCTACAAGTGTTAACATCAAAATCCTTACACCTAGTGCAAATTGTAACATTTTCAACACAAGACTTAGATTTATTTGTTACTTCTAATTTAGCATTTAAATCATGGTTAACACTTTGTAAAGTAGCAATGGTTTCATGACAAGAAGATATTTCACTAGAAAGCACTTCATTTCTTTTCACTTCTAAAGCATATGATTTTTGTGCCTCTACAAACTTATCATGTTCATCATACAATAAATCCTCTTGCTTTTCTAAAAGCCTATCCTTTTCATTCAAAGCATCAATCAATTCATTGATTTTATCTATCTTAGATCTATCTAAGCCCTTGAACAAGCAAGAATAATCTATGTCATCATCACTAGACTCACTATCACTAGAAGAAGCATAAGTGGAGTCTTGAGTACTCACCTTCTTCTCTCTTGCCATAAGGCAAGTGAGACGCTCGTTGGGGAAGAGAGCCGATTTGTTGAAGGCAGTGGCGGCGAGTCCTTCGTTGTCGGAGTCGGAGGAGGAGCAATCCGAGTCCCACTCCTTTCCTAGATGCGCCTCGCCCTTTGCCTTCTTGTATTGCTTCTTCTTCTCTCTTTTGTTCCCCTTTTCCTTGTCACTTTCATTATCGGGACAGTTAGCAATGAAATGACCAAGCTTACCGCATTTGAAGCATGAGCGCTTCCCCTTGGCTTTGGTCTTGCTTGGTTGTCCCTTGTGACCTTTAAGCACCGTCTTGAATCTTTTAATGATGAGAGCCATCTCTTCATCATTGAGTCCGGCCGCCTCAACTTGCGCCACCTTGCTAGGTAGCGACTCCTTGCTCCTCGTTGCCTTTAGAGCAATGGGTTGGGGCTCGTGGAGTGGTCCGTTCAACGCGTCGTCGACGTATCTTGCTTCCTTGATCATCATCCGTCCGCTCACGAATTTTCCAAGTACTTCCTCGGGCGTCATCATCGTGTACCTGGGATTCTCACGAATATTGTTCACGAGATGAGGATCAAGAACGGTAAAGGACCTGAGCATTAGGCGGACGACATCGTGATCCGTCCAACGCGTGCTTCCGTAGCTCCTTATTTTGTTGATAAGGGTCTTGAGCCGGTTGTACGTCTGAGTCGGCTCCTCTCCCCTTATCATGGCGAACCGTCCAAGCTCGCCCTCCACCAACTCCATCTTGGTGAGCATGGTGATGTCGTTCCCCTCGTGAGAGATCTTGAGGGTGTCCCATATCTGCTTGGCATTGTCCAAGCCGCTCACCTTATTGTACTCTTCCCTGCACAAAGATGCTAAGAGAACAGTAGTAGCCTGTGCATTTTTATGAATCTGTTCATTTATAAGCATAGGGCTATCCGAGCTATCGAATTTCATTCCGTTCTCCACAATCTCCCATATGCTAGGATGGAGAGAGAATAAGTGACTACGCATTTTGTGACTCCAAAATCCGTAGTCCTCCCCATCGAAGTGTGGAGGTTTGCCAAGAGGAATGGAAAGCAAATGCGAATTCGAACTATGTTGAATACGGGAATAATCAAATGAAAAGTTCGAATTGACCGTCTTCCTGTAGTCGTTGTCGTCGTCCTTTTGGGAAGAAGTGGATTCATCACTATCGTCGTAGTAGATGATCTCCTTGATACGCCTCGTCTTCTTCTTCTTCCCTTCCTTTCGTCTATGGCCCGAGCCGGAGTCGGTAGGCTTGTCGTCCTTCGGCTCGTTGACGAAGGTCTCCTTTTCTTTGTCGTTGATCACAATACCCTTCCCCTTAGGATCCATCTATTCGGGCGGTTAGTCCCTTTGTGAATAGAACGGCTCTGATACCAATTGAGAGCACCTAGAGGGGGGGGGTGAATAGGTGATCCTGTAAAAACTTCAAACTTAAGCCACAAAAACTTGTTAAGCGTTAGCACGATTAATGCCAAGTGGCTAAGGTGAAGTCTCAACAAAACACAATACCACAAGAATCAAGCACAGAGGGACACAGTGGTTTATCCCGTGGTTCGGCCAAGCCAATGCTTGCCTACTTCCACGTTGTGGCGTCCCAACGGACGAGGGTTGCAATCAACCCCTCTCAAGCGGTCCAAAGACCCACTTGAATACCACGTTGTTTTGTTGTTCCTTTCATTATCCCGTTTGCAAGGAATCTCCACAAATTGGAGTCTCTTGCCCTTACAAGTATATGATCACAAAGAAAGCACAGAGTAAGGGAGGGAAGCAACACACACAAATCCACAGCGAAACGCGCACACACACGGCCAAGAATCGAGCTCACAAGAGTTTCACACAGTTCTCACTAGAACAGAGCTCGAAACACTTAGAATGACAATCAAATGCGCAGAGATTGAGTGTGGATGATCAAGAATGCTCAAAGGTTGCTTGTGTGTCTCCTCCATGCGCCTAGGGGCTCCTTTTATAGCCCCAAGGCAGCTAGGAGCCGTTGAGAGCAAATCCGGAAGGCCATCCTTGCCTTCTGTCGTCGGGGGCACCGGACAGTCCGGTGCACACCGGACATGTCCGGTGACCGATTTCTTTCCTTATCCAGCGCTTCCCGACCGTTGCAGACCGGCGGAGATCTGAGAGCCGTTGGCGCACCGGACAGTCCGGTGCACACCGGACAGTCCGGTGCCGTCTTCCGACCGTTGGCTCGGCCACGTGTCCCGCGCGGATTGCGCGGCCGACCGTTGGCCCTGGCCGACCATTGGCTCACCGGACAGTCCGGTGCACACCGGACAGTCCGGTGAATTTTAGCCGTACGCCGTCGGCGAATTCCCGAGAGCGGCCAGTTCGCGCCGAGTTGGCCTGGCGCACCGGACACTGTCCGGTGCACACCGGACAGTCCGGTGCTCCAGACCGAGCTGAGCCTTGGCTGCACACAGCCAAGTCTTTCTCTCCCCTTTTCTCTTTTTCTTCTTTCTGTTTCTAACACTTAGACAAATATGTTAGTCCACAAAACAAATGTACTAAGGCTTAGAAACATACCTTTATCTCATGATTTGTACCTTGTTCATCCATGTACATAAATTCACAATTAAGCACATGTGTTGGCACTCAATCACCAAAATACTTAGAAATGGCCCAAGGGCACATTTCCCTTTCAAGTCACAAACTACGGGGATTTTCTCAACCTGTGACTCTAACATAGCGAAGGCACAGGAACGGGTACAACCCTGGTTTGGCAAATATAATGTAGTCTCGCCATAAGTAGGGGAGTGAATCTTAATGGCCCTCGCTGCAATATCAAGTACTGTCTAATGCCTGGATAACCATTCAGTTCCCAATACGCTGTCCACACTATCCAAACCTAAGATGAGAAGGGTGGTTCTAATCACAAGACTACCAAATTTTATAGGCACCTGCCTGTTAATTTGATAGGTGGCAACCCTGCCTCCTGGTGTTGAAATCGTAATACCCCCATGGGTGTGATGGAAAGGTAACTGGCATTTGACACTAAATTTTTCACTGATAAAACTGTGTGATGCACCAGAATCAAAAAGAATGATTGCAGGATTATTCAAAACGGAAAAGATACTAGTCATGACGGGTGCTCCCTCTAGAATATCAGCCATGGTGGTGAAGTTCAGCCTGCCTTGCCTCACTTGCACCTTCTGCCTCTTTCCTTGGTTCTGGTTGGAATTCTGCCCCTGCCTCTGCTGGTTCTTGGGACAATTCTTGGCGTAGTGTCCAGTGTTACCACAAGTGAAACATCTGTTGTCATTGGCCTGACAGTATTGTTGCTGCTGCAGCTGATTGTTGTTCCTCTGAACTAGGATCTGAGAGCGGTTGGGTGCCTGCTACTGCTGCTGTGGTCGAATCACCCATCACCCTTGCTGCTGCTGAGGTCCTCTGTTCTGAGTGTCAGATACAATCCGGAAGCGCTGTGGCTGAGCTGATGATCCTGCCACAAGGGTCTTCCTCTTCTTTTCTGCCTGACGAGCTGTGATGCAGTCCTCCTGAGAAATAGCCAGGTTGACTAACTAATTGTAACTGTTAGCCCTGACGGTGTTGAGATGGTCGTGGAGCTTAGTGCTGAGTCCCCTCCTGAATCTGTCCCTCTTCTTCTCATCAGTGTCTACGTGGTATCCGGCATACTGGCACAGGTCATTGAAGGCCTGAGCATACTGTAATACTGTCCGATTCCCCTGAGTGAGTGCCAGAAACTCATTAAACTTGCGATCCATAATGCCTGCTGGTATATGATGCCCTCTGAAAGCTGCCTTGAATTCTCTCCATTCCACCACGTGGCCATCTGGCTGCATAGCGAGAAAGTGATCCCACCATGTTCGCGCGGGTCCACGAAGCTGCTGAGTGGCAAAATGAACTTTGGCCGCATCTGAACAATTGCCGGCAAGTAATGGGAATTTGGATTCCACTACTCTGATCCATACATCAGCATCAAGTGGGTCCTCTGCCCGAGTGAACAACAGCGACTGAGTGCTGAGGAACTCCTGATAAGTGGCCGCTGCCGGGGGACGCTGATGGTGATCACCACCACCATAGTGCTGAGGTGGTGGCTGTCGCTGAGCCAGCTATCGCAGAATCTCGTTCTGCTGAGCCATCAACTCTTGCATGGTAGGAGGCGGTGGCGGGGGTGGAGGAATGCGCTCATTCTGTCCATGACGCACTCTTCCTGCCATCTGAAAAATTTAAGGATGCTCTCAACATTATACTTCTGATGTCAGGGTTTATACGTGGTGAAAGATCTGAAAGGGTAAAACCAATATTTTCTTGCATAATTTATAAAAGATACTACGTGGCATAACACTTTTCTTCATAATGTAAAGCTGACATCATTCATCATCCAAACTTCCAAAAGAGTTTGTTACGATTACATCAGTGACCCAAAAGACTCAACTCTGTCTAGCTTAGTACCCTAAGGGTGCAAAAGCTAAGCTAGCTCCGAGGAGTTCTATCTACCCACTTCTAATTCTATCTCCGCCACCTAGTGAGCAAACGAGGCAACGCTCGACTCGAGGGAAGGTGGTCTCCCTGAGCCAGCAGTGTCCAGACTAGATACGGGCTCCGGCTCCTCTCCTCCCTCGATGTCGACATCCTCGTTGGCCTCCATGTCCTGGATCTCCTGGTGGTGCATATCCAAATGTTGGTTAGCCTCTGCATGTTGCTGCTGAGTGTTGATGAGCTGATCCTCGAGAACCTCAATGGTGTTCTCCCTGGTCCCCACTAGCTCCTCGAGCTCCTGGATCTCATTGGACAACTGTTCCACCTGTAGGTCCTTTTCCACCATCTCAGTGGATAGGTCTACCACAAGTTCCTCTCTGTTATCCAAGGTAATCTTGGTAGCCTCCAACAATGCCATCAGATGAGACATTGCCTCTCCTCGCATTACTTGCAGACGATACAGGGCATTCATGCATCGCACTGTCAAGTGAGCAGTCTGCCCTGGGTAGAGAGCCCATATGTCCTTGGCATGCTCCACTCGATCTTTCCACATTGGGTCATCCTCATTGTCAGCGGGGAACAAGACAATGGGATGAGTAGACAGCTCCAAGGGGTGAAAACCACAGAAGGTCGTCAATCGGTGGAGGGCAATGGCCTCAATGGTGTCTTCAACCCGGTATCCGAAAGACTCGGAGTCCAACGAACGCCAGCCTAGCTGTAAGGGATGAGGCTCTAGGGTCATCCTCACCCTATAGCGAGGCACTCGGTGCTTCTCGAATAGTTGCACCGCATACTGGGGAGGCGTCGTGTAGTCGGCTCCCTGAAGTACCTCCCACAAGATACGGGGAAAACCCTCTCGTGTAAGTCCGTTCGTGTGGGACTGTGCGTTCCCTCCGTCCGAGGATCCGTGAGAAGTCATCTGTGTATGGTTAAGCGTAAGTGAAAAGGAAAAAGAATTATAAAATAAAAATGGGATCAAAGCTCGGCCTCTCTATGGCTATGACGATGTCACCGAGTGTACTCAATTCGCCATTATCATGTATTAAAATTTTTACCTAATTATTAATAGCTTTTAGTAAGGATGCATGCATGCTCGTCCTAACGACCTCATTCCAACTTAGAGGGAATAGGGAGAAGCTCCCATTCCGCATAATAGCCTGTAGGGCTTACTCAATTAGCCACCTAGCTACCCCTCTATCATCCTAAGGCTTCACTTCTTAGGTCTATCCTGATCATCCTAGCGATCTATCCATCATTTGTTTCTATCAAGTTTTATTTTTGAAAAGGGATGGTATTTACAGTTTATTGATTCCTCCGTGGTGGTACAAGCTCTAATACCAGCTATGGCGGAACCACTCGAATTATTCCAACTTAAGTGCTTAAGTCCCGCCTTAGAGGCTAGACCACACTTAAATAGGAATAACACGTCAGTCCCTCGGATCTAGTCCGACGAGGCCACTAACAGGATCAAGTACCACATACTCACTCGATGGTGAGACACAGAGCAAATACAATAAAGCATAAAACCATACATTAGGGAGTATCAAATTTATTACATCATCATCGGAGTTTTAGTAAAAGTAGTGATCATTGTTCGGAATGCAACGGAATAAAACTAACGATAAATGGAGGGATGGGGAAGCCTGTCCCATCACTCCTCATGCTCCTCCTCGGTCTACTATTTGCATGAGTCACTGACATTGCACAAAACCCCCTGGGCTTAGCCAAAATCTACCCCGCGCTCCCTGGCTGGCTTAAACAGTACCCGCGGCAAAGATTACGGCGGCGAGGCTTACCGGCGGCAGTAGAGCTCCGGCAGGGTGGTCAGTGACGTCGGGGAGGTCTCGGCGGTCATGTCGGTGTGCGGGTCGGTGTCTGGGGTGGTCGGAGCTGCCCTAGCCCCGCGCGCAAGCGGCGGAGGTCGTCGGCAGCTCCTGCTCTGGCCAAACCACGACGATAGGGTTCAATTAAAGCGCACAAGGAGCTCCACAGGGTGATGTAGAGGCCATGCGTGCAACGAATTGAGAAATGGTGCAGAGGTTTACTCGGTCCACGTGCTCCGGCGGGGTTCCGAACTCCGGCGAGCACGATTGCGCTATTCCGGTGGCGCGGGTCCTCGGTTCAAGCTCGGGCAAGCATCACGGTCTCCTAGGGGATCTATCCGAAGGCTTGGATCGAGCGGAGGAGGGCGGGAAAGCGGTTGGCCACGGTGGTTGCCCTCGGGCGGCTCTGGCGGGTCGCGGGGAGGTCGCCGGAGCTATGGGCGAGCTCGGGGGAGTTAGGCGTGGTACAGAGGAGGCAACGGGGAAGGTAGCCGGGCACTGGGGTGGGCTTTATAGCCGCGGCGCGGGCGTGGTCACGGGGCGGCCGCGGGCGCGCGGGGGTTCGCGTGCGGGCGTGTGCTCTGAGCGCGCCCCCGAGTGTCAGCCCACGTCGAACACGTGGGGGTTTACTTCTACCAGGGTTCAACGGTCGATTTGATCGTCTTAGCGTGCAAATCTTGGCAAAACCCCCGTGTATGGTCTCTTCCCTGCACCAAATCCTACCTTTTTGATGTGAGTTCCAAGCAAGGATACGGTCGGAGTAGAGAGATACGGGGGTGAGAAGTCGGCTCTGTCAGAGCTGTCCACACCGAGACAAAAGCCATGCCAAGTCGTGTCAAATGGCTTAAGGTTGTGTTCAAACTTTTCCAGGGTGTTCTAGGGGTCTTTGGGCGCCATTTTGTCAATTGGGCCATAAGGTTTTGAGGTTGGGATCAAGGTGAACATGTTTGATCTTTGAAAGAGGGTCGGTTTTGAACTTGAGCAAATCCTGATTTTTCTTTTATGCTTAACTCTTTGGTGACCTTTTTGGGGTTCTTCTGAATCCTTTTTGGGGTCACACTCTTACTATGTTTCTTACTATGTTTTGTAGGGTATTAAGTGTATTACAACTTTTATAATTAGTCCAAGTCATGACAATGTGATTTACATAGACTTTTTGCCATAATCCCCTCTAGGGCTCCATTTGCCTACAAGGGATTTGAATTAGAGTTTGAGTCATTCTCTTCTCTTTAGTGCATGATAAGGCCAAGGCATGACTTCTAAGATGGGTTACACCTACTTAGGATCTTGATACCCAAGTTTGGTGTCTTTTGCTCAAACTAAACCACATGTGATGATGGGTTCAATAGTGTAGTCTTGAGTGAAAACCCCAAGTAACATCTGGGGTGTTACATCTATGGCGCCGACCTCGGCGCCAAGATTCACGGTGTCGACCCCTCACCACGACACCGCCATAGGGGAGCCATGTAAGGCGATTTAGGCGCCAAAATAATTGGAGCCGATACGTTGTAGCTCAGTCCCAAATAGTAATAGCGTCGAGCTAAGAGTCTATTTTTTGAAATAAAACTGGATAGATCGTATTTATGAAAATAAAATTAAAGAAAAAGCTAAACTACAAAAAAAAAAAGACGGGCACGAACAGAAGGAGGCAGAGCAGTAGCAGACTCATCTCGTCGATCGGTGCCCCGCCCATCTAGAACCTTCGGCTGTAGAATCGGAAGGCCGTGGTGCCGCGCGCGTCGCTCGTCGGCGTCCCAATGCCAGCTAGAACTGGCCCGTGTCTAGAACCTTCTTCGATAAAATCGGAGGTCTCGTGATCGCTTCCCCGGTCATCGGGCCGCCACGCGTCGATGGATTCACGCGCGTAAACATCAGCGTGTACGTACGTACTGCTACGTGTCACGGAGAGCTTGAACCACAGCGCGTAGCCAGAGCTGGGTAAAGCTGTAATTTTTGTTGCCTAGCGCCGCCGGGCGGTTCCGTGTGCGCCGCCCAGAGTCGAGCCGCGTCACGTCGGTCGTCGTCACTGTCGTGTCCGGCCCATGGACGATTATTGGAAGGTAGCTAGAGCGCCTCATCCGTCCCGCGCGTGCGCTCGCAGAAGAGGCTCTAACCGCCGAGATGTAGCTAGCCTGGTTGGCCGCTTGCCGTGCGCGGAACCACGGTCCACGGACGCGGAAGCCTGGTCACAGCTGGCAAGCTTCGTGCTCCCATCGGATTCGATTTCGACCCTCCGGGTAAACGGCCGGCCGGTGATGTTTGCATGGGTAGGCGTTGCTGATGGCGACGCCGGCGCGCAACGAGAATACCGGCCTCGTCCGATCCGCCAGCCTCCAGCTGGGCGGCGGTTGGTCAGTGGTCACGCCATGCGCAAGCCGCAATCGACCTTGTCTCATTGCTAGCTTCCCTTGTCTTGCGTGCTTGAGGCCTTGAGCCTCGGCGAGATAACCCCGGTCTGTAGGGTGTGGGAACTGTAGATGGCAAATAAACACGAGATCCACGAGCACGGCACGAAGCCTGTTGTTTGGGTCCGGTTCGAGCTCGGTACGGTCCGGTTCTATGTGGATCCGGGCCAGCCCGACACGAATGATCGGGTCGGGCTCGAATAGAAAACTAGACACGGTGGGCTAGTCCGACACAGCCCGTTTACCTCTAAGCCCGTTGAGCCCACTTTTTTACACTAAAACATGCTTACCGGCCCGCTTAGCCCGCTTTTTCGTGCTAAACGGATCGGTCCGGCCCGTTTAGGCCCGCTGCGGGCCGGACTCAGATAGGAAATCGAGCCCACAGGCTTAGACGGCCCAGCCCGGTTTTCTAACCGTGTCTGGCGGGTCGAGCCCAAAACGGACCAGGCTTCACCGGGCTCGGGCTGAACGGCCCGTTTGGCCATCTCTAGTGGGAACTGACTAGACTAATCAAAACCGTAACTAAAACTCGGTCTTCAATTCTAAGTAACCAAAATTATAGTTATTGCGCTGTTCGTTTCAGATTAAAGCTGATTGTTTGAACTGCTGCCGTTGTAATCTATAGAAATAAAAACACTATAGAAATAGTAGAAACCGATACAGATTAAAACCAAGCGAATATGATGCTACGAAGGTGCTATTGATTCCCCATGAATTTTAAAAAGAGATACGACATAAAATCCAATACAAATCCAACCATTAGCTTATAGAGAGGGGGCTGTAAAATTCTAGTAAAATTAAATATAAAATTTAGAAACTATTTGACTAACCATTAGATTCTAAAATTGGATCTGTCGCCTGCTTGAGGCCTTCGTGCTGTGCCACGTGGAGTTTACACGTCTTCGTCGCGCAGGCATGCTGCCGTCCTGAACATCGTCGACAGCGACCGATAAGAGGGTCGCCGAGTTCCATGAGCGCACTGTCAAGGCGCTCGACATTTACAACGCCACGCGCAACGACATTGACCAGGTGCATCGCTAGGACCTAGGAGTGCCTCGTCAATATTGACGCTTCCACGTTGTGGGCGCCGGGTGAGGTCCATGAGGGCCAACTTCGTTGCGCGCGTAAGACGCTCACCGACCTCTTCCGCGCTCCTCATCGATGACACCTCCGCATCTAGTGTCGATGGTGTTTCTTCATTCTTATCCTCCCACTGTGGGTAAATACAAGTACATAAAAGGTAGCAAGAATATATAGTTCTTGGTCTAAAAAGATTGCTAGAATAAGTGAATCACTCATCAAATATAATTAATTGTATGCCATCACAACATATATACGTTCATTCTAGTGGTATTTTTTTACCGGACAGTGGGAGTACTTTTAACAAAGAAAACCTGTCACGTGACAGTTGCCAACCTCCACAATTGTGCCACCGTATTTCCCAACAACTAATGCTGGCGGCTGGCCTATCTTGACCGGGCTCGTAAAGTCAGCGTCACGAGCGGTGGTTCGCATGATCTGCAAGAGTAACAAAAATAATTTGCTTGGACGACCAAGCTAAGCTAGCTGCACGCTAGAAAGATGATGTAGGGCTCCGGTCCACAGCCGAAAGTGCATTTGCGGATCCAGTACATCACACATTCACACGTACAATTATCACGCTATCCACTCCTTTTTTTATTTTCTTCGGACTTTCATACCAATCTTATGAGTGGCGTAAGTCAAAGTCAAAATCAAAATAATTATGGGTGTACCAGACAGTCTGGTGCGTCACCGGTGCATCAACGATCGTCTCCAACGGTTAGTTTTGATAGCTAGCCGTTAGACTGATGACACACCGAACAGTGAACAGAACTTGTCTAGTACATTTGCAGATCCAGTAGATCACACGTACAATTATCACGCTATCCACTCCTTTTTTATTTTCTTCGGACTTTCATACCAATCTTATGAGTGGCGTAAGTCAAAAGTCAAAATCAGAATGATTATGGACGCATTGGACAGTCTGGTGCGCCAACGAACGTCTACAACGGTGTCGGGTACCGTAATTAGGGGTACCCTCAACACTCCTAATCACGGCTCGAAAATACCTTCAGGACAAACCATGAAAGCTTACAGTTCGAGTCAAAGTCAAAGCTTCGTCTATCAAGGGACTCGGTCTCGCCTCGCCCGAGCCCGGCCTCGGGCGAAACAGTGGTCCCGGGCGAGTTCGCGTCTCGCCCGGGGGTCTCCTCAAGCAGTGAGCGCACCCTCGGCTCAGCCAAAGGCAAGCCTTGTCGTGCAAGCGACCTTGGCCAAATCGTCTTACCAGCCGATCGTATTGCATGCACATTTAATGCTGGGATCGCCTGACACCTTATCCTGACACGCGTGCCTCAATCGGCAAGGTCGAAGTGACCGCAGTCACTTCGCCCTCTCACTGACCGATCTGACAGGAAAACAGCGCCGCCCGTCCCGCTCCGGCTGCTGTGCCAACCACCCGGGCGAAACCGACAAACGGTCAAGTTCAGCCTCGGGCGCAACAGAAAGCTCTGCCTCGCCCGACCCTAGGGCTCGGCCTCGGCCTCGGCCTCGGGAGGAGATCTCTGCCTCGCCCGACCCCAGGGCTCGGCCTCGGCCTCGGGAGGAGATCTTCGCCTCGCCCGACCCCAGGGCTCGGCCTCGGCCTCGGGAGGAGTCACGTCCTCGCCCGACCCTGGGCCTCGGCCTCGGCCTCGGCCTCGGGAGGAGATCTCTGCCTCGCCCGACCCCAGGGCTCGGCCTCGGCCTCGGGAGGAGATCTTCGCCTCGCCCGACCCCAGGGCTCGGCCTCGGCCTCGGGAGGAGTCACGTCCTCGCCCGACCCTGGGCCTCGGCCCCGGCCTCAGCCTCGGAGGAACCGCCGCCTCTCCCGACCTCAGGCTCAGATCGACCGCGCCACGAGGGATACATCATCACCCTACTCCTGGCTAGCTCAGGCTACGAAGGAACAAGACCGGCGTCCCATCAAGCTTACCCCGGTAACAGGCAATGATGGTTCCTCGCATGCGTCCATGACGTCGGTGATTCTCAAGCCCCCTACGGAAGCAAGAGACGTCAGCAAGGTCCATGTAGCACCAACAGCTGTGCTTCTACAGGGCTCGTGCACTTCTCCGACGGACACGTCAACACGTGCATAGCGACCAGGCACTCCCCCCGCTAGCCACGTAGCACATAACTACACCCCCATTGTACAGCTGGGCCATCTCCTTATGTCTATAAAAGGGGATGTCCAGGGGAAAAAGAAGGGGGGCGAACACGCGAACACACAAAGAGGAGAAAAAAGAACGAACATACGAGCATACGAACACATGGACGCACGGCAGGAGAGACGATTAGGCGCATGACAAAGGGACGGGAGAAGACGAGCAGGGGCCGGACCCCTTCTCTCTCTCTCCCTCGCTCTCTCCTACTCGCTCTCTCTCGCACTCGCTCTCTCGCAACGCTTGTAACCCCTACTACGAGCACCCTGGTGCAGGATAATACAAGGCTCATTCCCCCACTTGTGTTCCATCTCGCACCAACCCATCTGGGCAGGGACACGCAGCGACAAATTTACTCGTCGGTCCAGGGACCCCCCCGGGTCCGAAACGCCGACAGTTGGCGCGCCAGGTAGGGGCCTGCTGCGTGTTAATAATCGATTCCCCGTTGAGTTCCAGATGGGGAGTCTTCAGCAACCTCTTCAGCCCGGGATGGTGCTCCGCTTCGGGAGCCTCGAGTTCATGTACCTCGACGGCAACTACGACATGGTACTCCTCCCCTCGTAGCACGACGACAACGACGGTCTTCGACTTGCCCGGCGGCGGCGAACTCAGCGATGGCATCTCCCCGTGGTGGAAGAGGAGCATTCGGGTTTGCCTCACCGCCCTCCTAGCCGCAGGAGGAGGAGACGAGGCAACCATGGCCAAGCAGGAGGCAACACCTCATCGGCTGTTGCGCCAGAGCGAGTCAACGACACCGGCACCCCAGCGGGGGACATGTCGGGCGTTATCTTCGCGCCTGAGACGGCGACGGGTGTCACTTCCTCGCAACGTGCCAACCCCAAGCGGACTGACGACGCCGGCACCCTCGCAAAGGACCTGCTGGGCGTCACCTTCGTACCTGAGATGACGGTGTGTTCCGTCCCCGACGCGACTTCACCACCGTCCATCGACCAAGAGGTACCATTCGTTTTCCACCCTGTACCCTTTCGATTTAGTTTCGATCCACCTAGCGACCCCGCTACGGTGAGCGCTTTTGCAAGGGCGTATCCAAACCTTCCGGGGTACCATATGTGGTCAACCTGGGACCGACTGACAGTCGTCTCGACCTCCGGACCGACGGGTTCCGAGGAAGAGGACGACCTCGACTTCGGTTGGGATTTCTCTAGCCTCGGTGATCCCGGTGCCATGTGGGACTTCATGTCCGCATGTGACCACTGCCTCTCTGGTTGCTCTGGCGATGGCCACGGCCTTGACGACGAGGGTTATGGCCCAAGTCGCGAATGTTTCCACGTCGATTAGGGAGATCACGACGAAGGCAACCACCTCGGTATGCCGGAGGTTGACGATTCCCCTGGGCCCGCATCTCGCGTTGACATCCCACGGGAGCTAGCTGTGGTCCTAGTCCCTGTGGGGGGTCGGGACACACAGCTTGAGCAAATCCGCGAGATGCAGGCCAAGGTCGACGAGGAAGCAGGGCGGCTTGTGCAGCTCTGACAGAACATCGAGCAGGAGTGGGCAGGCCGAACACTCGCCGGAGGAGCCTGTCATCGGGCCCGGGACGTCCAGCGCCACATCGTCGACAATGCCAGGGCAGCGCTGCCCCCCGGCCATCAGCGGGTCCGGCCAGGACCTAGCTGCAGCGGCGATGCTACTTCGAACTATGTCGGAGCCATCCACCACCGAGGGACGGCGTATCTAGGGCGAACTCAAGGATCTCCTGGAAGGTGTCGCAGTTCGACTAGCCGAGAGCTCCGCCTCCTGAAGGCGAGCTGACCCCTCGGAGCATCACGCGATGCCCTCCTAACGCATGCGGGAGGCCTCGGTCCATCCCAAGCGCACACGGGACGACGCACCCGCCGCCCGGCATCGCCCCAGCAACGAGCATCACCATCGCGACCATCGAGCCTGCCTCGAGGAGAAGGTGCACCGAGGCTACCATCCCAGGCGCGGGGGACGCTGCGACAGCGAGAAGGATCGGAGTCCCTCGCCCGAGCCACCCGGTCCGTGAGTCTTCAGTCGGGCCATACGACGAGCGACGTTCCCCGCCCGTTTCCGAGCCCCGACTACCATCACCAAGTACTCGGGGGAGACGAGGCCAGAGTTGTGGCTCGCGGACTACCGACTGGCATGCCAGTTGGGAGGGGCGGACGACGACAACCTTATCATCCGCAATCTACCCCTTTTCCTCTCCGATGCCGCCCGGGCCTGGTTGGAGCATCTGCCTCATGCGCAGATCTCCGACTGGGACGACCTGGTCAAGGCTTTCGTGGGAAATTTCCAAGGCACGTACGTGCGCCCTGGGAACTCATGGGATCTCCGAAGCTGCCGCCAGCAGCCTGGGGAATCCCTCCGAGAGTACATCCGGCGGTTTTCGAAGCAGCGCACCGAGCTGCCTAACATCACCGACTCGGACGTCATCGGGGCTTTCCTCGCCGGCACCACCTACCGAGACCTGGTGAGCAAACTGGGGCGCAAGACTCCAACCAAGGCGAGCGAATTGATGGACGTCGCCACCAAGTTCGCCTCGGGTCAGAAGGCGGTCGAAGCCATCTTCCGGAAAGACAAGCGGCCTCAGGGAGAGCCGAAGGAAGACGCCCCCGAGGCGTACGCCCAGCGTGGCACGAAGAAGAAGGCCAAGAAGAAGTCGCAAGCGAAGCGCGACGCCGCTAACGCGAACCTCGTCGCTGCTGCCGAGCATAGGAACCCTCGGAAGCCCTCTGGAGGGGCCAGCGCGTTCGACAAGATGCTCAAGGAGCCGTGCCCCTATCACCAGGGTCCCGTTAAGCACACCCTCGAAGAATGTGTCATGCTCCGGCGCTACTTCCATAAGGCCAGGCCCCCAGCGGAAGAGGGCAAAGGCCAAGGCAACAACAAGAAGGAGGGCGACAGGGAAGAGGAGTTCCCAGAGATCCACAACTGCTTCATGATCTACGGCGGGCAGGCGGCGAACACCTTGGCTCGGCACCGCAAGCAGGAGCGCCGGGAGGTCTGCTCGGTGAAGGTGGTAGCGCCAGTCTACCTAGACTGGTCCGACAAGCCTATCACTTTCGACCGAGGCGACCACCCCGACTTCGTGCCAAGCCCAAGAAGGTACCCGCTCGTCGTCGATCCGATCATCGGCAATGTTAGGCTCTCCAAGGTCCTCATGGACGGGGGCAGTAGCCTCAACATCATCTACGCTGAGACCCTGGAACTCTTGGGGGTTGATCGGTCTGAGGTCCGGGCCAGAGCGGCACCCTTCCACGGGATCGCACCCGGAAAGCGAATCCTGCCCCTTGGGCAGATCGACTTACCCGTCTGCTTCGGAACTCCCTCCAACTTTCGAAAGGAAACCCTCACCTTTGAGGTGGTCGGGTTCCGAGGAACCTACCACGTGGTTTTGGGAAGACCGTGCTACGCCAAGTTCATGGCCGTCCCCAATTACACCTACCTTAAGCTCAAGATGCCAAGCTCCAACAGGATCATCACCGTCAGATCCACGTACCACCATGCGTACGAATGCGACATGGAATGCGTGGAGTACGCTGAGGCCCTCACCGAGTCCGAGGCCCTCATCGCCGACCTGGAACACCTCTCCAAGGAGGCGCCTGACACGAAGCGGCACGCCGGCAACTTCGAACCAGTCGAGGCGGTTAAGTCCGTCTCTCTCGACCCCAGCAACGACGCCAGCAAGAAAGTCCGGATCAGCTCCGAGCTCGACCCCAAATAGTAAGCAGTGCTCGTCGACTTTCTCCGCGCAAACACCGAAGTTTTTGCGTGGAGTCCCTCGAACATGCCAGGCATACCAAGGGATGTCGCAAAGCACTCACTGGACATCAGAGCTGGAGCCCGACCCGTGAAGCAGTCCCTGTGCTGTTTTGACGAAGAAAAGCGGAGGGCCATAGGCGAGGAGATCCACAAGCTACTCGCGGTAGGGTTCATCAAAGAGGTATTCCATCCTGAATGGTTAGCTAACCCTGTTCTTGTAAGGAAAAGGATGGGAAATGGAGGATCTGCGTAGACTACACTGGTCTAAACAAAGCATGTCCGAAGGTTCCCTACCCTCTGCCTCGCATCGATCAAATTGTGGACTCCACTGCTAGGTGCGAAACCCTGTCATTCCTCGATGCCTACTCAGGATATCACCAAATCAAGATGAAAGAGTCCGACCAGCTCGCGACTTCTTTTATCACACCTTTTGGCATGTATTGTTACACTGCAATGCCATTTGGTTTGAGGAATGCTGGTGCCACCTACCAGAGGTGCATGAACCATGTGTTCGGAGAACACATCGGCAGAACGGTCGAGGCTTACGTCGATGACATCGTTGTCAAGACGAGGAAAGCCTCTGACCTCCTCTCTGACCTTGAAACGACATTCAAGTGTCTGAGAGCGAAGGGCATGAAACTCAATCCTGAGAAGTGTGTCTTCAGAGTCTCCCGAGGCATGCTCCTGGGGTTCATCGTCTCCGAGCGGGGCATCGAGGCCAACCCGGAGAAAATCGTGGCCATCACCAACATGGGGCCTATCAAGGACTTGAAAGGAGTACAGAGGGTCATGGGATGCCTTGCGGCTCTGAGCCGCTTCATCTCGCGCCTTGGTGAAAGAGGCCTACCCTTGTACCGTCTCTTAAGGAAGGCCGAGCGCTTCACTTGGACCCCTGAGGCCTAGGAAGCCCTTGGAAACTTAAAGGCACTCCTTACAAATGCACCCATCTTGGTCCCCTGCTGCGGGAGAAGCCCTCTTGATCTACGTAGCCGCAACCACTCAGGTGGTCAGCATCGCGGTCGTAGCCGAGAGACGAGAAGAAGGGCATGCACTGGTCATCCAGAGGCCAGTCTACTTCATTAGCGAAGTGCTATCCAAGACCAAAGTCCGCTACCCGCAGATCCAGAAGCTGCTCTACGGAGTGATTCTGACGAGGCGGAAGCTGCGACACTACTTCGAGTCTCATCCGGTTACTGTGGTGTCATCTTTACCCCTGGGAGAAATCATCCAGAGCCGAGAGGCCTCGAGTAGGATAGCAAAATGGGCGGTGGAACTCATGGGCGAAACACTTTCATTTGCCCCTCGGAAGGCCATAAAATCCCAAGTCTTGGCCGACTTCCTCGCTGAGTGGACTGACACCCAGTTACCGACGGCCCCATTCCAACCCGAGCTTTGGACCATGTACTTCGATGGGTCGCTGATGAAAACCAGAGCAGGCGCGGGCATGCTCTTCATCTCACCCCTCAGAAAACATCTTCGCTACGTGATCCGCCTTCATTTTCCAGCGTCAAACAATGTGGCCGAGTACGAAGCATTGGTTAACGGGCTGCGCATCGCCGTCGAGCTAGGGGTTTGGCGCCTCGACGCTCGTGGCGACTCACAGCTTGTCATCGACCAAGTCATGAAGAACTCCCACTGCTACGATCGGAAGATGGAGGCCTACTGCGACGAAGTTCGGCGCCTGGAGGACAAGTTCTACGGGCTAGAACTCAACCACGTCGCTCGACGATACAACGAGACTGCGGATGAGCTGGCTAAAATAGCCTCGGGGCGAACAACGATTCCCCCGGACGTCTTCTCCAGGGATATACATCAACCCTCCGTCAAGATCGACGACACGCCCGAGATACCCTCGGCCAAGCCCAAGGAAGCCTCGGCCGAGCCCGAGGTGCCCTCGGCCGCTGAGGGTGAGGCCCTGCGCGTCGAGAGAGAGCGGAATGGGGTCACGCCAAACCCGAACTGGCAGACCCCGTACCTAGAATATCTCTTTCGAGGAGAGCTGCCCCTAAACAAGGCCGAAGCTCGGCGACTGGCTCGGCGTACCAAGTCGTTCGTTTTGTTGGGTGATGAAAGGGAGATCTATCAACGCAGTCCCTCGGGCATCCTCCAGCGATGCATCTCCATCGCCCAAGGACAAGAGCTGTTACAAGAAATACACTCGGGGCTTGTGGTCACCATGCAGCACCTCGAACCCTCGTGGGAAATGCCTTCCGACAAGGTTTCTACTGGCCAACCGCGGTGGCCGACGCCACTAGGATTGTACACTCCTGCCGAGGGTGTCAATTCTACGCAAAGCAGACACACCTGCCCGCTCAGGCCCTGCAGACTATACCCATCACCTGGTCATTTGCCGTATGGGGTCTGGACCTCGTCGGTCCCTTGCAGAAGGCACCCGAGGGCTTCTCGCACCTGCTGGTCGCCATCGACAAATTCTCCAAGTGGATCGAGGTCCGACCCTTGACCACCGTCAGGTCCGAGCAGGCGGTGGCGTTCTTCAAGAGCATCATCCATCGCTTTGGGGTCCCGAACTCCATCATCACCGACAATGGCACGCAGTTCACCGGAAAAAAGTTCCTGGACTTCTGCGAGGACCACCACATCCGTGTGGACTGGGCCGCTATAGCTCACCCCATGACGAATGGGCAGGTGGAGCGTGCCAACGGTATGATTTTACCGGGACTAAAACCAAGGATCTACAACGACCTCAACAAATTCGGTAAGCGGTGGATGAAAGAGCTACCCTCGGTGGTCTGGAGTCTGAGGACGACACAGAGCCGAGCCACGGGTTTCTCGCCGTTCTTTCTAGTCTATGGGGCCGAGGCCGTCCTCCCCACGGACTTAGAATACGGTTCCCCGAGGACGAAGGCGTACGACGACCGAAGCAACCAGATCAGCCGAGAGGACTCGCTGGACCAGCTCGAAGAGGCTCGGGACGTTGCCTTACTACATTCGGCGCGGTATCAGCAGTCTCTGCGACGCTACCACGCCCGAATGGTTTGGCCCCGAGGCTTCCAGGTGGGAGACTTGGTACTCCGGTTATGACAAGACACCCGAGGACGCCACAAGCTTACTCCTCCCTGGGAAGGGCCATTCATCATCGCCAAGATCTTGAAGCCCGGAACATACAAGCTGGCCAACGATCAAGACGAGGTCTACTGAGAGCACCTAGAGGGGGGGTGAATAGGTGATCCTGTGAAACTTTAAAACTTAAGCCACAAAAACTTGTTAAGTGTTAGTACAATAATCACCAAGTGGTTAGAGAGGAGTCTCAACAAAACACAATACCACAAGAGATCAAACACAGAGATGACACAGTGGTTTATCCCGTGGTTCGGCCAAGACCAACGCTTGCCTACTCCACGTTGTGGCGTCCCAACGGACGAGGGTTGCAATCAACCCCTCTCAAGCGGTCCAAAGACCAACTTGAATACCACGGTGTTTTGCTTTGCCTTTCAATATCCCGTTTGCAAGGAATCTCCACAAATTGGAGTCTCTTGCCCTTACAAGTATATGATCACAAAGAAGCACAGAGTAAGGGAGGGAAGCAACACACACAAATCCACAGCAAAATGCGCACACACACGGCTAAGAATCGAGCTCAAAAGACTATCTCAAAGTTCTCACTAGAACGGAGCTCGAATCACTTAGAATCACAAACGAATGCGCAAAGAATGAGTGTGGATGATCAAGAATGCTCTAAGGTTGCTTGGTATACTCCTCCATGCGCCTAGGGGTCCCTTTTATAGCCCCAAGACAGCTAGGAGCCGTTGAGAGCAAATCTGGAAGGCCAATCTTGCCTTCTGTCGTCGGGGGCACCGGACAGTCCGGTGCACACCGGACACTGTCCGGTGCCCGATTTCCTTCCTAAAATGGCGCTGCCGACCGTTGCAGACCGTTGCAGATCTGGGAGCCGTTGGCGCACCGGACATGTCCGGTGCACACCGGACAGTCCGGTGCCGTCTTCTAGCCGTTGGCTCGGCCACGTGTCCCGCGCAGATTGCGCGGCCGACCGTTGGCACCGGACAGTCCGGTGAATTTTAGCCGTACGCCGTCGGCGAATTCCCGAGAGCAGCCACTTCGCGCCGAGTCAGCCTGGCGCACCGGACACTGTCCGGTGCACACCGGACAGTCCGGTGTGCCAGACCGAGCTGAGTCTTGGCTGTACACAGCCAAGTCTTTTGCACCTTTCTTCTTTTCTTCTTCTTTCTGTTTCTAACACTTAGACAAGTATATTAGTACACAAAACCAATGTACTAAGGCTTAGAAACATACCTTTACTTCATGATTTGCACTTTGTTCATCCATGGACATAAATTCACATTTAAGCACTTTGTGTTGGCACTCAATCACCAAAATACTTAGAAATGGCCCAAGGGCACATTTCCCTTTCAATCTCCCCCTTTTTGGTGATTTATGCCAACACAACATAAAGCAAGTAGAACAAGTACAAAAACACTTCAAATAAGAACTCAAATTATTTTGATTCAATTTTGACATATATGGATCACTCTATGCCACCACTTGGTTTGTTTTTGCAAATCAAACTCAAATCTCTATCTCTAAGTCAAACACACATGTTGAAGCATAAAGAGAGTCATTCCAAAAGAGATTGATCAAAGATTTCAAAAACTCCCCCTTTTTCTCATAATTACTACTTCTCCCCACAAGAAGCCAACTTTTGACAAAAGAGACAATGAAAGAGTTTTGACAAACCAAAGGCTCTACTCTACTATTTTCAAAAAGAGACAATGAAAGAGTTTTGACAAACCAAAAGCTCTACTCTACTATTTTCAAATTTCTCAAGTGGTAGCTGATCCATTTATTGCTTTGGCCTTTATTTTCTCCCCCTTTGGCATCAAGCACCAAAACAGGATCAATCTTGGCCCTTTAACCCCATTGCCTCACCAAAATCTTCAATTAAGAGCAAATGGCAATAAGAGTTCATGAGATGAACTTGGAATAAGTTACCCTCTCATCGGAGTGCAGTGGAAGTCTTTCATGGTCCAAGTCCACCTTTTCCCTTTCAATTCTCCTTCGAGACTAAATCAAGCAAACTCAAGCATATGGTTAGTCTCAAAGGGTCAAGTTGTAACACATCTCCCCCTAAACATGTGCATCACTTTGCAACGGACTTGTGAGGTCCAGGGAGTGTTTGTACAACTTGAGCACCATAATAAGCAACAAAATGCAGAATGAACATGATCAAAGGCATAAACACATGTATGCTACATTTCAATCCAAGTTCCGCGAATCTAAGATATTGAGCTCACTACGCAGCCTGCAAAAGGTCTTCTCATCTAGAGGCTTGGTAAAGATATCGGCTAGCTGGTTCTCGGTGCTAACATGAAACACTTCGATATCTCCCTTTTGCTGGTGGTCTCTCAAAAAGTGATGCCGGATGTCAATGTGCTTTGTGCGGCTATGCTCAACAGGATTTTCCGCTATTCGGATAGCACTCTCATTGTCACATAGGAGTGGGACTTTGCTCAGATTGTAGCCAAAGTCCCTGAGGGTTTGCCTCATCCAAAGTAGTTGCGCACAACACTGTCCTGCGGCAACGTACTCGGCCTCAGCGGTGGATAGGGCAACGGAGGTTTGTTTCTTAGAGTTCCATGACACCAGGGACCTTCCTAAGAATTGGCACGTCCCCGATGTACTCTTCCTATCGACCTTACATCCAGCATAGTCGGAATCTGAGTACCCAATCAAGTCAAAGTTAGACCCCTTTGGATACCAGATCCCGAAGCAAGGCGTAGCGACTAAATATCGAAGAATTCGCTTCACAGCCACTAAGTGACACTCCTTCGGATCAGATTGAAATCTAGCACACATGCATACGCTAAGCATAATATCCGGTCTACTAGCACATAAATAAAGCAGAGAACCTATCATGGACCGGTATGCTTTTTGATCAACGGACTTACCTCCTTTGTTGAGGTCGGTGTGTCCGTCGGTCCCCATCGGAGTCTTTGCGGGCTTGGCGTCCTTCATCCCAAACCGCTTCAGCAAGTCTTGCGTGTACTTCGTTTGGGAGATGAAGGTGCCGTCCTTGAGTTGCTTCACTTGGAACCCAAGGAAGTAGTTCAACTCGCCCATCATCGACATCTCGAATTTCTGCGTCATCACCCTGCTAAACTCTTCACAAGACTTTTGATTAGTAGAACCAAATATTATGTCATCGACATAAATTTGGCATACAAAAAGATCACCATCGCAAGTCTTAGTAAAAAGAGTTGGATCGGCTTTCCCAACCTTGAAAGCATTAGCAATTAAAAAGTCTCTAAGGCATTCATACCATGCTCTTGGGGCTTGCTTAAGTCCATAGAGCGCCTTAGAGAGCTTACACACGTGGTCGGGGTACCGTTCATCCTCAAAGCCAGGGGGTTGCTCCATGTACACCTCCTCCTTGATCGGCCCGTTGAGGAAAGCGCTCTTCACATCCATTTGGTACAACCTGAAAGAATGGTGAGCGGCATATGCTAGCAAGATACGAATTGATTCTAGCCTAGCCACAGGAGCAAACGTCTCCTCAAAGTCCAAACCTGCGACTTGGGCATAACCTTTTGCCACAAGTCGAGCCTTGTTCCTCGTCACCACCCCGTGCTCGTCCTGTTTGTTGCGGAACACCCACTTGGTTCCCACAACATTTTGCTTGGGACGAGGCACCAGTGTCCAAACTTCATTGCGCTTGAAGTTGTTGAGTTCCTCCTGCATGGCCAATACCCAATCCGGATCTAGCAAGGCCTCCTCTACCCTGAAAGGCTCAATAGAAGAGACAAAGGAGTAATGCTCACAAAAATTAACTAATCGAGACCGAGTAGTTACTCCCTTGCTAATGTCACCCAAAATTTGGTCGACGGGATGATCCCTTTGAATCACCGCTCGAACTTGGGTTGGAGGTGCCGGTTGCGCTTCTTCCTCCATCACGTGGTCATCTTGTGCTCCCCCTTGATCACACGCCTCCTTTTGATGAACCTGTTCATCGTCTTGAGTTGGGGGATGCACCGTTGTTGAGGAAGAAGGTTGATCTCGTTCATCTTGTTCCTGTGGCCGCACTTCTCCAATCGCCATGGTTCGTATAGCGGCCGTCGGAACATCTTCTTCATCTACATCATCACAATCAACAACTTGCTCTCTTGGAGAGCCATTAGTCTCATCAAATACAACGTCGCTAGAGACTTCAACCAAACCCGATGATTTGTTGAAGACCCTATACGCCTTTGTATTTGAATCATAACCTAATAAAAACCCTTCTACAGCTTTGGGAGCAAATTTAGAATTTCTACCCTTCTTCACTAGAATGTAGCACCTGCTCCCAAAAACACGAAAGTAAGATACATTAGGTTTGTTACCGGTTAGTAGCTCATACGACGTCTTCTTGAGGAGGCGGTGAAGGTAGACCCTGTTGATGGCGTGGCAAGCCGTGTTCACGGCTTCCGACCAAAAGCACTCGGGGGTCTTGAATTCTCCAAGCATAGTCCTCGCCATATCTATGAGCGTCCTGTTCTTCCTCTCTACCACACCATTTTGCTGAGGTGTGTAGGGAGCGGAGAACTCGTGCTTGATCCCTTCCTCCTCAAGAAACTCCTCCACTTGAAGGTTCTTGAATTCAGACCCGTTGTCGCTCCTTATCTTCTTCACCTTGAGCTCAAAATCATTTTGAGCTCTCCTGAGGAAGCGCTTGAGGGTCCCTTGGGTTTCAGACTTATCCTGCAAAAAGAACACCCAAGTGAAGCGGGAAAAGTCATCAACAATAACTAAACCATACTTACTTCCTCCTATGCTTAGATAGGCGACGGGTCCGAAGAGGTCCATATGTAGCAGCTCCAGGGGTCTTGATGTGGTCATCACATTCTTGCTGTGATGCGCTCCTCCCACCTGTTTACCTGCCTGACAAGCTGCACAAGGTCTATCTTTTTGGAAATAAACATTGGTTAGACCTATCACGTGTTCTCCCTTTAGAAGCTTGTGGAGGTTCTTCATCCCCACATGAGCTAAGCGGCGATGCCACAGCCAGCCCATGCAAGTCTTAGCCATTAAGCATGCATCTAGACCGGCCTCTTCTTTTGTAAAATCAACTAAGTAAAGCTTGCCGTCTAGTACACCCTTAAAGGCTAGTGAACCATCACTTCTTCTAATGACAGACACATCTACATTTGTAAAAAGACAATTATATCCCATATTGCACAGTTGACTAACAGATAGCAAATTGTAACCAAGAGACTCAACTAAAAACACATTTGAGATTGAGTGCTCATTAGAAATTGCAATTTTACCTAACCCTTTTACCTTGCCTTGATTCCCATCACCGAATATAATTGAATCTTGGGAATCCTTATTTTTGATGTAGGAGGTGAACATCTTCTTCTCCCCTGTCATATGGTTTGTGCATCCGCTGTCGATAATCCAGCTTGAACCCCCGGATGCATAAACCTGCAAGGCAAATTTAGGCTTAGGTCTTAGGTACCCAACTCATGTTGGGTCCTATAAGGTTAGTGCAGATATCCTTAGGGACCCAAATGCAAGTTTTGTCTCCCTTGCATTTTGCCCCTAACCTCCTAGCAACTATTTTCCTATCCTTTCTACAAATAGCAAAGGAAGCATTTAAAGCACAATAAATTGTAGAAGGTTCATTCACTACTTTCCTAGGAGCATGAATAATATTCTTTCTAGGCACATGATGGACAACATTTCTCCTACCAATATTTCTATCATGTACATAGGAGGAACTAGAAGCAAACATGTCATGAGAATCAAAATCATTATAAGCATTATACTTCCTATAAGTATTTCTAGTTTGTCTCCTATCATGGTACAAGAAGGCATGGTTCTTTTTAGCACTACTAGCCATAGGGGCCTTCCCTTTCTCCTTGACGAAGATGGGAGTCTTATGGCTTGTTAAGTTCTTGGCTTCCCTCTTGAAGCCAAGCCCATCCTTAATTGAGGGATGTCTTCCAATTGTGTAGGCATCCCTTGCAAATTTTAACTTATCAAATTCACTTTTGCTAGTCTTATGTTGGGCATTAAGACTAGCCAATTCATCATTTAGTTTTGAAATTGAGACTAAGTGTTCACAACAAGCATTAATATCAACATCCTTACACTTAGTGCAAATTTCAACACAAGAGTTAGATTTACTTGCTACTTCTAGCTTAGCATTTAAATCATTAATTTCACCCTTTAAAGAAGAAATGGTTTCGTTACAAGTAGAAAGTTCACAAGAAAGTATTCCATTTCTTTTAATTTCTAGAGCAAGTGAATTTTGTGCACTAACAAATTTATCATGCTCTTCATATAAAAGATCTTCTTGTTTCTCTAAGATTCTATCCTTTTCATTCAAGGCATCGATCAATTCATTAATCTTAGCTTCTTAGTTCTATCCAATCCCTTGAATAAACTGGAGTAATCTATTTCATCCTCACTAGACTCATCATCACTAGAAGAATCATAAGTATTGGCATTATGAGTGCTTACTTTCTTCTCCCTTGCCATGAGGCAAGTGTGACGCTCGTTGGGGAAGAGGGATGACTTGTTGAAGGCGGTGGCAGCGAGTCCTTCATTGTCGGAGTCAGAGGAGGAGCAATCCGAATCCCACTCCTTTCCTAGATGTGCCTCGCCCTTTGCCTTCTTGTATGCCTTCTTCTTCTCCCTCTTGTTCCCCTTTTCCTGGTCACTTTCATTATCGGGACATTTAGCAATGAAATGACCAATCTTACCACATTTGAAGCACGAGCGCTTCTCCTTTGTCTTGGTCTTGCTTGGCTGTCCCTTGCGATCCTTAAGCGCCGTCTTGAAGCGCTTAATGATGAGGGCCATCTCCTCATTATTTAGCCCGGCCGCCTCAACTTGCGCCACCTTGCTCGGTAGTGCCTCCTTGCTCCTCGTTGCCTTGAGAGCAAGAGGTTGCGGCTCGTTGATCGGTCCATTCAAGGCGTCGTCCACATACATCGCCTCCTTGATCATCATTCGCCCGCTGACGAATTTTCCTAGGACTTCCTCGGGCGACATTTTGGTGTACCTGGGATTTTCACGAATATTATTTACCAAATGAGGATCAAGAACGGTAAAGGACCTTAGCATCAGTCGGAAAACGTCGTGGTCCGTCCATCGTGTGCTTCCGTAGCTCCTTATCTTGTTGATAAGGGTCTTGAGCCGGTTGTATGTTTGTGTCGGCTCCTCGCCCCTTATCATCGTGAACCGTCCAAGCTCACCCTCCACCAACTCCATCTTGGTGAGTAAGGTGACGTCGTTCCCCTCATGAGAAATCTTGAGGGTGTCCCAGATCTGCTTGGCGTTATCCAAGCTGCTCACTTTATGGTATTCATCCCTGCACAAAGAAGCTAGAAGAACAGTAGTAGCTTGTGCGTTCTTATGAATTTGTTCATTAATGAACATGGGACTATCCGAACTATCAAAGTGCATTCCACTCTCTACAATCTCCCATATACTAGGATGGAGAGAGAATAGGTGACTACGCATTTTGTGGCTCCAAAATCCGTAGTCCTCCCCATCAAAGTGTGGGGGCTTGCCGAGTGGAATGGAGAGCAAATGTGAATTTGAACTTTGTGGAATACGAGAGTAGTCAAAGGAAAAGTTCGAATTAACCGGTTTCCTTCTCTCGTAGTTGTTGTGGTCGTCGTCCTTTTGGGAAGAAGTAGACTCATCGCTGTCGTAGTAGACGATCTCCTTGATGTGCCTTGTCTTCTTCTTCCCTTCCTTCCGTCTGTGGCCCGAGCCGGAGTCGGTAGGCTTATCGTCCTTCGGTTCGTTGACGAAGGATTCCTTCTCTTTGTCGTTGATCACGATACCCTTCCCCTTAGGATCCATCTCTTCGGGCGGTTAGTCCCTTTGTGAAGAGAACGGCTCTGATACCAATTGAGAGCACCTAGAGGGGGGGTGAATAGGTGATCCTGTGAAACTTTAAAACTTAAGCCACAAAAACTTGTTAAGTGTTAGTACAATAATCACCAAGTGGTTAGAGAGGAGTCTCAACAAAACACAATACCACAAGAGATCAAACACAGAGATGACACAGTGGTTTATCCCGTGGTTCGGCCAAGACCAACGCTTGCCTACTCCACGTTGTGGCGTCCCAACGGACGAGGGTTGCAATCAACCCCTCTCAAGCGGTCCAAAGACCAACTTGAATACCACGGTGTTTTGCTTTGCCTTTCAATATCCCGTTTGCAAGGAATCTCCACAAATTGGAGTCTCTTGCCCTTACAAGTATATGATCACAAAGAAGCACAGAGTAAGGGAGGGAAGCAACACACACAAATCCACAGCAAAATGCGCACACACACGGCCAAGAATCGAGCTCAAAAGACTATCTCAAAGTTCTCACTAGAACGGAGCTCGAATCACTTAGAATCACAAACGAATGCGCAAAGAATGAGTGTGGATGATCAAGAATGCTCTAAGGTTGCTTGGTATACTCCTCCATGCGCCTAGGGGTCCCTTTTATAGCCCCAAGGCAGCTAGGAGCCGTTGAGAGCAAATCTGGAAGGCCAATCTTGCCTTCTGTCGTCGGGGGCACCGGACAGTCCGGTGCACACCGGACACTGTCCGGTGCCCGATTTCCTTCCTAAAATGGCGCTGCCGACCGTTGCAGACCGTTGCAGATCTGGGAGCCGTTGGCGCACCGGACATGTCCGGTGCACACCGGACAGTCCGGTGCCGTCTTCTAGCCGTTGGCTCGGCCACGTGTCCCGCGCAGATTGCGCGGCCGACCGTTGGCCCGGCCGACCGTTGGCACCGGACAGTCCGGTGAATTTTAGCCGTACGCCGTCGGCGAATTCCCGAGAGCAGCCACTTCGCGCCGAGTCAGCCTGGCGCACCGGACACTGTCCGGTGCACACCGGACAGTCCGGTGTGCCAGACCGAGCTGAGTCTTGGCTGTACACAGCCAAGTCTTTTGCACCTTTCTTCTTTTCTTCTTCTTTCTGTTTCTAACACTTAGACAAGTATATTAGTACACAAAACCAATGTACTAAGGCTTAGAAACATACCTTTACTTCATGATTTGCACTTTGTTCATCCATGGACATAAATTCACATTTAAGCACTTTGTGTTGGCACTCAATCACCAAAATACTTAGAAATGGCCCAAGGGCACATTTCCCTTTCATCTACAGCAACGCTTGGAACATCGAACAGCTACGTCGCTTCTACCCTTAAAATGTTTCAAGTCGTTCATGTTCCTCGTTTTTACAAGCTTAAATAAAGTCTAACCGTCAAGGAAGGGTGAGCCTTGCCTTGGCCAAGCCCGACCCTCCCTCAGGGACTAGAAGGGGGGAACCCCCTCTGCGTCAAAATTTTCCTCGAAAAAGTTTTCTACCGAAACAACTCCTGTGCTTTCCGACTAGTCGATAGCAGGGCCCTAAAAATGACGAGAGTACACGTAAGCGGCAAGGCTGACCGAGTCGAGGGACTCCTACGCCTCCGGGATACGGATACCTCACTCATCACCTTCCGCGAGAAGTAACTCTTGCTCGGATAAGCGATCCTGCTACCGAACAAGTCCTGACGCTCGGGTAGAAAACGACTTTCGTGCCTTCTTGACTATACCGATAACAGAATCCTACAAACAAGCGAGAGTGCACGTAAGCGGCAAGGTCGACCGAGCCGAGGGACTCCTACGCCTCCGGGATACGGATACCTCACTCATCACCTTCCGCGAAAAGTAACTCTCGCTCGGATAAGCGATTCTGCTACCGACGAACAAGTCTTGGTACTCGAAACGAGAGGAAAGAAAACACAGCTTTATAACACGACGATAAAATGTTTAGGCCTCGGCGGCCGTGAAAAACACACGTATACTTTGGGCAAACAGTTCCTGCTGGATCAGACATTGGCAGGGGGAGGAGCGACACCCTCAGTGTCGTCTCCGCCCTCGGCAGGATCTGACCCGGCCTTAGACGGCGACACGGGCAGAAGGATCTCCACCTCGAAGGAGGACGCCAGCACCGCGCTTGGGCCCTCGGCGGCCGCATCAAGCCTCTGGACCTCGGCTAAGGTAGCCTCATCTTCGTCGGGTAGGCAGTACCCCTCGCTGACCCGCTCCAGATCCATGTCATAGTGGGAAGCGAGCACGGCAAAGGCCCGCCTAACGCCGTGATGCAGCGCCCCACGGAGTCTGCTGTGCACATGGCCGCCCAAGGCCCGCAGGTGACTTTGGGGGGAGCTACCTGAGGGGATGTCATTGAGGTCAAAGGCCCGGCAAAAGGCCGAGATAGCCTCAGACATTGCCACGCGGTCGGCTTCCTTCTGCTCAGCCGCCTGGGCAAGCGCCTTGACGAACTCGTTGAGAGCCGTCTCGAACTCTGCAGACAGCCGAACAAAATTCTTCAGACACGAGTTGAAGAATGAAGCTGAATCGAAGTCATAAAGCAGGCGAAACGTACCTTCGGCCCGGGCACGCTGCTCCGAGGCCACGGCTTGGGCAGATTCGGTAGACCCGACAGCCACGGCCAGGCCCTCCGCAAGGGTCCCGGCCCAAGCGGACGCCTCGGCTAGCCGCTCCGTAGCCTCAGCCAGCTGACCCCTAAGGGCCTCAGCTCGGCCCATAGCTTCGGCAGCTTGGCTCCAAAATTGGTCCCGCTCACTGACGACCTGGCCGAGCTCCAGCTGCCGCTGCTGCGCTTCCGTCCATGCCAACGCTGCCTCTGCCCGCGTCGCCGCCGCCTCCAACTTCAGCTCATCACAGAACAGCCGAAGGTCCGCCACCTCGGCGCTCCGTTGGGCGAGACGTGCATTAGCCTCGACAAGTGTGACCCTCTGGGACCGCAGCGAAGCCTAGACGCCGCTCTCACGACGAATGAATAGCGACTAGGCGGTGCTTACATCTGCGAGTTCCTGAGGAAGGAAAACATGGTATTACAAAGAATGCCCCGGTCACGCAGGGTATACGCCTAACATCCTTACTTGGAGGACCCTGGGAACGTCCTTGGAAAGGATCTCCATGGTCGACCAAAGCGACCCCATCGCCGCCTCGGCATACTCACGGAGCTCATCCCGAGACTGCTCCTCCCGCTCGTCATTAAGGAGGAGGGGTTCCGAGGCGCCGCGGCTCCAGAATCGGAGCGCCTGCTGCACCACTCATTGGGGTTGCACCGCGCGGGGATAAGGCCGCTGCTCCCCGAAATGGGCCGCGGTTCTGCGCGCCCCTCCACCAAGGCGTCGAGTCCCCCTGCAGTCGACGCGCCGGGCACCATCGTCGTCGACGTGCTGGGCCTCCCCTTGGCTGAGGTGGCGGGCCTCCGATCACTGACCTCGGCGACGGCGGCAGCCCCCTCCTCATGACCAAGAATGGGGAGGTCGGGGACGACCACGAGCGGCGGCGCCACAACCATCCCGACGTCGGAAGCGACAGGCAGTTCCGCGGGCGAATCAGCAACAGCCCCGGCGGGAGTCGATGCCGGCACCGGTAACAAGTCAGGCGGGCTTGTGGCCGCGACCGCGTCAACGGCCTCCCGTGGCACGATGGCCGTCCCGGCAGAAGGGTCAGCCTGGGAGGCTTGCCCTGTGGCAGCTCGTGCTGCCTGGCCCCCCCACTCGAGGGCGCCTTGTGCGGAAGCCAGCCAACCAGCATGGCACGCCGCGGCACCAGCTGCGGAGGCCAGCCCCGTCTTAAGGGCCTTCCGGGGGGCCAGACCAGCCGAGCCCTACCTCCGCTTGCTGAAAAGAAAGAGGGAGAGAGCAAGATCAAGACACATGGGGAAAAGACCAAAACAGAGGTATTCTCAGATACCTACTCGCTCCGGACCAAGGCCAGTCGTGCCTGCGGGGAGGCCCCTCGGGCCCTAGTTCCCGCAGGCGCTGCCGAAAGTTGCCCCGACGCCGGCTTCAGTGCCGCTTCCGCCTCGGACGCCCGAAGCGCCGAAGGGGCGGCCTGCCCAGGCGTCACCACGACCAAGGGACTGACCTCCTGTACAGCCAGCACGGGCACTTGCTCGTGGAGGATAGGCAGATCGGCCCGACCCCCCGACGTCGCCCCAGTTACCTCGGCCAAGGGGTCAAGTACCCCCTCGGTCCGCCTCCGCTCCTCGGGCTGGGACCGCGATGTCCCGGCTCCGGGCACTGATGGTACCAGCCCACTTGGAGGTTGGCTCGGCGACCCCTGGCCCGGCCTTGGGTCCGGGCTGAGGCCGAGACGGGCTGCCATGTCGTCACTCTCGTCGTCATCATCATCATCGTCATCGTCGTCGGGCGTCTCCGGTGACGGCTCCCTCGGGAGCCCGTCCCTCTCCTGCCTCCGACGACGCTTCTCCAAGGCGTCCCGAGCTCGCATCCGCTTGTGAGCCCGGGCCTTCTCCGCGTCCTTTTTCTCCTTCTTCTTCTCCGCGGCGACCCTCCGCGCGGCTCGGTCCACCGCGTCCTCCGGGACCGGTGGCAGGGCGAGTTTATAAAACCTCAACCCTGGGGACAGACGAAAATCCCAACAGTGAGAATCAAAGGCAACTCAGCGCAAAACAGGAGAAGGATTGGACACTCACCAGGGACACGTACCCATGGTCGAGACGCATCGCGGGCTGGGTAAGGGCACCAGCATCCAGCCTCCCTACCGTACCCGCTACCCGCTTGCGGAGGTCGTCGTCGGGGAGGGAGGCCAAGGACATCTGTGAGCCCTCCAAATTAACCCCCGACCTCATCTCCGAGAGCTGCAACCGCCGCTCTGCCAAGGGAAGCACCCTCTGGCGATGGATGACGACAACAACCCCCGCAGCGGTAAGCCCCTCATCTCTTAACTTCTGCAAGACATGCAGAAGGGGCTGGAGCTTCTCCTGTTTCTCGCGCGTGCCCCCCCAGCACCAGTTAGCGCTAGTGGCAGTCACCACTCATTGAGAAAACGACGAAAGCCTCTCGTCGTCGTTCTGGAGATAAAACCACCGGCGCTGCCACCCCTTGTTCGAAGACACAAGGGTGGCGGGGATGTATAGCTGCATGCGCCCAGGCCTCAGCTAGAGGGTGCATCCTCCGGCCCGCACCGCCATACGGACCTTCTTCGCCTCCGTCGCCGAGGCAAAGAGCTCCACGGAGAAGATATGGGTCCACAGGTCCCAATGAACGTCAATCCCCAAATAACCCTCGCAAACCGCCGCGAAGATGGCCGCTTGCGCAATGGAGTTAGGGTTGAAGTTGTGCAGCTCCACCCCGTAATAGTGCAGGAGAACCCGCATGAAGCGGCTCGCTGGTACTCCAAACCCCCGCTCATGGAAGGGGATAAAGCTAACCACATACCCCCGTGGCGGAGTCGGGACGGCCTCGCTCAGGGCCATCCACTCCGGCTGTGGCCCATCGGAGAGGGGACGGAGCAAACCATCGGCAACAAGGGCCTCCAGATCCCCCACAACGACAGTGGAGGAAGGCCACGGGTCGCACGGCGGGACGATGGTCACCTTGTCGGCCATCACCGAACGAAGGTGGTGGAGGCGGAGGGGATAAGGCGTGCGGTTTTCTTTTCCCCGGTTATTCTCTTAGGTTGCGGGAACCAAAGCAGAAGGCAAGCGCAGACGGCAGGGTAAAGAACCACCACCGGCCCCTCTCCCGGGTATATAAAGGCCCGGGCGAGAACCGTTCAAGACTTCGCCCGAACCCGCCGCGAAATTCAAACTCGAAGGTGAAACGCCCGTTCCTCGAACGACTCGCGCACGCACAACGGCCGCCCCGCGAATCGCCCGTCCCATCGCATTAACTCCCTGGCAGGGCAAGCGACACCGTTGGCGGGCGAAGCAGGCGACGTTTCACCTTCGCCATAAAGGCCGCGTCAAAAAAGGTGTGCCACGATTTTTAAATTCATATCCTTTTCCGTTTCCTCTCTCTCTTGCCACAGGGACTGGGAAAGGGGATATTTCGGAAAGGATCCTTCTCGGTGAAGGAAGCGGGCCCCCGAGCCCTCCTACTGATCAGGGGTTCGAAGGCTGGCCCCTCGGAAGGGTTCGACAGCCGCCCAGAGCACTCGGGCTCCGCGCCCATTACTGATCAAGGGTTCGAAGGCTGGCCCCTCAGAAGGGTTCAACAGCCGCCCTAGAGCACGCAGAGTGAGGGATGACTCTGGGTACGTCTGTTACATGGACGAGGCTCGTGCTACGCTCCCGAGGTACCCTAGGACATTTCCGAGACCAGCGGGAACGACTCATAATGGAATCCCACCGGAGGGAGGCATCGAGCCCTCGGACTCTATCGAAAAGGGTCCGGGTCTAGCGAATCACCTGCAGGTACTTTTGGAGCGCGCCTCTGGGCCACTAGCCGGCCCCTAACGAACGTGGCACGGGCGTCCACTCGGATCACCCGTTAGCAACTCACCGGAAACGCCATGATCGGTGCCCTCCGAGGGTAACATGGCACTTCCCCCCTTCCTCCTTGTGGAAAGGCGACGAAGGGGCGTATAATAAAAGTCGAGACAGTCCTTGATCGTCCTCTCGCTCCGTGCAGAGGCTCGGGGGCTGCTCTCGCACCCGGCTACGGCCAAACTGTTGACAACGTCAACAAACCAGCTTCAAAACTCAGAACCTGATCGTGCACCCGGGCTACGGCCAGGCCGCATGAGGGAACAACAGGACCGGCCGAGGCATCACGAAAAGCGTTAAGACCTCAGAGGAGTCAAACCACTCCTCCGAGGCCTCAGGGGCTACACCCGACGGGTGCGCTCGCGCGCACCCATAGGAACAAAGTATAACCAAGAAAGGCCGGTCCCCTCACAAAAAATGCGGCAGAGCCTCAAAGCGAGCATCGCCACTCCCTTCGAGGCTCGAGGGCTACTGTCGGGTACCGTAATTAGGGGTACCCCCAACACTCCTAATCACGGCTCGAAAATACCTTTAGGACAAACCATGAAAGCTTACAGTTTGAGTCAAAGTCAAAGCTTTGTCTACCAAGGGACTCGGTCTCGCCTCGCCTGAGCCCGGCCTCGGGCGAAATAGTGGTCCCGGACGAGTTCGTGTCTCGCCCGGGGGTCTCCTCAGGCAGTGAGCGCACCCTCAGCTCAGCCAAAGGCAAGCCTTGTCGTGCAAGCGACCTTGGCCAAATCGCCTTACCAGCCGACCGTATTGCATGCGCATTTAATGCTGGGATCGCCTGACACCTTATCCTGACATGCGTGCCTCAGTCGACAAGGTCGAAGTGACCGCAGTCACTTCGCCCTCTCACTGACCGATCTGACAGGAAAACAGCGCTGCCCGCCCCCGCTCCGGCTGCTGTGCCAACCACCCGGGCGAAACCGACAAACGGTCAAGTTCAGCCTCGGGCGCAACAGAAAGCTCCGCCTCGCCCGACCCCAGGGCTCAGCCTCGGCCTCGGCCTCAGGAGGAGATCTCCGCCTCGCCCGACCCCAGGGCTCGGCCTCGACCTCGGCCTCGGGAGGAGTCACGTCCTCGCCCGACCCTGGGCCTCGGCCTCGGAGGAACCGCCGCCTCTCCCGACCTTAGGCTCAGATCGATCGCGCCACGAGGGATACATCATCACCCTACTCCTGGCTAGCTCAGGCTACGAAGGAACAAGACCGGCGTCCCATCAAGCTTACCCCGGTAACAGGCAATGATGGTTCCCCGCATGCGTCCATGACGTCGGTGGTTCTCAAGCCCCCTACGGAAGCAAGGAGACGTCAGCAAGGTCCATGCAGCACCAACAGCTGTGCTTCTATAGGGCGTGCACTTCTCCGACGGACACGTCAACACGTGCATAGCGACCAGGCACTCCCCCCGCTGGCCACGTAGCACATAACTACACCCCCATTGTACAGCTGGGCCATCTCCTTATGTCTATAAAAGGGGATGTCCAGGGGAAAAAGAAGGGGGGGGGGGGGCGAACACGCGAACACACAAAGAGGAGAAAAAAGAACGAACACACGGACGCACGACAGGAGAGACGAGTAGGCGCACGACAAAGGGACGGTAGAAGACGAGCAGGGGCCGAACCCCTTCTCTCTCTCTCCCTCGCTCTCTCCTACTCACTCTCTCTCGCCCTCGCTCTCTCGCAACGCTTGTAACCCCTACTACGAGCACCCTGGTGCAGGATAATACAAGGCTCATTCCCCCACTTGTGTTCCATCTCGCACCAACCCATCTAGGCAGGGACACGCAGCGACAAATTTACTCGTCGGTCCAGGGACCCCCCGGGTCCGAAACGCCGACAAACGGCTAGTTTTGACAGCTAGCCGTTGGGCTGATGGCACACCGGACAGTGAATAGTACTTGTCTGGTGCACACTGGACAGTCCAGTGTGGTGGCTCAAATTCATTTTCCCAACCCGTTGCTCTCGGGTTTTCTCGAGGGCAGAGGCGCTGCCCCTGAGGCTGGCTGACCCCACTGTCAGAGGGTGCACCGGACAGTCCGGAGCCTCTAAGACAGTAACCCTAACTTTTTTCCTTCTGTTTTTCGAATCGTTCTAACTCGTGAGTGTGTTATAGAGTGACACCTAGCACTAGATGTGAGTGTGAATATGCACCAACACTACACTAGAATTCGCTTGGTGAAACTACTCATCCACAACCCCTCTTTATAGTAGACTAAAATAAAATAGAAGACTTAATTCTTACTGAGTGTCAGCAACTCATTCGACACTCGAAATACGAAGACCTTCATCTTTTGATTCGTCGTTTCAGCCGTCGCTTCAAGTTCTCATCTCAGGGATTGTTTTCATCGTTGTAGTACAACTTCCTGTAATGCGACCTAACTTACCATTTGCTCTGCAAAACACACGTTAGCCACATATAATATTATGTTGTCATTAATCACTAAAACCAACCAGGGCCTAGATGCTTTTAACGCCGACAAGAAAAAGCTGGTAAGTGAATCATTTCTTATTTATTTAAACTTGATTTTTTAGTTTACTTTTATTATAGATTTTATTGTAGGTTAATGCTTGGATTATGCATTATAATGATCCCATCTCCGACAACAATAAGAGCGGATAAAGTTTTTAAGACCAAATAGTGGCAACATATAACTCCACCTCCGACCCTCGCCGTCATCAAACCGCCAAGCAACTTAAAGATCATTGGGGCACCTACAACGGAGAGGTGACCAAGTTCAATGGATACTACCCCGAGAAGAAAGGTTGCGTGAGAGCGTAGCAGACGATGCAATGGTCATGGAGGTAGCAATGGCGAGGTTCGAGGGTAAAATGGGGGCATCCATTTAAGTGCCATCACTGGTGGTAAGTTGTTCGCCACAAGAACAAGTGGTCAGGAAAGCATGGTCTTGGTAGTGGATCTGATGCGACTGCGAATAAGAGAACCCGACTCGGAGTGTCTAGTGAATATAGTTCTGGAGGTAGTGAAGACACCAAGAAGGAAGTGCCCTGACTAGTGGGGCGTGATAGGGCAAAGACGGCTACACGAATGACAAAGAAGAAGGGGAAAGGGATGGAAGCAACGAGCAGCGGATCAACAAGTGAAGCATTCAAAATAAAGAACTTGTGTAGTGGATTAGTGAAGGCCAAACTTTTGAAGCAATGTAACATTCTAAAGGGCCGATCAGCCATGGATATAGACCCGGCTGAAAATACATACCCATGCGAGGGTCGTAAAGATGGTCGGAAAAGAATTTGGTCAGGTAGATGACGAAGAAGAGGAACCGAAAGCGGGACGTGAAGAGGAGGAAAATGAGGATGAGACCGAGGAGTCGGATTAGAGTTATGTAATTTTATTTTAATTGTTATGGGCTTTGTAATTTTAAATTTAATAAAAAGAATATTATGTTGTGTGATTTTCTGAGTGTTGAAATAAACCTGCGTGAATTAATTAATTCTGAAATAGAAAATCTGATGTGGTTATAGGCTAGACCCGTGGCCTGGTACAGTCTGCGCTCTGGAATAGTATGGATGAGAGTGGCTGACGTGGCAGGAACGAGAGACCGGAACAGGTCTAAGGCTACTCACAATAGGGATTTCATGTCTCTGTTTCCAAAAATACCACATCAGATTTATGGATGAATGAAATACTCTCTCTCAATAGAGAGTTTCATCTCACTATTTCATATGTCAACATATTTCTTAAATGCTGCATATAAATAACCAATAGGATTTACTCAATTATATGAAGATGAAACAAAACACTCTCAGTGGAGGTTTCACACAGTTTCCAAGATCTTGGAAACGAGTTAACATGGTTTCATCCCCATGAAACTCCATGAAACTCTTCCTTCTTAAATGATGTGACATGTCATCAAAATAGCTGATGTGGCAGACTAATTAATACATAAAACACCCCATAAAACCTCCATTGTGAATAGCCTAATAAACCCTACACGGAAGAAAGGGAAGGGAGGGCGAGGCCGTTGGTTCGTGAGAGGCCTCGGGGTGGGGGCACGCATGCAAACAGCGTGTGGCGATTGGCGAAGCCACCAGGCAAGGCGAATACGTCGTCCTCCAGCAGTCCCGCTCCAGCTAGCAGCTACCAGCTGGGCTGGCGGTTGCCTACGCGCGGTCGTCGCGCCGACGCGTGGGCGTGTGGCAGAAGGCGTGTGCCGCGCTGCCGACTGGCTCGCGAGCTCTCCGCGAATTCGCCGTCTCCCGTCACGCGATCCACGGCAGAGAAATTCCCGCCCTCCTGGTCTCGTGTGCGACTGGCAGTGGGCAGGTTGGCAGCTGGAGAATATACTCCAGGACAGGCCGGTCGTCAATCTTCACCGAGCGAATGAGCGATTCAGGCTTCATTTTTATTTGATCGTGCTGCAGAGCTTCGCGGCGGCGCCAATGTGTTCCGCCCCACACAAAAAAAAATAGTGGTTGCCTATTTTGACTACACGCCAGAGCGCCGAAGAGCAAGATAATGCAGTGCAGCATCAGATAAATCGTTGACCGGACCGGGATACAGAAACAGAAACTGGTTTGCTCTGATCTTCTGGAGATACAGAGGTTAGAAAGAAATAAAAAAAAGGAGCACCTCGCCAACGCAGCGCCCGCCAAGCCAATTGGCCGCAAAAACAACTGGAGGAGACGACCAAAAAGCAGGGGGCAGCATGGAGCGGCGGCGCCCGGTCCATACGTCATCTCAGTTCGCCTCCTTTGACCCTCGCTACTCCTTTCCACGCCAGCTTCCCGCATTCCCACGCCCCCCCTCCTTGCAATTGCATTGCGCGCCCTCGGAGTCCGAGTTTTTGCGCATCCCATGGCGTTTATAGCAGCAGGGTTGCATCGGTTTCGCACGGCGTGACAGTTCAGACTTGCTGTGCGACTTTGCCTGTGTTTCTGGCACGTTTTACCGAACTATGGCGTGGACGCGTGGTGCTCATAGCAGAAATTCGTCCGGAACGCTAACATGTTTTCTTTCGCCGGTTTTCCTCCACAGCACTGTAACGAACGACCAAAGTAACTTGTTTAGCTCACCCGTGACCAAACCTAATTCTTTCATAACATTTGTTGATCCTTGTGCACAAGGTTTAGGTGACTGTACTTGTAAAGAATATACATAAGTTAATTAATTAACAAGCTTGGCAGTCCCTGGGTCTTTTTTTATTTGAGAACAAAAACAAAACTCTATCCCAATGGGAAACTTCCAAGTCATGGCATCAAAGGGTCTTTTTGGTGGATATATATATATATATATATATATATATATATATATATATATATATATATATATATATATATAGGGTGATGGTAATGGGAGCCCTGGGCTTTCATTAGTATGGGAAGCCCCAGTCAGGTATATCTATGCGCGCTCGATCTGGTTCTGGTTCTGGTTCTGGCTCGGGCGGATTGCAGCGTAAAACGTAAGCTAAAACAGCGTAAATGAGTACGAAATTTAGCGTAAATCTTATATCTGTTTTGTAACAGCAAACAGGGCCTAAAATTACGGCATAAAAATCGCATGCAGCCGATCGTGCGCGGGATCTGGCTCGGGCGGATTCCAGCGTAAAACGTGAGCTAAAACAACGTAAATGAGTACGAAATTTAGCGTAAATTCTATATATGTTTTGTAACAGCAAACGGAGCCCAAAATTACGGCGTAAAAATCGTGTGCACCCGATCGTGCGCGGGTTCTGGCTCGAGCGGATTCCAGCGTAAAACGTGAGCTAAAACAACGTAAATGAGTACGAACTTTAGCATAAATCATATATCTGTTTTGTAACAGCAAACAGAGCCCAAAATTACGGCGTAAAAATCGTGTTTACCCGATCGTGCGCGGGTTCTGGCTCGGGCGGATTTCAGCGTAAAACATGATCTAAAACAGTGTAAATGAGTACGAAATTTAGTGTAAAACACGCGCACAATCTCATTCTCAAGAGATTGCTGTAAAACACATCAAAAAGTGTCATAAATTTGGCGTAAAATGCACTAAGACTGTTTTTTAATGGAAGCATAAAACACAACAAGAAGTGTCGTAAAATTTAGTTTGAAAATGCATAAATCACGATGATCTCATAGGGCACTTGTTTTGTTCACAGTATATCAAAATATAAAGTACAACGATATTTCGCCAATATTGTCGCAATCATATCATACACGATTTTTTGACATGACAAAAAACGAGGAGCCAGCCCTGTCTTCGGTACTTCAGACATTTGGAACCATTAGCCTTTAGCTAGGTCGTGGCCCGAAATGGAAGCATCGCTGCTCGGCTCTTGTCAAAACATGTATGTGTAAGCCTGTATAAAGCATAAAGACACGTCAGAACAAGCATAAGTAAATCAAACAGAAACCTAAAATGATTCACCAGTTAAAAGACATGGATTGAGAGGAATGATATAATATAAGAGTAGAGTTATGCATTCACTTAGATCATGCTGCTCTACAACAACCTGTCACGTTATTTATTCATTTTCAGATTCTTGTATCTCCCATCATTAATTCTTATTCCTTCGTTACTTATGGTGAGAGTGTTTATCAACCAAAGGTTGGAGCTTAGACTGCAATAAAAAATTGTTTATGTGCAAACCTCTTGCATAAACCAGAGCATTTATTATACATTTATTTAGTCATCTATATTCAAATGGATGATGCAATAAATCAAAGAAAATAAGATTAAGATTGACAAAAAGATGTAACAAATCAAGCAAATAGCTGGATGTCACAGGTTATAGCATCAGCACACCAAAATTCAGTCGTTAATAATGGAATTTCTGATCATAACAAATCAAAACGCATATATAGTGGAGTGTATGCATAAATGGTGCCACAGTTATTTATAACAGTTGCTACAATAGCAATATCAATATGCATGGATAGTGCAAACAAGCTGTTGTTTTAGTTCAAAATTGCATGAGTGCACCAACCATTAAATTGAGCCAATCACCAAAAAGCAAGTCACTGGTACAATATGGAATTGAACATAATATCATAATTATAAGAATAATGATCTAAAAGTGTGTGGTACATGTAAAGTGACCTACAATCATAACAAATATTTCAGTTCAGTGACAAATAAGTCATACAAATTCCTATTAAAAACATGTTTGAAGGCCATCCGAAAGTGCATAAACAAGAATACCATTTGTTTTTACTACCACATAGATAAAGTTTGTATATTTATGCATACAAACCTTTGCAAGAAGTTCCATTCAATGTTCCTTCGACTTCTCAGCACACTAGTTGTAAAACACTTTAGATTCTGAAATTCTGATTAGGAAAGAGCGTCCAGAATTATCAGCTGATATTTCTTCAATCATAACTTCCAAAAATTCAAAGTCGTTGCTCAAGAGAGCTAGTTGCTCTGGATAACCATCATCACAAACAAAGGTAAGCCGCATGCTAGATGATGGCAGAAGAACAAGGTTCAGCTTCCCTCTGCACATAGGAAATGTACATACATGAGATCCCAGAACATATTGTTATAAAAAATAAGAAGACTGATAAGGTGATTAAACAATGTATCTTGATGTCAGGCCAAGCAAAGCAATGCAGAGTGAGGCATACAAATGTCATCTATGTAAACACATCCTGCTAAAGTTCAGTTGCTGAAACTGGTGTATTAGCGATTAGTTGGAAGAAAGATGAATCCTAGATATCATATAAAACATGACAGACTCTTGTACAGACTTTAGCAAGAAAATAATAGCGTCCCAAGACTAAATAATTACTGTAGGTTCTTAAAAATAAAACAACTCTAGGTTCACATGTGTACTTTACTGTGGACTGGATAACAACATTATATGCAAATTGTATGCCCCGTGTTCCAGCTACTAGCACTAATGCAAATTGTGAAGTTACTACAGCTTCATAATGTCTAGCCTCTTGCTCAGGAAAAAAATGTTTAAAACTACAGATGGGAGTAAACTATGTATGCATTTTTGTCTCAAAGGTGACCATGTGTCATGCATCAAAGAGAGGAACCAGATTGCATAAATACTATTATTATATATGTCATACAGCCACTTGATATAGAAACCGAAGCATCTGCCATTATACTTGAGGATCATAAATTCAAATCCATCAAGCCAATTACTGACAAAAGCACATAATTCCAATGGATATAGTGCAGTTGCACGGATTTCTAATGGTATAACAGTTGGATGCATAAATGGTGTCGTGGCTAGTTATAACAGTTGCAAAAGGGATGCATATATGGTGCGATGATATGTACATCTAAAAAGCATAATCAGACTTGGAACAAATCAAAAGCATAGATAATGTAGTTGTGTGCATAAATGGTACCATAGGTAAACATAACAGTTGCAAAAAAGGATGCATAGAGGTAAACACGTAGATGATTGTTAGTTACCTCAACTAGAGCACAATATCTCATGTCGAGCTTCGATGTCAAGTGAACGGTCTTAGAGTTTAACTGATAATTCTCGCTGACAAAAATTTTAAAAAGAGACTTTCTGCAAACATAAATTTTAAGCTAAGACAAGATCTTACTTAAGACCTCCATGTCGCACCCGAGAAACAAAGCCAATCAGCACTGATTCAGGAAAGCGTGCCCTCCTCTAAAAGAGCTAATGCGGCCGAAAAAACCAGCTGAATGATCCCAACAGATATAGCTGTTATGCCATATGCCGCTCCGAAAACCTGAAACCTTAGCGCCATCCAATCCAGTCCTAACACTAGACCTCAGAAAAAATAAACCAAAGACCGCCGCTGCTACAGAAGGACATCCAAATCCTTCCCAGATAGTGCCACAACTTTGAACAGCCGGCGCACGCAAACACTGCTCTAACAGTTCTTGTTGCTATGGCACATCACAGCGCTCGTTCACCCTAAACAAATTCAACCACCTCAAGACTGCTCTAACAGATCCCACTACTTCATCTTACTCCCATTCTCCCAATCCCAACCACAGGGCCGAGGCCAAACAACCCAACGATCCCCGCCGGGAGCCACAAAACACGTAGCGCAGCAGATCCAGGCAGGAACCAGACCACAGAGACACGCACCGGCGGCCGGCAGGTCGAAGGCGCGCATAGACCGCGTAGGAGGAGGAGGCAGGGAGGGAGGGAGCAGGGCCTTACTCCGCGAGATCTCCGAGCTGGCGCAGGATCCCGACGAGGCCCGCGACGGCGACACCCTCGAGCAGTGCCTTGGGCTTCTCCTCCCCCGCGGCGACGGCGGCAGCAGAAGCTCTAACGCCGTAGAGGTCGGGGTCCCCCAGCCCCACCTCATTCCGCACCTCGAACCTGACCAACGGCATCGCCCTCCGCGCTCCTTCGTCACAGCCTCGGCCTCGGCAGCCGCCCCCCCTCCTCGTGCACCTCTCTGGCATCCACATCGGGCGGGGTTGGATGCGGTGGTAGGATTTGCGTCTATCGCGACGGCGGCGGGTTACGATGGATGGGGTTGGGGGTAGGGTGCAAGTGGAACCGTTGAAAGGGATAGGGTTAGGGTTGTGGTCGACATGGTGTGAATTGATCAGGGTAGAAAGGTGAATTTACTAGACCAAAGATGGGCCGTGGGCGCCGGTTTGCGGATGGGTTAAATGGCTTGTGGTGGCACAACTGAACTAAAGATATTAGACTAGGGCTTTCTCTAGTAATTGAGAGCCTAGGGCTCTTAATACTATAACTATATATATATATATAGTTATAGTATTAAGAGCCCTAGGCTCTCAATTACTAGAGAAAGCATATATATAGTTATAGTATTAAGAGCCCTAGGCTCTCAATTACTAGAGAAAGCCCTAGTCTAATATCTTTAGTTCAGTTGTGCCACCACAAGCCATTTAACCCATCCGCAAACCGGCGCCCACGGCCCATCTTTGGTCTAGTAAATTCACCTTTCTACCCTGATCAATTCACACCATGTCGACCACAACCCTAACCCTATCCCTTTCAACGGTTCCACTTGCACCCTACCCCCAACCCCATCCATCGTAACCCGCCGCCGTCGCGATAGACGCAAATCCTACCACCGCATCCAACCCCGCCCGATGTGGATGCCAGAGAGGTGCACGAGGAGGGGGGGCGGCTGCCGAGGCCGAGGCTGTGACGAAGGAGCGCGGAGGGCGATGCCGTTGGTCAGGTTCGAGGTGCGGAATGAGGTGGGGCTGGGGGACCCCGACCTCTACGGCGTTAGAGCTTCTGCTGCCGCCGTCGCCGCGGGGGAGGAGAAGCCCAAGGCACTGCTCGAGGGTGTCGCCGTCGCGGGCCTCGTCGGGATCCTGCGCCAGCTCGGAGATCTCGCGGAGTAAGGCCCTGCTCCCTCCCTCCCTGCCTCCTCCTCCTACGCGGTCTATGCGCGCCTTCGACCTGCCGGCCGCCGGTGCGTGTCTCTGTGGTCTGGTTCCTGCCTGGATCTGCTGCGCTACGTGTTTTGTGGCTCCCGGCGGGGATCGTTGGGTTGTTTGGCCTCGGCCCTGTGGTTGGGATTGGGAGAATGGGAGTAAGATGAAGTAGTGGGATCTGTTAGAGCAGTCTTGAGGTGGTTGAATTTGTTTAGGGTGAACGAGCGCTGTGATGTGCCATAGCAACAAGAACTGTTAGAGCAGTGTTTGCGTGCGCCGGCTGTTCAAAGTTGTGGCACTATCTGGGAAGGATTTGGATGTCCTTCTGTAGCAGCGGCGGTCTTTGGTTTATTTTTTCTGAGGTCTAGTGTTAGGACTGGATTGGATGGCGCTAAGGTTTCAGGTTTTCGGAGCGGCATATGGCATAACAGCTATATCTGTTGGGATCATTCAGCTGGTTTTTTCGGCCGCATTAGCTCTTTTAGAGGAGGGCACGCTTTCCTGAATCAGTGCTGATTGGCTTTGTTTCTCGGGTGCGACATGGAGGTCTTAAGTAAGATCTTGTCTTAGCTTAAAATTTATGTTTGCAGAAAGTCTCTTTTTAAAATTTTTGTCAGCGAGAATTATCAGTTAAACTCTAAGACCGTTCACTTGACATCGAAGCTCGACATGAGATATTGTGCTCTAGTTGAGGTAACTAACAATCATCTACGTGTTTACCTCTATGCATCCTTTTTTGCAACTGTTATGTTTACCTATGGTACCATTTATGCACACAACTACATTATCTATGCTTTTGATTTGTTCCAAGTCTGATTATGCTTTTTAGATGTACATATCATCGCACCATATATGCATCCCTTTTGCAACTGTTATAACTAGCCACGACACCATTTATGCATCCAACTGTTATACCATTAGAAATCCGTGCAACTGCACTATATCCATTGGAATTATGTGCTTTTGTCAGTAATTGGCTTGATGGATTTGAATTTATGATCCTCAAGTATAATGGCAGATGCTTCGGTTTCTATATCAAGTGGCTGTATGACATATATAATAATAGTATTTATGCAATCTGGTTCCTCTCTTTGATGCATGACACATGGTCACCTTTGAGACAAAAATGCATACATAGTTTACTCCCATCTGTAGTTTTAAACATTTTTTTCCTGAGCAAGAGGCTAGACATTATGAAGCTGTAGTAACTTCACAATTTGCATTAGTGCTAGTAGCTGGAACACGGGGCATACAATTTGCATATAATGTTGTTATCCAGTCCACAGTAAAGTACACATGTGAACCTAGAGTTGTTTTATTTTTAAGAACCTACAGTAATTATTTAGTCTTGGGACGCTATTATTTTCTTGCTAAAGTCTGTACAAGAGTCTGTCATGTTTTATATGATATCTAGGATTCATCTTTCTTCCAACTAATCGCTAATACACCAGTTTCAGCAACTGAACTTTAGCAGGATGTGTTTACATAGATGACATTTGTATGCCTCACTCTGCATTGCTTTGCTTGGCCTGACATCAAGATACATTGTTTAATCACCTTATCAGTCTTCTTATTTTTTATAACAATATGTTCTGGGATCTCATGTATGTACATTTCCTATGTGCAGAGGGAAGCTGAACCTTGTTCTTCTGCCATCATCTAGCATGCGGCTTACCTTTGTTTGTGATGATGGTTATCCAGAGCAACTAGCTCTCTTGAGCAACGACTTTGAATTTTTGGAAGTTATGATTGAAGAAATATCAGCTGATAATTCTGGACGCTCTTTCCTAATCAGAATTTCAGAATCTAAAGTGTTTTACAACTAGTGTGCTGAGAAGTCGAAGGAACATTGAATGGAACTTCTTGCAAAGGTTTGTATGCATAAATATACAAACTTTATCTATGTGGTAGTAAAAACAAATGGTATTCTTGTTTATGCACTTTCGGATGGCCTTCAAACATGTTTTTAATAGGAATTTGTATGACTTATTTGTCACTGAACTGAAATATTTGTTATGATTGTAGGTCACTTTACATGTACCACACACTTTTAGATCATTATTCTTATAATTATGATATTATGTTCAATTCCATATTGTACCAGTGACTTGCTTTTTGGTGATTGGCTCAATTTAATGGTTGGTGCACTCATGCAATTTTGAACTAAAACAACAGCTTGTTTGCACTATCCATGCATATTGATATTGCTATTGTAGCAACTGTTATAAATAAATGTGGCACCATTTATGCATACACTCCACTATATATGCGTTTTGATTTGTTATGATCAGAAATTCCATTATTAACGACTGAATTTTGGTGTGCTGATGCTATAACCTGTGACATCCAGCTATTTGCTTGATTTGTTACATCTTTTTGTCAATCTTAATCTTATTTTCTTTGATTTATTGCATCATCCATTTGAATATAGATGACTAAATAAATGTATAATAAATGCTCTGGTTTATGCAAGAGGTTTGCACATAAACAATTTTTTATTGCAGTCTAAGCTCCAACCTTTGGTTGATAAACACTCTCACCATAAGTAACGAAGGAATAAGAATTAATGATGGGAGATACAAGAATCTGAAAATGAATAAATAACGTGACAGGTTGTTGTAGAGCAGCATGATCTAAGTGAATGCATAACTCTACTCTTATATTATATCATTCCTCTCAATCCATGTCTTTTAACTGGTGAATCATTTTAGGTTTCTGTTTGATTTACTTATGCTTGTTCTGACGTGTCTTTATGCTTTATACAGGCTTACACATACATGTTTTGACAAGAGCCGAGCAGCGATGCTTCCATTTCGGGCCACGACCTAGCTAAAGGCTAATGGTTCCAAATGTCTGAAGTACCGAAGACAGGGCTGGCTCCTCGTTTTTTGTCATGTCAAAAAATCGTGTATGATATGATTGCGACAATATTGACGAAATATCGTTGTACTTTATATTTTGATATACTGTGAACAAAACAAGTGCCCTATGAGATCATCGTGATTTATGCATTTTCAAACTAAATTTTACGACACTTCTTGTTGTGTTTTATGCTTCCATTAAAAAACAGTCTTAGTGCATTTTACGCCAAATTTATGACACTTTTTGATGTGTTTTACAGCAATCTCTTGAGAATGAGATTGTGCGCGTGTTTTACACTAAATTTCGTACTCATTTACACTGTTTTAGATCATGTTTTACGCTGAAATCCGCCCGAGCCAGAACCCGCGCACGATCGGGTAAACACGATTTTTACGCCGTAATTTTGGGCTCTGTTTGCTGTTACAAAACAGATATATGATTTATGCTAAAGTTCGTACTCATTTACGTTGTTTTAGCTCACGTTTTACGCTGGAATCCGCTCGAGCCAGAACCCGCGCACGATCGGGTGCACACGATTTTTACGCCGTAATTTTGGGCTCCGTTTGCTGTTACAAAACATATATAGAATTTACGCTAAATTTCGTACTCATTTACGTTGTTTTAGCTCACGTTTTACGCTGGAATCCGCCCGAGCCAGATCCCGCGCACGATCGGCTGCATGCGATTTTTATGCCGTAATTTTAGGCCCTGTTTGCTGTTACAAAACAGATATAAGATTTACGCTAAATTTCGTACTCATTTACGCTGTTTTAGCTTACGTTTTACGCTGCAATCCGCCCGAGCCAGAACCAGAACCAGAACCAGATCGAGCGCGCATAGATATACCTGACTGGGGCTTCCCATACTAATGAAAGCCCAGGGCTCCCATTACCATCACCCTATATATATATATATATATATATATATATATATATATATATAAAGCTTCTAACAACCTTCAAGAGTAATCTTTTTGGTGGAGAGTGGCATTTTAGTTCCCTAAGAAAAGATGACGGTAAAATTATAGCTCGCTTCTTTTGTCTCCTGTCTGTCTCAGCATGAAGCCCACCTACAGCTCTCAAAGTAATACGTACTAGTAGTAATCTGTATCTTAGTAATTTCCGAGTTTGGTGTCTGAAAACAGCTATGCTAAAGTAGCAGCAACACCCAGCTGGGTCATTACCACAATAGAGCAGTACTACAGGGTGTGGAACCAAAAGACCACCACTGCCTATTAATACCAGTGGCCCCCTTCCCCCTGTTTTCCTCAACGCTTTCCCTTTCTTCTCCGTCCCGTCGCCTCCTCCCACTTCTCTCTGCCGCGCCATTGCCCACTGCATTGCAGACTGTAAGCCGGGAATCCACTTGGATTGGATCGATCCATCGGAAGGCGCCAGATGAACGCCCGGCTGTCGGCAGAGTACCAGGGCCTGGAGGTGAAGGTGCCCAGCCTCTTCCGGTGCCCCATCTCGCTGGACGTGATGCGCTCGCCCGTGAGCCTCTGCACCGGCGTCACCTACGAGCGCGCCTCCATCCAACGCTGGCTCGACTCCGGCAACACCACGTGCCCGGCCACCATGCTCTCGCTCCCCTCCACCGACCTCGTCCCCAACCTCACCCTGCGCCGCCTCATCGCGCTCTGGGCGTCCACGGCCGCGCCCTCCTCTCCTTCCTCCTCCTCATCGCCCGCCGTCGGCCCCACGCCGGCCGCCGCGGCGGCCGAGCTCCTCCGCCGGGTCGCTGACCCCGCCGCGGACCCCTGCCCCCAGCTCCGGAAGCTCGCGGCTTTCCTCTCCGACGACGACGTGGACGAGTTCGACAAGAACGCGCTGGCTCGGGCCGGCGGGGCCGCGGAGACCGTGGCGTCCGTGCTGCGGCGAGCGGGCAGGGAGGCCGCGGAGGCCGCCGTGCGGGTGCTCGCGGCCATCGCGGCGTCCGACTGCATCGAGGAGGAGAGCAAGAGGCGCGTTGCCGCGGCGCTGGCCGCCGACGCGCCGTCCACGGCCGTGGCCCTGGCGCGCGTGCTGCGGAGCGCCACCTCGCTCGAGGCGCGAGTGGACGCGGCGAGGCTGGCGGAGTCGCTGCTCCGCAATGCGGCGCCGGCCGCGCGGGCGACGGTGGCGGACTCCGAGGAGCTGCTCGCCGAGCTCATCCGCCTCGTGGGCCCCGCGGACGACAAGGGCGGCCTCGACAGGCAGGCCGTGGCGGCGGGGCTGTCGTGCCTGGCGGCCATCGCGGCGACGCGGCGGGCCCGCGCCGAGATGGTCCGTCTGGGCGCCGTGCCCGCCGCGGTGCGCATCTTGGAGGCCGACGCCGGTTCCCCGAGCCAGGCGCTCCGCGTGCTGGAGGCGGCGGTCGGGTGCGCCGAGGGCCGCGCCGCGGTTTGCGAGTCCGCGGGGTCGGCGGTGCCCGTGGTGGTGTCCAAGATGATGAAGGGCGGGATGGCCGGCGCGGAGGCGGCGGTGTCGGTGCTGTGGGCGGTGTGCTACCGGTACCGTGACCGGCGCGCGGTGGCGGCGGCGGCGGCGTGTGAGAGCGGGCTCACCAAGCTGCTGCTGCTCATGCAGAGCGGCTGCTCGCCGGCGGTGCGGCAGATGACGTCGGAGCTGCTAAAGATCTTCAGGGTGAACGGCAAGAGCTGCGTCGCAGGGTACGACTCCAAGACCAGCCACATCATGCCCTTCTGATTCTCACCGCCATCGGTGATACAACAGTGGAACCAGCATTTGTCTGTTACCCTTTTCCAGTTTCGATTTTTTTTTGTTTTGATTCGTTGGAAGTGCATACAGTAGGAAAAAATACAGAATGAGTTCTCTTGGAGCAACACAAAACTTGTATATGAGTAGAGGATTTTGGTAGAAAGAAATCAACGGATGAAACAAATTCAGCTTCTCTGTTGGCCAAATCACTCACTTCGTTTCAAAACTTCAATCGACAACTTCTTCACTATCATATCGAGGTAGTGGTGGCGGAGGAAGAGAAGCCCCAAATAACAAGCGTGGCAACCTCTTCTTCACTATCATATGAAGATGATCCTCTTGATAATTCAATGTTGGTGAGTAGTGGCGGAACACTCATTATAGACTACTATGGCTTAAGCGGTTAAGCCATACCTAAAAATCATGTTTAGTGTAGTGGTAAGTTCATACCGCTTGTTATCAACAGGTTCCAGGTTTAAGTCCTATATGCTGCATCATGTTTTTTTTTGTCCTTCAGCCATACCTCATTATTATTTTATCATCCGCCACTATTGGTGAGTCAATCACCAAAAATATAACCCTTGTTGCCTTTCTTCTTATCGAGTTGCTTATTGTTACCATCCATTTTCTTGTATGAATTGTCATGCTTCTTATCATCATCACTTAAATCATCTTTCTTGTACTTGAAATTGTTCTTCTTGGGCTTAGAACATTGATGAGCTAGACTGTCTTTTTTTTCCCTATTTTGGCGTTTTTTGGTTTTTTCACAAATATGTTCTTTCTAGTTTAATTTTAAAAATGGACCTATGGTCGGCGCCATTGATATTGCTGCCAATCTAACACATTTAGGCGTCAATTACATTGGCGCCTAGACCTTGTGCTCAACGTTGACGTGGATCTAACTTGGCCAGAGAAATTGGTGCCTAGGTCGGCACCAAGATTTATGATAGACATCAGCCTAGATCAGCCACTTCGACCATAAAAGCTTGTAACCGATCCATTGTTCCTTGGTGGCTAGTTAATCTCCCTCCTTTTTTTCCTTCTTTTTTGGTTTACCCTTTGGTCTTTGATTATTAGGGTTAGGGTTTTTGAATCATTTATAATCTTCATATTATCGATTTGTAGGGTGCCTAGGCACGTTAAATCTGCTAAGCAAAGATAAGTGTTGTATAAAATGTATTACCTAATATTTTTTATTCCTATAAACATACCGAATTTTAGGAAGAGTCCTTTGACCGTAACTGCCTTGGACCTGTTGTCTTTGCCAAGGGGTGTTCCAGTGCCTATTTGTTTTTGTGGTGCCTTGCAAGGTTGACAAGTTCGAGGATCATGACACCTATCAACAAAGATATTAGATGTGTGATAACTATGCATTTGAGCTAACGATTGTAAAATACAAGATTTGTTTATTGATATGTCAATTCATAAAAACTTTACAAATTTTCGGCAGAGTTTCCTCTGTTTTTTAATTGTATCAGTTTACATTTACATATTATATGAATCCAACATATGCACAAACACAAATATATACCATAGAACACCATACAAGTCGATAATAATCCATACAAGTTTATAACCATACAAATCCATACAGTCCAAAATAATACAAGTCCATAAAGTCCATAATCATACACTTACATAAAGTCCATAATCATACAAGTCCATAAAGTCCATTAACACAAAGTTCATAAAGTCCACAAAGTCCACAACGTCCATGAATACAAGTAAAAGAGGGTCCATCAACGCCTCCTAGTGTTATCCTTGCCGAGAGTGGCGGTGCCTAGAGTGTAACGGTCCAGTGAGCGATGGCACCTACGCTCTTGTGGCTGCGAAGGCTGTGGCAGCAGAGCATCTTGGAGATGTGAATGGTCAATCTCGTCTGGAACATCGTCGTAGCCAAATTGATAGTTGACGGACGTTGCAACTGTGTGTATAGAGGTACCCTGCCCAGGCACACCAAAGGACGGGACATGTACGTCCTATGGCCCAGCGGTCCTACAACCACAACGAGCGACCGCTCTGCGTAGTCTCGTAGACAAGCGCTGTTATACAATAGTGTTGGGGGCCTTCGGCTCCCGAAGGTCCTCAAGAAACATAATTTGATAATATTTTCCAAGTGTAATATGCGAACAGGCACCTTCGGAGTCAGGTTGCAAATATACAAGAGTGTGGTTAAGACGAAGCTTGACTGGAATGAAAAACGATCATGACAAAGGATGAGGCGATCACAAAGCTACGTGCAGAAAGGCTTCGGCACAACAACAGAAAAGAAGAACCGACTTAAAGATGAAAAGCCAAATTGGACCTCAAAGAATTACTGTAGTTATTGATAAATGTAAAGGGCATCTATGTAATTTTACACGGGCTGCGACCCGAGTCTATAAATAGGTGAACAGTACTCCCGTACTGTTCACGCTGACTTGGCATATGCTTTTTCGCATCACCTTTGTACCTTTACTCTTCATCAATCTGAAGGTACATTTGTAATTCATTTTTGTAAATTTAATAATGGAAATACATCGATGATTATACTGGTATTATTACTTTCACATTTTATCTAGTCGCTCTGTTATAGTCATTTGTCAACCTAACGAAGGTCCTTTATTCTGTAACCTTCGTCCGAGATTCGTTATACCCAAAGGGGTATAACGTTTCTAAGGGCGGAGGAGTTCGACATTTAACACTTTCATGTTGTCTTGTTCTTGATTCATAGCATTTGAGAACAAGCCCCCAACATTGGCGCCCACCTCCGGTCAACTCACTTCCACTTTTTGGGTTTTGAAAACCTTCGGCAAGCGTCACCTTTGTCATGCCGCCGAAAAAAGCTTCAACGACAGGGGCTGCCACTCTGCAGCCGCTGGACCCCAACCAGGATGTCGTCTCTCTTAGGGAGGCCCGAAGACAGAAGAGGAAGGCCATCAGCCCAACGCCTCCGGAAGACGACTTGGACCAAGAAATACAAAAAAATGGAGATGCTCCATCAACAGGTTCAACGGAAGAAGGAGAAGATGGCTCGTCTAGCTGATCTTCAAAAGCAGATAGATGAAGCCTCTGAAGAGCTTCGACATCTCGCTCAAGATGACCAGAATCAAAGGCCCCTGCGCAGAGAGCTTCATCAAGAGGGTTTCTACAACGAGGATGACTGGTATGAAGATTTCCATCATGGAAATTTTGCTTTTGATGATGCTTCTCCCTTGTCAACAGAACTGCAGGTTGTTCCTTGGCCACAATCTTACAAGCCGCCTCAGCTCCCCATGTATGACGGTCATTTAGACCCGAAACAATTCTTGATGAGCTATGAGGCAACCATATCTTCGTACGGTGGCAACACGGCGGTCATGGCAAAGTCCTTCGTCATGGCTGTCAGGAGCGTTGCACAAACTTCGTACTCTTCCCTTAGGCCAGGGACAATCACCTCATGGAAAAAGTTGAAGGATATGCTGATAACCAGCTTCCAAGGGTTTCAGACGAAGCCAGTCACTGCTCAAGCTTTATTCCAGTGCACCCAGGATCACGAAGAATACCTTCAGGCATATGTCCGAAGGTTCCTACGTCTGAGAGCGCAGGCACCAACAGTGCCCAATGAAATTGTCATTGAGGCCATGATCAAGGGGCTTCGGCCAGGACCTACAGCTCAGTACTTTGCCAGGAAGCCTCCTCAGACACTAGAGAAGCTGCTCCAGAAGATGGACGAGTACATTCGAGCTGACAATGATTTTCGCCAAAGAAGGGAGGAAGCTCTCAGGTTCTCTGAAATGACTAAGGGCTTCGGAGGAAGATTTTATCCAAGGCACGTCAGGTCAATTCACAATTCTACTCAAAATGACGACAAAGCGAGTCAACAGCAAAGGCCACAGTGCTCCTCGCAAGCTTCAGGGCAACAGCAAAGCTCCTTCCGACTGCCAGCGCCAAGGGGCAGAGGCGCCAGGGGCTTCGGGGGAAGATATGGGGATCAACCAAGAAAAATATACTGCCTATTCTGTGGTGAAGGTAAGGGCCACACCACCAGGATGTGTCACATTACCATCCAGAAGCAAAAGGAGTTAGCAGAAGCTGCTGCACAACAGAATCAGCCGAAGCAGGTCATGCATACTGATTCGTACCATTCCCCTTACATTCCAGAATATGTAGGCAATCACCCTGCAGCCTCTGTTGCTTCGGCAAGCCAACCCCAAGCTTCCTGGCAACAGCTTCCACCGCCACCACCAATACAACGAGCTTCGCAGCCAGAAGGGAGCCAGCACTCTCACCCCCAGAGGGACTTCAGAGAAGAATCCGAAGCTCACACAGTCAATAGCACTGTGCCAAAGTCGAAGCACATTTATTGATAAATATCCTACCAAAACAGCATTTTTTCGCATTTTTACATTCAGTATTACTTTTTTGTTAATAAGGAACAATTATGGGAAGTTTAGGTGTCTTTTATCTTTTTTCAACTTCTTGTAACACTTTCTCCATGAAAAGTGCAAATTGTTGCCGAAGCATACGAATTTATGGTGGCATGAAGGACCGTTGTATTGTCAAAAGTTTTTTATAACGGACACAGTGCAAATTGTTCAAAACAGTGAAAAGTCGTTCCTAAAGGAGCGCAGAGTAAGTTTTCTGAGCTTACAGCGAAAAGTCAGCGCTGATTCCGCCGAAAGTAAAAGGCGAAGAAGCTCCTAAGGGAGGCTTACAGCGAAAAATAAACGCTGATTCCGCTGAAAGTAAAAGGCGAAGAAGCTCCTAAGGGAGGCTTACAGCGAAAAGTCAACGCTGATATAAAAAGTGTGTGTGCTCTATTACAGGGATATGTATCTGTGGCACAAATGTCATTTTGCATAACATAACATCATCACATCATTTTGCATAACATCAGCATCATACAGCATATTGCATGTGAAACAAGAAGGGGGTGCAGTCTTGATCTTTGGAGAATATTTTGGAAAAGAGAAAATCGTACTAAAACACAAGACAAGTTGAGAAGAAATGTAGCTTCATTAGAGAGGCAACAAAAAACTTTTCTATAGCGTCGGAGAATATTTCACGAAGCTTGGATAATCTTCACCAGCGAAGTATGCAATTTCTTGGGAAAATAAGATTTTCTTCACGAAGCATAAAAAGAAGGGAAGGTGTTTTTTTGCCGAAGGCTCAAAAAATGGTATGTATGCAAGATTTCATGCATCGTAAAGAATTAAAACTGTACATGGATTATATATTACATTCAAAGTTACAATATATTACATACGTTACGTTCCAAATGTTTTTACAGTAGCATTTAATCCTCTTTAAGAACTATTTCTGCAGCTTCGTTCAGTAGCTGGTCGACAACCTTGTCCATAATGGCTTCGGCCATTTTTCTAATTTCATCGTCCCCCTTCGGGTGGGGGCCCGGAGATGCCTCAGCAGGTTCTGAGCGAAGAGAAGATACGGCTATATTACTATTACAAACCGTGAACAAAGTCTGGAATAAAAAATTACAACATAATAAAAATCACTAATTAATACCTATTTGCCCCTCGGGCTCTGTACTTTTTTCGGCAGCCGCCGCTACTTTTCTAGCATCATGGATGCCTTTTTCACTCTTTTGAATAATTTCTTGCGCCATTTCTCGGCCGCCGTTGTCCCAGATATCGGTAAAAAATTTTCTGCCGATCATGCTTGCTTCGGCTGAGGGGTCTTTAATGTCCTCGGAGGACAAAGTAGCTTCGGATTGCGCTAAAGATTTTATATGCTCACAACCTCTCTTCTCCAAAATAGTAGCAATTCCTCTAGCACCCGAAAAAGCGCATATGTCTCCACGACTATTCAGGATTTCTTCGAAGGCCTCAGCTTCATTACTGATCCACTCCATCGGACCTTCGGGATTGCCCCTTGAGAAATTCTCTTCGCTAGAGAATGCGCCAACATTGGTAAAGCTGGATTTTATCTTTTTAACGCACTCTATGGATTTAACATAGCATCTTCTCTGAGAAGCACGAAGCTCTTTAACATTAACTTCCAAATGATCTGCCCATTGATCGCTTAATTCTCGTCTTGTTTCTTCAAGAGTGCGTTCTTCTTTGGCTCGGGCTAGTTGTTTACGAAGATCTTCAATTTCACGCTTTTGAGCTTCGGCTTGAGTTTTAGAGTTAGCTTCGTCTTCCTTCATTTTCTCCACTAATGTAAGCAGAACTTTGTCCTTCTCCAAGGCTTCGTTTCTTAGCCTGATAACCTCTGTTCAAAGGTTGTTGAGAGCAATGGTGCAGCTCTCATCTTCGGCATTCTTCTGAGCCCTCAAGGCATTACTGAGTATCAAGCCCTATTCAAAAGAATGAATGATTTAACATAAGAGCAAAAAACTAATTCAAAATTCATAAACTTCAAAATTCACAATTTTTGTACCTTCAGACTATTGTACGCCAAGCTATCCGCAAGATCCTCTTTCGTCATGGCGCAAAGGCCAGCTTCGAGTTTCGGGAACCCCATGCTTCTAGCCATCTCCCGACACACGGATAATTCTTTATTCTCTGGGAGACAGTACAAGAAATCATCTTCGTTTGTCCCATTGAACACTACGGCCCCCCTCGGATATTTCAGTTCTCGGGCATAGTGGTTGGCTTCAAAAATCTCTTCTTCAGATAGTTTCTTCCCCGAAGCATGTCGCACAATATAATCATGTATTTTGGAAGATGCTTCGGGGGTGGCAGTACCAATTTCCTCAGTCAGAATCGGCTCTGCTATTTTTGCTTTTTCAGTTTCTAAACTTGCCTTCAAAGGTTGTATCTTGGTGGATTCCGAAGGCCCAGCTTCAGTTTCAAATTGCTGCTTCGAAGTTTCGGCAGCAAAGGCTTCAGTAGACACTTCAACAGTTTTTTTTGGAGTTGTGCTTGAAGATTTAATTGTCTCCAAAACATCCAGCACATTAACCATCCTTTTTCTTTTCAGGGTCGCTGCTGGCCCCTTTTGGCTCTTAGTTGTCTCAACTTTTGACGAAGGACTTATAACATCTAGAGTTTTTCTTTCTTCAGATTTCTCTTTTCTTATTACTGGTGCTTCGGCCATTTTTTCGGATTTTGGCGCTGCAGTTGGTTCTCTGGCTTCGGTGGCCGAAGAGGCCTCTCCAATAAACTCGGGCACTATGGCCGGCTCAATACAGCGTGGAGGGTGTGTGGACACTTTTACTTTCTTCCTCTTCGGCCCTGGCTCCCCGGGAGCAGTCAAAGCAGTGTCCTTTGCAGGAGAAGCATTTTTTCTCTTTTGACCTCGCATTGGATAATAGTAGTCGGGATAGATAAATCCAATTGCATCAAATACTCGGTTGAGTCTCTTCTTTTTTCGGCCTCCGAAAGCTGCTGATAATGCAGTGTTTTCGGCCTTCGAGTATGCCCCAAGCAATTCATCACTTACATTCTCAATGCTTTTCAGCCAATCATCATCCGGTTCAACAAACTTATCTCCATACTTGAATGTGTATTTCAGCCTGATTAATCCACCCTCGTCAGCTTCTTTAACGGTCTCTTTCGGTATTTCCCAGTCATCTACAAGTGGCCACACTCTAAACGCAATATGCTCTTGCATTAAATCCCTGGTCCCAATAAAAGAACACACTACGCCGAAGGCCCTCTGGCATTCTTCAGCTGCTTCGTCCATTTCTACCTTTGGTTTCCGGAGTCCGAAGCGCTGCCAGATAGGGCGCATGATGATGTCTTTGATATCTTCCCGAACCTTCAAATCATTCTTCACGTAGAACCATTCCTTCATCCATTCCCCGGGCCATATCTTCCGAAAGGTTGGCACGGGACAGCTTGACCCAGACCGGGCACCGAAGCTATAGCAACCAAAATTATTATGATATTGCTCCTTACCCCGAGGGTTTTGTCTCATATACTAGCTCGTGTATATTGCAAAAGCTTTTTGCACTTGGCTCCAGCCCTGGCTCCTCACGGCCCAGATGAAGATTCCCAATCTTATCACTGCTTCGGGGGTAAGTTGATGAAGGTAAATTTGATATATTTTTAGAACTTCTACCACAAACCTGCTTAGAGGGAATCGTAACCTAGCCTTTAAAAAGCTTCGGAAGATCACGACCTCATTATCTTCGGGGGTCGGCGTAGTTTTTTCTCCGTCATCTGCCCTCACGATGGATATATCCCGGAAATATCTCCCCCTCATATTTTCAAGGTGACTCTGCTTTATAGTTGATTTTCCGAAGTTTGAGTGACTAGGCCGCCACGGGCGATCTTCGGAGTCCTCCCCACCACTATCCACATCATAGCTATCACTGTCGCCAGTATCTTCAGATAAACCCTCCAAAGTTTCCTTGACAATCTTTTCCGTATTGGTCTTCGACATCGACTCAAGAAAACCCAGGTGCATCTCCTCCGAAAGGCTTAGCTTCGAAGCACCAGCAACTATCTTTTCCTCAGACATTTTCGCGAATGCTAGCAAACCAGACTTGACACCGAAGCTTAAAAATCTAAGACCGGGAAAACGCTGACGCGCGCAGGCTGAAAGCTGGGTGCGTAGGCTAATAGCTGGGTGAGAAAAAGCAGGTGGCAAAAGGGCGTGCTAAATAAACTCGCGGTGAGCTTGTATTTATACACCCAGTATGTCGAAAACTGGAGGGCCCCGCTTATCAATGACTGTTGCTATTCTAGCAAAAGGAAGGTGTTTTTTCGGACATTCGGCTTAAAGCCTTCGTCCATGTCGCAATATGAATTTATCTTGGCAATAAATTGATATGGCGAGGGGCTACTGTTGGGGGCCTTCGGCTCCCGAAGGTCCTCAAGAAACATAATTTGATAATATTTCCAAGTGTAATATGCGAACAGGCACCTTCGGAGTCAGGTTGCAAATATACAAGAGCGTGGTTAAGACGAAGCTTAACTGGAATGAAAAACGATCATGACAAAGGATGAGGCGATCACGAAGCTATGTGCAGAAAGGCTTCGGCACAACAACAGAAAAGAAGAACCGACTTAAAGATGAAAAGCCAAATTGGACCTCAAAGAATTACTGTAGTTATTGATAAATGTAAAGGGCATCTATGTAATTTTACACGGGCTGCGACCCGAGTCTATAAATAGGTGAACAGTACTCCCGTACTGTTCACGCTGACTTGGCATATGCTTTTTTGCATCACCTTTGTACCTTTACTCTTCATCAATCTGAAGGTACATTTGTAATTCATTTTTGTAAATTTAATAATGGAAATACATCGATGATTATACTGGTATTATTACTTTCACATTTTATCTAGTCGCTCTGTTATAATCATTTGTCAACCTAACGAAGGTCCTTTCTTCTGTAACCTTCGTCCGAGATTCGTTATACCCAAAGGGGTATAACGTTTCTAAGGGCGGAGGAGTTCGACATTTAACACTTTCATGTTGTCTTGTTCTTGATTCATAGCATTTGAGAACAAGCCCCCAACAAATAGCATGTTAAATAACATAAGTTTCAAACAATTCAATATGAAGGGGTAAAAAGTTACCTTCAGGAAGGTACACATGCTGCCATCGCCCATAGTCGAACTAATGCGCTCAATGTCCTTACTAAGCATTTCAATGTGTTACACTGCAAAAGAAATGATTGTCGATTACATAGTTGTCAAGATTTTTGCGTTTCAAAACGATTGTCCCAAGTTTGAACCAGTACCACTCGGTCCAAGATCGACACTACCTCGACTTGCCTCCCCACTCTAGTGGATTGGTCGTGCGTCGTGTCTTCATCATCAGACAAATCGATGTTGGCATAATCGATATCTATCCACTGTCCCCTTAGCTTGGTCCGAGTACTAAGCCTGGTACCGGATGTAGTCTTTGTTGTTGTGTGGGTCGTCGTTATCGTCGACGTTCTCATCCATGTCTTACCAATCTTCAATGTGGGCCTGGTGGTATCTCCTAAAGTCAGTAACCTGAAACGGGACCACAAAAGTCATTTGCAAATGCAGGGTAATATAATTGCAAGGTAGCATAAATCAATTTGAGAAACCACACTTACTTGTGCAACGCCACATTGGTTGGAAAATCCGGAACCAGCCATTGTTGGTTCTTTCCAAACTATCTAACAACCCTAAATGGAAGGTATCACTCAACACACCATAAGCAAATAAGAGGACACCTCATCCTGTACAAGTCCTCGTCCAATCTGCAAAGCTCACTGAACGTCGATACATCTAGCTCAGCTTCGTGGTACGACTCCCATATGACCTACAGAAATGTTGAATAACATGTCATTTTGCAATAAAACGAATAATATCAGTATGCAATGAAATTGTTAATCACGTACGTTGGATGTCGAGAGTGTGTCCTTCTCGTTGACGTACTCCAAGTACGTCCGCTTCGCTCTGCCATAAGGAATCGTGGTCTCATGTTCACGTACGTAGGCCATCGACGAGGAGGAACACCATGGAACCAGGGCGAGGAGGGAACGTCTGTGGACGACCCATCGGTATGCGAAACCACATCCAAAGCTGCAGGAGGTAGACACACCCACCGATAGACGAATGAGCTAGATAACCATGTTTACCACAATTATAGCAATCTGTTTCGAAGATGGACTTCCTCTTGCTACTCTGAATCAAATTCGAAGCCCTTTTTATTTATCTTCTTGAGCATCCTTGTTGTGTTTCTCAGTTCTCTCCATAAGAGCTATCTTCACGTCATCACCCTCACTTCACTTGAGCTATCAAAGTATTCCTTGATTTTGATTTTGCCCTTCTTCTCATGATTGGTCACGAGAGCCAAGTCTTTCTTCTTATTGGCAGTCATCTTGAGTTGTGATGTGCATGTAGATCTCATGGGTTGGAGTTGGAGTTGTGGTGGAAATATCAACTTGATGAAACACAAATAGGGAGTTTGGTTCGAGGAATAAGCTAGTCCATCATCTTCTCACTCCTCACTTTTTTGTTTGGTTTGTGGAATGGAATGAGTTGATCCATCACTACCTCATTCCTCATAGTTAGTTAGTTTATAATAACATGAGGAATGGGGTCATCACAATAATTTTTGAGGAATGGACTCATGATACACCACCTCATTTTGTATGGAGTGATTACTCAAACCAAACACCTCCAAAGATAATGTGCCCATACTTGTAAATTGGGAGACACTTAGAAACTTGTTCACAACATCAAGTTTTGATAATTGAGTGAGTCCAAGCCCATTGAATTCCTCTACAAGTATATTTAAGCGATAATACATGTAATTAGTGCTTTTATGAGAAAACATCTCAAAAATAATTTAATTTCTTCGTAACAAGATGATAGCGGTTCTCATACTCACTCTTTGTTCCCTCATAGAGTGCAGAAATGTCTAACAATAGGGTATGGACGTATTTGCGAATCTACACTTGGTTAAAAACATCCTTGTAAACACCTACAAAGAGGGTGTTTTTGGCCTATATATTCTATTTTCATAATGTATCTCATCACCAACTAGGTTGGTGGGATGATTAAGCTTTGGAAGGCCTTGTATGGCATATCTTCCTGTGTTAGTCAATCAACTAGTACCTAAAAATGGACCTAAAAGCATCAGCATGACTGACTGAATGAATGAATGGAACTCCATTTGAATTCGTGGTGGGAACTGGGAGTACCATAAATATTGAAGAGGCGAAGGTGCAGCTGCCCAGCACCTAAACAAAGTGAGTGAGGAAGAAAAAGGCGGCAAACCAAGCGGGGCAGGTCGCCCAACACATGCTGTGGAATCACGGCTGGAGCGCGCCTCGTCTCTCACCTTTCCCTCACTTTCACTGCTTCAGTTCTTCTTCAGTACTTACTCTCCAGGTTTCCGATCAAAAAAGGGAGGGGGAAAAAACACTTCTGCACTGCAGCGCCACTTCATCTGAGTAGTAGAGTACGCACTGCTTCATTTCGTTTATGTGAGAGAACAAAGAGAAGGGATTTTCTTGTTCCAGATTATTATTATATCTAGTCAAAGGTTGTTGTTCCCCGCCAGTGTGCGTGTTCCATGCGCATTCGGCACAGCTAGGATGATACGCGGAGAGATGAGTAGCCAATTATATTTATGATGATTTGTCTGTGGCACCATGAGATACGGCATCAGAGACGACTTGACCCCGGCGATACGATGCTACAGGCACAGGGAAAGGGCAGGCAGTGGTGGAAAGGAAGGCGGAAGAAGCGAGAGGAGCCTTCCCTGCACTCGGCACTCGGCAAGCAAGTTGGGTGGAGTGGAGAGATGGTGGCACATTATTATTTTTAGTGAGCCCTTTGACTGTGTCGCCGCCAATAATCCAGGCCTATGCTATGCAAGTTGAAATTGGCCTTGGCTACTGCTTCTTCAGAGGATGCTGGTGATTGTATAGTAGGATCAGATAAATTGAGGACCGCAATGGCAACCCCATAAAGCACGCAGCAACTTCCACCTTTTATCTCGATCGGTCACACAGCTAGCTCTCTCCTTTCTCACAGCAAACCCAACGCTAGCTAGTTGTACTGTGTTAGAACCTGACTCCCTTGTGCTACAGTATTAAGGGCACCATACTTGATGGGGATTTACTGAAGGTTAAACTGAAAAAGTGGAAGCTCCTTTTTTACACGGCAAAGTATATTGCGCGGGATTGGAGTGTTTCAAAAGAGGATAATCTGGAGAGTTGGTGATGGCTCCCAAATTAAAAATTGGGATGATTGTTGGGTCCCTAGGAGCCATAATCTGGAGATCATGACACCAAAAGGAAATAACTTGGTATCCATGGTAGATGAACTCGTTAACTCTATGACTGGAGATTGGGATGATGGGTCTTATCAAACTGATATTTTTGGCTAGTTGATGTACACTGAATTCTATAAATCCCTCTCACTTCAGGAAATAGAGGATTTAGTGGCCTGGCATTAATTGTGATGGAATGGGTTTTTTTCTCAGTTAGGTCAACTTACCATCAGTAGTGGATGCACAAATTTGGTGACAAACATGATAGGTCAACAAGCTAGTGGAGTGGGGGATGAAGAAATATGGTCACACATATGCCAATTGGCAGTTTCTAGTAGAATAAAGTGTACGTATAATACAGTATCGGTCCTTCGAACTTGACAATGCTATATCATTTGGGCTTCGAATTTGGAAAAAAACAGCAAAACAAGTCCTCTATGTAAAACCATTCAAAACCAGTTTGCTCAAACCGGATGCTGGCATGGTGTGCCACCCTAGAGCACGCTAATCAAAGTTTAAAGCAGTTGCCCGACATGCCATGGATGGTGTGAAGATATTAATTAAACACCTTTTCTTACATGCAACCGAGCAAAGGATATTTGGCTGGAGCTTAGAACTTGGCATAAAATATAAAGGGCTCCGAATGTAGATAGATCGGTACTAGTGGGAGTGGAGGAAATTTGTCCATGGTGAGACTTTGATGATGAATTGTAACAGAGCTACGGAGAAGTCAGCCCATTCAGAAAGAAGTATGAAAGGAACCCCAAAAGAAGGCAAATTACTGATCAATGTTGACGCAAGTTTCAAACTCGAGAGTGATATATAGGTGTTGTGATCCTTGATTCTAATGGCTCGTTGACCATGTGGTTTGGCGTGCTAACGACTGAAGTAATGGCGGTGAGATCCAAATGGATACATGTTACTAGGGGTGATAATAGATCATGATCTAAATGTACCTTCATAAAGTGTTAGGGCCCTTAAATAATGTTAGTTCAAAAATAAATAGGAATAGAGTCCGATCCTAATCCGATTTGGTCCTTAAAGTTTGTAGTGTAAAATCTAGAGCATATTACCACCTCTACCTGTTACGCATCACATCAGATACAACAGCTTCATGATTCATTTAGAGGTTGTTCGCTTCGGATTAAAGCTAACTGTTCAGACTGCTACAGTTGTAATCCATAGAGACAAAATACTGTAGAAGTAGTAGAAGTCGGTACAGATTAAAACTAAGCCAACAGACTGTTAGACTATGTGAAAGTTGTGAAAACAATAGAACAGGGAGATCTTTTGACATGATGAATGAATGCAACTATTTCTATTGAGCATCTAGTACGTTCAAACATGCCCTTAGCTATATCTTCGAAACCATCTAGCATATGGGTCGATGAATCCCCATAGTTTCATTTTGAGAAAATCCCTTCAATGCCATCCAAACTTATACCAATCCCTTCAACGCCATCAGAATTTATAGTTTCCCTTCAATGCCATTAAATTTAAATTTTAATCCCTTGAATGCCATTACCGTTAGTTTGAAGCTAACACCGTTAGTTCAATTTAAAGTCAATCTCTCCAATGCCACTAAAATCTATACTGATCCCTTCAATGCCACTAGAAATTGGTTCGATCTATTTGGGGTTTAAAAATTCCAGAATCAAAAAATATGGATTAGATTTTTAAAATTCCACGATTTTTAAAAACTTCAGTCCATACTTAAGTTTTTTAAAAACGAACTGATATAGCGAAGTAATTTTGGGGGTTTACAAAAAAGTATGTACTTAAATTTTTAAAAATCATGGAATTTTAAAAATCTGATCCATATTTTTTTATTTTGGGATTTTTAAACCCCAAATATATCGAACCAAATTATAGTGGCATTGAAGAGATCAATATAGATTTTAATGGCATTGGAGAGATTGACTTTAAATTCAACTAATGGCGTTAACTCTAAGAGAAAATCCCTTCAATGGCATCAAAACTTATACCAATCCATTCAATGCCATCAGATTTTATAGCTTCCCTTCAATGTCATCAAATTTAAATTTTAATCCCTTGAACGCCATTACCGTTAGTTTGGAGCTAACGCCGTTAGTTCAATTTAAAGTCAATCTCTCCAATGCTATTAAAATCTATATTGATCCCTTCAATGCCACTAGAAATTGGTTCGATCTATTTGGGGTTTAAAAATTCTAGAATCAAAAAATATAGATCGGATTTTTAAAATTCCACGATTTTTAAAAATTTCAGTCCATACTTAAGTTTTTTAAAAACGAACTGATATAGCGAAGTAATTTTGGGGGTTTACAAAAAAGTATGTACTTAAGTTTTTAAAAATCGTGGAATTTTAAAACCCTAATACATATTTTTTGATTTTGTAATTTTTAAACCTCAAATATATCGAACCAATTTCTAGTGGCATTGAAGGGATCAATATAGATTTTTATGGCATTGGAGAGATGACTTTAAATTGAACTAACAGCGTTAACTCCAAACTAACGGTAATGGCATTCAAGGGATTAAAATTTAAATTTGATGGTATTGAAGGGAAGCTATAAATTCTGATGGCATTGAAGGGATTGGTATAAATTTTGATGGCATTGAAGAGATTTTCTCTAACTCTAAACTAACGATAATGACATTCAAGAGATTAAAATTTAAATTTGATGACATTGAAGGGAAGCCATAAATTCTGATGGTATTGAAGGGATTGGTATAAGTTTAGATGGTATTGAAGAGATTTTCTCTTTCATTTTAGAAAGTTTGGTAAATGATGTAACCATGTTTACAAATCAATAAAGTGCGCCACATGTCATTCCCTAAAAAAACAAGATGTTTTTTAAGATTTTGCGCCGGTTTCAATTGCATGCAACCTGCGTGATGTTTTGTTAATATCTGTTACCTTAGGCCATGACCCATATTTTGTAATGGTGAACGGTGGTTTATGCAGATGCAAGAAGAAACAACGTTCATTAAATGGTAAATAAAAATGAAACCATTTGGGTGGATATGATCATCCCCGCACGAGTAGTCAGCAAGGCAACCGATACTAGTAGATAAGCCTCGTTGCAAGCTCTTCGCCGGTGACTTAGAGCGTGTTTGGTTTGAGGACAAAGTAGGATAAAGTAGAGATGATAACATCCTCTTAATTTTTTGATCACGTCACTACCAAAAAATTACTCCAGTATTTAACTTGTCTCTACTTGAGTCTCATCCAACCACTATAGAAACTGTGGCCGACCCCTTCAATCCCTCCTTATACATATAACTAAACACACCCTTAACTGATGTTGGCCAGTTGCATTGATCTTGTCAGCAGGAACAAAAGCCATTATTAGGTTGAGGTCTTGAGGTAGGCTAGGATGTCTCCGAGCCTATCCCTTTCTTGACACGATCTCTATTTTGGACCTAACTAATCGGATTTAGTAGAAATAGGGATTCTAGTTCGGCTCCGATGGCATCGATAGATTACTGAGACCCTAGAATCAACCTAAGTCCCTAATTTGCCAATTCGATTATAGCCTTAATGATGAACAAGTCTTAATCTAATATGAGAAGTTGAGAGGGGAAGGGAAACATATGCCATATCTTCCTGTCCTAAGCTGGTCGCTGCATTTTCCAGTGACGTCATGTCCTATGTTAGCGCTCCATCTTGTTGGTGTTCGGGCTCCTGTCTCTATCCGCCAACGTCGTCCTATCCATGGTTAGTGGTAACTATGGGCTCCACAAAGCCTAGCAACAAAGAAGACATGGGCTCCGATGTTGCCATAGCTACATCATTTTTTAAATCACTGAGAGTCACTGGGCGATTGGATCCCTCTAGAGAAAATGTGGCAGTTAGGGTTTATCGGAAGCACGGGTGTGTTGCCGTTCATGTCGATCATGTCTCTATTAATATAGTGTCTCTCATGACCCAGGGCCGCAACCATGGATTAGTATACTCCCCCGATCAAGGCACGATCAAAACCGAACATCGGAGTTTGGGTAGACTCCAACTCGGTTATTCTTAACCAAGTCAGAGAACATCCTTCTATCAGACCATACCTCACGCAAGCTAGAGAGTAGCTTGACACGCACCAGAGAATAGGGTTCTCGTTGCTGGTGTTGCCGAGGAGGGTAGATCGAGAGCTATTGGTGAGCTCATCAATTTTGGCGGTGGCTGCGGATGTAGGCACTTGAGCAAGGGAGGGAGCTCGGAGAGGGTCAAAGGTGGGGTGGGGTGTTCAGGTGAGGCTTTGGCCTAGGGCAGACCCATATAGAGCCGAGCAGGGACATAGGCCCCCACCCAAATTTCTTGTTTCAGTGGACTTTCTATCTTATTTACTATAGCTATAAAGGTCCATTAGTTAATATGCATCAATGTAGACTCTCAATCAGATTTTGGGCTAAGTCTGCCCCTGCTCTCGCCGCCTTTTATAGTAAGAAAGAGTAGTACTAGGAATTAGTTGTGAGTTTTTACGTAGCAAGGTTTTTAATGAGGCGACATTGCACATAACATCTCTAATATAATATTTATATTCTTCAACTTGGTGAATTGTCTATTGGGTCTATGTAGTTGTATTTGAATCTGCGTAGTTGTGTTTGAATCTGTCTGAATTTGTGTATTATACAACATATTTCTGTATTCGGGCCTGGCCCAACACCGTGCCCCGGCACGACATGACACGGCCGTGTCGTGGGCCGGGCCTAGGTTGGTCGTGCTGGCCCACCCCGGCATGAGATGACTAACATGCCGTGCCCAAATCGTGCTCGTACCAGCTCGTGTCGTCGGCACTTTTGGACATGTATAATCCTAGGTGTATGCAGCGGCGGTTGGAAAGTGCTAGTTTCCTATTTTTTGTAGAGGATGTAAGGAAAATGGACCATGGGACATTTGGCTCAATAGGTTTTAGTGTTTGATGATCAACACAACCTGTGGACTAATGTGTTTGCTAGTGTTTATGTTTGTAGTTCACAGGATGCTAAGATTACTTGGACTAAGGCATTGAGGAAAGCAATACCTCAAAAGAAGACATTTTCAAGATCACAAGTAAAGATCAACAAGTATCAAGCAAAGTCCAAGAAACGAAGAATAGTGTTGCCACTGGCGGACTGTCCAGCTGAGAGCACCGGATTGTCTGGTGCACCAGGGAATAGTTACCCAACGACTAGTTCCAGGTGGCACTGGTGGAGAGAAGCCACCGGACTGTCCGGTGTGGCGTCCGGACTATCCGGTGTAAAAGCCTGCAGCGCCAATGGTCACCTGCGGTGTCAGATCCAACGACTAGGCGCACCGGATTGTCCGGTGTGCCGTAGAGAGCAGCAGCTTTTCTCCAACGGCTAGAATTGTGTTGGGGCCTATAAATATCACCACAACCGGCCATTTCAAGGTGTGAGAGCCCAAGCAACATACCAAGCCATATAGTAGACATTTTCAAATGCTCATATATCCAAGTGCTTAATAAAATCACTCGATGATTAGCGTAGGTGCTTTGCGAAGTGCTTAGGTTAGTTAGACCGCATTAGCGATTGCTCTAGGTGAATTCTAGTTAGTCGAGTGAGTTTAGAAAAATCACACAACCCCTTGGCTCTTGCTGAAAGGGAAATGTGCCCTTGGGCCATTTCTGTATTTTGGTGATTGAGTGCCAACACAAGTGCTTAAGTGAAAATCTATGCCAATTGATGGACAAAGTGCAAATCAAGTCTAAAGGTATGTTTCTAGACTTAGTACATTGTTTTGAGAACTAATGTATTGTGTCTAAGTGCTGGAAACAGGAGAAATCAATTTGGAGATGACTTGGCTCGTTCAGCCAAAGTCTGCTCAGTCTGGGTGCACCGGACTGTCCGGTGGTGCACCGGACAGTGTCCGGTGCGCCAGGCTGGCTCTGGCGAACTTGCTGCTCTCGGGACTTCGACGGCGGTGTATGGCTATAAATCACCGGACTGTCCGGTGGTGCACCGGACTGTCCGGATAGCCATTCACAGGCGAAGTCGTCGCTCTCGGGAAGTGATTAACGGCGTACGGCTACAAATCATCGGACTGTCCGGTGGTGCACCGGACTGTCCGGTGAGCCAACGGTCGGCCGGGCCAATGGTCGGCCGCGCGATCCGCGCGGGACACGTGGCCAAGCCAACGGCTAGAAGGGGGCACCGGAATGTCCGGTGTGCACCGGACAGTGTTCGGTGCGCCAACGGCTCTAAATCTTCAACGGTCGGCTTCGCCAAATAAGGAAAGAGATCCGCACCGGACAGTGTCCGGTGGTGCACCGGACTGTCCGGTGCGCCAGGCGACAGAAGGCAAGAATTGCCTTCCTAGAATGCTCTCAACGGCTCCTAGCTGTCTTGGGGCTATAAAAGGGGCCCCTAGGCGCATAGAGAAGTCATCCAAGCATTCTCTAAGCATTCCTAAGCACCAAGACTTCGATTCCGCGCATTTGATTCTTTGTGATAGCAACTAGAGCTCCATTTGAGTTGTGAACTTGTCGAGTTGTGTTGTGAGCTCTTGTTGTGACTTGTGTGCGTGTTGTTGCTCTGATTTTGTGTCTTGTGTGAGTTGCTCATCCCTCCCTTACTCCGTGCTTCTTTGTGAACATCAAAGTGTAAGGGCGAGAGGCTCCAAGTTGTGGAGATTCCTCGCGAGCGGGATATAGTAAACAAAGCAAAACACCGTGGTATTCAAGTGGGTCTTTGGACCGCTTGAGAGGGGTTGATTGCAACCCTCGTCTGTTGGGACGCCACAACGTGGAGTAGGCAAGTTTTGTACTTGGCTGAACCACAGGATAAACCACTGTGTTGTAACACCCGGCTTTAAGGGACAAAGCCAGGTGCATCTCATACATGCGCCAAGAAGACAACATATATAATAACAGAGTGTATAGAGATAAATGTCACAATAATCAGAGTAATTATTACATAGCGGAAGACTTACAAAAATAAAAGATAAATATAACACGAACTAAGGATCGTCGGCGCCAATGTCGACTGGGAATCACCACCTAGATCAGATCGAACTCCTCAGTGTTAGGCGGCTCCTCCTGAACCACCTGATCTTCTCCTGTGGGGGGGTGTGAGACAGCAAGGGTGAGCTCACACATGTTCATCGCTCAACAAGTTGTGGGGAATAATGTGACATGAACTCACAAAGGTGGGAGTTCATGAAGTGTAAGGCTGATCAACAATAGAGGTTAAAGCTGAGCATTGCTTTTATAAGTTGGTCAAAATTTTATTAGCAGTTACTAAGTGTAAGTAAATACCAAACCATAATAAAATAATAGAACAAAATTAATAACAAATCCCATGCAAATGCAAATGACAAATTGAGTTTAGGTTCCATAATTTAATCATCGGAGAGTCCTGAGCCGCTCATGACCGTGAGCTCGGCTAGTATACCAGTTTTACACTCTGCAGAGGTTGTACCCTTTACCCACAAGTCGTGTTTCCCATGTCGCCAGGGTTAGCTAGGCCCTTAGACACTACCAAGGTGAATGGCTAGGGATCCACTACGAGGCCTTTACAAAGTTCCACTAGCTTCCGAAAACCCGCTACAGTTTATAGGAAGTTCCAATGCAGGGTTCCTGGCTGACCGCCATCGCAGCAAAATCAACCAGGGACCTCCCTACACTGACCACTCCCCTACTGCCCTTGCCCCTTTCGGGTAAGGTAGTCTTCCACTAGCTTTCCTAATTAGTCAGCCAAGGGGTCCCATTCCTCCCTTGTGGTGGCACGTGGTTCTCAAGTTAAGCTCCATGTTCCAATTAACAATAACATAATGATCTTAACATGAACATAAATAGAATAACAAAATAACTGGAACAAGGATATAATGAAATATTAACCCAAAAACCACGTAAAGCAATAGCATAAACTACCCAAGTGATTCAGGGGTAAACAAGGTAATGAGATAAACAATCTAGGGTGACCTATCGGGTCCCATCAAAGTTAAACCTATGCATGGTAAATGATTATAAAGAACATTATTGGGTAACAAAAGTGAATCAAGGGCACAACTTGCCTGGCACTTGAGATTCCAGTTACCAGGGTGAACTTCAGGTGACTTGAAACCTCGCGCTAGACGTAGCAATACAAACAAACATGATATAGACAAAATTAACATCACACCAAACATAAGAACAAACTGAATAATAATGATCTACGCGAAGCTACGGGACTAACGCAACTGGAACGAGTCAAATCGGAGTTAAAACGAAGGAGTTATGAATTTCTAAGGATTTTATGTATTTGGTATAAGATTAGTTAGGGAATAAATTTTATTATTGTTTGTATGTCAAAACAGAGACACTAGGTGACAGGCAATATTATTACAAAATAAATGTCACTGGAATAAATTAAATTGGAGCTAGGATGGATTAAATATGAATTTCCCAAGTTTATTGATTTATTTGTGTACTAAAAATTAATTTCTATAAGTATTTACCTAATTTCTTTGTTCTCTGGACCGAGCACTAAATACAGAGAACCACGGGGGGTCAAACTATAAAATTTCTAAGACTCAGTGAACAGTCGAGACAGGACGGCGGGTTGATTCTTATATTTATCAGGGTCTCTTTAACAAAACGTATCCGCGAAGGAGTATCCACAGATATGAGCCACACGATTCAAAACGGACGACCAGGATTAGATCTGCACTTTGTCCCAACCGGTATGGGCACTCGACCACACATCGAACGATCAACGGCCCACGCGACGCCAACGCTCTTATCCGCGCCGAACCGCACGATTTCAATCCGAAGGCTCGTGTTTTATCGCCATGTGATCAAATCTCCACCGTACATTAATCAATGAACGACACCCACTCATCTCCTCCCTAGCTGAACACTGCGGCGTCGCAGGCCATACCCGCGGCGGAGCTTCGCCGGGTCAGCGCTCCCAACACCCCGGAGTACGATTCCTAGCGCTAATACGTCGAACACGCTCTACAAAGCATACTGAAATGGTTACAGGGGGCTTACAGGGTATAATGGCTCTGGCGCGGCTGTTCGACGGCGATCCGCGAGCTTGAGGCAGAGCTCTGGTTTGGCGAGCGATTCACCGCACCCTGGCAGTCCCCAGCGCGATTACTCCCGTCCACAACTACCAGCGAACCTCCGTGACTTGATTCTAGCCTCCAATTTGCAAGCACCGGTGGGGTCCCATGGTGGCGGCCGCCCAGACCAACGCGCACGGCGCGGCACACACAACGAACGGCGAAGCGGGTATGCGCACAGCGGCACCAAATCCGATCTTGGGGATCACCCGCCACAACACGCCGGTCACGGATAGCAGCGGCGACCGACGGCGACATCTAAGCCTAGCGGCGGCGGAATCTCTCTCGAGTCCACCCACGGTGCGGTCAGTACACAGGAAGGCTTAGCTGGTCGAGACGACACCCAAGGAAAGGCCGATAGATATATATCCACCAGGAGACGATGCGGTTGATTGGAGTACGGGGTTCATGGCGGGATTCACGGCTAGAAGTCGCAACCACCCGAGGAAGACCCGATCGGGATTCTTGGCCATCACCAGTGGACACCACGCGACATCTCAGGTCCAGCCGCGCATGGCGGCGGTCACTGCAACGAACAGAGTTCGCGATCCGCCCGGGGAAGACCTATAGGACGGACTACCATGTGGGCCCGACGGTCAACGATCCGAGACGTGGGCGCGCTTCGATTTGTGGGGGCGCCAACACCCGTTATCCCCGAGCGGCGACCCAGACCACGCAGGCCGCACAAATTTCACCACAGCCAACCATGGTTTCGATTTAGCCAGTATGGTGGGGAAGAAGGCCATCTGACGGGGTGGCCCCACCACCAGTGAGAAGGGAGCGCAGAGAGGTGGAAACATGGGCTGCGCGGGAGGGAAACCGAGTTGGGCCAGCCAGATTCGGCCCAGTCGAGATCCTAAGCTTTTCTCTTTTTTTGTTTTGTTTTCTCCCTTTTCAGATTTAGATTTCAAGTTTGAATCTATTTTTGTGGGAAATTCAAACTCAGGTTAATTTTCTATATTTACATGACAACATAAACTAAATTTTTGTTCATTTATATTTTCATTTTATACTGTTTGTATAGTGTTTTCTTCTCTTTTTTCTTAATTCTAGGATTTTCCTTTGGAATTTAAATTCCACCTTGGATTTTAATATATTTCTTTTTACATTATTTTTATATTATCATAAAATGCACACAAAATAAAAAATCTCAGCATGATGCAATGATTTAGTGGCATATATTTTATAATTATCTATTTTAAAATATGGTGTTCACATGTGATGGCACAAAAAGTTCAAACTCCCACAGATAAAGTGAACTTGTTTCTCCCTTTGATATTAGCTCTTGCAAATTACCAATTGGGTATTACAAATCCTACCCCCCTTAAAAATAATCTCGTCCTCGAGATTTAGGAGGAACGAGGGAAAAGATGGGGAAAATCTATGCGAAGTTCTTCTTCTCTCACCCAAGTAGCTTCATATTCTTCATGAGGGTTCCATTGCATTTTGCACATCTAAATAACTTAATTTCTTGTAACTCAAGTCAATGTGTCAAGAATCTTGATAGGATACTCCGTGTAAGTCAAATCACCCTGAACACTGAGCTCTTCCATTGGTAACTGTTCCACAGGGACATGAAGACACTTTTTAAGTTGAGATACGTGAAATACATTATGCACATCAGATAGATTATCAGGTAGCTCGAGTTGATAGGCCATCTCTCCAACTTGCCTAAACACTCAGAATGGTCCAATATAGCGAGGGGAACCATTTGCCCTTAACTTTAAATCTCCTCACTCCACGAAGTGGTGAAACCTTGAGGTACACATGATTTCTTTCCTCAATATCTAGTGGTCTTCTTCTATTATCCGCGTAGCTCTTATGCCTGGTTCGAGCTACCCACAAATTCTCCCGAATTATACGGACTTGCTCTTCCGCCTCTTGAATAAGTTCAGGTCCAAAGAACCATCTTCCTCTAGTCTGGTCCAAAAATAGAGGAGTCCTGCATTTCCTGTCATACAGAGTCTCGAAGGGTGACATCTTCAGACTGGCCTGGTAACTATTATTATATGAGGACTTAGCATAAGGTAGACTCTTGTCCCAACTACTACCATGCTGAAGGGCACAAGCTCTCAACATGTCTTCCAATACTTGATTAGTCCTTTCAGTTTGTCCATCAGTCTGAGGTAGGCCAAACCCAAAATTCAACTTCAAATCCATATTCTCACGACAACTTTTCCAAAATCTGGAGGTAAACCGTGCACCTCGATCCAAAATGATCTTCTTTGGTACACCGTGTAGAGACATAATCCGAGTCATATATATAACTCTACCAGTTGAGATCCCTTATAAGTAGTCTTGACCGGAATGAAATGAGCTTTAGTCAATCTATCCATAATAACCCATATAGAATCATATCCTTTCGAGGTTCGAGGCAATCCAGTAATGAAATCCATACCAATCTCTGCAATCCAGTAATGAAATCCATACCAACATCTTCTCACTTCCATTCGGGTATCTTTAATGGGTACAATAGTCCAGCTAGTCTTTGGTGTTCGGTCTTAACTCTTTGACACACATCGCACATAGCCACATGTGCAACCACATCTCTCTTCAGTCCATACCACCAGTACTTCTGCTTCAAATCCTGATACATCTTGGTACTACCAGGATGAATAGAATAATCCAAGTCATGGGCCTCCTTTAAAATAGTCTCACGAAGGCTTTCAATCTTGGGAACTCATATCCGATCCTTGAACCATATTGTGCCTTACTCATCCTCCGTGAATTCCAGACCTCGACCCTCAATAATCAGATCCTTGATCTCTTGTATTTTAGTATCACCAATTTGTCCTTTGCGGATCTCTTGTTCTAAGGTAGGTTCCACATCGATAGTAACTCCTTCAGTGTGAGCAACTATTCCCAGGTTAAGTCTCCTGAAATCCTCAACAATCTCATCGGATAGCTAGGCAACAACAGCTAAATGAACATGCTCCTTTCGACTCAAGGCATCTGTAACCAAATTTTGCTTTGCCCGGGTGATAGTGAATTTCCAAATCATAATCCTTAATAAGCTCCAACCAACGGTGTTGCCTAAGGTTGAGATCCTTCTGAGTGAATATATACTTCAAACTCTCATGATCCGTGTATACTTGACACTTGGTTCCCATGATATAATGTCCAAATCTTAAGCGCATGCACCATGGCTACCAGTTCTAAGTCATGAGTGGGGTAGTTCAACTCTTGCTTCCGCAACTGTCGAGACGCGTAGTCGGTCACATGTCCTTCTTGCATGAGCACACATCTTAAGCTTTGGCCACATGCATCACAATAAATGTCAAATCCTTTCTGTAGGTCTGGCATAACCAACACTGGTGGCGACATCAATCTCTTCTTCAATTGATCAAAACTATCTTGATATTTCTCATCCCACTTAAATTCTCTTCCCTTCTCCAGAAGTGAGGTCATACGCTTAGCGATCTTAGAAAATCCTTTAATAAATCTCCGATAATATCCTGCAAGTCCCAAGAAACTCTGAATCTCTGTAACTGTAGTGGGTATGCTCCACGCCACTATCTCCTTGACTTTAGCAGGATCCACTGAAATTCCTCCATTAGAAATGATATGTCCAAGAAAAAGGCACCTCGTCAATCTAAAACTCGTATTTACTGTACTCGGCGTAGAGTTGATTATCTCGTCGCTTCTGTAGTACCAATCATAGATGTTCTTCATGATTACTATCACTCTTGGGATAAATAAAAATATCGTCGATGAAAACCACGACGAATCTGTCCAGATCATGCACACCTTATTCTTCAGATCCATAAAATAGGTTGGTGCATTAGTTAGCCCAAATGTCATAACGGTAAACTCATATAAACCATATCGGGTCGAGAATTTCGTCTTGGGAATATCCGATGGCCTAATCTTCATTTGGTGATAACTCGGTCGGAGATCAATCTTCGACACCTCTCATTTGAATAAATCCTCAATACGGGGTAATGGACACTTGTTCTTCATAGTGGCATTGTTAAGGGACCTACAATCCACGCACATCCCTTGCGATCCATCTTTCTTCTGTATAAGCAGAACTGGCACTCCACAAGGTGAAGAATCCGAACGAATATACCCAGCCTCTTGTAACTCCATTAATTGTTTCTTAAGTTCCTTTAGCTCTTCTATGGACATCCTGTATGGCCGTTTAGAATTAGGAGCAGTCTTAGGTAAGAGATCAATGACAAACTCAACTTTCCTCTCCGGTGGCATCCCTGGTAACTCCTCTGTAAAGACATCCGGAAAAATCTCTAACCGCACGGATGCTTTCACCAACAAACTTCCCATCTACTAAGAATGCCACTAGTCTGATGGTGGTAGTTACTGCAACTTCAACTTCAAAGCTTTGTCCTTTGGAACTGGTGAGTTCTACGGTTCCTTTAGCATAGTGTATAAATTACCTTTGCCTTTTTTTAACCATAACATACCAAGGATCACGTCTATAGTGCTCTCTTCTAACACTATAGGGGTAGCCCATCTAGGTTAGAAATACAGGGTAAGAAAGGAAGAATTGTAGACAAGGCGAGTAATTACGAGATATGTTACTGCGGGGGATTTATTAACTAAGTATATTAGTGTGTCACCTACTAAAGTTAATTCATTACCTTATGGTGGTACATGCTAAGATGCCCGTCTATACTATTTCAATCAACCAAAGAAGCAAATCAAGCATCTATCATCAGAACAATCAACCAACATTTTTAATAGAGAAAATAATTTTAATTTTGTCTTAGGTCTCCTATCTCTTAAAAGGTTCATAAATGTAGGATTCCAAGATGTGAAATCCATCGTGTCTTAGAGTAGAAAAGATAAGAGTAATTAGAGTATGACAGCAAAAGGTGAGACAGGATCAAGATAAGATAAGTATAGAATGAATCAGAGTAAGGTGAGTAGGTAAGGGTTTGTCCATTTCTATCTAGGTTTCGTCCTACAGTCAACATTTCCTCTGATACCACTTCTGTAACACCCGGCTTTAAGGGACAAAGCCAGGTGCATCTCATACATGCACCAAGAAGACAACATATATAATAACAGAGTGTATAGAGATAAATGTCACAATAATCAGAGTAATTATTACATAGCGGAAGACTTACAAAAATAAAAGATAAATATAACACGAACTAAGGATCGTCGGCGCCAATGTCGACTGGGAATCACCACCTAGATCAGATCGAACTCCTCAGTGTTAGGCGGCTCCTCCTGAACCACCTGATCTTCTCCTGTGGGGGGGTGTGAGACAGCAAGGGTGAGCTCACACATGTTCATCGCTCAACAAGTTGTGGGGAATAATGTGACATGAACTCACAAAGGTGGGAGTTCATGAAGTGTAAGGCTGATCAACAATAGAGGTTAAAGCTGAGCATTGCTTTTATAAGTTGGTCAAAATTTTATTAGCAGTTACTAAGTGTAACTAAATACCAAACTATAATAAAATAATAGAACAAAATTAATAACAAATCCCATGCAAATGCAAATGACAAATTGAGTTTAGGTTCCATAATTTAATCATCGGAGAGTCCTGAGCCGCTCATGACCGTGAGCTCGGCTAGTATACCAGTTTTACACTCTGCAGAGGTTGTACCCTTTACCCACAAGTCGTGTTTCCCATGTCGCCAGGGTTAGCTAGGCCCTTAGACACTACCAAGGTGAATGGCTAGGGATCCACTACGAGGCCTTTACAAAGTTCCACTAGCTTCCGAAAACCCGCTACAGTTTATAGGAAGTTCCAATGCAGGGTTCCTGGCTGACCGCCATCGCAGCAAAATCAACCAGGGACCTCCCTACACTGACCACTCCCCTACTGCCCTTGCCCCTTTCGGGTAAGGTAGTCTTCCACTAGCTTTCCTAATTAGTCAGCCAAGGGGTCCCATTCCTCCCTTGTGGTGGCACGTGGTTCTCAAGTTAAGCTCCATGTTCCAATTAACAATAACATAATGATCTTAACATGAACATAAATAGAATAACAAAATAACTGGAACATGGATATAATGAAATATTAACCCAAAAACCACGTAAAGCAATAGCATAAACTACCCAAGTGATTCAGGGGTAAACAAGGTAATGAGATAAACAATCTAGGGTGACCTATCGGGTCCCATCAAAGTTAAACCTATGCATGGTAAATGATTATAAAGAACATTATTGGGTAACAAAAGTGAATCAAGGGCACAACTTGCCTGGCACTTGAGACTCTAGTTACCAGGGTGAACTTCAGGTGACTTGAAACCTCGCGCTAGACGTAGCAATACAAACAAACATGATATAGACAAAATTAACATCACACCAAACATAAGAACAAACTGAATAATAATGATCTACGCGAAGCTACGGGACTAACGCAACTGGAACGAGTCAAATCGGAGTTAAAACGAAGGAGTTATGAATTTCTAAGGATTTTATGTATTTGGTATAAGATTAGTTAGGGAATAAATTTTATTATTGTTTGTATGTCAAAACAGAGACACTAGGTGACAGGCAATATTATTACAAAATAAATGTCACTGGAATAAATTAAATTGGAGCTAGGATGGATTAAATATGAATTTCCCAAGTTTATTGATTTATTTGTGTACTAAAAATTAATTTCTATAAGTATTTACCTAATTTCTTTGTTCTCTGGACCGAGCACTAAATACAGAGAACCACGGGGGGTCAAACTATAAAATTTCTAAGACTCAGTGAACAGTCGAGACAGGACGGCGGGTTGATTCTTATATTTATCAGGGTCTCTTTAACAAAACGTATCCGCGAAGGGGTATCCACAGATATGAGCCACACGATTCAAAACGGACGACCAGGATTAGATCTGCACTTTGTCCCAACCGGTATGGGCACTCGACCACACATCGAACGATCAACGGCCCACGCGACGCCAACGCTCTTATCCGCGCCGAACCGCACGATTTCAATCCGAAGGCTCGTGTTTTATCGCCATGTGATCAAATCTCCACCGTACATTAATCGATGAACGACACCCACTCATCTCCTCCCTAGCTGAACACTGCGGCGTCGCACGCCATACCCGCGGCGGAGCTTCGCCGGGTCAGCGCTCCCAACACCCCGGAGTACGATTCCTAGCGCTAATACGTCGAACACGCTCTACAAAGCATACTGAAATGGTTACAGGGGGCTTACAGGGTATAATGGCTCTGGCGCGGCTGTTCGACGGCGATCCGCGAGCTTGAGGCAGAGCTCTGGTTCGGCGAGCGATTCACCGCACCCCGGCAGTCCCCAGCGTGATTACTCCCGTCCACAACTACCAGCGAACCTCCATGACTTGATTCTAGCCTCCAATTTGCAAGCACCGGTGGGGTCCCATGGTGGCGGCCGCCCAGACCAACGCGCACGGCGCGGCACACACAACGAACGGCGAAGCGGGTATGCGCACAGCGGCACCAAATCCGATCCCGGGGATCACCCGCCACAACGCGCCGGTCACGGATAGCAGCGGCGACCGACGGCGACATCTAAGCCTAGCGGCGGCGGAATCTCTCTCGAGTCCACCCACGGTGCGGTCAGTACACAGGAAGGCTTAGCTGGTCGAGACGACACCCAAGGAAAGGCCGATAGATATATATCCACCAGGAGACGATGCGGTTGATTGGAGTACGGGGTTCATGGCGGGATTCACGGCTAGAAGTCGCAACCACCCGAGGAAGACCCGATCGGGATTCTTGGCCATCACCAGTGGACACCACGCGACATCTCAGGTCCAGCCACGCATGGCGGCGGTCACTGCAACGAACAGAGTTCGCGATCCGCCCGGGGAAGACCTACAGGACGAACTACCATGTGGGCCCGACGGTCAACGATCCGAGACGTGGGCGCGCTTCGATTTGTGGAGGCGCCAACACCCGTTATCCCCGAGCGGCGACCCAGACCACGCAGGCCGCACAAATTTCACCACAGCCAACCATGGTTTCGATTTAGCCAGTATGGTGGGGAAGAAGGCCATCTGACGGGGTGGCCCCACCACCAGTGAGAAGGGAGCGCAGAGAGGTGGAAACATGGGCTGCGCGGGAGGGAAACCGAGTTGGGCCAGCCAGATTCGGCCCAGTCGAGATCCTAAGCTTTTCTCTTTTTTTTGTTTTGTTTTCTCCCTTTTCAGATTTAGATTTCAAGTTTGAATCTATTTTTGTGGGAAATTCAAACTCAGGTTAATTTTCTATATTTACATGACAACATAAACTAAATTTTTGTTCATTTATATTTTCATTTTATACTGTTTGTATAGTGTTTTCTTCTCTTTTTTCTTAATTCTAGGATTTTCCTTTGGAATTTAAATTCCACCTTGGATTTTAATATATTTCTTTTTACATTATTTTTATATTATCATAAAATGCACACAAAATAAAAAATCTCAGCATGATGCAATGATTTAGTGGCATATATTTTATAATTATCTATTTTAAAATATGGTGTTCACATGTGATGGCACAAAAAGTTCAAACTCCCACAGATAAAGTGAACTTGTTTCTCCCTTTGATATTAGCTCTTGCAAATTACCAATTGGGTATTACATGTGTCTATCTGTGTTGATCCTCTTGTGGTTATTGTGTTTTGCAAGAACTCCTCTCTTTCCACTTGGTCTTATTATGCTAACGCTTAATCTAGTTTTTGTGGCTTTAAGTTTAAGTTTTCACAGGATCACCTATTCACCCCCCCTCTAGGTGCTCTCAATTGGTATCGGAGCCGTTCTCTTCAAGAAAGGGACTAATCTCCCGAAGAGATGGATCCTAAGGGCAAGGGGATTGTGATCAATGATAAGGAGAAGGAGTCCTTCGTCAACGAGCCGAAAGATGACAAGCCTACCGACTCGGGCTCGGGCTACAAACGAAAAGATGGGAAGAAGAAGAAGACAAGGCGCATCAAGGAGATCGTCTACTACGACGACAGCGACGAGTCCTCTTCTTCCCAAAAGGACAACGATGACAACGACTACGAGAAAAAGAAAACGGTCAATTCGAACTTCTCTTTTGATTACTCTCATATTCCGCAAAGTACCAATGCTCATTTACTCTCCATTCCACTTGGTAAACCTCCTCACTTTGATGGAGAGGACTACGGATTTTGGAGCCACAAAATGTGTAGTCACTTGTTCTCTCTCCATCCATGCATATGGGAGATAGTCGAGAGTGGAATGAAATTTGATAGTACTGATAGTCCCATGTTTATAAATGAGCAAATTCACAAAAATGCACAAGCTACTACTGTTCTGTGGGGGACAGATATCCCTCGGGTCCACTGGAAGGGTGAAAGACCTCACGAAAGGCCCAACGGCCCAATAAATCATAAGGTCATTCCTTCATGGGCCTGGGGAGGGACAATCAGTAAAGCAGATCGACGTAAGGCCGGATCGATGCAAGCCTGGACGGCCCCACAGCGTTGAACAAGAAACTACAAAAGATCCGACTTTCCCGCGGCGGAGCCCCATGCAACGAAACCAGGCGAGGATAGATCGGCAGAATCATAGGAAGATAGACTCAAACAGTTCACTATCTTTAAGGTGCACATTGTTATCATATCCATATGTATTGCCCCACGGTCGAATATATAAGGCCCAGGGGGCACCCCTTCAGATCAATCGATCTCACTACTCAGCCATCCACCTCAACTCTCCACGCTCTCACTTTAGAGAACTACCTTGTAACCCATTACACAAAGCATCCTCACCAGGACGTAGGGTGTTACGCATCTCTAAGCGGCCCGAACCTGTAAACACTGTCCACTGTCCCTCGTGCGTCTGGCACGAACCATTTTGCTACAGTCGGCGACACCGTCCTACTCCTAAAAACACCTCGAGGGGCAACCCCGGGTGTGCGGTCGGACCCAAAACACCGACAGCTGGCGCGCCAGGTAGGGGGTATGTCGACGATCTAAGCTAGCTCAATGGCCGTCACCTTCCACAGCAAGATCGCCTTTCGTCCCGGATCCATGTTCTGCTTTGGAACGATATCGTCCATAGCAGACGAAGAGGGAGCTCTACACCGCATTGCAGATCCGCCAAGAAAGAAGTCTCCTCCAACAAACTCCGAAGATACTGGAAAAGCGCAACCTCCAGCTCTCCGAAGGAAGATCGCCACGACAACCACGCCATTCTACCCCGACGTTCTTTTCATCGGGAGAGTGGAGTCGCCTCCTGTCTCCAACGACGAGCCGACCGCGCCTGGAGAAGAACCACCTCAGCGGGAGTCCCGTCAACGAAGAAATCGGCGCCGAAACATCCGGCGACATCACCAAGCCGGAGAACGGGATCCGGAGCAGCCTGTCTCGTGAGACGAGATCTCAGAGATGGGAGAAACTCCGGAAGAACGCGTCTTCAGAGAACGAAGGAATTCCTGATGACGCGATCGTCGACGAGCTCAGGAACAAGCCGAGCAAGACGCAAGGCAGCGCCGGGAAAATCCACTCTTCGGTCGCAACCTGAACCCCGACTTCGCCCGAGCCATGAACACGCCGAGTGAAGTCGGAGGAGTACTAGCTTGGATAGCTGAAGGACTCCCTCGGACTCCCGATGCCGAGGGCTATCGACGCCTGTTCACCCAAGCAACCAACCATCTTCTACCTCTCGCTCACCCGCTGAACGATTTGCGACACGCCATCAACAGTCGCCGAGACGCGCGGAGCTCCATCAACGCTTCGCGTGAATGACGGCATGAGAACGAGATCCGCCGCCGGGAAGAGTACGACAGGGATCATGGCATCCCAACTCGGAGTCAAGCCACCAGAGCTGAATCAACGACGGCCTCGACTGGCGGGACTACCCGGGGACGGTCGAGGAACCACAACAACTACTCCCCTCCCCGGGACAGACATCATCCCCGACGACAGGAGGACACATGTGGAGTGTCCGCCCTTACTCCACGCCTTAGGGCCATTCAATGGCCCCCTAACTTCAAGGTATCCAATGTCGATAAGTACGAACCTAAGCAGGACCCAGGAGGCTGGCTGGCCGTCTACACCACCGCCGCTCGAGCAGCCGGAGCATCCGAAGACGTAATGACTGCGTACTAACCCATTGTCCTCAGGCAAGACGCACTACAATGGCTACGACATCTACCCCGGCACTGCATCGACGACTGGAGTGATTTCAGTCGACGTTTCACCGCCAACTTTCAGTCCCTCTCCGACAAACCGGCAAAACCATGGGACCTCAAATCCATCAAGCGCCAGGGGGACGAAACTCTCCGGTCATACCTCAAAAGGTTCCAGACCATGAGAAATCGTATCCCCGAGGTCACGGAGGCGGCCGTGATCGAGGACTTCTATAGAGGATCCAATGACTCGGCCTTCGTCCGAGCCATATTGCAGAAGGCGCCAACTACCTCCGAGGAGCTGTTCTGGGAAGCCGACCTCTACATCACCGCCGACGAGCGAGCCCAGGACCTCATCGGGGGAGCGAAGCCCGCACCGGCAGCACCACGACGCGACGCGAACCAACAACCTGACAAACGCTAGGAGAAGAGACCTTGCGAAGAAGTGCACGCCGCCGGACCACCTGCCTCTCGCGCCCAGGGAGGACCTCGCGGAGGCGAGCGCACGCTGGACGACATCCTCGACGCCCAGTGCCCGTACCACAAGGACATGCGCCACACTCTTCGGAACTGTCGGGACTTCAAGCACTCCGTCGGGCACGGCCGACCCTTCCAACCTCTACCTCCTCCTCCGCCGCGGGGAGGACCAGAAGAACCACGACAACCCCAGCAGCAGGAGGAGGGAGGAGGAGGAGCTTTCCCGCGCGTTGACAGGGAGGTCAACGTCATCTTCGACGGACACGGGTCGCAGGAGAACAAAAGACAGCAAAAGCTCAACGATCGCCAGATACTGGTGGCAACCACCGGTCCTCCCGCTCCGTACCGATGGTCGGAGCTGAAAGGGAAATGTGCCCTTGGGCCATTTCTAAGTATTTTGGTGGTTTAGTGTCCAACACAAGTGCCTAAGTATAAAATGGTGGACAAAGTACAAATCAAGGATAAAGGTATGTTTCTCAGACTTAGTACATTGTTTTAGAGACTAATGTATTGTGTCTAAGTGCTGGAAACAGGAAAAACCCAATTGGAAATGCCTTGGCTCGAGCAGCCAAGACTTTGCTCAGTCTGGGGCACCGGACTGTCCGGTGGTGCACCGGACAGTGTCCAGTGCGCCAGGCTGGCTCTGGCAAACAGGCAGCTCTCGGGACTTCGACGGCGGTGTACGGCTATAATTCACCGGACTGTCCGGTGGTGCACCGGACTGTCCGGTGGGCCGTTCACAGGCGAACTCGTCGCTCTCGGGAATTTATCGGCGACGTACGACTATAATTCACCGGACTGTCCGGTGTGCACCGGACTGTCCGGTGAGCCAACGGTCGGCCGGGCCAACGGTCGGCCGCGCGATCTGCGCGGGACACGTGGCCGAGCCAACGGCTAGAAGGAGGCACCGGACTGTCCGGTGTGCACCGGACATGTCCGGTGCGCCAACGGCTCTCTGGCTACCAACGGTCGACTGCGCCATTTAAGGAAAGAAATCAGGCACCGGACAGTGTCCGGTGTGCACCGGACTGTCCGGTGCGCCAGTCGACAGAAGGCAAGATCAGCCTTCCTAGATTGCTCTCAACGGCTCCTAGCTGCCTTGGGGCTATAAAAGGGACCCCTAGGCGCATGGAGGAGTACCCCAAGCATTCCTACAACATTCCTAAGCACCAAGACATCGATTCCGCGCCTTTGATTCTTTGCGATAGCAATTAGAGCTCTAGTTGAGTGGTGAACTCATTGAGTTGTGTTGTGAGCTCTAGTTGCGACTTGTGTGCGTGGTGTTACTGTGATTTCTTGTCTTGAGTGTGTTGCTAATCCCTCCCTTGCTCCGTGCTTCTTTGTGAACTTTAAGTGTAAGGGCGAGAGGCTCCAATTTGTGGAGATTCCTCGCAAACGGGATTGAGTAAAGCAAACAAAACACCGTGGTATTCAAGTGGGTCTTTGGACCGCTTGAGAGGGGTTGATTGCAACCCTCGTCCGTTGGGACGCCACAACGTGGAGTAGGCAAGCGTTGGTCTTGGCAGAATCACGGGATAACCACCGTGCCATCTCTGTGATTGATTTCTTGTGGTTATTGTGTTTTGTCTCCTCTCTAGCCACTTGGCATTTACTGTGCTAACGCTTAACCAAGTTTTTGTGGCTTAAGTTCTCAAGTTTTACAAGATCACCTATTCACCCCCCCTCTAGGTGCTCTCAATTGGTATCAGAGCCAGGTTCTCTTCACAAAGGGACTAACCGCCCGAAGAGATGGATCCTAAGGGGAAGGGTATCGTGATCAACGATAAAGAGAAGGAATCCTTCGTCAACGAGCCGAAGGACGACAAGCCTACCGACTCCGGCTCGGGCCATAGACGGAAGGAAGGGAAGAAGAAGAAGACGAGGCGCATCAAGGAGATCGTCTACTACGACGACAGCGATGAGTCTACTTCTTCCCAAAAGGACGACGACCACAACGACTACGAGAGAAGGAAACTGGTTAATTCGAACTTTTCTTTTGACTACTCTCGTATTCCTCAAAGTTCAAATTCACATTTGCTCTCCATTCCACTTGGCAAACCTCCTCACTTTGATGGAGAGGACTATGGATTTTGGAGCCACAAAATGCGTAGTCACTTGTTCTCTCTCCATCCTAGTATATGGGAGATTGTAGAGAGTGGAATGCATTTTGATAGTACGGATAGTCCCATGTTCATTAATGAGCAAATTCATAAGAATGCACAAGCTACTACTGTTCTTCTAGCTTCATTGTGCAGGGATGAATATCACAAAGTGAGCGGCTTGGATAACGCCAAGCAAATATGGGATACCCTCAAAATCTCTCATGAGGGGAACGACGTCACCTTGCTCACTAAGATAGAGTTGGTGGAAGGCGAGCTTGGACGATTCGCGATGATAAGGGGCGAGGAGCCGACACAAACATACAACCGGCTCAAGACCCTTATCAATAAAATAAGGAGCTACGGAAGCACGCGATGGACGGACCACGACGTCGTCCGACTGATGCTAAGGTCCTTTACCGTTCTTGATCCTCATTTGGTGAATAATATTCGTGAGAATCCCAGGTACACCAAAATGTCGCCCGAAGAAGTCCTTGGAAAATTCGTAAGCGGGCGAATGATGATCAAGGAGGCGAGGTATGTGGACGACGCTCTGAACGGTCCAATCAATGAGCCTCAACCTGTTGCTCTCAAGGCAACAAGGAGCAAGGAGGCGTTACCCAGCAAGATAGCACAAATTGAGGCAGACAGACTTAATGATGAAGAGATGGCCCTCATCATCAAGAGATTCAAGACGGCGCTTAAGAGTCGCAAGGGACAGCCAAGCAAGACCAAAGCCAAGGGGAAGCGCTCATGCTTCAAATGCGGTAAGATTGGTAATTTTATTGCTAACTGTCCCGACAATGATAGTGATCAGGATCAAGGGAACAAGAGGGAGAAGAAGAAAAACTATAAGAAGGCAAAGGGCGAGGCACATCTTGGCAAGGAGTGGGATTCGGATTGCTCCTCGTCCGACTCCGACAATGAAGGACTCGCCGCCACCGCCTTCAACAAGTCATCCCTCTTCCCCAACGAGCGTCACACATGCCTTATGGCAAGGGAGAAGAAGGTATGTACTCGAAACTCTACCTATGCTTCTTCAAGTGAGGACGAATCTAGTGATGAGGATGAAATAGATTATTCATGTTTATTTAAGGGCCTAGATAGAACCAAGGTAGATAAAATTAATGAATTAATTGATGCCTTGAATGATAAGAATAGGCTTCTAGAAAAACAAGAGGACTTGTTGTATGAAGAACATGATAAATTTGTAGAAGCACAAAAATCTCATGCCTTAGAAGTTAAGAGAAATGAAATGCTTTCTAGTGAATTATCTTCTTGCCATGAGACGATTTCTAGCTTAAGGAGCATTAATGATAATTTGAATGCTAAATTAGAAATAGCTAGTAAATCAACAACTTGTGTAGAAAATGTTGTTATTTGCAATAGATGTAAAGATTTCGATATTGATGCTTGTAGTGAACACATAGCTTCGATTGCAAAGTTAAATGATGAACTAGCTAGTCTTAATGCCCAACTTAAGGCTAGCAAAAGTGATTTCGATAAACTAAAATTTGCTAGGGATGACTACACGATTGGTAGACACCCCTCAATTAAGGATGGGCTTGGCTTCAAGAGGGAAGCCAAGAACTTAACAAGCCATAAGGCTCCCATCTCCGCCAAGGAGAAAGGGAAGGCCCCTATGGCATGTAGTACTAAAAAGAATCATGCTTTTATGTACAATGATAGAAGACAATCTCATAGGAGTTGTAATGTTTTTGATTCACATGCCTATGATTCTTATGCTATGTTTGCCCCTAGTTCTTCCTATATGCATGGTAGAGATATGCCTAGGAAGAATATTCATCATGTACCTAGAAAGAATAGTGTTCATGTTCCTAGGAAAGTTATGAATGGACCCTCTACAATTTATCATGCTTTAAATGCTTCCTTTTCTATTTGTAGAAAGGATAGGAAGATAGTTGCTAGGAAATTAGGGGCAAAATGCAAGGGTGATAAAACTTGCATTTGGGTCCCTAAGGAAATTGTGACTAACCTTGTAGGACCCAACAAGAGTTGGGTACCTAAGACCCAAGCCTAAATTTGCCTTGCAGGTTTATGCATCCGGGGGTTCAAGCTGGATTATCGACAGCGGATGCACAAACCATATGACGGGGGAGAAGAAGATGTTCACCTCCTACGTCAAGAATAAGGATTCCCAAGATTCAATCATATTCGGTGACGGGAACCAAGGCAAGGTGAAAGGTTTAGGCAAGATTGCAATATCTAATGAGCACTCTATCTCTAATGTGTTTTTAGTTGAGTCTCTTGGTTATAATTTACTATCTGTTAGTCAATTATGTAATATGGGATATAATTGTCTATTTACAAATGTAGATGTGTCTGTCTTTAGAAGATGTGATGGTTCACTAGCTTTTAAGGGTGTACTAGACGGCAAACTTTATTTAGTTGATTTTGCAAAAGAGGAGGTCGGTCTAGATGCATGCTTAATTGCTAAGACTAGCATGGGCTGGCTGTGGCATCGCCGCTTAGCACATGTGGGGATGAAGAACCTTCACAAGCTTCTAAAGGGAGAACACGTGATAGGTTTGACTAACATGCAATTCGAAAAAGATAGACCTTGTGCAGCTTGTCAAGCAGGTAAACAAGTGGGAGGAGCACATCACAGCAAGAATGTGATGACCACTTCAAGACCTCTGGAGCTGCTGCATATGGACCTCTTCGGACCCGTCGCCTATCTGAGCATAGGAGGAAGTAAGTATGGTCTAGTTATTGTTGATGACTTTTCCCGCTTCACTTGGGTGTTCTGTTTGCAGGATAAGTCTGAAACCCAAGGGAGCCTCAAGCGCTTCCTCAGGAGAGCTCAAAATGAGTTTGAGCTCAAGGTGAAGAAGATAAGGAGCGACAACGGGTCCGAATTCAAGAATCTTCAAGTGGAGGAGTTCCTTGAGGAGGAAGGGATCAAGCACGAGTTCTCTGCTCCCTACACACCTCAGCAAAATGGTGTGGTAGAGAGGAAGAACAGGACGCTCATTGATATGGCGAGGACTATGCTTGGAGAGTTCAAGACCCCCGAGTGCTTTTGGTCGGAAGCCGTGAACACGGCTTGCCACGCCATCAACAGGGTCTACCTTCACCGCCTCCTCAAGAAGACTTCATATGAGCTTCTAACTGGTAACAAACCCAATGTATCGTACTTTCGTGTATTTGGGAGTAAATGCTACATTCTAGTGAAGAAGGGTAGGAATTCCAAATTTGCTCCCAAAGCTGTAGAAGGGTTTTTATTAGGTTATGATTCAAATACAAAGGCGTATAGGGTCTTCAACAAATCATCGGGTTTGGTTGAAGTCTCTAGCGACGTTGTATTTGATGAGACTAATGGCTCTTTAAGAGAGCAAGTTGTTGATCTTGATGATATAGATGAAGAAGACGTTCCAACGGCCGCGATACACACCATGGCGATTGGAGATGTACGGCCTCAGGAACAATTGGAGCAAGATCAACCATCTTCCTCAACTATGGTGCAACCCCCAACCCAAGATGACGAACAGGTACCTCAAGTGGAGGCGCATGATCAAGGGGGAGCACAGGATGTTCAAATTGAAGAGGAAGAAGCACCTCAGGCACCTCCAACCCAAGTTCGAGCGACGATCCAAAGGGATCATCCCGTCGACCAAATTTTGGGTGATATTAGCAAGGGAGTAACTACTCGCTCGAGATTAGTTAATTTTTGTGAGCATTACTCTTTTATCTCTTCTATTGAGCCTTTCAGGGTAGAAGAGGCCTTGCTAGATCCGGACTGGGTATTGGCCATGCAGGAGGAACTCAACAATTTCAAGCGCAATGAAGTTTGGACACTGGTGCCTCGTCCCAAGCAAAATGTTGTGGGAACCAAGTGGGTGTTTCGCAACAAACAGGACGAGCACGGGGTGGTGACAAGGAACAAGGCTCGACTTGTGGCAAAAGGTTATGCCCAAGTCGCAGGTTTGGACTTTGAGGAGACATTCGCTCCTGTGGCTAGGCTAGAATCAATTCGTATTTTGCTAGCATATGCCGCTCACCATTCTTTCAGGTTGTACCAAATGGATGTGAAGAGCGCTTTCCTCAACGGGCCGATCAAAGAAGAGGTGTACGTGGAGCAACCCCCTGGCTTCGAGGATGAACGGTACCCCGACCACGTGTGTAAGCTCTCTAAGGCGCTCTATGGACTTAAGCAAGCCCCAAGAGCATGGTATGAATGCCTTAGAGACTTTTTAATTGCTAATGCTTTCAAGGTCGGGAAAGTCGATCCAACTCTTTTTACTAAGACTTGCGATGGTGATCTTTTTGTGTGCCAAATTTATGTCGATGACATAATATTTGGTTCTACTAACCAAAAGTCTTGTGAAGAGTTTAGTAGGGTGATGACGCAGAAATTCGAGATGTCGATGATGGGCGAGTTGAACTACTTCCTTGGGTTCCAAGTGAAGCAACTCAAGGACGGCACCTTCATCTCCCAAACGAAGTACACGCAAGATTTGTTAAAGCGGTTTGGGATGAAGGACGCCAAGCCCGCAAAGACGCCGATGGGAACTGACGGACACACCGACCTCAACAAAGGAGGTAAGTCCGTTGATCAAAAAGCATACCGGTCCATGATAGGTTCTTTGCTTTATTTATGTGCTAGTAGACTGGGTATTATGCTTAGCGTATGCATGTGTGCTAGATTTCAATCCGATCCTAAGGAGTGTCACTTAGTGGCTGTGAAGCGAATTCTAAGATATTTAGTCGCTACGCCTTGCTTTGGGATCTGGTATCCAAAGGGGTCTACCTTTGACTTGATTGGATATTCAGATTCCGACTATGCTGGATGTAAGGTCGATAGGAAGAGTACATCGGGGACGTGCCAATTCTTAGGAAGGTCCCTGGTGTCATGGAATTCTAAGAAACAAGCTTCCGTAGCCCTATCCACCGCTGAGGTCGAGTATGTTGCCGCAGGACAGTGTTGTGCGCAACTACTTTGGATGAGGCAAACCCTCCGGGACTTTGGCTACAATCTGAGCAAAGTCCCACTCCTATGTGATAATGAGAGTGCTATCCGAATAGCGGAAAATCCTGTTGAGCACAGCCGCACAAAGCACATTGACATCCGGCATCACTTTTTGAGAGACCACCAGCAAAAGGGAGATATCGAAGTGTTTCATGTTAGCACCGAGAACCAGCTAGCCGATATCTTCACTAAGCCTTTAGATGAAAAGACCTTTTGCTGGCTGTGTAGTGAGCTAAATGTCTTAGATTTGCGGAACTTGGATTGAATTGTAGCATACATGTGTTTATGCCTTTGATCATGTTCATTCTGCATTTGGTTGCTTATTGTGGTGCTCAAGTTGTACAAACACTCCCTGGACCTCACAAGTCCGTTTTGCAAGTGATGCACATATTTAGGGGGAGCTGTGCTACAACTTGACCCTTTGAAACTAACCATGTACTTGAGTTTGGTTGTTTTAGCCTCAAAGGAGGATTGAAAGGGAAAGGTGGACTTGGACCATGCAAGACTTCCACTGCACTCCGATGAAAAGAGTAACTTTTTCAAGTTCATCTTTATACTCTTATTACCTTTTGTGTTCTCATTTGAAGATTTTGGTGAGGCAATGAGGTTAGTGGGCCAAGATTGATCCCGTTTTGGTGCTTGATACCAAAGGGGGAGAAAATAAAGGCCAAAGCAATAGATGGATCAGCTACCACTTGAGAAATTTTGAAAATAGTAGATTAGAGCTTTTGGTTTGTCAAAACTCTTTTATTGTCTCTTATGTCAAAAGTTGGCCTCTTGTGGGGAGAAGTGTTGATTATGGGAAAAAGGGGGTGTTTTTGAAATCCTTGATCAAATTTCTTTAGAAAACCTCTCTTTATGTCTCTACAAGTGGATTTGACTTAGAGATAGGAATTTGAGTTTGATTTGCAAAAACAAACCAAGTGGTGGCATAGAGTGATCCATATATGTCAAATTTGAATCAAAACAATATTGAGTTCTTAGTTGAATTGATTTTGTACTTGTTCTACTTGCTTTATGTTGTGTTGGCATAAATCACCAAAAAGGGGGAGATTGAAAGGGAAATGTGCCCTTGGGCCATTTCTAAGTATTTTGGTGGTTTAGTGTCCAACACAAGTGCCTAAGTATAAAATGGTGGACAAAGTACAAATCAAGGATAAAGGTATGTTTCTCAGACTTAGTACATTGTTTTAGAGAATAATGTATTGTGTCTAAGTGCTGGAAACAGGAAAAACCCAATTGGAAATGCCTTGGCTCGAGCAGCCAAGACTTTGCTCAATCTGGGGCACCGGACTGTCCGGTGCGCCAGGCTGGCTCTGGCAAACAGGCAGCTCTCGGGACTTCGACGGCGGTGTACGGCTATAATTCACCGGACTGTCTGGTGGTGCACCGGACTGTCCGGTGGGCCGTTCACAGGCGAACTCGTCGCTCTCGGGAATTTATCGGCGACGTACGACTATAATTCACCGGACTGTCCGGTGTGCACCGGACTGTCCGGTGAGCCAACGGTCGGCCGGGCCAACGGTCGGTCGCGCGATCTGCGCGGGACACGTGGCCGAGCCAACGGCTAGAAGGAGGCACCGGACTGTCCGGTGTGCACCGGACATGTCCGATGCGCCAACGGCTCTCTGGCTGCCAACGGTCGACTGCGCCATTTAAGGAAAGAAATCAGGCACCGGACAGTGTCCGGTGTGCACCGGACTATCCGGTGCGCCAGTCGACAGAAGGCAAGATCAGCCTTCCTAGATTGCTCTCAACGGCTCCTAGCTGCCTTGGGGCTATAAAAGGGACCCCTAGGCGCATGGAGGAGTACCCCAAGCATTCCTACAACATTCCTAAGCACCAAGACATCGATTCCGCGCCTTTGATTCTTTGCGATAGCAATTAGAGCTCTAGTTGAGTGGTGAACTCATTGAGTTGTGTTGTGAGCTCTAGTTGCGACTTGTGTGCGTGGTGTTACTGTGATTTCTTGTCTTGAGTGTGTTGCTAATCCCTCCCTTGCTCCGTGCTTCTTTGTGAACTTTAAGTGTAAGGGCGAGAGGCTCCAATTTGTGGAGATTCCTCGCAAACGGGATTAAGTAAAGCAAACAAAACACCGTGGTATTCAAGTGGGTCTTTGGACCGCTTGAGAGGGGTTGATTGCAACCCTCGTCCGTTGGGACGCCACAACGTGGAGTAGGCAAGCGTTGGTCTTGGCCGAACCACGGGATAACCACCGTGCCATCTCTGTGATTGATTTCTTGTGGTTATTGTGTTTTGTCTCCTCTCTAGCCACTTGGCATTTACTGTGTTAACGCTTAACCAAGTTTTTGTGGCTTAAGTTCTCAAGTTTTACAGGATCACCTATTCACCCCCCCCCCCTCTAGGTGCTCTCAGGAGCACCCGATCACCTTCACTCGGGCGGATCAATGGCTCAACTTCGACCACCCAGGCAAATACCCGCTCCTCGTCGATCCGGTGATCCGAGAGAGCAGGGTGAAGAAGGTGTTAGTGGACGGGGGGAGCAGCATCAACGTCACTTTCCCCCGGACACTTCGAGGCTTGGGAGTTCACCTCAAAGAACTCCACGAGTCGGACACTCCTTTCTTCGGCATCGTGCCGACCGAAGGGGAATACCCGCTGGGCCACATCTACATGCCCATCACTTTCGGAACTCCGGAGAACTACAGAACTGAGTTCCTGAGGTTCGAAGTGGCAAATTTCGACTATGGGTACAACGCCATCATCGGGAGGCTAGGATTGGAAAAATTCATGGCCATTCCGCATTACACGTACATGATATTGAAGATGCCGGGACCACAAGGAATCATAACTGTGCGTGCTGACCTCCAAGGCACCGCAGAATGTTTCCGAGTGGCCATCCAGGCGGCCCTCGCCACCAAACCGTCAGCGACTTCTTCTTTCCAGGCAAACTCTAAGCCTGAGGAAGACCTTATGGCACCGGCGAACGAAGCTCAAGCCGCGACCTCTATGCGGCCGACTGAAGAAACTAAAAGGATCAATCTAGGGTTCGCTGATGAACGCAAGACTGCCATCATCAGCTCCAGCCTAGATGATAAATAGGAAGGCGCGCTCGTCCGGTTTCTGCAAGACAACCGAGACGTATTCGCATGGCAACCTGCGGATATGCCGGGAGTCCCGAGAGAACTGGCCGAGCACAAACTGAAGGTCTACCCCCAGGCAAGGCCGATCCGACAAAAACTACGTCGTTTCACGCCCGACAAGAGAGAGGCCATTCGCGCTGAGTTGGCCCGCTTGGTCGCGGCTGGGTTTATCAGAGAGGTGTTACATCCCGAGTGGTTAGCCAACCCTGTTCTTGTACTCAAAAAGAATAAAGTGGATTGGCGCATGTGCGTCGACTATACTGATCTCAACAAACATTGTCCGAAGGATCCCTTCGGGCTCCCAAGGATAGATCAGGTGGTAGACTCCACCGCTGGATGTTCTGTGCTGTCTTTCCTGGATTGCTATTCCGGATACCATCAGATCAGCTTGGCGAAAGAAGACGAGGAAAAAACAACATTCATCACTCCGTTTGGTGCTTTCTGTTATACCTCCATGCCGTTCGGCCTCAAAAACGCTGGAGCGACTTATCAGAGAGCCATTCAAACATGCTTAGCCGATCACTGGGGCAAGCGTGTGGAAGCCTACGTGGATGACGTGGTAATCAAAACAGAGAACTCAGAAAACTTCATCGAAGACTCGCAGCTGGTTTTCAACAGTCTACGGCGGTATCGGTGGAAGCTTAATCCCGAAAAATGTGTTTTGGGGGTACCAGCTAGAAAGTTACTCGGATTTATTGTCAGCGACCGAGGAATTGAAGCTAATCCGGAAAAGATTGAAGCTATCATGAAAATGGAAGCTCCACGATCACAAAAGAAGGTTCAGCGACTCACCGGATGTATGGCAGCCCTGAGTAGATTCATATCCAGGCTGGGAGAAAAAGGTTTACCATTTTACAAGCTACTCAAGAAGGTGGACAAGTTTTAGTGGACTTCAGAAGCACAGGAAGCCCTAGATGCACTGAAAAAATTCTTGACAACCCCACCAGTGCTGAAACCACCACGGCGAGCCACATCGACTCAACCGGCTGAAGATCTGCTGCTGTATATCTCTTGCACGACTCACGTGGTAAGCACCGCGTTGGTAGTCGAGCGAGCAGAAGAAGGACATGCCTACCCAGTGCAACACCCTGTTTATTTCATCAGTGAAGTTCTGGGTCCCTCGAAGAAAAGGTATCCTCAAGTTCAGAAGCTATTATATGCAGTACTTCTAACTGCCCGCAAGCTACGTCACTACTTTGATGACCATAAAGTCATAGTAGTCACTGGTTTTCCGATAGGGGATATTCTTCACAACAAGGAAGCCATTGGTCGAATAGCCAAGTGGGCCTATGAACTGGGATCTCATGACATCGAATTTCGACCTCGTACTGCCATTAAAACCCAAGCATTAGTTGACTTCGTGTCAGAATGGACTGAACAATAAGTACCAGAGAACCCAGAAACGACAGAAGTATGGCAGATGTATTTTGATGGCTCGCTGAAGCTGCAGGGAGCAGGCGCGGGAATTCTCTTCATCGCACCTGGAGGCGAACACCTCAAATATGCCCTCCAGTTGTTATTTCTAGCCTCCAACAATGCAGCCGAGTATGAAGCTCTGATCCATGGACTAAACATCGCCATATCATTAGGCATCAAGAGACTAATGGTATACGGAGATTCTCTGGTGGTCATAAGCCAGATAAACAAAGAATGGGACTGTTCGAATGATTCAATGGGAAAATACTGCACTGCCGTCCGGAAACTAGAAGATAAGTTTGAAGGCCTAGAATTTCATCATGTAGAAAGAGATCGAAACACGGCGGCTGATGTATTGTCCAAGCTAGGATCCAGTCGAACTCAGGCCCCACCCGGAGTCTTTGTACAAGAAATATCACAACCAAGCATCTCAATGGATCAGACAGAAGAGTGTAATATCGTAAATCAACCAGAGTCAGACTCTGATGACTGAAGAAGGCCGATTATCAGATATATAAAGAATGAAGAGGAACCAGATGACAAAAATGTAGCCGAGCGCATCGCTAGACAGTCAGCCCACTACACACTCATTGGGGAAACATTATACAGAAGGGGTGCATCAGGCGTCCTCATGAAGTGCATTCTCTCATCTACTAGGAAGCGACTTCTGGATGAGGTCCATGCTGGGCAATGTGGAATACACGCAACATCCAAGACACTAGTCGGGAAGGTCTTCAGGTCAGGATTCTATTGGCCAACAGCGAAAAGCGATGCAGCTGAGTTAGTTCAGAGGTGCGAAGCTTGCCAGTACTTGTCAAAGCAACAACATCTACCAGCACAGCAATTGCAGACCATACCAGTAACTTGGCCCTTCGCATGCTGGGGACTGGATATGATTGGACCTTTCAAGAAAGCTCAAGGAGGATACACTCATGTACTGGTAGCTATCGACAAATTCACCAAATGGATAGAATTCAAACCCATTGCTTCCTTAACCTCGGCCAAGGCTGTGGAATTCATACAAGACATAATATTCAGATTCGGAATACCAAACAATATCATAACTGACTTAGGATCCAACTTCACAAGTTCAGAATTCTTCGATTTCTGCGAGCAAAAGAGCATTCAGATCAAGTATGCTTCGGTAGCGCACCCGAGGGCCAACGGGCAGGTTGAGCGAGCTAACGGGATGATACTGGAGGCACTCAGGAAAAGGGTCTTCGAAAAGAATGAAAAGTTCGCAGGAAAGTGGATAAGGGAATTACCCTACGTCGTTTGGAGCCTAAGAACCCAACCTAGTTGAGCTCTACATGGAAACACTCCTTTCTTCATGGTCTATGGGTCAGAGGCAGTATTACCCGCCGATCTCAAGTTCGGGGCGCCGAGGTTGGTCTTCGAAAGCATAGCAGAAGCCGAAGCTACTAGGTTGGAGGACATTGATGTACTCGAAGAAGAACGGATGAACGCAGTAATTCAATCAGCACGATACCAGCAGACTCTGAGACGCTATCACGACAAGGCCGTGCGACAACGATCCTTCTCAGTGGGAGATCTCGTCCTCCGCCGAATTCTAACGGGGGAGGGACGACACAAGTTATCGCCCTTATGGGAAGGACCGTTCATAGTAGCAGAAGTCACTCGGCCGGGATCATATCGTCTCACTCAGATGGACGGCACAGAAATTGGGAACTCCTGGAATATAGAACACCTCAGGAAGTTTTATCCTTAGCTATATTTCAAAATCTATCAAGACAACGATGTACTCTGTAAAACGGGAGATATGTCATCAATAAAGAAGGCTTCAAAGATACTCAATTTGTTCATGATTGACTAGCACTCTTACTTAACTCGGGGTGACCACTATGCCCTGCTAACGGAGCAATCGACTTAAGTCAGCAAAGACTTAAGACGGTGCAACATGCTCATGCTCACTCAACTCAGGGTGACCACTATGCCCTACTAACGGAGCAATCGGCTTAAGTCGGCAACGACTTAGGGTGGTGCAACATGCTCACGCTTACTTAACTTGGGGTGACCACTATGCCCTGCTAACGGAGCAATCGGCTTAAGTCAGCAAAGACTTAAGACGGTGCAACATGCTCACGCTCACTCAACTCAGGGTGACCACTATGCCCTACTAACGGAGCAATCGGCTTAAGTCGGCAACGACTTAGGGTGGTGCAACATGCTCACGCTTACTCAACTCAGGGTGACCACTATGCCCTACTAACGGAGCAATCGGCTTAAGTCGGCAACGACTTAAGGCGGTGCAACATGCTCACGCTTACGTAACTCGGGGTGATCACTATGCCCTATTAACAGAAGCAATCGACTTAAATTTGCAGCGACTTAAGGCGATCTGACGTGCTTACGACTACTCATATAGGGATGACTTCAATATCCCGTAAACAAGTTTCAAAACCATCACACAGCCTTTTACTACTGCAAATTTACGTACTGTTGAATTCTGAAAACAATAGGAGAATAAAAATATCATTCAAGGGCTAAACTGGTGTCCTCTAACAAATGTCTGACCATGCTAACCGCGCGCTCAAAGCACGCAAAATATTTCTCTATTTCGCGATATCTTTCTCATGAGCGACCGACGAAGAAGGGTGACTTGAGGAATCAGGAGCAGCATTCACGTCAGCCCTTATATCTTCAGGAACAACCACACTAGGTCTCCTCATCAAGATTCGTCCCGCCTGAATGGCCTTATCCATGGCTCTGTCGCGTTGGGCTCTCAGAGTAATGGAAGTTTCTTCAGCAACCTTGGCAACCAATTGAGCGGTTTCTAGCTCCTGGGCGATGGATTTCTTGGAAGCACGGAGTTCTTTGATAGTAGCATCCTTAGCCGATATCAACTTCCTGAGACGGATCACGTCATCCGTGGATTCCTGCAGCCTACAGCGAAGATTGTCTAACTCCCCCATGGTAAAGCGGTGACTCCTCTCCAGGATGGTCAACGAGTTGCTAGAGTCGCGATACAGTCTGTCAAGATTGTCACGAGACGCAGCAAGGACACGTTTTTCTTCCTGCAAACAAGAATCAACTCCTTCAAACATCAAACAAGCAATAGGAACACAGCAATGCAAAGCACAGTTTCATAAGTGACCTTTTCAGAATCAAGCTGAGCGCGAAGGGAAGAGCTCAGTGCATTGGTGTCATCTAGGGCAGCAGAGACCTGGGCTAGTTCAGTCTGGCTTTGAGAATACTTTTCTTCAAAATCAGAGCACCGCTGGACCAGCTCAGCCTGATCTCGAGAATGTTTTTCTTCAAAAGTGGAAATTTGCCGAGTCATATCTAGCAGGAGACAATCAAACAAAAAAGGGTCAGAATGTAAGGCAGTCCAATAAGGCAGACGAAAGGAATCAAAAGAGCACTAACTAGCATTCGTCGTTTCCAAGACAGAGACACGCTGTTGAAGTAACACCGGATTCCAACGAGCAAGAGACAAAGCTCCTTCTGGAATAGAAACACCCTGCAACCTTAGCTGGCTAGCCATCCCGTCCACCAGAGCCTGATAAGGAGAACAGACGAATGCAATGACAGCAGTTCATACGGTGCAAAAGTCAGGACAGAATATATCACAGTACCTGGAGATTGGAGAAGAATGAAGGGACTCCCAAATCATGAGAGATCAATTGATGACTGGGCGTAAGGTCGCCACCCGAAGCAGTTTGCAACAAACCAGCAGAAACCAACTCAGTGCTAGAGCTCAAAACTTGACCAGCGGGGACGCTGCCCTCTAAAGCGACTCCCTGGTCCAAAGCTTGGGCTACCACCATGCAGCCGGAGTGCGGAGGCGATCCCGCATGAACGTCCATGGAAGTACAAGAGGGAAACCCTGCTCAGACACCCTCGGGGGCTGGGTCATAGTTTGCGCTACCCACTTGAGCCGGATCATCTCCGGCAGTACCCTCGGGGGCTGGGCAGGGGCTTGCACTTCCCACCCGAGCCGAGTCATCCTCGGCAACACCCTCGGGGGCTGGGTAAGCGTCAACACCATCCTTGAGGGCCAGGTTCTCTGCAGTAGCCGCCTCTAAGGCTGAAGGCCCCTCAGTTACTTCCATGGGACCAAGATGATCCAAGTCAGTCTCCTGACCCTCAAGACCGCGCTCTAAGGTCGATGAGGCGCGGGATGACCTCAACCCAGCATCGAGCACATCAGCACATACCTCCATCACACCATCATCCGCTGGCTCTGATAAAAGGTCCTCTGGAACCATATCTTCTAGAGTCTGATCAAAGTTTGCCAGAGATAACTCCTGTAGACCAACAAGAGCTGACAGAGCAGGAGAAGGAACCCCGCTACTTTCCCCACTAACAATATACTGCCGACTGTTCTTCCGAGTCAGAGGCACCTCATCTTCTTCCTCCCTGTCATTTTCATCAACAACATAAGCAACACACCCATTGGGATCAGCATCGAATGGAGCACCCCCATTGGGATCAACAGCAGATGAAGCACACCCATTGGGGTCGGCGTCAGTAAAATCAGGCACGGGAACCTCCTCAGCAGCAGGAACCAAAGGACCAGCGCCCCGATCCAAACTAGATACTTGCCGAAGACGTCTCTTTTTCTTTTTCTGCTCATCAGCAGAAGGATCAAGTTGATTGGCTTGGCAAGGGCGTCTCGGGCGAGCACTGGCAGGCTTCCGAATATCCAAAGTCGTACTAGCTTCTGGGAGAGGCGCCACCACCAATGTCCCGGCAGGAGCAGCATCAGGAGAGTCCTCAGCCAGCAAATCAAGCATAGCACTTATTTCTGCGTCACTAGGATCCAAAGGTACCTCAAAGTGGACTTGACGTTCATCATCAGGAATTTCCCCAAGCGAAGCAACCAAAACGTTAACTTCTTCGGCAGAGGGTCGCACTCTAAGGCCCAAACCGCCATCAGCAACAGGTGGATTCGACACAAAAAGAGTGAAGGCCTTGGGAGAAGGCAGGTTCCATGCTGAGTATGCCACTGGGGCACCAATATTTGATACCTTGCCTCTAAGAATCATCTCAAGACGGTTCACCAAGTCTACAGAGGGAATTTTTCTGTTGGTAACCCGGGTTGAGTCAGCTAGACCTCGATACAGATAAGCCGGGTATGCCCTGTCCTTCAACGGCTGAATATTCTTGAAAACAAAATCAGCAACCACAGCCTCAGCAGTCAGACCCCTTTCTTTCAGCAGTCCAACTTCAGCAAGCAAAGCCCCCGTCTCAGCTACCTCCTGATCCGTGGGAGACTCGGTCCAACTCGGAGTGCGAACATCTGGCTGTCTTCCCGACCGTGGGGGGAGAGAATTTCCATGGTTCTCAACAATAAACCATTCCAAGTGCCATCCCTTGATACTGTCTTTGAGAGGGATTTCAAGATACTCAGCCTTCCTCCCACATCGCATCTCTAAACTAGCACCCCCAACCAGCTGATGCTGCCCCCCGGCCATCCCAGGGCGACAGTGATACAAGTACTTCCATAACCCAAAATGTGGCAGGACGCCAAGAAAAGCCTCGCACAAATGAACGAAAATGGAAATTTGCAGAATAGAATTGGGATTCAGGTGGGTCAAGTTAAGGCGATAAAAATCAAGGAGGCCGCGGAAAAAGGGAGAAATGGGGAGAGCGAGACCGCGGAGAAGAAAAGGAACGTAAATCACGGATTCATGAGTATCCTCTGTCGGGACAGTGACCCCATGACAAATCCGCCAAGAACAAAGCTCCCTTGGGGGATGGACCCCGATGGACACGAGGTGGAGAAGATCAGACTCGGAGACAACAGACATATGGTTACCTGCGAAAGGCAACTGGCTGTTGGGGTCGATGGGAGGAATCACCGTAGCAGATGAACTCGAGGCCTTTCTCTTGGGCGCCATCTCAACTCTACTGGCGGACAGAGCGAGAGCTGAATTGCAGAGAGGATCTGGAGGCAGGAAAGCAAGAACTAGGGCACGGAAAGCAGAGGCGGCTGAAAGCGCAGTATATGCGGGATATTCCTGAGCCAGATACCGTCTCCAAAAGCGCCCAGTCAGCACCCGACGGTTACTTCTAAAACACCGGTGTGCCACATCGTCACCCAGCGGTTACTTCTAAAACCCCGGTGTGCCACATCATCACTCGGCTATTATCCTCAAAAGTGGCCGACATGGCCTGTTTTAACTCAGCTGTCATTTCTAAGACGCTGACGTTATCACCAGTCGCTCGGCATTTGTCTCTAAAGCGCTGACGGTGTCCTCAGTCGCTCGACGGTTACCTCTAAAGCGCCGACGATGCCCTCAGTCGCTCGGCGGTTACCTCTAAAGCGCCGACGATGTCTTCAGTCGCTCGGCAGCTATCTCTAAAGCGCCGACGATGTCCTTAGTCACTCGGCAGTTACCTATAAAACGCCGACGATGTCATAAATCACTCGGCAGTTACCTCTAAAACGCCGACGCGGTCTTCAGTCATTCCGTCGCTGATACGGTTTCGTCGTCACTCGGACGCTATTTCAAAAGCGCAAATGTTGACAATAATAGCTCGGCCATCACCCCTAAAAACGTCGGTGTGATGCCTGAGTTATTTAATTACTATCCCAAAGGAGTCAACTTCATAAATAAGACGGGCGGAGGAATGATTCAAAAACTCTAAGTTATGCCACAAACACGACAGCAAGATAATCTACACAGAGGAGATAAAACTATTCTTCATTAAGGGAAGTTGTCATACTTACAAATCAACTCATTATGAGTTGATACTTCCTTACTACTACTACTACTACTACTAATACTATTACTACTACTACTACTACTACTACTACTACTACTACTACTACTACTACTACTACTACTACTACTACTACTACTACTAGGCTAACTATACTACTCTACATTACTAATACTACTACATTATTTCACTATATTACTTCTAATCTATACTAATATTTAAAAACCAGTGGCATTTAGCCACTGGCCTTGTTGCTGCCCCTGCTGCCGCCGCTGTCGCCGCCGTTGCCGCCGTTGCCGCCGCTGCCGCCGCCGTTGCCGCCCCTGCTGCCGCTCCTGCCGCCGTCGTCGCCGCCATCGCCTCCGTCGTCGTCGTCATCGTCATCGTCGCCTTCGCCATCGCCGCCACCGTCCTCCTCGGACGAGTCCTCCTCGTCCGAGGAGTACTCCGACTCATCCGAGCCCGCGAGCCCGGAGCGCTCGACGGCCCGAATGTAAGTCCAGACCTCCGCGACGATCCCCTGAGAGTCGTCCGAGTCATCGGACGACGCTGGGGGAGGGACGGGAGATGGAGACCCCTCGGACTCAGAGGAAAACTCCTCTCCTGAGTATTCCGAGTCGCCAAAATCCTCAGACGGAGGAGTCGGCTCGCGCTTGCGTTTCTTGCCCATGGTGGAAATGCGAGGAGAGGAAGAAAGCAGGCAGTGGAGAACAGCAAGAGATGTGAAAAAACCAGAGAGGCAAAGGCACTATTTATAGAAGGAGAAGGCAACTGCTCACCTCCAACCGCGGTCACTGAACAGTCGCGAAGCATTCAATACACACTTCAACCCGTCTGAAGACACGCGGCTGACACCGTTTCACGCAATGCAACACCCATTGGGACTCCAACCAACCGCACAGAAGATATGATTACGCCCGCCGTCACATCACATTACTACTCAGAAGCAGCCGGCTAAAACGCTCAGCGTACCAAGCCGTCCCTTGCCCACACCCATTGGGGGGGGACGCCCAGGAATTATCAGTATATTTTTCAAAAACTGTCACATCCGTGCAGGGCGTGCAATGAACACCTCAAGACAAAAATGAGATATCAGTAAGGATCAAAGGAAAGCCAAATATAGCCGGTGAAGTACAAAATCTAACCGACGGAAGCGACGTGAAGACTAGCCAGGGAACGTCCATCAAATGTCCAATCAGTCGCAGAGCAAATAGATTGCACCACCTAGCAAGATATAGGCGGATCACGAACTCGGCTACAAAAGACAAAATACATGCTGACCTCGGATACATAATATTGATGACATAATGCTGACCTCTAAAGCATAATATGGATGACATAATACCGGCTTCTAAGGCATTCAAAAAAGAGAAAATATGACTCTCGACAAAAGGACACGAAGTAAAGACCTTTGAGAGGATTGTTTTCAAAAATCCACTCAAAGCTCGGGGGCTACACCCATTGGGTGCACCTTCGGTGCACCCCATGGATCACCATTTCAAGCCAAGATAATGCCGACTTCTACGGCATAGGGCAAGATTAAAGACAAGGCTGACCTCCAACCAAAGTGCAAGAGGGAAATAAAAGTGATTTCTGATGAAGACCTTCGAGTGGATTATTATCCAGAATCCACTCGAAGCTCGGGGGCTACACCCATTGGGTACACCTTCGGTGCACCCAATGAAATTCAAGGTCCTATAAAATGAAATACCGACCTCTAAGGCACAAGTATGAGGCAAAACTACAGATCTCGAGTGAAGCAAAGCAGAAGAAGACATAAGAAATCGTTTTCACCAAACTACCCGAGAAGCATTTCTTGTCGTAAACAAAACCTGCAAGTTGGGCCTAGGATCTTTGGGCCGATTATCTCAAAATCAACCCAAAGATCGGGGGCTTGTGGGGGACAGATATCCCCCGGGTCCACTGGAAGGGTGAAAGACCTCACGAAAGGCCCAAGGGCCCAATAAATCGTAAGGTCATTCCTTCATGGGCCTGGGGAGGGACAATCAGTAAAGCAGATCGACGTAAGGCCAGATCGATGCAAGCCTGGACGGCCCCACAGAGTTGAACAAGAAACCACAAAAGATCCGACTTTCCCACGGCGGAGCCCCATGCAACGGAACCAGGCGAGGATAGATCGGCAGAATCATAGGAAGATAGACTCAAACAGTTCACTATCTTTAAGGTGCACATTGTTATCATATCCACATGTATTGCCCCACGGTCGAATATATAAGGCTCAGGGGGCACCCCTTCAGATCAATCGATCTCACTACTCAGCCATCCACCTCAACTCTCCACGCTCTCGCTTTAGAGAACTACCTTGTAACCCATTACACAAAGCATCCTCACCAGAACGTAGGGTGTTACGCATCTCTAAGCGGCCCGAACCTATAAACACTGTCCACTGTCCCTCGTGCGTCTGGCACGAACCATTTTGCTACAGTCGGCGACACCGTCCTACTCCTAAAAACACCTCGAGGGGCAACCCCGGGTGTGCGGTCGGACCCAAAACACCGACATGTTCTTCTAGCCTCATTGTGCAGGGACGAATACCATAAGGTGAGTGGCTTGGATAACGCCAAGCAGATTTGGGATACCCTCAAGATCTCACATGAGGGGAACAACGTCACCATGCTCACCAAGATGGAGTTGGTGGAGGGCGAACTTGGGAGATTTGCAATGATCAGGGCGAGGAGCGAACCCAAATGTACAATCGGCTCAAGACCCTCGTCAACCAAATAAGGAGCTATGGAAGCACGCGATGGACGGACCACGACGTCGTCCGCCTTATGCTAAGGTCTTTTACTGTCCTTGATCCACATCTTGTGAACAATATTTGTGAGAATCCTAGGTACACCAAGATGACGCCCGAGGAGGTACTTGGAAAGTTCGTAAGCGGGCAGATGATGATCAAGGAGGCTAGATACGTTGACGATGCATTAAATGGCCCAATCCAAGAGCCTCAAAGTATTGCTCTCAAGGCAATGAGGAGCAAGGAGGCGCTACCTAGCAAGGTGGCGCAAGTTGAGGCGGTCGGGCTTAATGATGAAGAGATGGCCCTCATCATCAAGCACTTCAAGACGGCGCTAAAGGGTCGCAAGGGGCAGCCTAACAAGACCAAGACAAAAGGGAAGCGCTCATGCTTCAAATGTGGTAAGATTGGTCATTTTATCGCTAACTGTCCCGATAATGATAGTGACCAGGAACAAGGGAACAAGAGGGAAAAGAAGAAGACCTACAAGAAGGCTAAGGGCGAGGCACACCTTGGCAAGGAGTGAGACTCGGATTGTTCGTCGTCCGACTCCGACAACGAAGGACTCGCCGCCACCGCCTTCAACAAGTCATCTCTCTTCTCCAACGAGCATCACACTTGCCTCATGGCAAGGGAAAAGAAGGTAAGCACTCGTAACACTAGTACTTACGCTTCCTCAAGTGATGAAGAATCTAGCGATGATGAAATAGACTATTCATGTTTATTCAAGGGCTTAGATAGAACTAAGGTTGATAAGATTAATGAGTTGATTGATGCCTTGAATGATAAGAATAGATTATTAGAAAATCAAGAGGATCTTTTGTATGAAGAACATGATAAGTTTGTAGAGGCACAAAAATCCCTTGCTTTAGAAATTAAAAGGAATGAAATGCTTTCTAGTGAATTGTCTACATGCCATGATTCTATTTCTAGCTTAAAGAGCATAAATGATGATTTGCATGCTAAGTTAGAAATAGCAAATAAATCAACATCTTGTGTAGAACATGTTGCAATTTGCAATAGGTGTAAAGACTTTAATGTTGATGCTTGTAGTGAACACCTAGTTTCAATTTCTAAATTGAATGATGAAGTGGCTAGTCTTAATGCCCAACTTAAGAATAGCAAGAGTGAATTTGATAAGCTAAAATTTGCAAGGGATGCCTACACGATTGGTAGACATCCCTCAATTAAGGATGGTCTTGGCTTCAAGAGGGAGGTCCAGAACTTAACAAGCCATAAGGTTTCCATCTCCGCCAAGGAGAAAGGGAAGGCCCCTATGGCTAGTAGTGCTCATAAGAACCATGCTTTCATGTATCATGATAGGAGACATTCTAGGAATGCTTTTAGGAGTTGTAATGCTTATGAGCCAAATGCGATGTTTGCTTCAAGTTCTTCCTATTTGCATGGTAGAAATATGCCTAGGAGAAATGTCATTCATCATATGCCTAGGAGAAATGTTGCTCATGTTCCTAGGAAGATTAATGAACCTTCTACAATTTTTCATACTTGCAATGCTTCCTTTGCTATTTGTAGAAAGGATAAGAAGGTAATTGCTAGGAAGTTAGGGGCAAGATGCAAGGGAGATAAAACTTGCATTTGGGTCCCTAAGACCATTGTGACTAACCTTGTAGGACCCAACAAGAGTTGGGTACCTAAAACCCAAGCCTAAATTTGCCTTGCAGGTTTATGCATCCAGGGGTACAAGCTGGATTATCGACAGCGGATGCACAAACCACATGACGGGGGAGAAGAAGATGTTCACCTCCTACGTCAAGAACAAGGATTCCCAAGATTCAATCATTTTCAGTGATGGGAACCAAGGCAAGGTGAAAGGGTTAGGAAAGATTGCTATTTCATCCGAGCACTTCATTTCTAATGTGTTTTTAGTTGAGTCGCTTGGATATAATTTGTTATCTGTAAGTCAACTTTGTAATATGGGATATAATTGCTTATTCACAAATGTAGATGTGTATGTCTTTAGAAGATGTGATGGTTCACTAGCCTTTAAGGGTGTACTAGACAGCAAACTTTATTTAGTTGATTTTGCAAAAGAGGAGGCCGGTCTAGATGCATGCTTAATTGCTAAGACTTGCATGGGCTGGCTGTGGCATCGCCGTCTAGCACATGTGGGGATGAAGAACCTTCACAAACTTCTAAAGGGAGAACACGTGATAGGTCTAACTAATGTGTATTTCGAAAAAGATAGACCTTGTGCAGCTTGTCAAGCAGGTAAACAAGTGGGAAGTGCTCATCACATCAAGAACGTGATGACTACATCAAGACCTCTGGAGCTGCTGCATATGGACCTCTTCGGACTCGTCGCCTACCTAAGCATCGGGGGAAGTAAGTATGGTTTAGTAATTATTGATGATTTTTCTCGCTTCACTTGGGTATTCTTTTTGCAGGATAAATCTAAAACCCAAGGGACCCTCAAGCGCTTCCTAAGGAGAGCTCAAAATGAGTTTGAGCTCAAGGTGAAGAAGATAAGGAGCGACAACGTGTCCGAGTTCAAGAACCTTCAAGTGGAGGAGTACCTTGAGGAGGAAGGGATCAAGCACGAGTTCTCCGCTCCCTACACACCACAGCAAAATGGTGTGGTAGAGAGGAAGAATAGGACGCTCATAGACATGGCGAGGACGATGCTTGGAGAGTTTAAGACCCCCGAGCGGTTTTGGTCGGAAGCCGTGAACACGGCTTGCCACGCCATCAACCGGGTCTACCTTCACCGCCTCCTCAAGAAGACTTCGTATGAGCTTCTAACCGGTAACAAACCCAATGTGTCTTACTTTCGTGTATTTGGGAGCAAATGTTATATTCTAGTAAAGAGAGGTAGAAATTCTAAGTTTGCTCCCAAAGCTGTAGAAGGGTTTTTATTAGGTTATGACTCAAATACAAAGGCGTATAGAGTCTTCAACAAATCATCGGGTTTGGTTGAAGTCTCTAGCGACGTTGTATTTGATGAGACTAATGGCTCTCCAAGAGAGCAAGTTGTTGATCTTGATGATGTAGATGAAGAAGACATTCCAACGGCCGCAATACGCACCATGGCGATTGGAGATGTGCGGCCACAGGAACAAAAGGAGCAAGATCAACCTTCTTCCTCAACAATGGTGCATCCTCCAACTTAAGACGATGAACAGGTTCATCAAGAAGAGGCGTGTGATCAAGGGGGAGCACAAGATGATCATGTGATGGAGGAAGAAGCACAACCGGCACCTCCAACCCAAGTTTGAGCGACGATTCAAAGGAATCATCCCGTCGACCAAATTTTGGGTGACATTAGCAAGGGAGTAACTACTCGTTATAGATTAGTTAATTTTTTTGAGCATTACTCTTTTGTCTCTTCTATTGATCCTTTCAGGGTAGAAGAGGCCTTGCTAGATCCGGACTGGGTGTTGGCCATGCAGGAAGAGCTCAACAATTTCAAAAGAAATGAAGTTTGGACACTGGTGCCTTGTCCCAAGCAAAATGTTGTGGGAACCAAGTGGGTGTTCCGTAACAAACAAGATGAGCACGGGGTGATGACAAGGAATAAGGCTCGACTTGTGGCAAAAGGTTATGCCCAAGTCGCAGGTTTGGACTTTGAGGAGACTTTTGCTCCTGTGGCTAGGCTAGAGTCCATTCGTATTTTGCTAGCATATGCCGCTCACCATTCTTTCAGGTTGTTCTAAATGGATGTGAAGAGCGCTTTCCTCAACGGGCCAATCAAGGAGGAGGTGTACGTGGAGCAACCCCCTGGCTTCGAGGATGAACGGTACCCCGACCACGTATGTAAGCTCTCTAAGACGCTCTATGGACTTAAGCAAGCCCCAAGAGCATGGTATGAATGCCTTAGAGACTTTTTAATTGCTAATGCGTTCAAGGTTGGGAAAGCCGATCCAACTTTATTTACTAAGACTTGTGATGGTGACTTATTTGTGTGCCAAATTTATGTCGATGACATAATATTTGGTTCTACTAATCAAAAGTCTTGTGAAGAGTTTAGCAGGGTGATGACGCAGAAATTCAAGATGTCGATGATGGGCGAGTTGAACTACTTCCTTGGGTTCCAAGTGAAGCAACTCAAGGACGGCACCTTCATCTCCCAAACGAAGTACACGCAAGACTTGCTAAAGCGGTTTGGGATGAAGGACGCCAAGCCCGCAAAGACTCCGATGGGAACTGACGGACATGTCGACCTCAACAAAGGAGGTAAGTCCGTTGATCAAAAAGCATACCGGTCCATGATAGGTTCTTTGCTTTATTTATGCGCTAGTAGACCGGATATTATGCTTAGTGTATGCATGTGTGCTAGATTTCAATCCGATCCAAGGGAGTGTCACTTAGTGGCTGTGAAGCAAATTCTTAGATATTTAGTCGCTACGCCTTGCTTCGGGATCTGGTATCCAAAGGGGTCTACCTTTGACTTAATTGGATATTCAGACTCCGATTATGCTGGATGTAAGGTCGATAGGAAGAGTACATCAGGGACGTGCCAATTCTTAGGAAGGTCCCTGGTGTCATGGAGTTCTAAAAAACAAACTTCTGTTGCCCTATCCACCGCTGAGGCCGAGTATGTTGCCGCAGGACAGTGTTGCACGCAACTACTTTGGATGAGGCAAACCCTCCGGGACTTTGGCTACAATCTGAGCAAAGTCCCACTCCTATGTGACAATGAGAGTGCTATCCGCATAGCGGACAATCCTGTTGAGCACAGCCGCACAAAGCACATTGACATCCGGCATCACTTTTTGAGAGACCACCAGCAAAAGGGAGATATCGAAGTGTTTTATATTAGCACCGAGAACCAGCTAGCCGATATCTTTACCAAGCCTCTAGATGAGAAGACCTTTTGTAGGCTGCGTAGTGAGCTCAATGTCTTAGATTCGCGGAACTTGGATTGATTTATAGCATACATGTGTTTATGCCTTTGATCATGTTCCTTATGCATTTTGTTGTTTACTTGTGGTGCTCAAGTTGTACAAACACTCCCCGGACCTCACAAGTCCTTTTGCAAGTGATGCACATATTTAGGGGGAGATGTGCTACAACTTGACCCTTTGAGACTAACTGTGTGCTTGAGTTTGCTTGATTTAGTCTCAAAGGAGGTTTGAAAGGGAAAAGGTGGACTTGGACCATGAAAGACTTCCACTGCAGTCCGATGAGAGGGTAACTTATTCCAAGTTCATCTCATGTACTCTTATTGCCTTGGTACTCTTATTTGAAGATTTTGGTAAGGCAATGGGGTTCAAGGGCCAAGATTGATCCCGTTTTGGTGCTTGATGCCAAAGGGGGAGAAAGTAAGGCCAAAGCAATAAATGGATCAGCTACCACTTGAGAATTTTGAAAACAGTAGAATAGAGCTTTTGTTTTGTCAAAATCCTCTTATTGTATCTCTTTGTCAAAAGTTGGTCTCTTGTGGGGAGGATGTTTGATTATGGGGAAAAGGGGGAGTTTTTGAAATCTTTGATCAATTTCTCTTGGAACACCTCTCTTTATGTCTCTACAAGTGAATTTGACTTAGAGATAGGAAATTGAGTTTGATTTGCAAAAACAAACCAAGTGGTGGCAAAATATGATCCAAATATGCCAAAGTTGAATCAAAACAATTTGAGTTCTCATTTGTATTGATGTTGCACTTCTTTTAGTTGCTTTTTGTTGTGTTGGCATAAATCACCAAAAAGGGGGAGATTGAAAGGGAAATGTGCCCTTGGGCCATTTCTAAGTATTTTGGTGATTGAGTGCCAACACAAGTGCTTAAGTGAAAATCTATGCCAATTGATGGACAAAGTGCAAATCAAGTCTAAAGGTATGTTTCTAGACTTAGTACATTGTTTTGAGAACTAATGTATTGTGTCTAAGTGCTGGAAACAGGAGAAATCAATTTGGAGATGACTTGGCTCGTTCAGCCAAAGTCTGCTCAGTCTGGGTGCACCGGACTGTCCGGTGCGCCAGGCTGGCTCTGGCGAACTTGCTGTTCTCGGGACTTCGACGGCGGTGTACGGCTATAAATCACCGGACTGTCCGGTGGTGCACCGGACTGTCCGGTGAGCCATTCAAAGGCGAAGTCATCGCTCTCGGGAAGTGATTAACGGCGTACGGCTATAAATCACCAGACTGTCCGGTGGTGCACCGGACTGTCCGGTGAGCCAACGGTCGGCCGCGCGATCCGCACGGGACACGTGGCCGAGCCAACGGCTAGAAGGGGGCACCAGACTGTCCGGTGTGCACCGGACAGTGTCCGGTGCGCCAACGGCTCTGAATCTTCAAGGTCAGCTTCGCCAAATAAGGAAAGAGATCCGCACCGGACAGTGTCCGGTGGTGCACCGGACTGTCCGGTGCGCTAGGCGACAGAAGGCAAGAATTGCCTTCCTAGAATGCTCTCAACGGCTCCTAGCTGCCTTGGGGCTATAAAAGGGGCCCCTAGGCGCATAGAGAAGTCATCCAAGCATTCTCTAAGCATTCCTAAGCACCAAGACTTCGATTCCGCACATTTGATTCTTTGTGATAGCAACTAGAGCTCCATTTGAGTTGTGAACTTGTCGAGTTGTGTTGTGAGCTCTTGTTGCGACTTGTGTGCGTGTTGTTGCTCTGATTTTGTGTCTTGTGTGAGTTGCTCATCCCTCCCTTACTCTGTGCTTCTTTGTGAACATCAAAGTGTAAGGGCGAGAGGCTCCAAGTTGTGGAGATTCCTCGCGAGCGGGATATAGTAAACAAAGCAAAACACTGTGGTATTCAAGTGGGTCTTTGGACCGCTTGAGAGGGGTTGATTGCAACCCTCGTCCGTTGGGACGCCACAACGTGGAGTAGGCAAGTTTTGTACTTGGCCGAACCACGGGATAAACCACTGTGTCTATTTGTGTTGATCATCTTGTGGTTATTGTGTTTTGCAAGAACTCCTCTCTTGCCACTTGGCCTTATTGTGCTAACGCTTAATCAAGTTTTTGTGGCTTTAAGTTTAAGTTTTCACAGGATCACCTATTCACCCCCCCTCTAGGTGCTCTCACTTGCGTGAGCCGTTGAAATTGTACTGAGTGGGGCGAGAGTCTTGCGAGACAGTGACAACCGCGTTTGTGTCACGGTCACCAACGTGCACCGGAGGGAACGAGGCCCGCAGCGTTTTGCCCGGAAACTTGTTAGTGGAGACGGCAGGGAGCGTCCGAGAGGAGCCAGAAGCGGAGCACCACTTACGCGTGGAGAAGGCCCGCGGCTCTCTACGGAGTTACTCGACCGAGATGCTTGGCTCTCGTGTGGGCTTCCCTTTGCGTAGGGGCACCAACGAGGATTAGTCGGGACCTTGCGTGGTTCCGGATACCTCGGTAAAAATACCGGTGTCATCCACGAGAGTTTGCATCTCTACCTTGCTCTTTAGCTTCCGCATTTATATTAAGCATTTAAGTTGCAATTTTGTCTTTATAATTAGATTGCTTTGTATTGAAACTTAGACATTACGGTAGAGATAACAACACTTAGACAAAACATAGTTTGCACATTCTAGTTTGATTATTTACATATGTTTTGCTTTATAAATTTAATTATGCCCTTGTTTAGAGAAAGTTTTAAAACTCCTAATTCACCCGCCCTTTTTAGGCGTCACCTGTTTCCTTTAGAGGACACAGAAAAAATTAACTCATATTTAGCACAACTCAGCTTCATTGTTGAAGCTATGTTTAAACCAGTTTTGTGAGTACAGTTTTATCAGTGAAGCTGCGCTATTTTAGAAATTTTGTTTAATAAAATAGCTTTAACGACAATTTCATGCATGACTAAGAGACAGTGGCGGAGTAAGCCCAAGACCGGAGCTTGGACACCGATTTAAATTTCTAGATTTCATCTAAGTCTCTATTCAATATAGATTAATAAATTTCAATACTATATTCTACTATCAAATGTCTCCTCATCGCTAACAATAAAAAATTCACAATACGTTGATACTCAATACTTACATTGAACCAAATGTTCAATCAACGATTATATACTACTAGCTGAATGCCCGTGCGTTGCAACGGAAATATATAATACCAGTATACTACGATAACTTATATACAAAATGTGTGTTATATTGTTATAAGAAAATGTTTCATAATCAATTTGTGATCCTAGCCATACATAAATTTTGTTATTTTAATCTAGTTATTTCACCACTACATTGCAACCATCAGTATCATGCAGACTTCGATATATGCCACGATTTGTATGGTCTCATCATTGGAGAGCACGTTCCACACATGCCGGAAAAATTCCCTCGTACATCATTAGTCATCAGACACGCACCACCATATGCTTTTGCTTAAACAAAAAGGTAAGTGTGTATGTGTTTGCGAAGAGAATTAAAGGCAGGCCGACACAAAAGCTACCCTGACGGTGGCGAGGATGACGAACTAGTCACTGTTGTCGATCCTCCTCTGTGTCACCTCCGGCACCAAGATGACGCCACAATCCTCGATATAGTAGTCATCGAATGCACGCGACATGACGAGTACCGATGACTCTTGGTTGGGCTGCCAAACGAAGTGCACCCCGGGCTCATCAACGAGGTAGTACCCCTGGTCGTTGCACCACCGGATGCGCTATTCCACTACATACATCATGTTCGAGGACACTCACACAACGTCAGCAACGTCCATCGTCCCAGCGCACAAGAATTCATGTTCGGTCAGTAGCGACTTACGTGGCAGGTTGGGCTTCAGGTGGACGATGAGCTGGACGACGTGATGGCGTCGTCGTCGGATGCGGTGTCCAGAACAACCCGAGAGTCATCGACGTTGGCGACAACCATGAGCCCCCCTGCTTAACGATGGACAACACGGTGCAGCTACTCTTGACCGCGTCCAAGCGGCGGCTTCGCAGGAGCTTGTCGTACACAGCAGCGCATGCGACCACGTAAGACTGCTTTTAGAGGTCGAACTGACAGTCGCCAAGCTTCTTTTCATCATCGATGAGCGACGACAACGCGAGTGCCTCCTGCTCATGGAGTTTGTTCGGGGTTTGAAGTAGGAAACATGGATTCATGCTTGGCGTTGGTTTATGAAAATGACTCACAAGTCTGATCCATGGAAAAAAATATTACGAAGAAAAAATGTGACACATGCAAAAAAGGGAATTTAAGTATAATGCATTATTCAAACAAAAGAAATAGCATGCAAAGCTCTTCTTTAAATAATATTACCTCCATCCAAAAATATAATTCAAGAATCTCGGTGATACTTATCTACTACTACGCATTGTGCAATGGTAGCAAGTGAGCTTGGAGAGAGATGTAGTAGATGTATTTCCTGTCATAGATGTAGACATAAACACATATAGGTGGGTGCCCGTGCGTTACAACAGAAATATTTAATATCATGATAATTTATGAACAAATGTGTGTTATACTGTTATGTGAAAATGTTTCGTAATTAATTTGTGATCCTAGCCATACATAAATTTTGTTATTTCAATCTAACTATTTCATCACTACATTGCAACCAACAGTACCGTGCAGACTTCTATACATGATAGCTGAATGCCCGTGCGTTGCAACGGGAATATATAATACCAGTATACTACGATAACTTATATACAAAATATGTGTTATACCGTTATGAGAAAATGTTTCATAATCAATTTGTGATTCTGGCCATACATAAATTTTGTTATTTATAATCTATTTGTTTCATCACTACATTGCAACCATCAGTATCATGCAGACTTCGATATATGTCACAATTTGCATGGTCTTATTATTGGAGAGCACGTTTCACACATACCGGAAGAAATTCCCTCGTACATCGTTAATCATCGGACACGTACCGCCATACGCTTTTGCTTAAACAAAAAGGTAAGTGTGTGTTTGCAAGACTAATGGTCAAACATCGTATAACCATAAAATTAGAATACTATATTAATATATTAAATAAATTAATCCAATAGACATAGATTAACCCAATTAACATAGGATAAATAAATATCTAATTATAAAAGTATGAAACATGATATAATCAATGTTGTTACTGCGTAGTAAATATTCATACGAGACTAACACAACTGGAACGGTTCAATTTGGAATTAAAATGGGGAAGTTACGAATTTCCAAAGTTTCTATGTATTTGATATATAGGATTAATTAGGAAATCAATTTTATTGTTGTCTTCATGACAAAACAGAGGTATTATGTGATAAAAATAATATTATAGAATTATAGAAATTGGAATGAACTCATTTGGATTTAATATAAAATTTCCATGAATTAAATGGGTTTCTGCAATTATTTTTAAACTAAAAATCAATTTATAAATTCCTTTCCCTATTTTCTTTATTTCCTGGACTGCGTCCTAAATTCCAGAAAGATCAGGGGCTAAGCTATAAATGTTTTTCTAGACTTAGTGAGCATACAAAGTGGACGGCGGGTTAAACACAAAAGACATCTTAGTTGAAGTTGTACACAATTTAATATGAGTCATGTTGGCTAAAGGGTGGAAGGCTAGGTATTCTGCTCAATAGATCCAAGGTTTGATTCCTGAGTAGCCACGGTTTAATTTTTTTTCTGCGCGTGGAACGGGGGAGGGCAGAACGGTAGAACGGCAGACTACTATTACTTAATAAGTAGTAGAGATTATATACGCACTATAAAAAATCAATTAACAGTTGAGAAACCACAAATTGACAACAACTCACTTCGGTTGTGACTTGGGCGGTACGAAGTAGGGGCTGCGACAGAGGCGCGGCTGGGCAGCTGGTCCTGGCCGACGCGGGGCGTGTGGCTGACGTGGCAGTCCAGAACGGCTGAGCTCTACGGCGGAGCAGGCACGCAGTTGGTCAGAGCAGCGGCACTCGTTGCTTGCCCGCTTCCTGTTTCGTGCCTTCGCAAGCTGGAAACGATGGCTGCTGGGCCGAGGATTGGAGAGTTGGACCATACATACTGGGCCCTGGCAGGCTGAAGCCCAGGCACGTGTTCGGAGTATCCGAGCTGTGTCTCTGCAACTGCTAAGTTTATTCACAATGGTAGTTTCATTATGGTTTCATACACATTTAATAGCATAATATTAAAGATAAATAAGTTTTATGGGATGAAATTGGTTTTATGAGAATGAAACCATGTCATCCAGTTTTCAAAGTCTTGAAAATCATGTGAAAGATCTATTAAGAGTGATTTGTTTCATCTTCATATGTTTTACTGATTTCAGATTTCTATTGAGTTGCAGCATTTAATTAATATGTTAGTGTATGAAATAGTGTAGTGAAATAGCCATTGTGATTAGTCTAAAAGAGAAAGATAAAGATATAAAAAAAACTACTTTTTCAGTTCCACCTTTGACCTTTCTTCATTCCGTGTACAGAAGAGCTTCGTCAATCAGTTTGGAAAAAATGAAAAAAAACAAGGGTGGAAAACAGAAAGTATTACTCCGATCACAATTCGGTTACGTGGAGAATCTGGCCACTCGGGGTGCACGGGTACTTTACCATTGCCATTGGACCACCGTCCACGAACAAAACATGTGCGCGTCCGTGGGCCCGCTCACGGGATCCCCAATCATCCATACTATTGCTTCTCTCTGCCGTATCCCAAGCCAAAAATACAGTACTACCGGTACTAGGGATCGATTCAGGTTTGAGCCGAGCATTCCATTTCCCATTGTAGGCTAGGAAAAAGGAAGCACACGCTAGTTCATTTTTTGCACTAAACGGGACAGATTAAAAAAAAGGAACGGATGAAGTAGTTGTCTATTTTTTTTGTTTTCTTTCAACGGATGGTTATTACATATATTGTATACTCAATTATAGATTTAGTTTGTTACAGTTTATATAGGCATAACCTGTACTTTTTGTAATAAGAATTTAAAAAACTACTCGATAAGGCCATAGACTCGATAAAATTTGACCTGTGCTGCTACAATAACTGTCAACAACTCATGATCTTTTTTTTAGTCAAACAGGTATAAATAACATATCTGTCGGCGTTTCGACCCCGGGGGTCCCTGGACCGACGAGTAAATTATCGCTGCGTGTCCCAGCCTAGATGAGTCGGCGCGAGACGGAGACACAAGTGGGGAAAACAGCAAGGGGAATCCGCGGCCTCGTGTTGTCATGCGCCCAGGGCGAATGCGCTCGTAGTAGGGGGTTACAAGCATTCGCGAGGGAGAGAGAGAGGGGGCGTGAGACTGCGCGTCAGCCCGTTCTCCAGCGCGGCTACCTTTTTCGTACGAGGGCCCTGGACCTTCCTTTTATAGACGTAAGGAGAGGGTCCAGGTGTACAACGGGGGTGTAGCAGTGTGCTAACGTGTCTAGCAGAGAGGAGCCAGAGCCCTATGTACATGCCGACGTGGCTGTCGGAGAGGTGTTGGAGCCCTGTTCATGTGGCGTCATGGCCGTCGGAGGAGCGCTTGAGCCCTGTAGAAGCACAGCTGTCGGGGCTGTTGGATCCTTGCTGACGTCTCCTTGCTTCCGTAAGGGGCTGAGAACCGCCGTTGTCATGGAGCACGCGGGGTGCCATCATTACTTGTTTTACCGGGGCGAGCCAGATGGGACGCCGGTCTTGTTCCCCGTAGCCTGGGCTAGCTAGGGGTAGGGTAATGATGCCCCCCTTGTGGCGTGGTCGGCCCGAGCAAGGTAGTGACTCCTCCGAGGTCGAGGTTGAGTCTGAGCCCGGGGGTCGGGCGAGGCGGAGACCGTCGTCCGAGGTCGAGGTTGAGTCCGAGCCCTGGGGTCGGGCGAGGCGGAGACCGTCTTCCGAGTCAAGGTTGAGCCCGAGCCCTGGGGTCGGGCGAGGCGGAGACCGTCGTCCGGGGTCGAGGTTGAGTCCGAGCCCTAGGGTCGGACGAGGCGGAGACCGTCGTCCGGGGTCGAGGTTGAGTCCAAGCCCTGGGGTCGGGCGAGGCGGAGATTCCTATGGCGCCTGAGGCTGGACTTGGCTGCTGTCAGCCTCACCCTGGCGGGTGGCACAGCAGTCGGAGCGGCGCAAGCGGCGCTGTTTTCCTGTCAGGTCAGTCAGTGGAGGGGCGAAGTGACTGCGGTCACTTCGACCTTGTCAACTGGAGAGCACGCGTCAGGATAAGGTGTCAGGCGATCCTTGCATTAAATGCTCCTGCGATCCGCTCGGCTGGCGAGGCGATCTGGCCAAGGTTGCTTCTCCGCGAAGCCTGCCCGAACTGGGCCTCGGGCGAGTCGAAGGTGCGTCCGTTGCTTGAGGAGACCCTCTGGCGAGGCGCGAATCTGCCTTGGTCTACCGTTCCTGCTCGAGGCTGGGCTCGGATGAGGCGAGATCGTGTCCCTTGAGTGGACGGAGCCCTTGACCGGAATTGCACCCATCAGGCCTTTGCAGCTTTATGCTGATGGGGGTTACCAGCTGAGATTAGGAGCCTTTGGGGTACCCCTAATTACGGTCCCTGACAGTAGCCCCCGAGCCTTAAAGGGAGTGTGGGTACTCGCTTGGAGGCTTTGCCGCACTTTTTTGCAAGGGGACTGGCCTTTCTCGGTTGCATTTTATTCCGGTGGGTGCGCGCGAGCGCACCCACCGGGTGTAGCCCCCGAGGCCTCGGAGGAGTGGTTTGACTCCTTCGAGGTCTTAATGCCTTTCGTGATGCCTCGGCCAGTCTGGTTGTTCCCTCATGCGAACTGGTCGTTGCCCGGGTGCATAGTTAGGTTTCGAGTTCTCGGGCTGGTATGTTGACGCTGTCAACAGTTTGGCTGGAGCCGGGTTTGCGAGAGCAGCCCCCGAGCCTCTGCACAGGGCGAGAGGACGGTCAAGGGCAGACTCGGCTTTTTTCATACGCCCCTACGTCGCCTTTCCGCAAGGAGGAGGGGGGAAAGCGCCATGTTGCCCTCGGAGGGCGCCGAACATGGTGTCTCCAGTGAGTTGCTAACGGGTGATCCGAGTGGACGCCCGTGCCCCGTTCGATAAGGGTCAGCTAGTGGCCCAGAGGCGCGCTCCAAAAGTACCTGCAAGTGATTTGCCGGACCCGATCCCGTTCGATAGGGTCCGAGGGCTCGATGCCTCCCTCTGATGGGATTCCGTTACAGAATCGCTCCTGCTGGTCTCGGAAATGTCCTAGGGTACCTCGGGAGCGTAGCCCGAGCCTTGGTTATGTATCGAACGTACCCAGAGTCATCCCTCACTCTGCATGCTCTGGGGCGACTATCGAACCCGTCGGGGGGGGGCAGCCTACGAACCCCTGATTAGTAGTGGGCGTGGAGCCCTTGTGGCCTGAGGCGGCTGTCGAACCCTTCCGAGGGGCCAGCCTTCGAACCTCTGACCAGTATTGGGCGCGGAGCCCGAGTGCTCTGAGGCGGCTATCAAACCCTTCCGAGGGGCTAGCCTTCGAACCTCTGATCAGTAGGGGGGCTCGGGGCCCGCTTCCTTCGCGGAGAAGGATCCCTTTCGGAGTATCCCCTTTCCTGGTCCCTGTAGCAAGAGAGAGAAAGGGGAAGAGGAAAAGGATACAAAACTAAACGACGTGGCACACCTTTTTTGACGCGGTTATTATGGCGGAGGTGAAGCGTCGCCCGCTTCGCCTGCCAAAGGTGTCGTCTGTCCTGCCGCAGAGTTAATGCGATGGGACGAGTGGTTCACGGGGCAGCCGTTGCGCGGGCCGTTCGAGGAACGGTCGTTTCGCCTTCGAGTTTTGGATCTCGCGGTGGGTTCGGGCGAAGTGTTGAACGGGTCTTGCCCGGGCCTTTATATATTCGGAAGAGGGACCGGTGGTGGCTTTTTGCTCTGCTGCTCGCCTTCGCTTAGGTTTCCGCAATCTGAGGGAATAGCCAGAGAAAGAAAACCGAGCACCTTGTCCGCCCCGTCGCCACCTCCTTCGCTTGGCGATGGCCAACCGGGTAACCATCGTTCCGCCGCGCGACCCATGGCCTTTCTCCACTGTCATGGTGGATGACCTGGAGGCCCTTGTTGCCGATGGCTTGCTCCGCCCCCTCTCTGATGTCCTGCGGCCGGAGTGGATGGTCCCTCCGAGCGGGGCCGACCCGAACCCGCCGCCGGGGTATGTGCTGAGTTTCGTCTCCTTCCATGAGCAGGGGTTTGGTGTGCCAGCAAGCCGTTTTATGCGGGCGCTCCTGCATCACTATGGGGTGGAGCTGCACAACCTTAGCCCCAACTCCATCGCGCAAGCGGCCATCTTCGTGGCGGTTTGCGAAGGATTTTTGGGGATTGACCCCCACTGGGATCTGTGGACCCATCTCTTCTCCGCGGAGCCTTTTGCCTCGGCGACGGGGGAGAAGAGAGTCCGCATGGCGGTGCGGGCCGGTGGCTGCATCCTCCAGTTGAGGCAGGCGCGTGCGCAGCAGTACATCCCTGCCATCCTTGTGTCTTCGAACAAGGGGTGGCAGCGTCGGTGGTTTTACCTCCGGAATGACGATGGGAGGCTCCCGTTGTTTTCTCAACGAGTGGTGACCGCCGCCGGCAGCAATTGGCACTATGGGGCCCCGCGCGAGAGGCAGAAGAATCTCCAGCCCCTTCTAGAGGCCTTGGAGAAGCTGCGAGAGGGAGGGCTCACCGCCGCGGGGGTGGTTGCCGCCATCCATCGCCGGAGGGTGCTCCCCTTGACGGAGCGGTGACTGCTGCTTTCGGAGATGACGCTGGGGGTCGGCTTGGAGGGTTCGCAGATGTCCTCGGTCCCCCTCCCCGCCGATGACCTCCACAGGCGGGTAGCCGGCACGGTAGGGAGGCTAGACGCCGGCGCCCTTATCCAGCTCCCGATGCGTCCCGAACGCGGGTGCATGTCCCTGGTGAGTGTCCGCTCCTTCTTCTTTCTTGTCTGATTGCCCTTAGTTCTCACAGTCAAGACTTTTCGTTCGTCTTCAGGAGCTGGGGTCTCACAAGCCTTCCCTGCCATCGGTCCCGGAGGACGCGGTGGACCGAGCCGCGCGGAGGGTTGCTGCGGAGAAGAAGAAGAAGAAGGACGCGAAGAAGGCTCGGGCCCGCGAGCGGACGCGGGCTCGGGACGCTTTGGAGAAGCATCGTCGTCGGTAGGAGAGGGATGGGCTCCTGAGGGAGCCGTCGCCGGAGACGCTTGACGATGACGACGACGACGATGATGATGATGAAGATGATGACATGGCCGCCCGCCTTGGCCTCAGCCCGGATCTGAGGCTGGGCCAGGGGTCATCGAGCCAGTCCTCGTGTGGGCCGGCGCTGTCGGTTTCCGGGGCCAGGGCATCAGGGTCCCGACCCAAAGAACAGGGGCAGGCCGAGGGGGTACTTGACCCCTTGGCCAAGGTAGCTGAGGTGACCCCGGGGAGTCAGGTCATCCCGCCTGTTCCCCTAGAGCCGTTGCCCGTGCCGGCAGCAGAGGAGGCCGATCCTCAGGTCGCCATGTCCGTGTCTGGGCGGACCGTCCCTTCGACGCCTCGAGCGCCTGAGGCAGGGATGGTGCCGAAGCCGGCAGTGGGGCAAACCTTGGTGGTGCCCACGGGGACCGAGGCTCGAGGGGCCTCCCCGTAGGCACGATTGGTCGTGGCCTAGAGTGGGTAAGTATCTGAGGATACTTCTGTCCCGGCGCCTTCTTCGTGTGTCCTGATCCTGCTCTTCCCTTCCTCCCAGCAAACGGAGCCACGGTTCGACCGGTCTGGCTCCCCGGAAAGCCCTTAAGACGGCACCAGCTTCTGCAGCTGGTGCCGCACCAGGCCTCGCCGGCCGGCTGGCCTTTGCACAAGGTGCCCCCGAGCAGGGGGTTCAGGCGGCACAAGTTGTCGTGGGGCGAGCTCCCGAGGCTGACCCCTCTGTCGAGGCAGCCGTCGAGTCGAGGGAGACTGCTGGTGCGGCCGCGGCCTTGAGCCCACCAGTCGCGTTGCCGGTGCTGGCACCGGCTTCTGCCGAGGCTGTTGCTGCTCTGGCTGTGGAGCCACCCATCGCCGCCGATGCTGAGACGGCCGAGGCGCCGCTACTCGAGGCCGAGGAGGTTCCCTATGCGTCGACTGCAGGGGGTGTCGATGCCTTGGAGAAGGGGGGCACAGAACCGCGGCCTGTCCTGGGGAGCGGCGACCTCGTCCTCGCGCGGCGCAGTCCCAGCGAGCGGCGTCAGCCGCTCCGGTTCTGGGCGCGTGGTGCTTCGAAACCCCTCTTCGTTCTTGACGATGAGAGAGAGGAGCAGCCTTGGGGCGAGCTTCGTGAGCATGCCGAGGCAACGGTGGGGTCGCTTCGGTCGACCCTGGAGGTCCTTTCTAGGGACGTTCCTAGGATCCTCCAGGTAAGGATTTCAGGCATACCTTTCACGTGATCAAGGCATTCTTCGTGACGCCCCACTTCCCTTCCTCAGGATCTAACGGATCTGAGCGCCGCCATGTCATCGTTCATTCACCGCGAGGCCGACGTCTGGGTTCGCTGCGGTTTCTGAGGACCGTGCTTGCCGAGGCTACCGAGCGCCTCTCCCAACGGAGCGCCGAGGCGGCGGACCTTCGTTTGCTCTGTGACGAGCTAGGGGCAGAGGCAGCGGCGGCACGCGCAGAGGCGCAGCGGTGGCGGTTGGAGCTTGGCCAAGTCATCGGTGAGCGGGATCAATCTCGGGGCCGGGCCACCGAGGCTGAAAGCCGGGCTGAGGCCCTTGGAGGCCAGCTAGTCGAGGCGTCCGCTCGGGCCGGAGCCCTTGCGACGGACCTGGCCGTGGCCATCGGGTCTGCTCAGTCCGCCCAAGCCGCAGCCTCAGAGCAGCGTATCCGGGCGGAAGGTATGTCTTGCCTGTTTTGAGATTTTGATTCAGCTTCATTCTTCAACTTGCGTTTGAAGACTTCTGCTTTGGCTGTTTGCAGAGCTCGAGTTTGCCCTCAGCGAGTCCGCCAAGGCGCTTGCCTAGGCGGCTGAGCAGAAGGAGGCCGACCGCGCGGCCATGTCCGAGGCTATCTCGACCTTTTGCCAGATCTTTGGCCTTGACGACGTCCACTCGGGAAGCTCCCCTCAGAGTCGCCTGCAGGCCTTGGGCAACCACGTGCGCGGCAGACTCCGCGAGGCGCTGCATCACGGCGTTAGGCGGTCCTTCGCCGTGCTCGCTTCCCACTATGATGTGGATCTGGAGCGGGTCAGCGAGGGGTATTGCCTTCCCGACGAAGACGAAGCTGCCCTCGCCGAAGTTCAGAGGCTTGACGCGGCCGCCGCGGGCCCAAGCGCGGTGCTGGCGTCCACCTTCGAGGTGGAGATCCTTCCGCCTGCGCTGTTGTCCGAGGCCGGGGCGGATCTTGCCGAGGGTGGAGACGGCGCTGAGGTCGGAGATAAAGCCGAGGGTGCCGCTCCTCCCCCGGGCGATGCTTGATTCTGCCGGAGCAGTTTGTTTTGAACACGTGTGTGTCTTTTGCGGCCGCCGAGGCCTGAACACTTTGTCGTCGTGATATAAAGTTGTGTCTTTTTCTTCCTGTTTCGCGTACCCAAACTTGTTCGTCAGTAGCAGGATCGCTTACCCAAGTAAGAGTTATTTTTCGCGGTAGGTGACGAGTGAGGTATCCGTATCCCGGAGGCGTAGGAGTCCCTCGGCTCGGTCGGCCTTGCCGCTTACATGCACTCTTATTCGTTTCTCGGGGTTCTGTTACTGATATAGCCGGGAGACATGAAAGTCGTTTTGGCGGAAGACTTTTTTCTGAGGAAAATCTTGATGCAGAGGGGGCTCCCCCCTTCTAGCCCCCGAGGGAGGGTCGGGCTTTACCGGGGCAAGGCTGACCCTTCCTTGATGGTTATACTTTGCTTGGGTATGTAAATGAGGTACATGAATGACTTGAAAACATCTTAAGGGTAGAAGCGACGTAGCTGTCGGATGTTCCAGGTGTTGCTGTAGACCTCGCCTTGACTGTTGGCCAGCTTGTATGTCTCGGGCTTCAGAATCTTGACGATGATGAACGACCCTTCCCAGGGAGGCGTGAGCTTGTGGCGCCCTCGGGCGTCTTGTCGTAGCCGAAGCACCAAGTCGCCCACCTGGAGGTCTCGGGACCGAACCCCTCGGGCGTGGTAGCGTCGCAGAGACTGCTGATACCGCGCAGAGTGTAGCAAGGCCATGTCCCGAGCCTCTTCCAGCTGGTCAAGTGAGTCTTCTCGGTTTGTCTGGTTGCTTCGGGCGTCGTATGCCCTCGTCCTCGGGGAGCCATATTCTAAGTCTGTGGGCAAGATAGCCTCGGCCCCATAGACTAGAAAAAAACGGCGTGAAGCCCGTGGCTCGGCTTAGCGTCGTCCTCAGGCTCCAGACCATCGAGGGGAGTTCCTTCATCCATAACCTATCGAACTTGTTGAGGTCATTGTAGATCCTCGGTTTGAGTCCCTATAGAGTCATGTCGTTGGCACGCTCTACCTGCCCATTCGTCATGGGGTGAGCTACGGCGGCCCAGTCCACCCGGATGTGGTGGTCCTCGCAGAAGTCCAGGAACTTTCTGCTAGTGAAATGGGTGCCGTTGTCGGTGATGATGGAGTTCGGGACCCTGAAGCGATGGATGATGTTGGTGAAGAATGTCACCACCTGTTCGGACCTGATGCTGTTTAGGGGTCGGACCTCGATCCACTTGGAGAATTTGTCGATGGCAACCAGTAGGTGCGTGAAGCCCCCGGGTGCCTTCTGCAAGGGACCGACGAGGTCCAGGTCCCACACAGCAAACAGCCAGGTGATGGGTATTGTTTGTAGAGCCTGAGCGGGCAGGTGCGTCTGCCTTGCATAGAATTGACACCCTTGGCAGGTGCGTATAATCCTAGTGGCGTCGGCCACCGCGGTTGGCCAGTAGAAACCCTGTCGGAAGGCGTTTCCCACGAGGGTACGAGGTGCTGCATGATGACCGCAAGCCCCCGAGTGTATTTCTTGCAATAACTCCTGACCTTCGGCGATGGATATGCATTGTTGGAGGATGCCTGAGAGGCTGCGGTGGTAGAGCTCCTTTCCGTCACCCAGCAAGACGAACGACTTGGCGCGCCGCGCCAGTCGTCGAGCTTCGGCTCTATCGAGGGGTAGCTCTCCTCGGTGGAGATATTGCAGGTATGGGGTCTGCCAGTTTTGATTAGGCGTGACCCCATTCTGCTCCTCCTCGATGCGCAGTGCCTCACCCTCGGGGGCCGAGGGTGCCGCGGGCGGGGCCGAGGCTGCCTCGGGCTGGGCCGAGGGCGCCTCGGGCAGAGCCGAGGCCTTCTCGGGCTCGGGCGTGTCGTCGGTCTTGACGGAGGGTTGATGTAGGTCTCGGGAGAAGACGTCCGGAGGAACCGTTGTTCGCCCCGAGGCTATCTTAGCTAGCTCGTCTGCAGTCTCGTTGTATCATCGAGCGACGTGGTTGAGCTCGAGCCCGTAGAACTTGTCCTCCAGGCGCCGAACCTCGTCGCAGTAGGCTTCCATCTTCGGGTCGCGGCAGTGGGAGTTCTTCATGACTTGGTCAATGACAAGCTGCGAGTCACCACGAGCGTTGAGGCGCCGAACCCTAGCTCGATGGCGATGCGCAACCCGTTAACCAGATCCTCATACTCAGCCATGTTGTTGGATGCTGGAAATAGAGGCGCAGCACGTAGCGGAGGTGCTTCCCGAGGGGTGAGATGAAGAGCAGGCCCGTGCCCGCTCCTGTTTTCATCAGCGACCCATCGAAATACATGGTCCAGAGTTCCGATTGGATCGGAGATGTTGGAAGCTAGGTGTCGACCCATTCAGCCACAAAGTCCGCCAAGACTTGGGACTTGATGGCCTTCCGAGGGGCGAACGAGATTGTCTCGCCCATGATCTCCACCGCCCACTTTGCAATCCTACCCGAGGCCTCTCGGCACTAGATGATCTCCCCCAGGGGGAAGGATGACACCACAGTCATCGGATGAGACTCGAAGTAGTGTCGCAACTTTCGCCGTGTCAGAATCACCGCGTACGGCAACTTCCGAATTTGCGGGTAGCGGATTTTGGTCTTGGACAGTACCTCACTGATGAAGTAGACCGGCCTCTGGACGGGCAATGCATGCCCTTCTTCTCGTCTCTCGACCACGATCGCGGCGCTGACCACATGAGTGGTAGCGGCGACGTAGATCAAGAGGGCTTCTCCGGCAGCGGGGGGCACCAGGATGGGCGCACTTGTAAGGAGCGCCTTCAAGTTCCCGAGGGCTTCCTCGGCCTCGGGGGTCCAAGTGAAGCGCTCGGTCTTCCTTAAGAGGCGATACAGGGGCAGGCCTCTTTCGCCGAGGCGCGAGATGAAGCGGCTCGGAGCCGCAAGGCATCCCATGACCCTCTGTACTCTTTTCAAGTCCTTGATAGGCCCCATGTTGGTGATGGCCACGATTTTCTCCGGGTTGGCCTCGATGCCCCGCTCGAAGACGATGAACCCCAGGAGCATGCCTCGGGGGACTCCGAAGACACACTTCTCGGGATTGAGTTTTACGCCTTTCGCCTTGAGACACTTGAATGTTGTTTCAAGGTCGGAGAGGAGGTCGGAGGCTTTCCTCGTCTTGACTACGATGTCATCGATGTAAGCCTCGACCGTTCGACCAATGTGCTCCCCGAACACGTGGTTCATGCACTTTTGGTATGTCGCACCCGCATTCCTCAAACCAAATGGCATAGTAATGTAGCAGTACATGCCAAAAGGTGTGATGAAAGAAGTCGCGAGCTGGTCGGACTCTTTCATCCTGATTTGGTGATACCCTGAGTAGGCATCGAGGAACGACAGGGTTTCGCACCCAGCAGTGGAATCCACGATTTGATCGATGCGAGGCGGAGGGTAGGGAACCTTCGGGCATGCTTTGTTTAGACCAGTGTAGTCTACACACATCCGCCATTTCCCACCTTTCTTTTTCACAAGCACAGGGTTGGCTAGCCATTCGGGATGGAATACCTCTTTGATGAACCCTACAGCCATCAGCTTGTGGATCTCCTCGCCTATGGCTCTGCGCTTTTCTTCGTCGAATCGGCGCAGAGACTGCTTAATGGGTCGGGCTCCAGCTCGGATATCCAGTGAGTGCTCGGCGACATCCCTCGGTATGCCAGGCATGTCCGAGGGACTCCACGCAAAAACCTTGGCGTTTGCGTGGAGAAAGTCGACGAGCACTGCTTCCTATTTGGGGTCGAGCTCGAAGCCGATCCGGATCTACTTGGAGGCGTCGTTGCTGGGGTCGAGAGGGACGGACTTAATCGCCTCTGTTGGTTCGAAGTTGCCGGCGTGGCGCTTCGCATCTGGCACCTCCTTGGGGAGGTTTTCCATGTCGGCGATGAGGGCCTCGGCGTACTCCACGCACTCCACGTCGCATTCGTACGCGTGTCGGTATGTGGGGCCGATGGTGATGACCCCGTTGGGGCCCGACATCTTGAGCTTGAGGTAGGTGTAGTTGGGGACGGCCATGAACTTGGCGTAGCATGGTCTCCCTAGCACTGCGTGGTAGGTTCCTCGGAACCTGACCACCTCGAATCGTAAGGGTTTCCTTTCAGAAGCTGGAGGGAGTCCCGAAGCAGACGGGCAGATCGAGTTGTCCAAGGGGCTAGACGCGCTTCCCGGGAATGATCCCATGAAAGGGCGCCGCGCCGGCCCGGATCGAGGACAGATCGATCTGCAGGAGCCCGAGGGTGTCGGCGTAGATGATGTTGAGGCTGCTGCCTCCGTCCATGAGGACCTTGGTAAGCCTGACGTTGCCGATGACAGGATCAACAACGAGCGGGTACTTCCCCAGGCTCGGCACGCGCCTTGGTCGAAGGTGATGGGCTTGTCGGACCAGTCTAGGTAGACTGGCGCCGCCACCTTCACCGAGCAGACCTCCAGGCGCTCTTGCTTGCGGTGCCAAGCCGAGGCGTTTGCCACTTGCCCACCGTAGATCATGAACCAGTCATGGACTTCGGGGAACTCCTCTGCCTTGCGGGCTTCCTTCTTGTCGTTGTCGGGGGCTCTGCCACCTTCCGCCGGTGGCCCGGCCTTGTGGAAGTAGCGCCGAAGCATGACGCACTCCTCAAGGGTGTGCTTGACGGGACCCTGAAGATAGGGGCATGACTCCTTTAGCATCTTGTCGAACAAGTTGGCGCCTCTGAAAGGCTTCCGAGGGTTCTTGTGCTCGGCGGCGGCGACAAGGTCTGCGTCGGCGGCGTCGCGTTTCGCTTGCGACTTCTTCTTGCCCTTCTTCCTCGCGCTGCGCTGAGCGGACGCCTCGGGGACGTCATCCGGCTGGCGCCCCTGAGGCTGCTTGTCCTTCCGGAAGATGGCCTCGACCGCCTCCTGGCCAGAGGCGAACTTGGTGGCGATGTCCATCAGCTCGCTCGCCCTGGTGGGAGTCTTGCGACCCAGCTTGCTCACCAGGTCGCGGCAAGTGGTGCCGGCGAGGAACGCGCCGATGACATCTGAGTCGGTGATGTCGGGCAGCTCGGTGCGCTGCTTCGAAAATCATCGGATATAGTCATGCAGGGATTCTCCCAGCTGCTGGCGGCAGCTTCGAAGATCCCAGGAGTTCCCAGGGCGCACGTATGTGCCCTGGAAGTTGCCGTCGAAGGTTTTGACCAGGTCATCCTAGTTGGAGATCTGCGCAGGAGGCAGATGCTCCAGCCAGGCTCGGGCGGCGTCGGAGAGGAACAGGGGGAGGTTGCGGATGATGAGGTTGTCATCGTCCGTTCCACCCAGCTGGCAGGCCAGCCTGTAGTCCGCGAGCCAAAGTTCCGGCCTTGTCTCCCCGAGTACTTGGTGATGGTAGTCGGGGCCCGGAACCGGGTCAGGAACGGCGCCCGTCGTATGGCCCGGCTGAAAGCTTGCGGACCGGGTGTGAAAGTCGCCTAGAGGGGGGGTGAATAGGGCGAAACTGAAATTTACAAATATAAACACAACTACGAGACGGGTTAGCGTTAGAAATAATAATGAGTCCGAGAGAGAGGGCGCAAAACAAATCACAAGCGAATGAAGAGTGTGACACGCGGATTTGTTTTACCGAGGTTCGGTTCTTGCAAACCTACTCCCCGTTGAGGAGGCCACAAAGGCCAGGTCTCTTTCAACCCTTACCTTCTCTCAAACGATCCCGCGGATCGAGTGAGCTTTCTCTTCTCAAATGTTTGGAACACAAAGTTCCCACAAGGACCACCATAAGATTGGTGTCTCTTGCCTCAATTACAAGTGAGTTTGATCGCAATGAAGAATCAAAGAGAGGAAGAAAGCAATCCAAGCGCAAGAGCTCGAAAGAACACAAGCAAATCTCTCTCACTAATCACTAGGGCATTGTGTGGAATTTGGAGAGGATTTGATCACTTTGGTGTGTCTAGAATTGAATGCTAGAGCTCTTGTAAGTAGTTGAAGTGGGAAAACTTGGATGACTTGAATGGGGGGTGGTTGGGGGTATTTATAGCCCCAACCACCAAACTAGCCGTTTGGTGGGGCTGTCTGTCGCATGGTGCACCGGACTGTCCGGTGCACACCGGACATGTCCGGTGCGCCAGCCACGTCACCAAAGCTGTTGGGTTCCGACCGTTGGAGCTCTGACTTCTGGGCCCGCCTGGATGTCCGGTGGCGCACCGGACATGTACTGATGTCCGGTGGCGCACCGGACATGTACTGTAGAGTGTCCGGTGCGCCAGCATGGGCGTGCCTGACCTCTGCGCGTGCTGGCATGCATTTAATGCACTGCAGGTAGCCGTTGGCGCCGGAAGTAGTCGTTGCCCCGTAGTTACACCGGACAGTCCGGTGTACACCGGACATGTCCGGTGAATTATAGCGGAGTAGCCGAAGCGAATTCCCGAGACTGGCGAGTTCCTGAGGCCGCTCTTCCTTGGAGCACCGGACACTGTCCGGTGTACACCGGACAGTCTGATGAATTATAGCGGAGTCGCCTCTGGAATTTCCCGAAGGTGACGAGTTTGAGTTGGAGTCCTCTGGTGCACCGAACATGTCCGGTGGTGCACCGGACAGTCCGGTGCGCCAGACCAGAGGTGCCTTCGGTTGTCCCTTTGCTTTTTTGTTGAACCCAATACTTGGTCTTTTTATTGGCTAAGTGTGAACCTTTGGCACCTGTATAACTTATACACTAGAGCAAACTAGTTAGTCCAATTATTTGTGTTGGGCAATTCAACCACCAAAATTAGTATAGGAAATAGGTGTAAGCCTAATTCCCTTTCAATCTCCCCCTTTTTGGTGATTGATGCCAACACAAACCAAAGCAAATATAGAAGTGCAGAATTGAACTAGTTTGCAAAATGTAAGTGCAAAGGTTACTTAGAATTGAGCCAATAAATGTTACTTACTAGATATGCATGGATTGTTTCTTTATTAACATTTTGGACCACGCTTGCACCACATGTTTTGTTTTTGCAAATTCTTTTTGTAAATCCTTTTCAAAGTCCTTTTGCAACATAGTCAAAGGTAGATGAAAAAGATTTTTGCAAAGCATTTTCAAGTTTGAAATTTTCTCCCCTTGTCTCAAATGCTTTTCCTTTGACTAAACAAAACTCCCCCTCAAATAAATTCTCCTCTTAGTGTTCAAGAGGGTTTTTAAGATATCAAGTTTGAAAGTACTACTTTCTCCCCCTTTAGAACATAAAGAGATACTAATTTGAAATTTATCAATTTGAAAATCATTTTAAAATTAGAGTGGTGGTGCGGTCCTTTTGCTTTGGGCTCATACTTTCTCCCCCTTTGGCATGAATCGCCAAAAACGGATACTTAGAATGAAATATAGGCCCTTTCCTAACTACATTCTCCCCTTTGGCAAATAAAACATATGAGTGAAGATTATACCAAAGATGGAGAGAGATGCGGAGCGACGGCGAAGGTTAAGTAGTAGAGTGGAGTGGAAGCCTTTGTCTTTGCCGAAGACTCCAATTCCCTTTCAATATACCTATGACTTGGTTTGAAATACACTTGAAGACACATTAGTCATAGCATATATAAAAGAGACATGATCAAAGGTATACTTATGAGCCATGTGTGCAAGTTTAGCAAAAGAAATTCCTAGAATCAAGAATATTGAGCTCATGCCTAAGTTTGGTAAAAGATTGTTCATCAAGAGGCTTGGTAAAGATATCGGCTAATCTTTAGTGTTAATGTATGCAATCTCGATATCCCCCTTTTGTTGGTGATCCCGAAGAAAATGATACCGAATGGCTATGTGTTTAGTGTGGCTATGCTCAACGGGATTATCCGCCATGCGGATTGCACTCTCATTATCACATAGAAGAGGAACTTTGGTTAATTTGTAACCATAGTCCCGCAGGGTTTGCCTCATCCAAAGCAATTGCACGCAACAATGGCCTGCGGCAATGTACTCGGCTTCGGCGGTTGAAAGAGCGACCGAATTTTGCTTCTTTGAAGCCCAATACACCAAGGATCTTCCCAAGAACTGGCAAGTCCCTGATGTGCTCTTTCTATTAATCTTACACCCCGCCCAATCGACATCCGAATAACCAATCAAATCAAATTTGGATCCCCGAGGGTACCAAAGCCCAAACTTAGGAGTATAAGCCAAATATCTCAAGATTCGTTTTACGACCGTAAGGTGTGATTCCTTAGGGTCGGCTTGGAATCTTGCACACATGCAAACGGAAAGCATAATGTCCGGTCGAGATGCACATAAATAGAGTAATGAACCTATCATCGACCGGTATACCTTTTGATCCACAGACTTACCTCCCGTGTCGAGGTCGAGATGCCCATTTGTTCCCATGGGTGTCTTGATGGGCTTGGCATCCTTCATTCCAAACTTGCTTAGAATGTCTTGAGTATACTTCGTTTGGCTAATGAAGGTGCCCTCTTGGAGTTGCTTGACTTGGAATCCTAGAAAATACTTCAACTCCCCCATCATAGACATCTCGAATTTCTGTGTCATGATCCTACTAAATTCTTCACATGTAGATTCGTTAGTAGACCCAAATATAATATCATCAACATAAATTTAGCATACAAACAAATCATGGTCAAGAGTTTTAGTGAATAAAGTAGGATCGGCCTTGCCGACTTTGAAGCCATTAGCAATAAGGAAATATCTAAGGCATTCATACCATGCTCTTGGGGCTTGCTTGAGCCCATAAAGCACCTTAGAGAGCCTATAGACATGGTTAGGATACTCACTGTCTTCAAAGCTGGGAGGTTGCTCAACATAGACCTCCTCCTTGATTGGTCCATTGAGGAAGGCACTCTTCACGTCCATTTGGTAAAGCTTGAAGCCATGGTAAGTAGCATAGGCTAATAATATACGAATGGACTCAAGCCTAGCTACGGGTGCATAGGTTTCACCGAAATCCAAACCTTCGACTTGAGAGTATCCCTTGGCCACAAGTCGAGCTTTGTTCCTTGTCACCACACCATGCTCGTCTTGCTTGTTGCGAAAGACCCACTTGGTTCCTACAACATTTTGATTAGGACGTGGAACTAAATGCCATACCTCATTCCTAGTGAAGTTGTTGAGCTCCTCTTGCATCGCCATCACCCAATCCGAATCTTGAAATGCTTCCTCTACCCTGTGTGGCTCAATAGAGGAAACAAAAGAGTAATGCTCACAAAAATGTGCAACACGAGATCGAGTGGTTACCCCCTTATGAATGTCGCCGAGGATGGTGTCGACGGGGTGATCTCGTTGGATTGCTTGGTGGACTCTTGGGTGTGGCGGCCTTGGTTCTTCATCCTCCTTGTCTTGATCATTTGCATCTCCCCCTTGATCATTGTCGTTATCTTGAGGTGGCTCATCTCTTTGATCTTCTCCTTCATCAACTTTAGCCTCGTCCTCATTTTGAGTTGGTGGAGATGCTTGCGTGGAGGAGGATGGTTGATCTTGTGCATTTGGAGGCTCTTCAGATTCCTTAGGGCACACATCCCCAATGGACATGTTCCTTAGCGCGACGCACGGAGCCTGTTCTTCACCTATCTCATCAAGATCAACTTGCTCTACTTGAGAGCCATTAGTTTCATCAAACACAACGTCACAAGAAACTTCAACAAGTCCTGAGGACTTGTTAAAGACTCTACATGCCCTTGTGTTTGAGTCATATCCTAGTAAAAAGCCTTCTACAGTTTTAGGAGCAAATTTAGATTTTCTACCTCTTTTAACAAGAATAAAGCATTTGCTACCAAAAACTCTAAAATATGAAATATTGGGCTTTTTACCGGTTAGGAGTTCATAGGATGTCTTCTTGAGGATTCGGTGTATATATAACCGGTTGATGGCGTAGCAAGCGGTGTTGACCGCCTCGGCCCAAAACCGATCCAGTGTCTTGTACTCATCAAGCATGGTTCTTGCCATGTCCAATAGAGTTCGATTCTTCCTCTCCACTACACCATTTTGTTGTGGAGTGTAGGGAGAAGAGAACTCATGCTTGATGCCTTCCTCCTCAAGGAAGCCTTCTATTTGTGAGTTCTTGAACTCTGTCCCATTGTCGCTTCTGATTTTCTTGATCCTTAAGCCGAACTCATTTTGAGCTCGTCTCAAGAATCCCTTTAAGGTCTCTTGGGTATGAGATTTTTCCTGCAAAAAGAACACCCAAGTGAAGCGAGAATAATCATCCACAATAACTAGACAGTACTTACTCCCGCCGATGCTTATGTAAGCGATCGGGCCGAATAAATCCATGTGTAGGAGCTACAGTGGCCTGTCACTTATCATGATGTTCTTGTGTGGATGATGAGTGCCAACTTGCTTCCCGGCTTGGCATGCGCTACAAATCCTGTCTTTCTCAAAATGAACATTTGTTAGTCCTAAAATGTGTTCTCCCTTTAGAAGCTTATGAAGATTCTTCATTCCAACATGGGCTAGTCGGCGGTGCCAGAGCCAACCCAAGTTAGTCTTAGCAATTAAGCAAGTGTCGAGTTCAGCTCTATCAAAATCTACCAAGTATAGCTGACCCTCTAACACTCCCTTAAATGCTATTGAATCATCACTTCTTCTAAAGACAGTGACACCTACATCAGTAAATAGACAGTTGTAGCCCATCTGACATAATTGGGATACGAAAAGCAAATTGTAATCTAAAGAATCTATAAGAAAAACATTGGAAATGGAATGGTCAGGAGATATAGCTATTGTACCCAAACCTTTGACCAAACCTTGGTTTCCATCCCCGAATGTGATAGCTCGTTGGGGATCTTGGTTTTTCTCGTAGGAGGAGAACATCTTCTTCTCCCTCGTCATGTGGTTTGTGCATCCGCTGTCGATGATCCAACTTGAGCCCCCGGATGCATAAACCTACAAAACAAGTTTAGTTCTTGACTTTAGGTACCCAAACGGTTTTGGGTCCTTTGGCATTAGAAACAAGAACTTTGGGTACCCAAACACAAGTCTTGGAACCCTTGTGTTTGCCCCCAACAAACTTGGCAACTACCTTGCCGGATTTGTTAGTAAGCACATAAGATGCATCAAAAGTCTTAAATGAAATGTCATGATCATTTGATGCACTAGGAGTTTTCTTTCTAGGCAACTTAGCACGGGTTGGTTGCCTAGAGCTAGATGTCTCACCCTTATACATAAAAGCATAGTTAGGGCCAGAGTGAGACTTCCTAGAATGAGTTCTCCTAATTTTGCTCTCGGGATAACCGGCAGGGTACAAAATGTAACCCTCGTTATCCTGAGGCATGGGAGCCTTACCCTTAACAAAATTAGACAATCTTTTAGGAGGGGCACTAAGTTTGACATTGTCTCCCCTTTGGTAGCCAATGCCATCCTTGATGCCAGGGCGTCTCCCACTATAGAGCATACTTCTAGCAAATTTAAACTTTTCATTTTCTAAGTTATGCTCGGCAATTTTAGCATCTAATATTGTTATATGATCATTTTGTTGTTTAATTAAAGCCATATGATCATGAATAGCATCAATATCAACATCTCTACATCTAGTGCAAATAGAAACATGCTCAACAGTAGATGTAGAGGGTTTGCAAGATTTTAATTCTACAACCTTAGCATGTAATATATCATTTTCACTTCTAAGGTTAGAAATAGTAACATTGCAAACATCAAGATCTTTAGCCTTAGCAAACAATTTCTCATTCTCATCTCTAAGGCTAGCAAGAGAAATATTCAACTCATCAATCCTAGCAAGTAAATCAACATTATCATCTCTAGGATTGGAAGTTGAAACATTACAAACATGAGAATCAACCTTAGCAATTAATTTAGCATTTTCATTTCTAAGGTTGGCAATAGTGTCATGGCAATCGCTTAGCTCACTAGATAGTTTTTGACATTTTTCTATTTCTAGAGCATAAGCATTTTTAACCTTAACATGTTTCTTGTTTTCCTTAATTAGGAAGTCCTCTTGGGAATCCAAAAGGTCATCCTTTTCATGAATGGCACTAATTAATTCATTTAATTTTTCCTTTTGTTCCATGTTAAGGTTGGCAAAAAGGGTACGCAAATTATTCTCCTCATCGCTAGCATTATCATCACTAGAGGATTCATATTTAGTGGAGGATTTAGATTTAACCTTCTTCCTTTTGCCGTCTTTTGCCATGAGGCACTTGTGGCCGACGTTGGGGAAGAGGAGTCCCTTGGTTACGGCGATGTTAGCGGTGTCCTCGTCATCGGAGGAGGAGTCGGTGGAGCTCTCGTCGGAGTCCCACCCGCGGCACACGTGGGCATCGCCGCCCTTCTTCTTGTGGTACCTCTTCTTTTCTCTCCTCTTGCCCTTCTTGTCGTTATCCCTGTCACTATCACTTGATAATGGACATTTAGCAATAAAGTGACCGGGTTTACCACACTTGTAGCAAACCTTCTTAGAACGGGATTTGTAATCCTTCCCCTTCCGTTGCTTGAGGATTTGGCGAAAGCTTTTGATGATTAAAGCCATCTCCTCATTGTCGAGCTTGGAGGCGTCAATTGGTTGTCTACTCGGTGTAGACTCCTCCTTCTTCTCCTCCGTCGCCTTAAATGCCACCGGTTGTGCTTCGGACGTGGAGGGTTCATCAAGCTCGTTGATCTTCTTTGAGCCTTTAATCATACATTCAAAGCTCACAAAGTTCTCGATTACTTCCTCGGGAGTCATTAGTGTGTATCTAGGATTACCACGAATTAATTGAACTTGAGTGGGGTTAAGGAAAATGAGAGATCTTAGAATAACCTTAACCACCTCGTGGTCGTCCCACTTCTTGCTCCCGAGGTTGCGCACTTGGTTCACCAAGGTTTTGAGCCGGTTGTACATATCTTGTGGCTCCTCCCCTTGGCGAAGACGAAAACGACCGAGCTCCCCCTCGATCGTTTCCCGCTTGGTGATCTTGGTGAGTTCATCACCCTCGTGCGCGGTCTTGAGTAGGTCCCAAATCTCCTTCGCACTCTTCAACCCTTGCACTTTGTTATATTCCTCTCTACTTAGAGAGGCGAGGAGTATGGTTGTGGCTTGGGAGTTGAAGTGCTCGATTTCGGCCACTTCGTCCGTATCATAATCTTCATCCCCTACGGATGGTACCTGTACACCAAACTCAACAACATCCCATATACTTTTGTGGAGTGAGGTTAGATGAAATCACATTAAATCACTCCACCTAGCATAGTATTCACCATCAAACATTGGTGGTTTGCCTAATGGGACGGAAAGCAAAGGTGTATGTTTAGGAATGCGAGGGTAGCGTAAGGGGATCTTACTATACTTCTTACGCTCTTGACGCTTAGAAGTTACGGATGGCGCATCGGAGTCGGAGGTCGATGTTGATGAAGTGTCGGTCTCGTAGTAGACCACTTTCCTCATCCTCTTGTGCTTGTCGCCTCTCCGATGCGACTTGTGGGAAGAAGATTTCTCCTTCTTCTCTTTGTGGTGAGAAGAAGAAGATCTTTTCTCCTTCCATTTGGAGGAGTCCTTCTTCTTCTCCTTCCTCTTGGTGCGGGACTCTTCCGATGAAGTGCTCCCGTGGCTCGTAGTGGGCTTGTCGCCGGTCTCCATCTCCCTCTTGGTGTGATCTCCCGACATCACTTCGAGCGGTTAGGCTCTAATGAAGCACCGGGCTCTGATACCAATTGAAAGTCGCCTAGAGGGGAGTGAATAGGGCGAAACTGAAATTTACAAATATAAACACAACTACGAGACAGGTTAGCGTTAGAAATAATAATGAGTCCGAGAGAGAGGGCGCAAAACAAATCACAAGCGAATGAAGAGTGTGACACACGGATTTGTTTTACCGAGGTTCGGTTCTTGCAAACCTACTCCCCGTTGAGGAGGCCACAAAGGCCGGGTCTCTTTCAACCCTTACCCTCTCTCAAACGATCCCGCGGACCGAGTGAGCTTTCTCTTCTCAAATGTTTGGAACACAAAGTTCCCACAAGGACCACCACAAGATTGGTGTCTCTTGCCTCAATTACAAGTGAGTTTGATCGCAATGAAGAATCAAAGAGAGGAAGAAAGCAATCCAAGCGCAAGAGCTCGAAAGAACACAAGCAAATCTCTCTCACTAATCACTAGGGCGTTGTGTGGAATTTGGAGAGGATTTGATCACTTTGGTGTGTCTAGAATTGAATGCTAGAGCTCTTGTAAGTAGTTGAAGTGGGAAAACTTGGATGACTTGAATGGGGGGTAGTTGGGGGTATTTATAGCCCCAACCACCAAACTAGCCGTTTGGTGGGGCTGTCTGTCGCATGGTGCACCGGACCGTCCGGTGCACACCGGACATGTCCGGTGCGCCAGCCACGTCACCAAAGTTGTTGGGTTCCGACCGTTGGAGCTCTGACTTCTGGGCCCGCCTGGATGTCCGGTGGCGCACCGGATATGTACTGTAGAGTGTCTGGTGCGCCAGCATGGGCGTGCCTGACCTCTGCGCGTGCTGGCGCGCATTTAATGCACTGCAGGTAGCCATTGGCGCCGGAAGTAGCCGTTGCCCCGTAGTTACACCGGATAGTCCGGTGTACACCGGACATGTCCGGTGAATTATAGCGGAGCAGCCGAAGCGAATTCCCGAGACTGGCGAGTTCCTGAGGCCGCTCTTCCTTGGAGCACCAGACACTGTCCGGTGTACACCGGACAGTCCGGTGTACACCGGACAGTCCGGTGAATTATAGCGGAGTCGCCTCTGGAATTTCCTGAAGGTGACGAGTTTGAGTTGGAGTCCTCTGGTGCACCGGACATGTCCGGTGGTGCACCGAACAGTCCGGTGCGCCAGACCAGAGGTGCCTTCGGTTGTCCCTTTGCTCTTTTGTTGAACCCAATACTTGGTCTTTTTATTGGCTAAGTGTGAACCTTTGGCACCTGTATAACTTATACACTAGAGCAAACTAGTTAGTCCAATTATTTGTGTTGGGCAATTCAACCACCAAAATTAGTATAGGAAATAGGTGTAAGCCTAATTCCCTTTCAGGGTGGTTCGGGCGAAGGGCTCCGATCCTCCCCGCTGTCGTAGCGTCCCCCACGCCTGGGGTGGTAGCCTCGGCGCACCCTCTCGTCGAGGTGGGCTCGACGGTCGCGGCGATGGTGCCCGTTGCCGAGGCGGCCCGAGGCCGCAGGTGCTGTGTCCCACGTGCGTCCGGTGTGGACCGAGGCTTCCCGCATGAATCGGGAAGTCACGGCGCGATGCTCCAGGTGGTATCTCTGCCTTCGGGAGGCAGAGCTTTTGGCCCATCGGACCGCGGCATCCTCCAGGAGATTCTTGAGCTCTCCCTGGATACGCCGCCCCTCGGTGGTGGATGGTTCCGGCATCGCCCGGAGTAGTATTGCTGCTGCAGCCAGGTTCTGGCCGACCCCACTGGAAGCAGGGGGCAGCCTTGCCCTGGCATCGTCGGCGATGCAGTGCTGGACGTCCTAGGCCAGATGACGCGCTTCTCCGGCCGGTGCTCGGCCTGCCCGCTCCTGCCCGATGTTCTGCCGGAGCTGCACAAGTTGTCCTGCTTCCTCGTCGAGCCTGGCCTGCATCTCGTGGATTTGCTCGAGCTGTGTGTCCTAACCCCGCAGGGACTGGGACCAGAGCTAGCTCCCGAAGGATGTCAACGCGAGGCGCAGGCCTAGAGGGATCACCGTCCTTCGGCATACCAAGGTGGTTGCCTTCGTCGAGACCCTCTAGATCGACGTGGAAACATTCGCGACTTGGGCCACAGTCCTCGTCGCCGAGGCTGTGGCTATCATCGGAGCAATCGGAGAGGCAGTAGTCGCATGCAGCCATGAAGTCCCGCATGGCACTGGGGTTATCAAGCCCGGAGAAATCCCAACCAGAGTCGGGCTCGTCATCTTCCTCGGAACCCGGGGCCCGTAGGTCGAGACGGCCGTCAATCTGTCCCAGGTTGACCACATATGGTACCCCGGAAGGTTCGGATATGCCTTTATGAAAGCGTCCACCGAAGCGGGATTGCTTGGTGGGTCGAAGCTGAATCTAAAAGGCACAGGATGGAAAACGGACGGTACCTCTTGATCGACGGACGGTGACGAAGTCGTGTCGGGGACGGACTGCACCGTTATCTCAGGTACAAGGCTAACGCTCAGCAAGTCCTTCGCGAGCGTGCTGGCGTCGGCCGTCTGCTTGGGGTTGGCGTGTTGCGGGGAAACGACGCTCATCTTCGTCTCAGACGCGAGGTCAATGCCCGGCGTGTCCCCCGCTGGGGCCGGCGTCTTCGACTCGCTCGACAGCCGAGGAGGTGTCGCCTCCTGCTTGGACATGATTGCCCCGCCTCCTCCCCCGTCGACGAGGAAGGTGATGGGACATACCTGGATGCTATTTTTCCGCCACGCGGGGAAGACGTCGTCAATTCCGCCGCCGGAGGGCGGGCTGACGGCCGCCATTGTCGTTGTCGCGCGGCGGAGGAAAGAGTATCATGTCGTAGCTGCCATCGAGGGACATGAACTCGAGACTCCCGAAACGGAGCTCCGTCCCGGGTTGGAGAGGTTGCTGGAGACTCCCCATCTGGAGCTTGACGGGAAGCTGTTCGTCAACACGCAGCAGGCCCCTACCTGGCGCGCCAACTGTCGACGTTTCGACCCCCGAGGGTCCCTGGACCGACGAGTAAATTGTCGCTGCGTGTCCCAGCCCAGATGGGTCGACGCGAGACGGAGACACAAGGGGGGAAAACAGCAAGGGGAACCCGCGGCCTCGTGTTGTCCTGCGCCCAGGGCGGATGCGCTCGCAGTAGGGGGTTACAAGCGTTCACGAGGGAGAGAGAGAGAGGGGGCGTGAGACTGCGCGTCAGCCCGTTCTCCCGCGCGGCCACCTTTTTCGTACGAGGGCCCTGGACCTTCCTTTTATAGACGTAAGGAGAGGGTCCAGGTGTACAACGGGGGTGTAGCAGTGTGCTAACGTGTCTAGCAGAGAGGAGCCAGAGCCCTATGTACATGCCGACGTGGCTGTCGGAGAGGTGTTGGAGCCCTGTTCATGTGGCGTCGTGGCCGTCGGAGGAGCGCTTGAGCCTTGTAGAAGCACAGCTGTCGGGGCTGTCGGATCCTTGCTGACGTCTCCTTGCTTCCATAAGGGGCTGAGAACCGCCATTGTCATGGAGCACGCGGGGTGCCATCATTACTTGTTTTACCGAGGCGAGCCAGATGGAACGCCGGTCTTGTTCCCCGTAGCCTGGGCTAGCTAGGGGTAGGGTAATGATGCCCCCCCTTGTGGCGTGGTTGGCTCGAGCGAGGTGGTGACTCCTCTGAGGTCGAGGTTGAGTCCGAGCCCGGGGGTCGGGCGAGGCGGAGACCGTCGTCCGAGGTCAAGGTTGAGTCCGAGCCCTGGGGTCGGGCGAGGCGGAGACCGTCGTTCGGGGTCGAGGTTGACTCCGAGCCCTAGGGTCGGGCGAGGCAGAGACCGTCGTCCGGGGTCGAGGTTAAGTCCGATCCCTGGGTTCGGGCGAGACGGAGATTCCTATGGCGCCCGAGGCTGGACTTGGCTGCTGTCAGCCTCACCCTGACGGGTGGCACAGCAGTCGGAGCAGCGCAGGCGGCGCTGTTTTCCTGTCAGGTCAGTCAGTGGAGGGGCGAAGTGACTGCGGTCACTTCGGCCTTGTCGACTGGAGAGCACGCGTCAGGATAAGGTGTCAGGCGATCCTTGCATTAAATGCTCCTGCGATCCAGTCGGCTGGCGAGGCGATCTGGCCAAGGTTGCTTCTCCGCAAAGCCTGCCCGAACTGGGCCTCGGGCGAGTCGAAGGTGCGTCCGTTGCTTGAGGAGACCCTCGGCCGAGGCGTGAATCTGCCTTGGTCTACCGTTCCTGCTCGAGGCTGGGCTCGGATGAGGCGAGATCGTGTCCCTTGAGTGGACGGAGCCCTTGACCGGAATTGCGCCCATCAGGCCTTTGCAGCTTTGTGCTGATGGGGTTATCAGCTGAGATTAGGAGCCTTGGGGTACCCTAATTACGGTCCCCGACAATATCATAAAATAACTATTTATTTATTACTCATTAGTTGTAAAAAAATATTGTCTAAAATTATCATAAAATTCAGACTACTGAGATATACTAAAAGAGAATAGATTCAACATAGTAGAAGTATCTTTAGAAAAATGAAAAAAAAATTAACCGGTGAAGTCGTGGGCTGAGGGCTGAGGCCAAGCGGAAGAAAGTGTTGAGAACTACGTTACCACGGATCACCAGATCCGCTCCCTTCCCTCCCGTCAGCAGTAGAGACGCAAGAAGCTGTAGAGGACCCGTCTCCCTTCTCATAAGCACGACAGAGGAAACACACAAGACACATGGTATAGGGTTGGGCCTCTGGCCTCTTTCTGATCTATATTCCATATGAGGGGTACATGTTCTATATATAGAGACGCGATAGCCCTCAGGGCTATATTCGGTATTTGCCCACATAACCCTTCATTAGGGTTTCTCAACACTCCCCCTTGGGCGAATACCGCGACCAACACATGCCTCATTAAAACTCCAAAAAACCCAGTGGGAAAATATGGAGAAAGAGTGCATGGTGATACAAATTGCATTTGCACTTTGTTGCCTCGTTAAAAACCTCATGTGAGAAACTTCAAGAAAACTCACCAAGGGAAAAGAGTACAACAGCTGTCATCGGGACAAATTTCGATCCTCTGGGATCTAGATTCTACTGAATCTTCTACAAAGGCTAACTTTAGAAATGTGCTCCCCCTGATCCTTGCAAAACTGTATCAATATGGCAAAATATTTTCTTCTGGAAGTATATGCACATATAGATTTAGCAAACAGATTGCATATCCTTGCAAAGATTATTTCAGGAACTTCACCTCAACTCACTTCTAGGATACACGAGGTAAGTGCACGTATCAACATAAATAAGCCACTTCGACTAGTGGTGTTCGATCGACTAGATCTACATATTTGATAGAAACTTCCATAAAGGTTCACATATTGATCATCAAGCTGACGCCTTCAGGGCATAGAATATGACATTTATTGTCACACGATTGTGATCAATATAAGCATTCGCTCCCCCTGACGATGACATATGTCAAAGTCGTTATCCCTCATAACTTAACCATATTCTTCAAGATATATATCTCATTGTTCATCTGGAATAACGAGAATGGACGAGGTTGGGGTGCTATCATTTTCTATCTTACACCACAATTTATACATAGTAGTGCAAAGCAAGTAACATGTCCTTATATAGGACTTAGGGGATAATATAGTTGCAATAGTACATATTCTAAATATGACACATCGCTCCAGGCGTTCATCCATTGCAACATCTATGATGGTGTAACAAAAGTCCATCAAAAATCGTAATCCATCAGGGATTTTTCATCGATCAGATACATCGTTATAGTCTGTCATTCTGGCACAATGGGGATATTTTTGCCAGTAACACCTAAACCTTATAGGTTTCTGCCATCGGGGCTTTAGAGGATACCGTAATTCCACATCAAGTGGAAAATACCATGAGTAAAACTCGTGGAATGCACATGTGCTTATTCGGTGAACTTCAAGTCCTTTGGTACCTCATCTTATTCCTTTTCGGGTCTGTATGGGTCTTTATCCCTTTATCGGGATTAACAAATTTTGGTGTTCAACTCAGACTTTATTTCTTCTAGAAAGGTTCCATCAGGGAACTGTAATGTCAACTAGTAGATATTCTCTCTACACTTGAGAATGGTCATTCATCAGGAACGCATTATTCAGTATGAGATTTATATGTTGCATATTTATAATTCAAGAATATGAGTCCTTCTTGGATCTCATGACAGATCTTCTGAACCCTATTAACTGCATAGTTTAATTCATGCCATTTGCCAGATATATATTACATAGCGGAACAGTGTTTATTCAACACATATGTGGGAGGGGTCTCTCACAAGACCACTTGAACCATCGCATTCACCACACATTTCATCAGTGCCCATAATGTCCGAACTTCAAGCTCGTGACTTTCACTTTGCGATTATTGGTTCAGCCTCGATTGCATTTATCAATGACCCGATAAGAGAGCTTAAAGCACTCATGCCTAGGACTTTGTTTTGGATCCATTTGCAATCTAGAGAGGCAATATAGGTGTCGACATATTTGTCTCCCACATTTAATAATGATCTCCGTTATTTCCCAAAACGAAAGATTCATTGTTCCGTATTCCCAGCACAATGATATTGCGCGCATTGCTAGGAATTTCATCATCAAGATGAACCTCTTCGTGAGGCAAATCACCATCAGGGTGAATTAATCGGATGAGAGTTATCACAGACCACGTGAATCTGCAATCAGAACATATGCTTTGACTAAGGCTAATGGACCATATTCACAGGCGTCCCCGAGAATAGATCAAATACCAATAAGTCAAATGTGGATATGATATTAATCCCGGGTATATCCACATCTACATCAGGTAGAAGCATTCAGAACAATATGGTTACTCCTCAACGATTTCTGGCAAACTCCATATACACAGGAGTACACACTGAACGACAGGTTCAGTTTGGCTTTTGTGCGTTTAATAGAATATTGAGGCATTACACTATATGGGCATTCCTCCCCCTAATGCCGTATCTGTTCTAAAAGCATACAGATAATATCCCCAACCACAATCATCCAGTTGTGGCCATTGTATGCTATTGTGGTGATTTATTTGGGAAATCTTACGCACATTACAGATAGGGGTTTTATGCAGTGAGTTTTGGACTTAGATTAATGTAGTGGCATGAATACTACATATTTGTCCTTCAACATGAAGGGTTAGTCTCAACATCCAGCGAGACACGCAACAACAAGTTTCTTCATGGTTACAATTCTGCAAACTTATTGTTATTATTACCAAATGCACAGTCAATCATTAAGATTTAGACTAACATGCACAACACTATTTTATCCACAAGGCTTCTTCAGGGGCTCATGAATACCATTCGTCATTTGGAGCCATTAGTTGACTTCAGATCAACAAGTAAAATGACCATCAGGGTCTAACGCTCACAAAGACATTCACTGGTTGCATTGTGCTTTGAGGCACATAGGAAAATGTGTGTTTATATTGGTAGTAAAGTGCACGACATCATGCCAATGCTGCCAAGCAGAGATTTTTATATGCAGAGATGTATAGTCCAGCTCGTTTTATTATTGCCCATTGTTTACCCAATTACTCATACCGATCTGAAATTGGGTATCAAATTATGCAATGTTTCTAGGTATAATAATTTTGAGAGAGAACTTTATAACAATAGTTAATTATTTGTGGTGTTGCCAGCAGGGCAAACATTTCTCCTCATATTATATACCAAATTGTTCTATATAGCATTATTTCGATCTCTTCATTGTTCAGCAAAAAGAGAAGCTTTGGAATAGAACAGATAAGGCCAAGAATTCATTTTATCTGGGAAATATCACCATATAACTAGCTTTTGATGAAGCAAATGATGATAACTGCTTGGCAAGAACGAAATAAGACTGGTATCCGCCCAGGATCCATCTTCAACAACAGATAGTACTGCTCTCATACGAAGAAATCATCAGGAGTAGAGAGGATACAACAGGTCTCCATAAGATCTTCATATTTCTATCACAAATTATCATCACTAGTAGTCTAGTGGTCAAGACATATGACTCTTCTGGCTCCGAGGACCAAGAATATGTTAATGTCTAATTTAGCTTCAAGCTCTGTGGTGATGTGGGATTTCATAGTTATTTGTCTACTCTTCTCACTTTTGGTAGATCGAAGGTAGATAATGGTAAGCATGCCAAAGGGTGGAATTCAGTGTAGTTCGGCTACATAAACCCCAGGTATGTGTCCATTCAGGACCGACCTTTACCATTTAGCTTACAGTGTATACCAAATTGTCAAAGGACTATCCCGAGTCAATTCAATGACTATAAGTATTTACAATTTCGAGAGATGTATGCGACACAAGCATAGAGGTCCTAGATAGAATGAGTAAAGTGGTTCGACGGGAACACACTATGGTTTTCACACCAACATAGTGAAAAAATTCTCAGAATAACCTTTCGATGTACTCGCAACTTCGTGTTGCTAGGGTACTAGCCATTTATCTCAAAGTTCGCTTCATGTCGTTCAACGACAAAGAGAGCAACATGTCAACATCTGGTTGAGCAATGTATAACTGAGATTTATAGCCTTAAATCATTTGGTAAGGTCTTATTGCTTACTAATAAAATCCCAATTTGTGATGTCTTCTATGCCAAAAGGGCTTTCATGCATTATATTATATATCTTCGGTTTACTTCGGGTAAAACTTTATGCATGAGGAAAGATGAGAGAATTATCTTATCTGTGTTTCATTTATATTTCAATTTAATTTCCCAGATTTCCAAGCACTATATAGCTTGATATATTTGTTATGGCCACTTGGCAATATAAATAAATATATGATGCCACACAACACAGTCAAATAAAATATAGAGACAAACAAAATTGTTTACGAAGGTTACGTATAATGTGACTTTAGGGGCTTGAATAACCCACCGCAATCCACGCGAGTACAAGTTCTAGCGTATCTGATGTCAACGCGTGTGTGGCCATCTGGGCTACCACAACACAACAAGCCTTCGTAACAAGCGCAACAGGCGCAGTTGTGACTCGGTAATTGGGGTACACGATAAGTCCATGCAACGTGCGCAACAGGCGCAATTGTGACTCCATGATCGCGGCAGACAGACAGTGCCTACAGGGCATACGAAAAATACGCGACTCAGCGATGGCGGTCTGACTCAACGGGAGCGATCCGATTAATGGAGAGCGCGACATAGCAATCACATGACGCAGCCAAGTACGAACGGCACAAATATTGTGTCGTATTGCCAGGGCGCAGTCAATATTCAGCTAATGTCATGACTCAGCCGATTACCAACGCAGCCTGATCGGCGTGTCTGAGTACTCATTATACAATTTAATCGCTCGACGTGAGTCCAAAAGCTCAACACATCATAAATATTTAGAGCAATTTTAGTCTGCGTAGTATAGTCTGCACACACGTTTTAATAATTTTCTGCTAATTATTTACTACGGGAAATAATTATTAATGCAGAAAAAATGAACACCATAATTAATACACAAACATAACACATCAGGTGTAACTATCATTTTACCATATTCAAGCATGTATTTTTCTACTAATTATTTGCGTCAGGAAATAATTAATTAAGGTAGAAATTGCAATATAAAACATGTTTTATTCTATTTATTATTTGCAATAGGAATAAATAGAATAAGTAATATGGAGCACACATATAAATTAAAATTGTAGCGAAACTTGTTAATTAAGAACTTATGGAAAAACTACTGTCTCGTACGCGATTTTCAATAAATAGATTGAAAATGGAAATGGATAAAGGACGCATGCAACTTGTACGAGGCAAGCGAATTTCCATTTTGTCCGAGCGTTCAGTCGTTCACGCATGCACGACAGCTCTGACGGGCCTTTCTTTTCTCACTCGAGGGGAGCGGCAGACGTTGTCTCCGATCCAGTTTACCCGAGAGCATGCATGCAAGCATTTTTTCCCTTTATCCTCTCTCAAGTTTTAAACCGTCAGATCCACTTTTTTCGGTAGCACTTTGACCGAGCTCCCCCTTTATCCATGCGTGGGAGTAGGGGTCATGGCACGGAGGCAGCAATGGTCGTGAGGGGCTCCTCGGCACGGGTGCCGCTGCCGGCGCGCAGCGTGCCTCCAGAGCATTCACGCGGGCACGACCTCTGACGTGTCACGGCTTTGACGCGGACGTGGGCCTGGCAAGGCTTCGGCGCTTCTAGCGCGGCGTGTTGCAGTCCCGGCGTGACACACGACTGCTGGCGCGGCCACAACGGGCGTAGCGAGGGATCTGTATGCCTTCGTTGGCCGGCGAAGGCGACTTTCGAGGGACAGTCAGAGGCGAAGAAATGCTCACTGGATTCGACCAGTGCGTACAGAGCTAGCAGCTTGAGATCGAGCTGGTCTTAGATGCGGCATATCGATTTAGAAATTACATACCGCTCAATTGCATAGAGAACAGATTAAGCGAAGCCTGTCGCGTAGGACAGTTCGGCTGGACCGGAGGACCTGCCGGCTTGACGAAGAGTTGATGCAGATCTGATCCCGCAGCAACGTCGAGGTAGAGCGTGCTGATAACGTGTTGAGAACTACGTTACCACAGATCACCAGATCCGCTCCCTTCCCTCCCGTCAGCAGTAGAGACGCAAGAAGCTGTAGAGGACCCGTCTCCCTTCTCATAAGCACGACAGAGGAAACACACAAGACACATGGTATAGGGTTGGGCCTCTGGCCTCTTTCTGATCTATATTCCATATGAGGGGTACATGTTCTATATATAGAGACGCGATAGCCCTCAGGGCTATATTCGGTATTTGCCCACATAACCCTTCATTAGGGTTTCTCAACAGAAAGCAACAGCTACAGCCTACAGCCCACAGCGCGTCTTCAAAGGGAAGAAAGTAGCAGCACTGCACCAGTTGGCGCGCGCCAAAGGGCAAAGGCCACTGCGCGTCTGCGCTGGAGTAGTGTACTGTTCAGTGTGGGCGTGGCGCCGAAAGATCTGCCCGTCCGTGCATCTGCCGCCACGTGGGTGGGGTTAGTTGGCCTCGAAGGACGGTCGCGACGTCACCCCGTGGGCCCTGAAGATTCCCGTGCTGCTAGCGTGTCCGACAGTCGCTGTCACGGGCCGGATCCGGAATCTCGATATTTCTGCATTTCAGCTGCGGACGGGGGCCCCGCTTGTCAGAAACCGGAACTTCTCTCGTGCCAAGTGATAAATTATCATTAAAGCATACGTGATTTGTTATTAATGTACTGACTTCGTCTCAAAATAAAATATATTTTACCTTTTTACTTGATTCATACAAAAATAATATATTTATTATATATATAAAGACATAATAAACAAGAGATAAATCGATTAATATTTTAGGATAAAGAGAGTAAAACATTATCACTTATATATATTGTCAAATATAAAGAAATTAAGTATACATCAAAATTAATATATTTATACAATGAGTGATCTTTTAACAAATTAATTAATTATTTCTATCTTTGAGAATTACATGAAGACATGGTCACATGCAAGTTTAATGGATCCCCGCAGAAAACGAAGATGGAGCATACACCCACGTTTATCGGTTGGGAATTTTTTCACCATTTATATCCCCATGGAAAAGAAACTTCTCTGTTCTTAGACTATTTTCGACAGCTTACACATCAGCGTACCTATATTTAAACTCCGCTTTAAACATACCTATATTTAAACTCTATTTTAAACAGTGCAGTCTTCAGTACGAAACAGTGGTTTAAGGGAAGAAGATTGTAGGATTTATATTTTTCTATTTAAAATTAAATAACTAGAGGACTTAGTTAATTCTGTTCCTTTTAATCTTCTTACTTTAAAATAAGCTCTAATGATAAAATTCTCCATAAAAAATCACGGATCGAAGACGCGAGACGACTCGCGAGCCGGACCCGTCAGGCCGTCACTGCACCACATGACAAACCCGGACCGAACACGGACGCCTCCCAGCAAGTGGTGACCCGTTTCTCCATTCTCGCCGTCCGATTATAAATGCGTCCGCAAATGCCGCCAGTCCGCTCTCTCTCGCTGCGCCTCCGCCCCCAAATCTGCGCAAAGGCCTCCCACTCAAATTCCTCGCGGCGACCGATATGGTTGGGAGCGTGGGCAACGGGCTGGCCGATCTGGGTGCAAGAGCCGTCTCCATGAACGGGGCGGGGAAGGCGCTGCGTCCTGCCGAGGCGGCGGCGGCCGCCGCCGCCGCGGAGACGCTCCCGATGGAGCTGGATCCGTCGGAGGCCTTAGTGGCCGCTGCGGTGGAGGCGAAGGGCGAGAAGGCTGCCAACGGGAGGAGGGAGATCGTGATGGGGAGGAACGTACACACCTCCTGCTTCGCCGTGAAGGAGCCCGACGCGGACGACGAGGAAACCGGCGAGCGGGAGGCAACCATGGCTAGCGTTCTCGCGCTCTACCGTCGCTCGCTCGTCGAACGCACCAAGCACCACCTCGGTATGTTGCGTCTTGGACGCTCCAGCCCCATCGATTTTGATTTCCTTCTCTTGCCCCTCGATCTGGCCCGTGGTGGCCTGATCCCGTCACACACCAGTGCGCCAGACGATTTAGCCGCTTGCGGGTTGCGATATTATTAGTGTCGTCTTGTGGTGTGCCCCGGGCCCCCGTTTCATTTGGTATTGGTACTCTACTGGGCTAAAATGCCGTGCTCGTTTCCATAAATACGCTCGCCGTTTTCTCAAAATAAATAAATAAATAATAAATGCACTCGCTGGCGGATAAATACTGGCGTTTTTTTATTAATTATGCACCAATTTTATGTACGAGTAACTCAAAGGGACTCTGTATTCCTCTAAAAGATAAGAATAGAGACTCCTTTTAGAAAAACACCATATAACAGCTTACTTAAATGATTATCCAAATATGGCTCTCTTCTATGAGAGCATTTCTAACAAATTAGCTAAATGGCTCGTTAAATCAAATTTTGTGTAATAAATCTTCAAGAGACTAGCTATCTAACTCACCAAGCTATCCGACTCTCCAAATTGGCTCTCTCATTAGCCAAACTTGGCTAGCCACCTGGCTAGCCAAACTAGATACTGTTGGAGTGAGATGTTATATATAGACTTTATGAAAAGTTAAATAAAGAGTCAAATAAAGAGCCGAGTATTTTGGAGATGCTCTTATGGGTTTCTCGCTAGCCAAAAATAGATATCTGGATGACTCTCTAGAGTGCAAACAAGATATAGAAAAGCTGTTGAAGATTTAAAAGATATAGAAAATGATTTTTATTTAAATGACTCTCTAAATGATAATTTAGAGAGTGGAATTTAGAAAGACTCTTGGAGATAGTCAAAGGCGTTTTTTAGGGCTGGGCATTCGGTTTTTTTTCTAAACTTAGGTTCGGTTTTTTCGGTTTTAAAAAACTTCGGTTTTTCGGACATTAGAAACCGATCGGTTTTCTAGAAAATGAAAAACCGAGAAGTTCGGTTTCGGTTTTTTACTTCGTTTTTTGGTAAAAACCGAATACCAAACTTATACTCAAGACAATACATATAACAAGTTTACATGATAGATTACACATAATTTTAAAAATAAAAAATTATATAGGTACAAATATTTAGGGATACATCATACATCACATAGAAATAAGTGAATAACAATTTAATTGTATCACACATTTAGTTCATATAATCGAATAGTCAAATTTGAGAATTGACAAAGTTTGATATTCGGGTTTTTGGTATTTCGGTTCGGTATACGGTGAAAACCGATTACGATACCGAAAACCAAACTTCTTAGATACAAAAACCGAAACCGAACCGAACTACTGAAAAAATCGAAATTTCGGTTCGGTACGGTTCGGTTTTCGGTTTATGGTAAAAAAGTGCCCACCCCTAGCGTTTTTAGTGCAAATCTGAATGAACTTCACTTTTGTTTAGAAATTACTAGGAATACAGATTTTGGTAAAAAAAACGTTCCAATAGCTTCTTTATTTGGTTATCTGAATATACTCATCTTATATTCTAGATTGATAGAAAACGAGAATAGCCCTCGAGAGTACACACAAGATAGAAAAAACTATTAAAGGGCGAAGAGATATAGAAAACAAGTTTTCTGCAAATGACTCTTCAAATGATGATTTTACTCTTGGAGATGCTCTTAGATACTAAGTATGTGTTATCAGTTGCAATCTGTATTATCTAAGATCGAGTACGGCTCTAAAATTAAAAGTAAGTGATATCCTTGATGGCTAGCTCTTTTATCTGATGTATATTTACTATGGAGATTCTGAAATATAATCTTGTCTTAAATTCATCCAACTGAGGCTATTGAGCAAGCATGGAAGGCATAATCACTGATAAAAAATTCATGTACACTGAATCATGTGCCAGCTCAGCTGCTTGTCTTCGGTGCCAATAGCATGCTTCAGTCTTCTTCTCGCTAGCTTAAATAAATACATTACTGGATTCTAATGAACATAATAAATCTTATATATGTCATATGTGGACAGAATTTCCCTCAAGTTTATCTCCACCTACACCACGTGTGTTCTGCTGCAATTGAGGGATGCATGTTCGATTATAATAAAAGATTCTGGCCTTTATTTTTTTATGAAAAAACTTATAGTGTTGGGACTGTTGGCATAAGCATAGAATCATATCTCGCAAGCAGCTGGGATTCCTTTTGTTCCAAAACTTCTTTTTTCAAAAGAACTATTATTGCCAAAAACGAAATGTTTTTTTAAGTTTCACTTGTATCTTTCTAAATTCATCCTGCAACTCTAATGAAACTTTACATTGTAGTGCAAGCACTGAATTGTAATAGAAATTCTAGAAAGTTATCCGCTTGTGTTAATATATTTGGTTCAAATAACAACTAAAGCTTTTGGACTAGAAAATAGAGATAGAAAAACCCTGTTTTTGTCAAGTTTTCTTTGTTAAATCCAAGTATAGTTCTTTACCATAACTCTTTTGGTCTATCTGACTATTCTTAGTTTCTTGCTATAAAATGGAGCACCTAACAATGCATCTTCACTGACCAAGAACTACAAGGTCACCCCTTCCATTCTAGGGTGACTGAGGGATAATACCATTCAAGACATTTTTCATTACAGAAGTTTGTTGTCTTTGGATACTTATCACATGCATTTATCAGTGCCTCAGCAGTTCTTTAGTTTTAGGTTTTTAGCATATATACTATACATGTAGTTTCAGACACTTTCCATAATATTCTGGCTTTACTTAGCTAAATAATGGGACATGCCACGGTTATATGGATGTGCCTTGTGTATAATAGAACAAAAAACAGACAACAATATAATTATGTTGGCTCACAGCATCTGTTTGTTTTCATGAAGGTTACCCATACAATCTGGACTTTGATTATGGTGCACTGACCCAGCTGCAGCACTTCTCGATTAACAACCTAGGTGATCCCTTCATCGAGAGCAACTATGGTGTCCATTCCCGGCAGTTTGAGGTTGGAGTGCTGGATTGGTTTGCTCGCCTCTGGGAGTTAGAAAAGGATGAGTACTGGGGATATATTACTAACTGTGGTACAGAAGGGAATCTGCATGGGATTCTTGTTGGGTAATACTTGAGAAATACTCGCTACTCTCACTGCTTATGTGAAATGTCACTTCTGCTCTTAATCCTCTTTATAAACTGTTTTACAGGAGGGAGGTGTTCCCTGATGGAATATTGTATGCGTCTCGTGAGTCCCATTATTCAGTATTCAAAGCAGCAAGAATGTACAGAATGGATTGTGTCAAAGTTGACACCCTTATGTCTGGGGAAATAGATTGTGCTGATTTCCAGAGAAAGTTATTGCAGAACCGAGACAAACCTGCCATCATTAATGTTAACATTGGTGAGTATTAACTCCAATCCAAGACTAATGCTTGGCCTTCGCATATATTCTGCTTCTCAACAAGATTGCCGTGCAGGAACAACTGTGAAGGGGGCAGTTGATGATCTAGACCTGGTTATCAAAACCCTTGAGGAAAACGGCTTTAAAGATCGGTTTTATATTCATTGTGATGGTGCCCTTTTTGGATTGATGATACCATTTGTTAAGAAGGTGCTATTCTGGTTTTCCATGCTGTATATACTAATTACATCAGGCTGTACTAGTTCCTCATCCACTTCGATAGCTCATTCTCCTTCTATATGTATATGTATCTTCACTAGGCACCTCAAGTGACATTTAAAAAGCCTATTGGGAGTGTCAGCGTCTCTGGGCACAAGTTTGTCGGATGCCCCATGCCATGTGGTGTACAGATAACAAGGTTGGAGCACATAAATGCCCTTTCTAGCAATGTGGAGTATCTGGCGTCAAGGGATGCAACAATCATGGGAAGCAGGAATGGACATGCCCCTATCTTCCTCTGGTACACCCTCAACAGGAAGGGCTACAGAGGCTTTCAGAAAGAAGTCCAAAAGTGCTTGAGAAACGCACACTACCTAAAAGATCGCCTCAAGGAAGCAGGAATCGGAGCGATGCTTAACGAGCTCAGTAGCACGGTCGTGTTTGAAAGGCCAAAGGATGAAGAATTTGTCCGAAGGTGGCAGCTGGCTTGTGAAGGGAATATAGCTCACGTTGTGGTGATGCCCAGTGTCAACATTGACAAGCTAGACTATTTCCTGAATGAGTTAGTTGAGAAACGGGCGACTTGGTACCAGGATGGGATAAGCCAGCCACCCTGCATTGCCAGAGACGTAGGTGTTGAGAACTGTCTCTGTGGCCTTCACAAGTAGCGAGCCTTTTGCTTTGCAAGTGGGTTCATTCTTGAGTCGAGTTAAAAAGTGTTATGTTGTACTGTGTTCATTCTTGAGTTGAGTTAAAAAGTGTTATGTTGTACTGTGTCCATGCGTTCTGCTTCTGTGTTCTCCACAGTGTAGCTTATTTGTTGCCATGGGAATAAAATTCCTTCTATTAAATTGATTGATGGAAGTTGCATCGCGGTTGGCTTTATCCTTCTCCCATGCTTATGTTACTTGTAGAACAAGGGGCGTCTCTGCCAAGCTTCTGTTACCTGTAGAACGAGAGGTAACTCCCATGCTTCTGTTACCTGTAGAACAAGGGGCAACTGGGGCAGCATTATTATTCATTTATTGATGAGGACTTCAGGCGCTGTTGCTGCAGCGGAGTGTAATAAAGCTTAACAAACTGGAGCACTGCTCGATTTTAGCGATAATGCTGGCCTTGCTCTTCTTTCAGAAATGCATAGCAAGTGGGTTTGAACAAATTTAAACTTTATTTATGTGTATACCCAAAAACAAGTCATTTTGTTTTCCCCTTTTCACAAATGTGTATAGCATCTTGGTGGCACAAAAGGTGGATTGTATCTGTTGTTTTTTATAAGCTAGTGTTGTTGCTGTTTTTTTATGTATCTGGCCTTTCATACTTTCCTGTAGCAGCAAATCCTGATGTCAAACGGTATTACCAGGCCTTACTGGCAACCCTCAGACTTGTCTAGGTCGTAGTTGACTCCGCGCAATATGTCCACGGTGAGATCCTCATATGCCACTGGTTGCAAAAAAAAAAAGGTGAAGTTGCTTTCGATCGGATAGGAATAGAAGCTCAGTGTGCACCAAAGATCATATTCATCGCTATCTAGCCTCAACCTTGAAAGCTCAACAAAAGCAGGTGGTTCTTCAATAGTGGAATAACTTTTCTCGTTCTTTGTTTATCCCACACAGGTTTTTTTAATCGATACAAAAACCAGCGCGTTCAAGTGTAGAAAACAGAACTGTGTCTTTGCGCAGTACGGGAACGCTAGATCAAGCAAGTGAAGGTCCTTCGATGTTTCGGTTCCTTTTTTTATGCTTTGTTTAAACTTTCATGGCAGTCGTTATTCATTTCATTCAATATTGGTTTCCTCCCCCGCTACATTTTGGATCAAGTTTTGAGTGTGTGGTGGACCATCTTCTTATCCACTCAGTGGTGCGCTTCCATTTTTTCTCCATTTGCTACGCACTGTTGGCCATGCCAGAATACTGGAAGGATAACCTTTTTTTTATAATAAGCGTGTATATATACTACATGAGACATAGATTTGCCACGATCAGTGCATAATTTTTTTTATCGAGATATTTGAAGGATTATATGGATCGCATTGGGACATGCATCTGGTAAGCTACTGGGCATACTTATCTGGTTTGCCCTCTCTTTAGAACGTGTTACAGGCTTTTTTTTGGAATTAAAAAGCTACAGTGTTGTTGCACAAATCTGTTGCAACTCAAATTTGGGTAGGCAGGGAAGTAAACAGCTCGTCAAAACGTGGCCATCGTCTTGCTCGCTTAGAGCTTGCTTGGATACCCATATATCTGCCTTAATCCAACCACTACAACACACATACGTTGAAGTAGATACATGGGCATCTAAACAAGGCTTTAAGCATAATTATCTCATAAAGAAGAAGAAGAAGAAGAAGAAAAAGTCTGTGTTTCTTGTTTTCGCTTCGAAAAGCCATTGTTCCCTATGAGATTTTGCGGAAACCTGATAAAGCTAGGCCCTATGCTTATCCTATTGTTCCTTAAGCGAACGAAGTCCCACTATCCCAAGAATGAATGTTCGTTGTCATTTTGCTTGTCAATTCGCCTATTTTGCTTTCCGTCCCTTTCTTAATCCACGTTTTGATTTCTGCACGTGGCTGCCTTTTCAGCTATCGAGCCAAAGCTTACGCAAAAGAGACAGAGGTGTCTAATTAGCCTATACTTCCGCTTCCACATGTGTTCCCTCAGGCCTCAAACATAGAAATAGAAGTCGTCTGTAATTATTTAATTTAATTTGTCTCATCAGGACTCAAGCTTGAGAACTCTGGCCCTGATACCCGATTGAATTGCATGCAGCTTAAGTCGATGGAATAAAAAAAAGGTGAACTTATGGCTGATTCACTTTTATACTTGTCAACAATCAGAATCGTCCCAGACTCCCAGTGTGCCTGTGGCAGAACATTCTTTTGCTTCCCGGATAGTGGAGACAGTCACATATGAAAACGATCTTTTCCTGAGAAAACTAGGAGAAAGAAAACATAAGACTCTGAACCTGCAGTTTAGCAAGATTATACATTCCAGGAAATGCAACTAACGAGACAGTCATCGTTGGAGGCAGCTGACCTGGGGCGCGCCATGCATCCTCGAAAGCAGGCAAAGCTTGTGGGTCGGAGTGGCGAGCTCTCAGCTCTGCTCACTGTCCGGCCGCTCCTTTCCTGGTTCGTTCGAAGTGGAAGGGATCAGAAGCAGCCAATCAGCGTATGCAAAAATGCGACGTGGTTTGTGAGTGGTAATTAGTTGCTTTGTCAGCTTCACCATCGATCGTGCTCACATGCTTCATTGTCTTGGGTATGTTACTGCCTCATGATTGCTCCAAGATCGAGGATACGATTCTCTACAAGATTGGCTGGTGTGTGTTACTGTCAGCTGTCATACTAGTCAAACTCAACTTTTCTTGGACCATGGTTTCTCACACACACTGACACACAGCTCCCATCCTTTTGTCAAGTTGAAGGTCTATCAAGTTGATGGATGTTTCCTATAAGTGATACAAGAAGGCACTAGTGTCACAGACAGAGTTGCATTTATCATATGTATGCTTTAATTTGTTTTAGTCAGTAGTAATAGTAGTCAAGATGTTAATTAATCTACTAGTACCTGCGAGTGTGTAATAATTGCAATCTGGAAAGAAACCAGAATTTTGGAAGTCAAACTCACTATCATATATGCTTGCTTTCCCTTGGTCAGACCATGCCCACGAGTTGAGTTGCCTGGCTGGGCTGGACCAGAGTTTGACCCCCCCAAGTTCACAAATAATCCAGTTGCCATGAACCACACAGTATGGCAAGGAGTGGCAGAGGTCAAAGATACAGCCTCCCCCACATGCCACATGGCCTGCAAAAAAGAGTGCAACACTAGCAAATAATTCAGTGCCTGATCTCCCTTTTCTAATCCATCTCTTGCTGCTGCATGTGTGCTGCTAAGCCTCCCTTATCCTGCTTTACACCCATGATCAGGCAGACAAGATCTGGTGCTATACCAGCTAGTGCCCCTCTGATTCCCGGAAAGCCACCACTGTTAACAACACACTCACACGCCCAGACCCAGCTAGCTAGCTTCCTAGTGCCTCCTGGCCGGCATATCCATTGGCTTGGCTCCCCTCGGTGCTGATGGGGAAAGACACCTATGCAAGCAAGTTCACGCCAAGCCTTACCGTTGGCTGCAATCTTGCTGCCCGCCTTAGCCTATATATACTGCTTCCAGTTCAGCACGGCTGAAACTTACTCTTACGAGTCGCGGAGCTAGAGTTACAGCGCTCGCTGGCCTTGAATTTTGTAGACGAGAGAACAGATTTGATTTCACCTGGGATTGTGCTTTGGGAAGAAAGAGTCGGCGTCAGAGGAGAGGATCACAAGTTGACGAGTGAAGACACAGTTAAAGCAGGCATGCAAGAAGGGTACGTGTACTCGCGGAGGGCGCTGCTGCTGACTCCGCTGCACAACAGCTACGGGGAGAATGCGGCGGCGAGCCAGGTGGTGGCCGGGCAGGAAGCCCCGGCGGGCGACGGTGTCAGGAGCAGCAGCAGTAGCAGCAGCTTCGACGCGAACGTGGTCATGATCCTGGCCGTGCTGCTGTGCGCGCTCATCTGCGCGCTGGGGCTCAACTCCATCGTGCGGTGCGCGCTCCGGTGCTCCAGCCGGACGTCGCCCGGCGGGGCGCAGCGCCAGCCGGCCGCGGGGGCGGGGGAGCCGGTGGCGCGGCTTGCGCAGGCTGGGGCGCGGCGGAAGGCGCTGCGCGCGATGCCGACGCTGGTCTACTCGGCGGGGCTGCTGCCGCTGCAGGCAGCAGGCGGCGGAGGGCCCGTGTGCGCCATCTGCCTGGCCGAGCTGGAGCCCGGGGAGCGCGTGCGGGTGCTGCCCAAGTGCAACCACGGCTTCCACGTCCGCTGCGTCGACCGCTGGCTGCTGGCGCGGTCCACGTGCCCGACGTGCCGGCAGCCGCTGTTCGGCGCGCCGCACAAGGGCTCCGGCTGCGCCGACGATGCCGGCGCCGGCGCCGAGCCTCCGGTGCGGGCGTTCCTCGTGCCGCTCCGGCCGGAAGGTTTCATGACGCCGTACGATTTTTAGACTAAGATAGTCGTGTAACCTTTGATTTGTAGAGAGTATACAAGCAATACACGCATGGGCATTGGGCACCGATCACCGCATTCTACGTTTGTGTGGTCTTTTGCGTTAGGCCCTTTGGTTGGGCTCGGACTCACTTCTTTGGAGGAGGCTGACCTGCTGTTTTGCAATTCATTTACGCTCTGTTTAGATCATTGGAATTGAATTCCATTCTAATAATAATAATTTATGCATATATCAATTAAGCTAATTCGATTTTATGTAAAATATATTTGTATACTATTATTAGCAAGATGCCGGAGATATTTATGTGTTAGATTTTTACTATAGAGGAGTGAGACGAAGAGTGTCATGTAAGTTACAGAGTAGAAACAAATTATACTAATGTATAAAATTATTTACCACCCTCCGCTCCATAAATTTGAGATAGACTTATATCTGAACTTTCGAAAGTGGTGGAATGTCAAATTTCAAACTAAATAAGTTACTTTATTGAGCGAAATAGTTTCTTATGTGTTTGTTTCGGATGATGTATGAGAAATATATATAAGGAGGCTATAGAAGTCATATATTTGGTGCTTTGGCTCTCAACAAAAAAAGACTTTACATTTTAGAGGACTTTTGATGAGAAGCCGTTTTTTATCGTTTAGTAGGGCTTCACGAAGAGCCGAACTAGAATCGCTCAAAGAGACGTGCCAAATGGCCCTTGATTTATATGCAAAATAGCTCTTTTGTGTAATCAGCCTGTCAAATAGAGGCCCCGTTTGGTTCCTTATTAGTCACTTGACTAAATTTTAGTGACTAAAATTTAGTCACTAAAATACCTTATTTGGTTTCAGTGACTAAACCTAACTAAAGAGCATTAATTACCATACTTATTGACTATATTACACTTAATTAATGTATGCTCAAGTGTTGTTCATACAAACAAACTGTATACACGCCATGACTAGGGGAGTATTCTAAAGTACCATGTTCGCGCATTAAAGAGGGAAAGAGGGTAAGGGTTGTAAATATTAACCTTTAGTCTCTTTTAGTCTAAGAGGTGACTATAGGACTAAACTTTAGTTGAAAGGTTTTAGTCACCCTATTTGTTTCTTTAGAGACTAAAGTGACTAAAGTTTAGTCACCCCAAACCAAACGGGGTCAGAGATATACTCCTTAGTATATAAGGCTTAATCACCTCTGGTTCAGAGACCAATAAATGTATCTCTATACTACTGTATCATCAATATATGCATGTCTATAGGGAGCAGCACGTCTTATTTGATGGGACTAGAATAAAAAGTAGTTACACCTTATATACTAACACGGAAGAGAGTACTAGTATACTTTTTCGGAAGCGGTTGACAAGTGAAAGTTGCCTAGAGGGGGGTGAATAGGCGGAATCTGAAATTTATTAACTTTAAGCACAACTACAAGCCGGGGTTAGCGTTAGAAATATAATCGAGTCCGAAAGAGAGGGTGAAAACAAATCACAAGCAAATAAGAACGGATGACACGGTGATTTGTTTTACCGAGGTTTGGTTCTTGCAAACCTACTCCCCGTTGAGGTGGTCACAAAGAACGGGTCTCTTTCAACCCTTTCCTTGTCTCAAACGGTCACCTAGACTGAGTGAGCTTTCTCCTTATCTCACGGGTCACTTAGACCCCGCAAGGACCACCACACACTTGGTGTCTCTTGCCTTGGTTACAAAACACTTGAGAACAAGAAATGAGGAAGTAAGAAAGCGATCCAAGCGCAAGAACTCAAAAGAACATAAATATCACTCTCTCACTAGTCACTATTTGATTGGAATGATCTTTGGACTTAGGAGAGGATTGATCTCTTTGTTTGTGTCTTGGAGTGAAGTCTAGAGCTCTTGTATTGAATGCAATGGCTGAAAACTTGGATGCCTTGAATAGTGGTGGTTGGGGTATTTATAGCCCCAACCACCAAAGTGTCCGTTAGGGATGGCTACTGTCGTATGGCGCACCGGACAGTCCGGTGCACCACCGGACACTGTCCGGTGCGCCAGCCACATCACCCAACCGTTAGGGTTCGACCGTTGGAGCTCTGACTTGTGGGGCCACCGGACAGTTACTGTTCACTGTTTGGTGCGCCTTCTGGCGCATGCTCTGACTTCTGCGCGCGCAGTTGCACTGTTCAATTCACTGTTCACCTTTTGCAGACGATCGTTGGCGCAGATAGTCGTTGCTCCGCTGGCACACCGGACAGTCCGGTGCTACACCGGACAGTCCGGTGAATTATAGCGGAGTGGCTCCCCAAATTCTCGAAGCTAGCAAGTTTGAGTTGATCCACTCTGGTGCACCGGACACTGTCCGGTGGTGCACCGGACACTGTCCGGTGGCATACCGGACAGTCCGATGCGCCAGACCAGGGCAGCCTTCGGTTGTCTTTTGCTCTTTTTATTTGAACCCTTTCTTGGACTTTGTATTGGTTTCTGTTGAACCTTTGGCACTTGTAGAACTCATAATCTAGAGCAGACTAGTTAGTCCAATTATTTGTGTTGGACAATTCAACCACCAAAATTCATTTAGGAAAAGGTTTGACCCTATTTCCCTTTCAATCTCCCCCTTTTTGGTGATTGATGCCAACACAAACCAAAGCAAACATATAAGTGCAGAATTGAACTAGTTTGCATAAGGTAAGTGTAAAGGTTGCTTGGAATGAAACCAATAATTATTTCTACTAGATATGCATGGATGGTTTTCTTCTTATTTAAAATTTTGGACCACGCTTGCACCACAAGTTTTGTTTTTGCAAATGTTTATAAAATTCTTTTCAAAAACCTTTTGCAAATAGTCAAAGGTACATGAATAAGATTGAAAGAAGCATTTTCAAAGTTTTGAAATTTTCTCCCCCTGTTTCAAATGCTTTTCGTTTGACTTGAACAAAACTCCCCCTCAATGAAATTCTCCTCTTAGTGTTCAAGAGGGTTTTACAAATTTTTTGAAGATACTTTCTCCCCTTTTGAAAACACATTAAGATATCAATTTGAAAACTTCATTTTAAAAATTTGGTGGTGGTGCGGTCCTTTTGCTTTAGGCTAATACTTTCTCCCCCTTTGGCATGAATCGCCAAAAACGGATACTTGTGAGTAAAATATAAGCCCTTTACATTCTCCCAATGGTAAACAATTAAATATGGGTGAAGATTATACCAAAGTGGAGAAATATGCGGAATACCGGCAAAGAGTAGATAATACTGATGGAGTTGAGTGGAAGCGTCGTCTTTGCCGAATACTCCATTTCCCTTTCAATTCTATGACTAAGCATAAGATTGCACTTGAAAACACATTAGTCATAGGCATAAAAGAGATATGATCAAAGGTATATAAATGAGCTATGTGTGCAAAGTATCAATCAAAATTCCGAGAATCAAGAATATTTAGCTCATTCCTAAGTTTGGTACAGGTTTTCTCATCTAATGGTTTGGTAAAGATATCAGCCAATTGATCTTTGGTGTTAATATAAGCTATCTCGATATCCCCCCTTTGTTGGTGATCTCTCAAAAAGTGATACCGAATGGCTATGTGCTTAGTGCGGCTGTGTTCAACGGGATTATCCGCCATGCGAATTGCACTCTCATTATCACATAGGAGAGGGACTTTGCTAAATTTGTAGCCATAGTCCCTAAGGGTTTGCCTCATCCAAAGCAATTACGCGCAACAATGGCCTGCGGCAATATACTCAGCTTCGGCGGTAGAAAGAGCTACTGAGTTTTGTTTCTTTGAAGCCCAAGACACCAGGGATCTCCCCAGAAACTGACAAGTCCCTGATGTGCTCTTCCTATCAATTTTACACTCTGCCCAATCAGCATCGGAATATTCTAATAAATCAAACGAGGATCCCTTGGGGTACCAAAGACCAAACTTAGGTGTATGAACTAGATATCTCAAGATTCTCTTCACGGCCCTAAGGTGAACATCCTTAGGATCGACTTGGAACCTTGCACACATGCATACGGAAAGCATAATATCCGGTCGAGATGCACATAAATAGAGTAGAGATCCTATCATTGACTGGCATACCTTTTGATCTACGGATTTACCTCCCGTGTCGAGGTCGAGATGCCCATTGGTTCCCATGGGTGTCTTGATGGGCTTGGCATCCTTCATTCCAAACTTGGTGAGTATATCTTGAATGTACTTCGTTTGGCTAATGAAGGTGCCCTCTTGGAGTTGCTTCACTTGAAATCCTAGAAAATACTTCAACTCCCCCATCATAGACATCTCGAATTTTTGTACCATAATCCTACTAAACTCTTCACAAATAGATTTGTTAGTAGACCCAAATATGATATCATCAACATAAATTTGGCATACAAACAAATCATTTTCGATTGTTTTCGTAAAGAGAGTAGGATCGGCCTTGCCGACTTTGAAGCCATTAGTGATAAGAAAATCTCTTAGTCATTCATACCATGCTCTTGGGGCTTGTTTGAGCCTATAAAGCACCTTAGAGAGTTTATAGACATAGTTAGGGTACTCACTATCTTCAAAGCCTAGAGGTTGCTCAACATAGACCTCTTCCTTGATTGGTCCATTGAGGAAGGCACTCTTCACGTCCATTTGATAAAGCTTAAAGCCATGGTAAGTAGCATAGGCAAGTAATATACGAATTGACTCAAGCCTAGCTACGGGTGCATAGGTTTCACCAAAATCCAAACCTTCGACTTGTGAATAACCCTTGGCCACAAGTTGTGCCTTGTTCCTTGTCACCACACCATGCTCATCTTGCTCGTTGCGGAAGACCCACTTGGTTCCTACAATATTTTGGTTAGGACGTGGAACAAAATGTCATACCTCATTCCTCGTGAAGTTGTTGAGCTCCTCTTGCATCGCTAGCACTCAATCCAAATCTTTAAGTGCATCCTCTACCCTGTGTGGCTCAATAGAGGAAACAAAGGAGTAATGTTCACAAAAATGAGCGACTCGAGATCGAGTAGTTACCCCCTTATGAATATCGCCGAGGATGGTGTTCACGGGGTGATCTCTTTGAATCGCTTGGTGGACTCTTGGGTGTGGCGATCTTAGATCTTGTTCATCTTCCTTGTCTTGATCATTGTCATCTCCCCCTTGATTATTGCCCTTGTCTTGAGGCGGCTCCTCTTCTTGATCTTCATTTTCATCCTCTTGAGCTTGATCCTCATCATGGGTTGGTGGAGATGCTTGTGTGAAAGATGAAGGTTGATCTTGTGCTTGTGGAGGCTCTTCGAATTCCTTAGGACACACATCCCCAATGGACATGTTCCTTAGCGCGACGCACGGAGCCTCTTCATCATCTAGCTCATCAAGATCAACTTACTCTACTTGAGAGCCGTTAGTCTCATCAAACATAATGTCACAAGAAACTTCAACTAGTCCAGTGGACTTGTTAAAGACTCTATATGCCCTTGTGTTTGAATCATAACCAAGTAAAAAGCCTTCTACAGCCTTAGGAGCAAATTTATATTTTCTACCTCTTTTAACAAGAATAAAACATTTGCTACCAAAGACTCTAAAATATGAAACATTGGGCTTTTTACCGGTGAGGAGTTCATATGATGTCTTCTTGAGGATTTGGTGAAGATATAACCGGTTGATGGCGTAGCAAGCGGTGTTGACCGCCTCGACCCAAAACCGATCCGAAGTCTTGTACTTATCAAGCATGGTCCTCGCCATGTCCAATAGAGTTCTATTCTTCCTCTCCACTACACCATTTTGTTGTGGCGTGTAGGGAGAAGAGAACTCATGCTTGATGCCCTCCTTTTCAAGAAAGCCTTCAATTTGAGAATTCTTGAACTCCATTCCATTGTCGCTTCTTATCTTCTTGATCCTTAAGCCGAACTCATTTTGAGCCCGTCTCAAGAATCCTTTCAAAGTCTCTTGGGTTTGAGATTTTTCCTGCAAAAAGAATACCCAAGTGAAGCGAGAATAATCATCCACAATAACTAGACAGTACTTACTCCCGCCGATGCTTATGTAAGCTATCGGGTTGAATACATCCATGTGGAGTAGCTCCAGTGGCCTGTCAGTCGTCATGATGTTCTTGTGTGGATGATGAACACCAATTTGCTTCCCTGCTTGGCATGCGCTACAAATCATGTCTTTCTCAAAATGAACATTGGTTAGTCCCAAAATGAGCTCTCCCTTTAGAAGCTTGTGAAGATTTTTCATTCCAACGTGGGCTAGTCGGCGATGCTATAGCCAACCCATGTTAGTCTTAGCAATTAAGCAAGTGTCGAGTTCAGCTCTATTGAAATCAACTAAGTATAGTTGACCCTCTAACACTCCCTTAAAAGCTACTGAATCATCACTTCTTCTAAAGACAGTAACACCTACATCCGTAAAAAGACAATTGTAGCCCATTTTACATAATTGAGAAACAGAAAGCAAATTGTAATCTAATGAATCTACAAGAAAAACATTGGAAATAGAATGGTCAGGTGATATAACAATTTTACCCAATCCTTTGACCAAACCTTGATTTCCATCCCCAAAAGTGATAGCTCTTTGGGGATCTTGGTTTTTCTCATAGGAGGAGAACATCTTTTTCTCTCCAGTCATGTGGTTTGTGCATCCGCTATCGATGATCCAACTTGAGCCCCCGGATGCATAAACCTACAAAACAAATTTAGGCCTTGTTCTTAGGTACCCAAACGGTCTTGGGTACTTTGACATTAAAAACAAGCACCTTGGGTACCCAAACACAAGTCTTTGACCCCTTGTGTTTGCCCCCAACATATTTGGCAACTATTTTGCCTGATTTGTTAGTAAGCACATATGAAGCATCAAAAGTCTTAAATGAAATGTTATGATCATTTGATGTAATAGGAGATTTCTTTTTAGGCATTTTAACATGAGTAGAACGCCTAGAGCTAGAAGCCTCATTCTTATAAATAAAAGCATGGTGAGAAACAGAATGAGTCTTCTTGGCATGAATTCTCCTAATCTTATCCTTAGGATAACCAGTAGGATACAAAATGTAACCCTCGTTATCCTGAGGCACGGGAGCTTTGCCCTTAACAAAATTCGACAATCTTTTAGGAAGGGCATTAAGCTTGACATTGTCTCCCTGTTGGAAGCCAATGCCATCCTTAATGCCAGGGCGTCTCCCACTATAGAGCATGCTTCTAGCAAATTTAAATTTTTCATTTTCCAAGTCATGTTCATTGATTTTAGCAGTTAATGTAGCTATGTGATCATTTTGTTGTTTAACTAAAGCAAGGTGATCATGAATAGCATCTACATTAACATCTCTACATCTAGTGCAAATAGAAACATGATCGACTGTAACACCCAAATTCTGAATTTGGGATTGATAGAAGAAATCTGAGCAAAATACCATTGATAAATAATTAAACTTTATAATTCACCCTTTTTAAAGGTAAATAATCATAATAAAATAAATGAAGAAACATTATGTAGTAATTGTGCATCATGTGAAAGTTTAACTTGTGCATAAATTTGAAATCTAGAATTTAAAACTTGGTTTGATTTGAATTGGAAATAGGAAAGAAAGAAAGAAATATTATATAAAACAAAATAAAGTTATAAATTCATCACACTTTTAGGTATGTCCAAATTTTACTATTAATCTGAAAGTGAATTTTCCACAAGTTGAAATTTAATTTGAATTGGAATTTGGGTTTTGGAAATATTATGTAGAAGTGAAAGGGAGAAGATATATATATATAATATAAAGGAAATTTATATATTTCCAAAATTTATACTTTTTATTTCACAATATAAATTGAGGATAAACTGGCACAAGATTTGAATTTAAAATCTGAATTTAAAATGGAATTTGGAAACTAAAAGAAGAAAGGAAAAATAAAAAGAAAAAGATAAAAGCTTACCTGGGCCTCGTACCTGGAATTCGGCCCAACAGCCATTTAACCCCGCGCGACCCACATTAACTCCTCCCACGTCGCGCACTGGAATGCTCTGCATGTGGGTCCCCCGCGTCATATGCCGCGGCGCGCTAGTGATTCCATTGTTCCGCTGACGGGTGGGGCCCGGGTTGCCAGACTCTTCTCCTTCTCCGAGCTGAAATCCCGCAACAACTCGGCTCGGTTGCCGCCATGGTCGTCGCCGAAGATCCTGGGGTCCTCCCTTCCCCTCCAGCTAATCGTCCTCTGCGCGGACTCGCCCTCCCCTATAAAAAGCATGGTCGCGTAAGCCCAGAACATCACGTCGTAGGCTCCGAGCGAGAGAGAAGAGGGAGGAAGATCCGCCGCGAACGAATCGCGTATACAGCCTCAATGGGGTCTCGGCATTGGGTCTGGGAGCTTCAACTCGTCACTGGGATGGTGCTCGTGGCCTCGCCGGACTCGATTGGCATGCATTGCACTGGGAATTTCTTGCCGAAGTCGCGGGTTGCCGCGGATCCGCCATTTGCCGTGGCCGGGGCGTTCTACAACCGCATCGTCGGTAAGAAGTTCTCCTCTGTGCTCGCCTCGTCCACCTCGTCGTGTAGCACCGATCAATTTAGCTCTGGGGCACTGGAACGGTTGATTGGGATTTCCCCGGCGAAGCTTCGCCGTGAAATCGGGCGGCGCCGCCGTCGCTGGCGGTGAGATTGGGGGGGAAAACGCAGACACCGTTAGATCTTGATGAACGGCCCTGATTAGATCCCGCGTACCCTTTCACCGCGTTTCAATCTGGATCGTTGATCTGGATCGGACGGACAGAGATAGGTCTAGAGTAATAAAATCCCCACCGTTTGATTCGGATCCAACGGATGCGATTCAGTACCGGTTCACTTGAATAAGGATTTAATCTGGGCGCTCGGTGTCTAATCCAACGGCCACGATCGGCCCATACCCCTTCGGCTGGTGGTTTTATAAAAGAGACCCTCTGCTTTAACCAAATTAACCCGCCGTCCCCTCGGGGGGGTTTACTGAGTCTTAAGGAATCTTACACAATAAACCCTGACCTTTTGCGAAATTGAGGCCCAGTCCAGTGAACGTTTAAATTGAATAAATAAAATAGAAAATAGATTTTTAATATGAAAATAATTGCTAGAACTTAGATAATTCATAGAAAATTCATTTTAGCTCCAAATTGAACCATTCCAGTTTCTAAAATTTTGTAATAATATTCTTCATCATTTTGTGCCTCTGTTTTGGCATGAAAGGCTCATTTAAATTTATCCAATACTTAATCTTGTATTAAACACATAAAACATTAGAAAATCCATAACTTAAAATCTATAACTCCAAAATTAATGATTCCTGTTCCTAGAATCTTATTTTAATGTGTAGATTATTATTATGTATTTTGTTTACTTGTTTGATGTGATGTTAATTTTGCCTATACACTACTTGTTTGTATTGCTACGACTAGCGTGAAGTCACGTGTCATCTGAAGATCATCCTGGTACCTGGAATCTCAAGGCCCAGGCAAGTTGTGCCCTTGATCACTTCTTTTTACCCAGCCATGTTCTGATTAATCATAATGAGATGCATAGGTTAATTTGATGGGACCCCCAACAGGTTACCTAGTTTGATTATCTTTATACCTTGTTCACCACTAAATTTCTGGGTAGTACTTGCTAGTGCTTTATGTGGTTTTGGGTATGAAGATACATTATTCATGATCATATTTTTATTATCTGTTTATTATTACTGTTCATTATAAGATCATTATGTTAATTGGAACATGGAGCGACCACCCGGGAAAACAGTGCTACCACAAGGGAGGAATGGGACCCCTTGGCTGATTAATTAGGAAAGCTAGTGGAAGACTACCTTACCCGAAAGGGGCAAGGGCAGTAGGGGAGTGGTCAGTGTAGGGAGGCCCTCGGGAGGATTTTGCTGCGATGGCGGTCCTGCAAGGGATTCCTGCATTGGAACTTCCTATAAACTGTAGCGGGTTTTCGGAAGCTAGTGGAACTTTGTAAAGGCCTCGTAGTGGATCCCTAGCCATTCACCTCGGTAGTGTCTAAGGGCCTTGCAAACCCTGGCGACATGGGATACACGACTTGTGGGTAAAGGGTACAACCTCTGCAGAGTGTAAAACTGGTATACTAGCCGTGCTCACGGTCAAGAGCGGCTCGGACCCTCACATGATTAAATTATGGAACTTAAACTCAATTTGTCATATGCATTGCATCGCAGGTGAAGTTGTTACTTTTGTTCTACTATTTAACTGGGTTGGTATTTACTTATACTTAGTAACTGCTAATAAAATTTTGACCAACTTTAAAAGCAATGCTCAGCTCTAACCATCTTCTTTGGTAAGCCTTACACTTCACGTGAGCTCCCACCTTTGGCGAGTTCATGCACATTATTCCCCACAACTTGTTGAGCGATGAACGTATGTGAGCTCACTCTTGCTGTCTCACACCTCCCCCACAGGTCAAGAACAGGTACCACAGGATGAGGCGCATGGAGGATGCTGTGATGAGTTCGTGAGTGGTCTAGGCCGTCGTCTCCCAGTCAACTTTGGGTTGCTGGACCGTTGTCTCCTTATAATGTAATTATTTATTTTGTACAGAATTCCTGTTATGTAGTAAAGATATGACATTCGATCCTGTGCCATGATTCATCATATGTGTGAGACTTGGTCCCAGCACACCTGGTGATTATGTTCGCGCCCGGGTTTTGGACCCCTAAAATCCGGGTGTGACATCGACCGTAGATGTAGAGGGTTTGCAATCATTTAATTCAACAATCTTAGCATGTAAAATAGCATTCTCATCTCTAAGATTGGTAATAGCATCATTGCAAACATTTAAATCTTTAGCCTTAGCAATTAATTTTTCATTCTCAAACTTAAGGCTAGCAAGATATTCATTCAACATGTCAATCTTAGCAATTAAACTAGCATTATCGTTTTTAAGATTAACAATTGAATCATCACAAACATTTGATTTCTCAACCTTAGCAATTAATTTGGCATTTTTATTTCTAAGGCTAGAAATAGTGTCATGGCAAGTGCTTAGCTCACTAGTTAGTTTTTCACATTTTTTTACCTCTAGAGCATAAGCATTTTTAACCTTAACATGTTTTTGTTTTCTTTAATAAGGAAGTCCTCTTGGCTATCCAAGAGTTCATCCTTCTCATGAATAGCACTAATCAATTCATTCAATTTCTCTTTTGTTGCATGTTAAGATTGGCAAAAAGAGTAAGCAAGTTATCATCATCATCACTAGAATTATCCTCATCACTAGAGGTTGCATACTTAGTGGAGGATATTGATTTTACCTTCTTCTTCTTGCCGTCTTTTGCCATGAGGCACTTGTGGCCAACGTTGGGGAAGAGGAGGCCTTTGTTGACGGCGATGTTGGCGGCGTCCTCATCGGAGGAGGAGTCGGTGGAGCTCTCGTTGGAGTCCCACTCCTGGCAAACATGGGCATCACCACCCTTCTTCTTGTAATATCTCTTCTTATCCTTCTTCTTCCCCCTCTTGTCGTTATCCCTGTCACTATCACTAGACAAAGGACACTTAGCGATAAAATGACCGGGCTTACCACATTTATAGCAAACCTTCTTGGAGCGGGGCTTGTAATCCTTCCCCCTCCTTTGCTTGAGGATTTGGCGGAAGCTCTTGATGATGAGCGTCATTTCCTCGTTGTCAATCTTGGAGGCGTCGATGGGGATCCTACTTGGTGTAGAATCCTTCTTTTCTTGTTCTGTTGCCTTGAACGCAACGGGTTGCACCTCGGATGTTGAGGTGGCGCCTTGCTCGATGATTTTCTTGGAGCCTTTGATCATCAATTCAAAGCTCACAAATTTTCCTATCACTTCCTCGGGAGACATTAGTTTGTATCTAGGATCACCACGAATTAATTGTACTTGAGTAGGATTAAGAAAAACTAGTGATCTTAGAATAACCTTGACCATTTCATGGTCATCCCACTTGGTGCTCCCGAGGTTGTGCACTTGGTTCACCAAGGTCTTTAGCCGGTTGTACATGGCTTGTGGGTCTTCTCCTTGGTTGAGCATGAAACGACCGAGCTCCCCCTCAATCGTTTCCCTCTTGGTGATCTTGGTCACCTCGTCTCCTTCGTGCGTGGTCTTGAGCACGTCCCAAATTTCCCTGGCGCTCTTCAACCCTTGCACCTTGTTATACTCCTCTCGACTTAGAGAGGCGAGCAGTATAGTGGTGGCTTGGGAGTTGAAGTGCCAGATTTGGGCAACTTTGTCCGAATCATAATCTTCATCCCCCGGCGATGGTACCTATACTCCAATCTCAACAACATCCCAAATGCTAGTGTGGAGTGAGGTTAGATGGTGCCTCATTTTATCACTCCACATATTATAATCTTCATAAAAAACGGGTGGTTTGCCTAATGGGACGGAAAGTAAAGGAGTACGTTTGGAAATGCGAGGATACCGTAGGGGGATCTTACTAAACTTCTTGCGCTCATGGCGCTTAGAAGTTACGGACGGCGCGTCGGAGCCGGAGGTGGATGGCGATGAAGAATCGGTCTCGTAGTAGACCACCTTCTTCATCTCCTTTTTTCTTGTCGCCACTCCGATGCGACTTGTGAGGAGGTGATTCCTCCTTGTTGCGGGACTCTCCCGATGGAGCCTTCCCGTGGCTTGTAGCGGGCTTCTCACCGGTCACCATCTCCTTCTTGGCGTGATCTCCCATCACCACTTCGAGCGGTTAGGCTCTAATGAAGTACCAGGCTCTGATACCAATTGAAAGTTTCCTAGAGGGGGGTGAATAGGTGGAATCTGAAATTGATAAACTTTAAGCACAACTACAAGCCGGGGTTAGCGTTAGAAATATAATCGAGTCCGAAAGAGAGGGCGAAAACAAATCACAAGCAAATAAGAACGGATGACATGGTGATTTGTTTTACCGAGATTCGGTTCTTGCAAACCTACTCCCCGTTGAGGTGGTCATAAAGACCGGGTCTCTTTCAACCCTTTCCCTCTCTCAAACGGTCACCTAGACCAAGTGAGCTTTCTCCTTATCTCACGGGTCACTTAGACCCCGCAAGGACCACCACACACTTGGTGTCTCTTGCCTTGGTTACAAAACACTTGAGAACAAGAAATGAGGAAGGAAGAAAGCGATTCAAGCGCAAGAACTCAAAAGAACACAAATATCACTCTCTCACTAGTCACTATTTGATTGGAATGATCTTTGGACTTGGGAGAGGATTTGATCTCTTTGTTTGTGTCTTGGAGTGAAGTCTAGAGCTCTTGTATTGAATGCAATGGCTGAAAACTTGGATGCCTTGAATAGTGGTGGTTGGGTGTATTTATAGCCCCAACCACCAAAGTGGCCGTTGGGGATGGCTGTTGTCGTATGGCGCACCGGACAGTCCGGTGCGCCAGCCACGTCACCCAACTGTTAGGGTTTAACCGTTGGAGCTCTAACTTGTGGGGTGTCACACCCGGGTTTCGGGGCACCAAGACCCGGGCGCGAACTTAATCACCAGGTGTGCTGGGACCAAGTCTCACACATATGATGAATCATGGCACAGGATCGAATGTCACATCTTTATATATAACAGGAGTTCTATACAAAATAAATAATTACATTATAAGGAGACAACGGTCCAGCAACCCAAAGTTGACTGGGAGACGACGACCTAGATCTCTCACGAACACTTCACAGCATCCTCCGAGCGCATCATCCTACGGTACCTGTTCTTGACCTGTGGGGTGGGTGTGAGACAGCAAGAGTGAGCTCACATACGTTCATCGCTCAACAAGTTGTGGGGAATAATGTGCATGAACTCGCCAAAGGTGGGAGCTCACGTGAAGTGTAAGGCTTACCAAAGAGGATGGTTAGAGCTGAGCATTGCTTTTAAAGTTAGTCAAAATTTTATTAGCAGTTACTAAGTATAAGTAAATACCAAACCCAATTAAGTAGTAGAACAAAAGTAACATCTTCACCTGCGATGCAATGCATATGACAAATTGAATTTAGTTCCATAAATTAATCATGTGAGGGTCCGAGCTGCTCATGACCGTGAGCACGGCTAGTATACCAGTTTTACACTCTGCAGAGGTTGCGCATCTTTACCCACAAGTCATGTTACCCATCTGCCAAGGGATCGCGACTTCCCATACACCTCTACCGAGGAGGCGAGGCAGGGTAACACTACGAGGCCTTTACAAAGTTCCACTAGCTTCAGAAAACCCGCTACAGTTTATAGGAAGTTCCAATGCAGGAATCCCTTGCAGGACCGCCATCGCAGCAAAATCCTCCCGAGGGCCTTCCTAGCAGGAATCCCTTGCAGGACTGCCAACGCAGCAAAATCCTCCCGAGGGCCTCCCTACACTGACCACTCCCCTACTGCCCTTGCCCCTTTCGGGTAAGGTAGTCTTCCACTAGCTTTCCTAATTAATCAGCCAAGGGGTCCCATTCCTCCCTTGTGGTAGCACTGTTTTCCCGGGTGGTCGCTCCATGTTCCAATTAACATAATGATCTTATCATGAACAGTAATAATAAACATATAATAAAAGTGTGATCATGAATAATGTACCTTCATACCCAAAACCACATAAAGCACTAGCAAGTACTACCCAGAAATTTAGTGGTGAACAAGGTATAAAGATAATCAAACTAGGTAACCTGTTGGGTCCCATCAAAATTAACCTATGCAGATCATTATGATTAATTAGAACATGGCTGGGTAAAAAGAAGTGATCAAGGGCACAACTTGCCTGGGACTTGAGATTCCAGGTACCAGGATGATCTTCAAGTGACACGTGACCTCACGCTAGTCGTAGCAATACAAACAAACATAGTATAGGCAAAATTAACATCACACCAAACATAATAACAAACTGAATAATAATAATCTACGCTGCGTAACGAGATCGTAGAAACAAGAACCACTAAATTCGGAGTTACGGTTATTAAGTTATGGATTTTCGAAATTATTTAGTGCTTGGAATAAATTAATCCTGATGAACAATTTTAACTTAAGTTTCATGGCTAAACAATGCTACTGATTGGTAGACAATATTAATACAAAATTATAGAAACAAGAATGGGTCAATTCGGACTTAATATGAATTTTCTATGGATTTAACAAGATTCTGGAATTGTTTTTATATAAGAAATTCATTTTGATTATGTTTTCTCTTATTTAATAACTGACTGGACCGCGGCAGTGAATTCCAGAGAGCATAGGGTTTACTATGCAAATAGTTCCAAGACTCAGGATTGGACCGCGGGTTGATTACTGCTTTCCTCGGGGACTCTTTAACAAGATGCAACCGCGAAGGGGTACGAAGCTTTTCTAGCCGCTGGATCTAGTTTCAACATTCCCGATTAGATCTGAGCCCTGCGAACCGGTATGCTTTGGCGTCCGCTCGATCCAAGTTCTACGGCCGCGATTAAATGAAGGCGCGCTTCATCACCACCCTCAGTTCAGATCGAACGGTTCAGAACACATCCGACCACGCTACACCTATCATCTAATCCTAGCCGCCCATCCAACATCCTACGGCTCTGGTCTCATCCCCTTCCCAACCAGCCGGCTGCGCGGCGGAGATCTCTCCACCACGGCGGAGATCCCGCCGGTGTACATCGACCCGACGCCATAGTGCCTGGTTCTCAACCACGGAAGGCTCTACTCGAAGAGAGGAATAAAGCGAATCTCCAGAGGGTGATCTTATCGGGTTTTGTAGCGTAGAGGTCCCCGGCCACCGCGACACATTTTACCACGGCGGGGATGAAAGTTTGGTGAGCAATTGCCGGCAGACACGCGATGCACACACCCTACCGCGGGGTCCTATAGATTCCAGGGGGTAAAGGGAGTCAACCAGAGGATTACTTACCCAAGGTTGGGACGTTGGTGGAGCTGCCCACGCCACGCATCGACCGCACGGCGGAGAGACAACCCCAGCAAGAAATTCCCCCTCCCAAGTCGCTCAGCCGCCCGGGAATGTCTTCTGCAATGCGCCCCGGGTGCCGCGGTGAAGTCCAACGAGTCCCGCCCAGCTCAATTCGATGATTAGAGCTCGATTTCTCTCCTCCCTCTCTCTCAGGTTCTCGCTCACGGTCCGAGGTCGAGGAAATCTCACGGATGGATTGGCGGATGGGAAAGGAGGGTCACGGTTTATACCCAAGGCTGAGTCCGAGTTCAACGGATTCCGGTTTGGTTGCGCGCGCGGATTTCGCCGGAGTCCGCGCGGGGTCTGTTGCGGCCATCACGGAGAAGAGGTTGAAGAGGGCGCTGTCGGTATGGACCCACCGAGCAGCCGCAGAGAAAAGAGAAGCGCGTGGTGTAAGTGGGCTGCGCAGGGGTTAGGCTCGAGATGGGCCGAAAACAAAGAACTCGGCCCAGGTAGCTATTCATCTTTCCTTTTTTTGTTTTTGTTTTTTTTTCTTTGTTTTCATTTGAAATTTTGTTTTATTGCTATCTTTATTTATTTTCAAATTCAAATTTGACTCTGGTTTCACATTTAATCTTCCAAATAAAAGCACAATCCAAATCCATCATGTGATGCAGTATTCATATTACTTTATTTATTTGTTTGTTTATTATCCTACATAAGTACACACTTTTGGATATGTTACTCCCCATAATTATTTTGCGAAAAATATTTTTGTATAATCTCGATTAGACGAAGCTCTAATATTTATCCTTATAATAATTATCAACTTCAACAAGGGTCATTTATAATTGAATCTTTATCCTAAAACATTTATCTTAGGAGGTGTAAAAAAAATATTCTAACTCAAAATCTTTGGAAAATTTTTACATAATTCCCAAAATGATATTTTGAGGTGTTACAAATCCTACCCCCCTTAACAGAAATCTCGTCCTCGAGATTTGTAAGAACAAGGATGTAAAATTCATATTGTTCTCGGAACATATGCACAAACAAAGAAATCTCGGTATGATGCATAATTCTTTAACAAAACATAGGGTCGATAGACCTTATTATTATTATTATTACCAAAATAGTAAAATACTACTACTAGCTAGATTAATATGTAAGTCTTATAAATAGTAAAATATATCTATATATAACTATATTTATGCATCTTTCTATATATATACTCTACTCTTGTTGTTCGTTGACTTCTTCACCGACTATTTCATCTTCAACTGGATCTTCTTCTTGAACCTCCAGTTCATCTGGTTCAACCTCTACTTCTGCATGATGGGCATGTCCCCGGTTAACCGATAGGGGCTGACTCTTTCCTGCCGAGGCTTGTCCTTGCTTCATCGGAGCCGGTGTAGTGTAGGCAGCTCTGTTGGGACAGTAGTTGGCGTAGTGTCCCGGTTGTCCGCACTTGAAGCATGCCCTGTTGGCGGTTGTGTTAGGAGCAACGGGTCCTGCTGGGGTGCTTGCTTTTGGAGGAGCAGTTGGTGCCTGTTGAGTTTGTTGTCCGGAACTGCCACTAGCTGGTGTACTGGGAGTGGTAGTATAGCGAGAACGGGAACTACTTCCAGCCTGCCCTTGGTTAGCAGCCTTTCTTTTCTCTCCAAATATACTCCTCTTGTTTTCTACAGCAATAGCTTTGTCAAGTAGCCTTTGGAAGGATGGGAATGTGTGCGATACTAGTTGATATTGCAAGGGTCCAATCAAACCGTCCAGAAAAAGCTCCTGCTTTTGCTCATCATCCTCAACATCTCTAGGAGCATATCGAGATAACTGGATGAATTTGTCCCTATATTCACTCACGGACATACTTCCTTGCTTGAGGGATAGAAACTCCTTTCTCTTAATCTTCATGAGTCCAGCAGGAATATGGTAATTCCTGAATTGTGTGGAGAATTCTGCCCAGGTAATTGTATCAACAGCAGCATGAGCAGCGCAGTACGCATCCCACCAATCTGCAGCAGGACCAGCAAGACGACCTGATGCGTAGAGTACTTTCTCTCGGTCCGAGCACTGAGCTATGTTGAGCATCTTCTCTATAGACTTTAGCCAGTCATCAGCTTGCAGTGGGTCCGTGGAGTTGGAGAAGGTTGGTGGTTTGTGGCTCATGAATTCCCGATGCTTATCTCGGGGTGGAACTGGTGGTGGAGGTGGAGGCAATGGCACCTGTTGCTGTTGCTGCTGTTGTTGAAGTTGTTGTTGCAGCTGCTGTTGTTGCACCCTTCTCTCCTGGCGTATCTCTTCCCGCTCTTGGTGCATTTCCCGACGTGCATCCTCTCTTTCCTGGCGCATTTCCTGGCGTTCTTGCTGCATTTGGGCGCGCATATCTGCCATAGTGTCAGCCATTTGCTGCATCATCCTCATTTGAGCTGCAATTAGTGGATCGACTCCGCCTGGTGGAGGATTAGGAGGATTCATCTCTGCTGGCTGTGGTTGGGGTTGTCGATATATCCACCGAGTGTGTCGATTAGGAGGTAAATCAATTCCACCACCCCGCCTGGTATTGACCATCTGAGTTAGATACATATGGTAAGATAGTTTTGTAAGGGAATCATTTGGTAGGCAGAATGAATAAGCTAATAGTTGGTTATGTACTGAAACTTTCTTTGGCAGGGCTTGACCAGATGTTTTATGTCAAGACTAGGGTAACTAGTTGTACGAGGTGAATGTCCAAAGGTAAGATAGAATCTGTCAAGATGAGATAGATACGGAATACGGTATATATATATTTTATTTTATATATTTTTTTAAGGGAGAATAATCTAGATTGTCTAGTTATCTTACAAATACTATCCTTTATGCCTAGATGTATATGTAAATGTAATTATGGACATTGATCCACAACCCATCACACTCAAACAAAGATCCAAATCAGGCATGTATCATAAGGACAAACATTCAAGTTCATAGATATCTATATAAAAGAAAATAATTTTTTTTTGTTCCTAAGAGTAGGTCTCCTATTCCTAAAGGTCACTTTAGGCACAGGATTTCAAAGTGTGAAATCCACATTTGTCTTAGAAAAGAAAAGGTAAGAATAATCAGAGTAAAGCGGAAATAGTTGAGAATTGATCAAGAAAAGTTTAGAAAGAATTAGAGTAGCAAAGGTAAGTAAGTATCGGTTGTCCAGTTCTATCTAGGTTTCGTCCTACAGTCAACATTCCTCTGATACCACTTCTGTCACACCCGGGTTTCGGGGCACCAAGACCCGGGCGCGAACTTAATCACCAGGTGTGCTGGGACCAAGTCTCACGCATATGATGAATCATGGCACAGGATCGAATGTCACATCGTTATATATAACAGGAGTTCTATACAAAATAAATAATTACATTATAAGGAGACAACGGTCCAGCAACCCAAAGTTGACTGGGAGACGACGACCTAGATCTCTCACGAACACTTCACAGCATCCTCCGAGCGCATCATCCTGCGGTACCTGTTCTTGACCCGTGGGGTGGGTGTGAGACAGCAAGAGTGAGCTCACATACGTTCATCGCTCAACAAGTTGTGGGGAATAATGTGCATGAACTCGCCAAAGGTGGGAGCTCACGTGAAGTGTAAGGCTTACCAAAGAGGATGGTTAGAGCTGAGCATTGCTTTTAAAGTTAGTCAAAATTTTATTAGCAGTTACTAAGTATAAGTAAATACCAAACCCAATTAAGTAGTAGAACAAAAGTAACATCTTCACCTGCGATGCAATGCATATGACAAATTGAATTTAGTTCCATAAATTAATCATGTGAGGGTCCGAGCTGCTCATGACCGTGAGCACGGCTAGTATACCAGTTTTACACTCTGCAGAGGTTGCGCATCTTTACCCACAAGTCATGTTACCCATCTGCCAAGGGATCGCGACTTCCCATACACCTCTACCGAGGAGGCGAGGTAGGGTAACACTACGAGGCCTTTACAAAGTTCCACTAGCTTCAGAAAACCCGCTACAGTTTATAGGAAGTTCCAATGCAGGAATCCCTTGCAGGACCGCCATCGCAGCAAAATCCTCCCGAGGGCCTTCCTAGCAGAAATCCCTTGCAGGACTGCCAACGCAGCAAAATCCTCCCGAGGGCCTCCCTACACTGACCACTCCCCTACTGCCCTTGCCCCTTTCGGGTAAGGTAGTCTTCCACTAGCTTTCCTAATTAATCAGCCAAGGGGTCCCATTCCTCCCTTGTGGTAGCACTGTTTTCCCGGGTGGTCGCTCCATGTTCCAATTAACATAATGATCTTATCATGAACAGTAATAATAAACATATAATAAAAGTGTGATCATGAATAATGTACCTTCATACCCAAAACCACATAAAGCACTAGCAAGTACTACCCAGAAATTTAGTGGTGAACAAGGTATAAAGATAATCAAACTAGGTAACCTGTTGGGTCCCATCAAAATTAACCTATGCAGATCATTATGATTAATTAGAACATGGCTGGGTAAAAAGAAGTGATCAAGGGCACAACTTGCTTGGGACTTGAGATTCCAGGTACCAGGATGATCTTCAAGTGACACGTGACCTCACGCTAGTCGTAGCAATACAAACAAACATAGTATAGGCAAAATTAACATCACACCAAACATAATAACAAACTGAATAATAATAATCTACGCTGCGTAACGAGATCGTAGAAACAAGAACCACTAAATTCGGAGTTACGGTTATTAAGTTATGGATTTTCGAAATTATTTAGTGCTTGGAATAAATTAATCCTGATGAACAATTTTAACTTAAGTTTCATGGCTAAACAATGCTACTGGTTGGTAGACAATATTAATACAAAATTATAGAAACAAGAATGGGTCAATTCGGACTTAATATGAATTTTCTATGGATTTAACAAGATTCTGGAATTGTTTTTATATAAGAAATTCATTTTGATTATGTTTTCTCTTATTTAATAACTGACTGGACCGCGACAGTGAATTCCAGAGAGCACAGGGTTTACTATGCAAATAGTTCCAAGACTCAGGATTGGACCGCGGGTTGATTACTGCTTTCCTCGGGGACTCTTTAACAAGATGCAACCGCGAAGGGGTACGAAGCTTTTCTAGCCGCTGGATCTAGTTTCAATGTTCCCGATTAGATCTGAGCCCTGCGAACCGGTATGCTTTGGCGTCCGCTCGATCCAAGTTCTACGGCCGCGATTAAATGAAGGCGCGCTTCATCACCACCCTCAGTTCAGATCAAACGGTTCAGAACACATCCGACCACGCTACACCTATCATCTAATCCTAGCCGCCCATCCAACATCCTACGGCTCCGGTCTCATCCCCTTCCCAACCAGCCGGCTGCGCGGCGGAGATCTCTCCACCACGGCGGAGATCCCGCCGGTGTACATCGACCCGACGCCATAGTGCCTGGTTCTCAACCACGGAAGGCTCTACTCGAAGAGAGGAATAAAGCGAATCTCCAGAGGGTGATCTTACCGGGTTTTGTAGCGTAGAGGTCCCCGGCCACCGCGACACATTTTACCACGGCGGGGATGAAAGTTCGGTGAGCAATTGCCGGCAGACACGCGATGCACACACCCTACCGCGGGGTCCTATAGATTCCAGGGGGTAAAGGGAGTCAACCAGAGGATTACTTACCCAAGGTTGGGACGTTGGTGGAGCTGCCCACGCCACGCATCGACCGCACGGCGGAGAGACAACCCCAGCAAGAAATTCCCCCTCCCAAGTCGCTCAGCCGCCCGGGAATGTCTTCTGCAATGCGCCCCGGGTGCCGCGGTGAAGTCCAACGAGTCCCGCCCAGCTCAATTCGATGATTAGAGCTCGATTTCTCTCCTCCCTCTCTCTCAGGTTCTCGCTCACGGTCCGAGGTCGAGGAAATCTCACGGATGGATTGGCGGATGGGAAAGGAGGGTCACGGTTTATACCCAAGGCTGAGTCCGAGTTCAACGGATTCCGGTTTGGTTGCGCGCGCGGATTTCGCCGGAGTCCGCGCGGGGTCTGTTGCGGCCATCACGGAGAAGAGGTTGAAGAGGGCGCTGTCGGTCTGGACCCACCGAGCAGCCGCAGAGAAAAGAGAAGCACGTGGTGTAAGTGGGCTGCGCAGGGGTTAGGCTCGAGATGGGCCGAAACAAAGAACTCGGCCCAGGTAGCTATTCATCTTTCCTTTTTTTGTTTTTGTTTTTTTTTCTTGTTTTCATTTGAAATTTTGTTTTATTGCTATCTTTATTTATTTTCAAATTCAAATTTGACTCTGGTTTCACATTTAATCTTCCAAATAAAAGCACAATCCAAATCCATCATGTGATGCAGTATTCATATTACTTTATTTATTTGTTTGTTTATTATCCTACATAAGTACACACTTTTGGATATGTTACTCCCCATAATTATTTTGCGAAAAATATTTTTGTATAATCTCGATTAGACGAAGCTCTAATATTTATCCTTATAATAATTATCAACTTCAACAAGGGTCATTTATAATTGAATCTTTATCCTAAAACATTTATCTTAGGAGGTGTAAAAAAATATTCTAACTCAAAATCTTTGGAAAATTTTTACATAATTCCCAAAATGATATTTTGAGGTGTTACATGGGGCCACCGGACAGTCCGGTGCGTCTTCTGGCGCCTTCTCTGACTTCTGCACGCGCAGTTGCACTATTTAGTTCACTGTTCACCTTTTGCAGACGTCCGTTGGTGTAGATAGTCGTTGCTCCGCTGGCACACCAGACAGTCCGGTGCTACACCGGACAGTCTAGTGAATTATAGCGGAGTGGGTCCCCAAATTCCCAAAGCTAGCAAGTTTGAGTTGATCCACCCTGGTGCACCGGACACTGTCCGGTGGTGCACCGGCAGTCCGGTGCGCCAGACCAGGGCAGCCTTCGGTTGTCTTTTGCTCTTTTTATTTGAACCCTTTCTTGGACTTTGTATTGGTTTGTGTTGAACCTTTAGCACCTGTAGAACTCATAATCTAGAGCAGACTAGTTAGTCCAATTATTTGTGTTGGGCAATTCAACCACCAAAATTTATTTAGGAAAAGGTTTTGACCCTATTTCCCTTTCAACAAGCCCTAGCGCCCCACACTTTACTGTAGATCAGTCAAATGAAATGCTAATTGATGTGCTCGCTCCAGCGATGGGTTAGTTTACTAGACTCATAGTTAGGTCTTGTTTGGTTATTCTTGTTTCATGAGGACCAGAGAGAATTCTAAGGAATTAGAAAAGATTTTAACTTGTTAGGAATTTAACACTCAATCCCCTCCAATCCATATATAGATTGAGAGAAAATGAACCGGTCCTTAGAGAGATCATAGACGACAAGGCTCCCTAATGGTGATGGTGAGAGTTGAGGTGCTGCATTGGTAGTGGTATCGGTAGCGATTTGATATTTTAGCTTTTGTTTATTCTAGGTACAGTGTAGGAACAATTAGTATTCTATATCAAAATTATAGGAAGAATTATAAAATTTTATGACATCAAATAAATATATATAATGTAATGTATTAATAAATAATTTAGTGATATTTAGTTGGTATTATAAATATTATTATTTTCTTATATAAATTTAATTAGATTTAAGATGATTGGCTGTCAAAAAAGTCAAAAGATTTATAATTCGAGACCGAGGAAGTATATAAGAGAGAAAATTGGGTAAAGGGAAAAATGTCAAGGTCAATAGGTTTTGGATGAGCTTGATGCATTGACTGGAACCTCCTTCAATTTTGAATACTCCTTTTTCGTGAACGTGGCTTTGCACATATTTGATTAAGAAAGAGGTTCAATACATAATGTTCAATGAACAACAAACAACACCCAACAATAGACCTACTCATCAAACATAATGTGTCTAGAGGACAATCCTATTAGAATGGAGATCGATACATCTATACCCTTTATGATTGGTGCAATAGACAATACACTTAGGGAGGAATGAGGTGACAATTGAAAGTCATCTAGAGGGGGTGAATAGGTGAACCTAAAATTTATCACTAAATAACAAAACTTGGTGCCAAATTAGATGTTAAAGCAAGGAGGAATATAATCGGAGTAGGAATGTAAGTTCTCTTTGCATTGTTGCTCTTATGAATGTGAAATTAATTTGTGGAGCAACACAAGTGATTTAGAATGAAGATCAAAGCAAGAGAACTTAGAGAGGGAGAAAGAAAACAAAATGCAAACAAACACACACAAAAGACACAACGATTTATTTACCGGAGTTCGATTTCCAAATGAAACCTACATCTCTGTTGAGATGACCCAAGGGACCAAGTCTCTTTCAACCATCTTAACTAATTCTAAAGATTAAGTGAAAGGGAAATAGGGTCAAACCTTTTCCAATAAGAATTTTGGTGGTTGAATTGCCCAACACAAATTATTGGACTAACTAGTTTGCTCTAGAAAATGTGTTCTACAGGTGCCAAAGGTTCACAACAAACCAATATAAGTCAAAAGAAAGGGTTCAAACAAAGGGAGCAAAGTTAAACTGAAGGCAGTCCTGGTCTGGCGCACCGGACTGTCTAGTGTGCCACCGGACAGTGTCCAGTGCACCAGGGAATCCAACTCCAACTTGCCAGTCTCGGGAATTCTGGAGGTCGCCTCCGCTATAATTCACCGGACTGTCCGGTGTGCCAGCGGAGCAATGGCTATTTCGCGTCAACGGTCGTCTGTAGAATGCATTCAATGCGCTACAGTATGCGCCAGAGTCAGAACAGCGTCAGAAGGTACACCAGACAGTGTACAGTGACTGTCCGGTGCAACACCGGACTGTCCGGTGACCCAGAAGACAGAAGCTCCAACGGTCGAACCCTAACGGTCGGGTGACGTGGCTGGCGCACCGGACTGTCCGGTGCGCCATGCGACAGACAACCTCCCAACGGCCACTTTTGGTAGGTGGGGCTATAAATACCCCAACCACCCACCATTCATTGCATCCAAGTTTTCAGACTTCCTACACCTTACAAGAGCTATAGCATTCAATACAAGACACACCAAAGAGATCAAATCCTCTCCCAAGCCCAAAGATCACTCCCAATCAAATAGTGGCTAGTGAGAGAGTGACTTGTGTTCATTTGAGCTCTTGCGCTTGGATTGCTTCTTTTCTTTCTCATTCTTTCTTGTGATCAACTCAATTGTAATCGAGGCAAGAGACATCAAGTGTGTGGTGATCCTTGTGGAGACTTAGTGTCTCGTTTGATTGAGAAGAGGAGCTCACTCGGTCTAAGTGACCGTTTGAGAGAGGGAAAGGGTTGAAAGAGACCCGGTCTTTGTGACCACCTCAACGGGGAGTAGGTTTGCAAGAACCGAACCTCGATTAAAACAAATCACCGTGTCACACTCTTTATTTGCTTGTGATTTGTTTTCGCCCTCTCTCTCAGACTCGATTTTAATTCTAACGCTAACCCTGGCTTGTAGTTGTGCTTAAACTTTGTAAATTTCAGATTCGCCCTATTCACCCTCCCTCTAGGCGACTTTCATTAAGCTTAAGTTCTCTTGCTTTTCTCGAATGAGAGACCTAAGTCTCCATGAGGTACTTCACACGTCGAAGCCTCTTGCTAGCTTTACAATGGATGGAAGTCAAAACTCCAAGCACAAGAGTATAAGATCATAGCACACACTCTGCTCTAAGTCACTCTCAAAAGGTACTATCACAATTCTCACTAGAATGGCTATTGCTTGTTTAATTCTCACTATTTTAGCAATCGAGAGGCTTTTGATCACTTGGAGCGTTACTATTGAATATAGAAATGAATGCTTAGGTCTTGTGTATTGAATGGACTGGTTGGGTGTATTATAGCCCCAACCACCCAATATTACCATTAGGGACAAACCCCAATTACTGCATTTTCTACAGGTGTGTCAGAACTCTGCCATGCATGTCTACTCAGTGAATATTCTAACGGAACACTATCATGTTATCAGACCCTGCCATGTTAGCTCGACCGTTGAACTCTAAAACTAGCAGTTGGTCTCTAAAAGGTCTAATGCTCACCGAACCAAGTCCGGTGCGTCGAAGTCCTCAGCTCTTCAAAACAACCTATATGCATAAGTGGTCCGGTGCACCATCCCACAAAAGCCCATAAATAAGTCCTCTCTATGTAAACAGTCCAGAGACCCATCACACTGATTTGGCGCACACAAGACTCGGTCCGATGCCTCGTAGACCAATACACTTAAGTCCCTTTTAGGCTTTACTCATTTGTCTTTATTTGGTTGTCTTCATGAGCATTTATATGACTTATAGAAACATATCTAGAGTCTATCCAACTAGTCTAAGTCATAGTTCTTCTTCTTTTTGAATTTCTTCAACTTAGATTTCGAATTCTAACTCAAACATAGCTCCAATGCACCTTTTCCAAATTCTAAACTTTTCAATCCTCCTAAGGTGCTCAAATACATTCATAAGGGCATTTAGAACTTTATCCAAACACTTGAAGTACTCGAGGTTCATCTTTTCCAAATTATGCCCTTTCTAGCCATGGTTTGAGCTATTGTTTGTATTGAATACTTTAATTTCATTCTTATGAACCTGCAACCATACACTTAGTAAACTAGTTAGTCTATAAGGTTGTGATGGTCATCAAACACCAAAACCAATATATATGTGGCTAAAGGTCCATTTCCCTTTCAACAATTTATGTGATGCTCTCGATGATAGGTTTGGGTATCAAACGTAGCCAAAAACTCAAAGATGAGTATAGAAAGATTGGATAGCATGAAGAGTAAAGAATAGAGTACGGCCACTGAGGGTCTTAGTAGGATGACGATTGAGAAGGTATGTGATGGTGTGTAAAGAGTCAACCTAATAGACCAGAGGGAGACTGACTTAGAACAATAGAAAGCACACAATATGTTAATGGTGCGAAGAACATGCTCATCATAATTGTTCTACTGGGATGTGTATGCGCACGATATACGAAGACCAAAAGTGAGATGAACTAGGTGTGCACATTGTCGCACTGGGACCACCTTGAAGGGTGAGATGAACTTGGTATGCACATAGGAGAAAAAATTGGAGAGAATACCAAAAATGTCAGGTTTGAGGTGATGAAGAAAAAAAATCCAAGTGTAGTGAGTGCAATCATCAAGAATGACGATGGTAACATTTGTAACATGATACATTAACAATCGGAAATGTTCAAAGATCACAATATATTAAATCAAAATGGTGTAGCACACGAGAATTTTACATGCTAAAAGGAATCCGTGTGTGGTGACCTAATTGACAAGCATGACATATAAGATCATTTGTGCGCTTATTACAAAAAATAGCATTGGACCTAATGAGCTTGCATATGGCATCATGACCAAGATGACTAAGGAGACGATGCTAGAGGGTGGAGGAGGACACGACGGTTGGAAAGTTGCAGCGATGCTGACTGGTGGGAAGAATGGGTAGAGGACCACATGTGCTATTGCACCTGGCAATCATGCTCCAAGTTTGTAAGTTCCATACAAAGATCAAAGGGATCAGACTTATGGAACAATTGTTATTAGTTGTAAAGCAATGAACATAAATCAAGTTCTTAATAATGCTCGGTGAAATTAATACATTAGAAAGAAAAAAGAGATCGCAGTGGCGTCGTGAACAAGGAATATTACCCAATAGAGGTGATAGGTTACAAGACCCAATTATGACCAATGGTAGATGAAGGACTAGATGGAGGAGGGCGTGAGAAAGAAACAATATCGACAATGTTGGTTCATGTGAGAGCCGACACTAGAGTCAACATACCACTTGGTCGAGGACAGAGGTGGTGTCAAGGACATTTAGGCCTTGTTCGGTATGATATCATGTTGATTAAAGTGTATTGGGTGGGATTTAGGATGGATTTTGACTTTGCTATAGATTTTAATCGACCCAATCCTACCCAATCCACATGAATTAACGCAAAACGAAAAGCTCTTATGTGGAGTTGTTGAAGAGCTATGCCTGCGTCCAAGAACCTCGTTGATAGATGTCTAGTGGTGTTGTATCTGTTGTGGTGTGGGCACAACGAAGGCAATGGCTAAGGGGTGAAATGCCCCATAGGCAAACATTAGTAACGCACTGAGTCTAGGTAGTGTATCATGTGAGCATCTAGACTCTTGTTTAGTGTGATTTTTTCGTACGTTAAGTAACATGATTTTTTCACCGGATCACGTCGGTGTCCTCTACACGGGTCGCGTCGGGCGCTGGCTTGCCGCTGGATCTAGAACCCAGGAGCTCACCATGAGCCGGCCATCAGGAACCGGAGGTTCGCCGGAGGCCGAGAGTCACAGGCCGCCGGAGTCACAGCGCATGCCACGCGAGAGGTCCGGTAGGAGAGCAGGCCCAGGGATGGCTGGGTGGGAGCCCTGACAATGACAAGTGCGACTGGGTGAGAGGTGGGTGGAGTCACGAGTCGTGACGAGTCCTGATAATCACAGCCTTGACAACAAAAATCTCAAATAGACCTTAGACCAAACTTAGAACACCTTTGGGAACATTCTAGTACACATGTATCGACTACATGATGGCATTGTTACGGTGCAAGCACTGCACGAATCTGAAAAACCTTTCAGGTAGATTTTCGCTATGCCAGGTCAGGACACATTGATCACCATCATCCAAAGCAAAGGAGAACATCCAGTCTATTTTAATCCAGTCAGAATGCAACCGATGCAACAAATTCGTGGCACGCACGGCAGATAACTGGGTTGAGCATTCCACGTCTGATGATAGAGATTTCGATTACAACCATAGCAAGAAGTGAGCTCTTGTCAGTGTCGCCATAGCACAACACCAAGCATGGCAAACAGAACATGAGACAAACACAAAGCGACAGTGAACATAACCAAACGAAACAAAGGCAAAGAAGATAAAAATGTTCCATCAGATTTTACCCCACCAAAATGCACCAGATAGCCCCATATACAATGGACAGTAAACATACAATGATAGGGAACCACACAAACAAAAAGAATGCCAAGAGATGCTGGAATATATAACCACAAACTCTCCTCATAACAGCATCCATGTGTCAACTCACGACATCTGAAAAAAAAAACTATATTGTGCCAATGTTTCATTCCAATGATACTACAAACTTCTCATGACAAATCATTACCACCAGCTAGAAAGTAATGTACACATGTTATTCCATCTCATCCAAGTTATGACCTGCATGATTAGCTATGTCCTCGTCAAAATACACCATAAAAGCAATTAAGGTACATTATAGCATTTAATGCTCAGCCACAATCTGGGAATATTCCATTGATTTTTATCAGCAATGGAGAAAACCTGCTGTTCAATACGTAGTAGCAGAAATGAATGCAAACCTGGCAGTGGAAAATTTGTGTTACCCAAGAGGCAAAAGTTCTCTGACAAATATTAGTGCCCTTAATAGTCTATAGGCCTCACAAGTGATACAATTATTACCAACTTTAAGTGGATAGATGGAGGAAAATTTGTCATTTTAACATCTCAAAGAGTTTCTCTGCAACCTGCATAGTAACAACAATCAAAACAAGAGTGTTCAGTAAACCAAGTACTGGCCACATCAACAAGATTAATAAGAGTTTCGATTAATAGATGAGTATATGGCCAACATAAGCAAGAGCACTCACATTCTTGTCAACACATTTCCAGTAATCAAAGTACTGACCGGTACAGTGCTTGTGCCCAGTCTCATCATCTCAACCTTTTAAACACATTTCTGTGCACAAAGTAAGTCGCATAAGCTCTTGCTCCAGTATCACAGCCAAAGATAACATACTCTACAATATTAAATAAACACATGGAGAATTTCTCGAAACAAAACTGGCAAAAACCCTGAAGTTATAGGATCGTGAAATTGCAATATAAGCACAGAAGTACAGAACAAGGTGGCACTAGTATTACAACACTGGTCCAACTTAGGGTATGAATGCGTTCTAAACCCAAGATACAATCCCTATTAGGCTATACGTAAAAAATTACTATTCTGTAAGCAAAATATAGTTGCTAAAACAACCAATGGAACTTTCTATCGCAAAGGTCCTTGAGGTAGTATAAAATTCTACAGAAATATAATATGAGCAGACTTTGATACAATCCCCTATTAGGCTATACGTAAAAAATACTATTCTGTAAGCAAAATATAGTTGCTAAAACAACCAATGGAACTTTCTATCCCAAAGGTCCTTGAGGTAGTATAAAATTCTACAAAAATATAATATGAGCAGATTTTCTTTCTAGGGAAGGTTAATACCAGACCATATTTTGACCTATAAAGTTGGCTCAAAAGTATATCCCAAGAGCAATCTGACTTAAACAAAAATAACAGATAATGATTTCAGCAGAAGTCCAAAAACACTCTTCAATTGATCAAGAACTTGCCTTAGTGCAGATTGTTCTAGCAAGTTTATAACATGTATCATTCATACAGATAAAACTAATCAAGTTCGCATGCACATAAGCAACAGCGATACAAAATGAAGAACCAAGAACTGATATAGCAACATGTTACCTGATAATCATACCACTGCGACACACACTTAGCCTTTGAACGATCCTCTAGGAGCGCCTTTGGATCAGTGACCTCCTCATCCGCCTGTAACACAATGCAAGATACAGAGATTAAAAAACAAGAAATCAAATGAATCTCTAGCATTAGTGAACTCGACAAAATCAAATAAAAAGAAAGGCAACGACAATCTAGCATGAACACATATTATTAATTGAAAAACGATACAAGTAGTTTGTATTTCTATATGAAGTTTTCATTAACCTCTTAGCACGCCAAAACATTTTCAACAACTCTTGCAGAAATACATTAAGTTATTGAACATCAAACCACAGAGCTGATGTACCATTTTGGTTTACAAATTACAAACGACATGCTAACTGCCAACCAACAGAAACCAAATCTATTTTACACTAGTTCCATATCAAGCTTGGCAAAAGAGGTTCACATAACTCATTACTCACAGAGGATTAACAACTTACTTTTTAATTAATCTAACATAAATGCTGTGCTGAATGAAGATAGAGCTGAGGAAGCATCTAGCAATAATTTGAAGTTTATTAGGAATGTCACTTTTAGAATATAACAATCAGAGGCAATGAAAGAGAACTAAGGCCGTGTTTGGTTTCACTCGTATTATGGAATCTGTAGCTTTCACGTACCCGAGAATATCCGAGAAAGACTTGATTCTAAGATTTTATCTCTGTGTGCAGAGAATCCAAAGTATAAAAATAAGATGTGTTTGGATCCACAATGTATTTTTAAAATCAGATTTTCAGAATTTGTGTTGAACCAAACACGGCCTAAAACAAAACACTGTTCTAAAAACTACTTCCTACCCTGCCTACACACCACTCTTCCGCCCAACGTTAAATAACTGTCCATTGGCTAATCTTGACTAGATGCGACAGGGTGCCTAACCTTCTTCCTTCCTAGCGTCTACACAGTTTTTAGAACACTGATCAATACTGATGAAAGCATTCACACTTCACACCAAAGAACAATGGCACAAACACAGACAACAGGAATCACCCGTAAAAAGACGAAGCAACTGTTTGTTTGGTGAGTGGTGACCCATGCGTCATGCTATCGATCCTGACAATGCCGCAGGGTGAGGCAGGCACCCCTAGACCGAGCAACAAGTAATTCAGAGCACGGCACCAATAATTAACGTCCGACGCTCGTCTATCAAATCCACTACAATGCAACCACGAATTTCTCAGGGAGTAAACAAGCATGCACGGATTGTCAGGAAGTAAATCCACGAATTTCTAGAGGTACGACCGATTCGAGCATCGTCAACGGGAACTCGATCGATCCACGAGCGATGCTTGGATACAGATCAACGAGAGGAGACCGCGAGGAACAGAGTATGGATGAGGATGGATCAGCTCGGATTACTCACATGGGCGACTGACGAAGTGCGGCGAACAGATGAAGAGCCCTAATCTAACTGCAGAAGACAGCAGCAATTAAAACTAAGTAATGAAAAAATAGATGCCTCGCAACTTGCATGAATCACGAACAGAGACAGATCTGGATTCACCGGAAGGAGACGAGAACGGCGAGATCGGAGGGGACGGCGAAAATGGGGGAGGTGGTGAGCACGGGAGAGGAGGGGACGGACGAAGAAGCTTCCGAACCCAGGGTGGTGAGGAAGCGGGTCTGGTGGGCTGGGCCGCCCGCCGTGATTGGGCCGACAGTTCTTGTGTAGCGGGATCGACTTCTCATATATACAAATATTTCTCTCTTCTCTAATTTTTTTAATATCTAACAGATTACACATTCTCATATTTATATTCAAACTCCACTCTACGAACAGACGAACAATGCAGTACAGTACAAAATAGTGCAAAAATAGTGTTTTAAGTAAACTATGAGAAACTACTAGAGCATTAAACACGATAAAAGTCTTATCTCTTGCATGCACGTCCTAACAAAACATGTTTACATATGCAATTAATCTTGCAACCACCATGAGTGTTTTCTCTTCCTCCCCACTATTGTCGTCGTATATTAATGCCAAATTCTCATCTTTGTCCCTATCTCCCTCATCCATAATCTTCTGCACCACCATAGAGGACATCAATCTTACCCCCATCGTCAAGCGTCTCGAAACCGCTATTAGGGATGGCAATGGGTTATGTTGTATTTGGGTATAACAATATCCGACCCGACATTGTACCCGAGTCCCCACTGTTGTCTCATAGCCCCTGAGCCCTTTAACTCAGGATTTCTGTTCAAGACTCGGTCAATTTATCAGAGTAACACTTCAAATTTTGAAAAATCAAGTCGCTCTGACCAAATTTGTCAGGTTCAGAATAAATTTTCGCAAAGCTTCAGCTCCCACGACTTCCTAGCGCTTCATCTTCTGTATCAGGAAAATAGAGTTGTTCCACAACTTTTGGACTTCACCAGGACATTCATCAATATACCAACTTCCAATGCTCCCTTTCAAACTGCGAGTTCAACTTCCAAGCTTCATGCAAACCCATGCTTTCCATTGTATAGCGATGATGTTCATGTAAAATCCATTGTATCTAGTGATGTTATTTTTGTGGCGGGTAAACGGGCATGCCCACTGGTCGGGCATCCTCTACCTGCAGATAGAGTATACAACCATGATATTATGTCTGTGTGGGCATGGTTTTTGGCTTGCGAGCATAGGCAACACAACCTTGAATTCGTTGGCATTTTATTCGTTGGCATCTGTACACCTGCATGAGTTTGAAACCTTCTTGGTAAAGGAAAAGGACCTAAGGACCCTAGTGACAAATAGGTCTTCTTTAAGAAAAGAACATCCAATGGAAATCCTAGGTAAAGAATCCTTCCTTATGCCTATCATTGACCAAGGCGTCAATATTATTCATCAATAGATGCATGGGTTTAGCATGCCTGCTTCCTGCTTCTTCTATGATCTTCTTCACTATTATCATATTGAATTGATTCATCTTAATCCAAGCTCGACCTTGTATATTATCATTTTGCCCACTTTTGTGAGGCGTTCTTGGAATTTGTGAACACAATGTTGAATTGTCCCTTTTGGTTCAGGTTGATGATGAGTGATTGTTAATGGGTAACACTCTAGGTAGTAGTGGACTGACCAGAGTGTGGGATTATGATTTGTGCAACCATGTCAGTCAGCTTGTGGTGTGCATGTGTGGAGCGTAGGGACAGTGGTCTACGACTGAGGTGAAAGTCATATGGGCTCGTGTTGATGGATGGGAGCGGTGAAAAGCGAGTGTTGTGTCTTGATTGTCGGACCTGAGCAATCAGGTGGCCAGCCGTGGTGGCCGACACTTGGGACACGCACTTGCGCTAGGACATAGTGGAGTGGACCATGTTGCTGGCGTGGTCAAGGACTAGCGAGACACGTGTCTGGTTGTGGAGGACACGCATGTGATGCGGTTCTCACGATGGATTTGGTGGTTTAGGCCTCAAAACCACCCAACACTATGGGTGATGAGTTTTGCTGAGTTTGGGCCTCAAAACTCGGCAGCGGCTGTTCCAGAGGGAACCGGTGGCGGTGCGTGGCATCACAGCAGAGGGTGCGTCAAGGCAAAGCAACTTCGTGTGGAGCGTGTGGCCGTTAGATAAAAAACCTAGGAGTTGGTCCATTTCCCCCTGGTGGAGTGGATATGCTTTATGTAAATAGGCTAGTTTAGGAAGTGTAAATAACCCTCTATAAATAGAGGGGTAGGTTGTTTAGTTCAACATCACTTGGCTGCCATTTGTTTTGGCTAGGGTTTTAGCACTCATATTCCCATCTCTAGACGGCTCTAGTTCTTAGTCAAGGATCCACAGTGATTTTGTACTTCGATTGTGTTTGTTCTCTTCAAGTTTAATCCGAGGAAGGGTTTACCAGTTCGACCCATAGGTTTTGATAACTTCTCAGTTTTAGTTTTGCACCCTTGCTAGAATTTCTGAATTTTAGTGCTCTTAGTTTCTCCCCCTTCTCTTGTGGTTTTCTGGAGAAACTTTGAGTCCTTTTGACATGGGTTTTGTTTGGAGTTGATTTGTGGAGAAGTAATCTCTTTAGATCACTGCGTACACTCATACAATGCATTTCTTGGTTGTGGTCCAAGCTAATTTCTATTTGAAATCGTTTTGAGAAAACCCCAACAAAAACCCATCACTCTCGGGATTTCTGATATGCGATTTGATTTCTTGTTTATTTGGGTTCATACTTCACTAGAAAAGTTATTTTACCCCCGCACAAACTGTCTGTCAAATTTGAGATCATTGTGGACATTTTTTCTAGCCCGACGCTGCCGGACCTCAAACCAACACTGCCGCTCTGGCTTCCTTGTGATTTTGACTCTGATATTTTCCTAGAAGTTGGGTCTCCTATTCTTAGGGTTTTTGGTGTATACAAATGACACTGGTTTGTGTGACAGCCTGATCTGCTACTTTTGTCCCTATAGGGCTTTCAGGTTGAACTTAGCGATCAAAGTCACGTACTCGTAGGATGAGAGTTTTTACTGGCTCCCATTCACCACCATCTAGACGCCTCACCGGTCCTATAATTCCTCCCTTCTTCACCCTTTTCTGGTATCTATTTTTTCTCTACCCTAGCTCGAGCAAGGAACAACCATTAGTAGTTGGGGGGGTAGGGGTCCGACTTAGGGTGAACTGTTAATATCTTGATTGGCCTCCCAAGTCTTCCCATAAAACATGGCATAAATGTTGGTCTGTATATAGAACCATGCCCCTAGGTTGCCCAAGTTCCTAGACAAATGTGCAATCCCTTGTTTGGATTGGACGAGTGACCTAGCACCCACCCATATCGATGTTGTGATGAGTGCTATGACAAAAATTCAATAATTGAAGGATTTGGGACTTAATGATGTCCATGTGACCAAGAATTTGATTCAACAATATGTCCCCCCATTGTGTGAGAAAACATAGTATGCCTAAGATTAGAGGAGAGGTTTGATCCTTCTGGATCCCTAGACAAAAACATTCTGCCATCTGAGGTCAAGAACCAACTTTGCTTGATCTTCTTCGTGACTGGTAACTAGCCTAAGGAGTGCCAGATTAAGGCATATTCCTTGATCGAACCGCGTCCCAAAGTAGGCTTGATGACTCTACCTTAGGTCTTTAAGTCTAACCTTTGTTAATTTTGTCTTGAGCACTATTTGATCTAAAGTTAGATATTTGCATTGTATTGCCCTCGATAGAGCATGACTTGGGCGACGAAAGATGGCAAGGAGGTAGGCCCAAGCTATTTCCTATGCAACTTTCGAGTGAGTATCTAAGGGACCAACACCTTTTGACATCTAGAACCCTCCACTCCTCAACCTAGGGATAAGAATATAACGAAAGTGATCCTAGCCAATGACCTGGACGATGATGCATCTCGTCCTACTATTTGACTCGTAGGCATTCCAAGCACCCCTGGGACAATTTTTGTATTGGGACCTTCTTCTCCCTAGGAAGCTAAGCCAAAGATGACATAGAGGAAGAAGGTTGATCGCTAGGGTCAGTCTATCGTTAGGCATGAAGTCCAAGGTTACTTGATCCCTAAGACTAAATTATAGAGAAGCTCTTTCGTGCCTTTGAAAAAGACCTTCAAGAGTTTGGAGGTACAACTAGTGCATTATCATAGCTTCTTGTAAACATATAATAATATTGCAGAATTGTTGCTTGAGAGCACTAAAATTATTCTCAGCATTCACTTGTAGTGGTGCTGCCCATTGCCAAGTCTGGTGCCTTCCTTGTCATTGCATTGTCTTGTCATGAGGTAAGTCTCATAATTTAATTAGCAAGGGACTAAGTTCCGATGTCTGTATCCATTTAATAAAAAATTGAGTCCCTTAGGCTTGGTAATTAGAGCATGGACCTTAGTCAGATGTCTAAGTTGCAAAGATTTGGCCTTCTGGTGCTCGCAGAGGGACTTTATATAGATGACCAAATTATGAGGACTTGTTCTTCTAGTGCCCTTAAAGGGATTTTAGATAGATGACTGAATCGTAAGGACTCGACCTTCTAGTGCCCACAAAGGGACTTCAGAAAGACAATTGAATCATGAGGACTGGACCTTCTGGTGCCCATAAAGGAACTTTAAAAGGCTGATCAAATCATGAGGACTCGACCTCTTGGCATCTGCAAAGGGACTTTATAAACATGATTGAATCACGAGGACTCTCCCTTCTGGCGTCCATGAAAGGGAGTTTTAAAAATATGAGTAAATCACGAGGACTCGATCTTTCGTAGGGACTTTTAATGTGCCGATGAGAACAAAGTTGTGTAGGTGGTGCTATCACCCTCCCAAAAGGGACCTTACTTCTTCCTCAAACAACGTCCAAGTTCCTCAAGCGATGTGATCAACATTTGGATCCCTTGGGTGGTAACCGCAAGAGGTGAATAAATAAGAGCTATGCAGTCTTTATCATTGAGGGACTTTATGCAAATGATAATATAGCTATATAGGTGGTACTACCACCCTCCTTGAATGGACATTGCACTTCTTCCTCAATCGACATCTAGGTCCATCTTAGCGGTGGGGCCAACACCTAGTTCCCTTAGGGTGACAAACGAGAGACGTGGAGAACCAAGGGCTAAGTCACCTCAGTTCCCCTCAAGAAAGTTTTAAGATAGGAATTGTCGGGTGTCATAATTAGGGGTACCCAGAGCACAATCCTAAAGTCCCTAGATGCTTGAGTAAGAAGAGATCATGAGCAAAATAGGCTCCTGACCTTACCAAGGCACAAGGGATCTAGGTCACCTCGCCCGAGGCCAACCCCGAACGGAGGATCCCAGTCATGACTCGCCCGAGGCCACCCTTGAGTGCGAGGCACAGTCATGACTCGCCCGAGGCCACCTTTGGGTAGGAGACACAGTCACCGCTCGTTCGAGGCCATCCTCGGGCAAGATGCACATTTTCGATTCCCCCGAGAGCGTCTCAGACGATGCCCCGGAAGCTACCCGCCTTGGCCAACCTCTTCGATTCCAGAATGTACGCCTGTACGTTCACATGCCCCACTGAGGGTGCCAAAGTCAACAAAGAAAAAATATAATACAAATGTATTGTTAAATCTTGTAACTCCATATTGGTAAATATTGTAACACTGTAGTATAGAGGATCGAATTTAGGGACTGTTGGGGGCTTCCTCTTCCGAAGGTCCTAAAAAACGTGACTAACCATATGTTTTCAGTATGATATGGATTAGTACAGGGGAGCTTCAGCTTCGGTATAAAAGACCTTCTCTAATGACGAAAGCGTACGCGGTGTAAAGGAGCAACCCGAAGGTGATAGGAATAAGCGTCGAAGCTATTGCCAGAGAGCTTCGGCTCGATATGGTAACGAAGACCAAGGACGACACCGACTCAAAAGGAAAAAATACCGCTTAGTCCATGACAATTTGTATTACAGTCACGAGTATATGCCAAGGGCATGAATGTAATTTTGTCCGGGTTGTGTCCTGTGTCTATAAATAGATGAATAGTAACACCGTACTATTCACGCTGGACTGTAATCACTCTCGCGCCATCCTCGTTTCTCACTTTTCGGCAAACTGAAGGTAAATGTAATGTGAATATTGTTGATGTTTATTCATGTTTATGGAATATAAGAATAAACGAATCATTGGTACATAACAATTATTATCTTGATTCTTTTGTATTCCTTCATTTTCTTATTTGCATTCACATTTATATGTTGAAATGATGAAGATATGTCCTTCATGACCTTCGTCTGAAGGTCATTATATTTGAGAGGAAATAATGCTTCGAAGGACGAAGGTCTTTAACCATTAACAATTGTGTTGTCTTGTTATTGATTCATAGCATTTAAGAACAAGTGACCAACAGGGACGTTGCTGGAAATGGAAAAAATATAGAGCTCATATTTTTAAAGGATAAAAAATATTACTTTAGGAAATAAAATTTAGGACGTTGTCAGTACCCTAAAACTAGGGTACCCCTTGCTACTGTATAAAGACGCAGTACCCACGCAGCTATCTTTAGTCGCGTGGTAAAAGAGCTGTATGTGGGACTAGGCCATGACTCGCTCCAGCCTCGGGCGACTACTCTGGGTCCGCAACAGTGCCTGACCCCATCACATGGGTAGGTCTGGAGCCGCCACGTGTCCAGAGAAAGTGTTATACTCTAAGGCATCAACAGTGAGTCCGGACCCCATGGGAAAGTGTCGGACCCCTGGATATGCAGTCCGGACCTCTAAGTTTGGTCCAGGACCCCCGCGTGTACGGACTGGACCCCTAGAATGGGATTCGGACCCCTCCCATATGGGGTCCGAGCCGCCCACAGTAGGGTCCTAAGATTTCAGGACAGAAACACACCTGGGCCCTAATCAGGGCCCAGGCGGGGGTCCAGTACCGACACGTGTCCAGACTTGGTCTAGTGAGATCCGGACCTATCCGCATACACTCCTGCTCCCCCCTCAGGCGGAGACCCGATGCTGCCACGTGGCATACTGCGCGTGGCATAAGTTAACGGATGGAACCTAGCATGACGTCTCTGGGCTACGCGCCTTCGCATTCATTACGGATAAGACGTGTGCCTGTCCATTCCACTGACAGGCGGCATGCTCAGTCCATGATACGTGGGTCGTGCTGTTACTCACCATTACTCGCACGTTACCAGGAAAAGGGTTACTACCTATCAATGCTGCATGGACTGCAGTCATCATGACTCCCGCTGATTACTCATGCGTTACTAAGGCGGAGGATCTTTGTGTGCTGCCAGCATTTACTATTCACATAATGTATTCCTACCATTATGCTCCTGGGCCCTCATGTTAGGGTTCAACATCCTTGTATATACCTCCCTTAAACTATAAAAGGGAAGGGACATAGCGTTACAAAAGACAGACTCAACATAGGCTCAATACACACACTCAATACAGCTTACAGACAGTGGAGGTAGGGTATTACGCTCTTGCGGCCCGAACCACTATAAACCCTCGTGTGTTCTTGTGTTCATCCTGAATTCACCAAACAGGCAACCGCTTAGGCCCCTCCTCATCTTAGGATTAGGGTGGGTGCATTCCGCCACCCGGCCAGAGGATTTCTCTCCGACATTTGGCGCGCCAGGTAGGGGGCTTTGGCTTTAGGTTTTTCGCCTATTTTCTTGCTCGACACGATGCTTCAGATCGTCGCGAGCATCGCGGCTTGTCTCCCGAGGACTTCCTGATGGAGGAAGAAGCAGCATCTTCCATGCCACGAGGCTCCAACCGCCCTGCGCCTGGTGCTGCTGCTGTGCGTGCTACGCAGCAGCACACGCCCGCGCAAACATCCAGGGCTCCGTCAAGGGCTGCTCCTGGGGTGCTGTCTGCAGCCAGGGAGTTGCTACGCAACCCCTCAAGTTCCACGGCCTCGCCGGGGGCCATGAGGCAGTGACGTGAGGATGTTGACCGTCTCCTCGACATGGCACATTCTAGCTCAGCCAGGTCCAGGCCTCGATCATTCTAGCGTCAACGCGAGGCGTCGGCATCTATGCGCTCACCCTCAGTGAGGGGTGCATGGACTGATGACTTGCGGGCAGAGCTCAACCGCAGGCGTGCGGGCGAGGATGCTCGAATATCTCTGGAGAGGGCTGAAGACCTGCGGGCAGAGCTCAACTGTAGGCGTGCGGGCGAGGATGCCTGAGTCTCTCTGGAGAGGGCGCGGGAGCGCCGACAAAACTTTGAGGGTTGCAACCTCGACCAAGACTTTGCTCCACTTGTGCCACAAACTCCAAGGGGCGCCCGAATCCACACGGGTGTCCCATTGGTCGGTTTGGGCTGTGCCGCACTAGCGGATCACCTTCGCACGGCGACTTGGCCACCCAAGTTTCGACCACACCTGCCGGAGAAGTATGACGGTACGTCAAACCCGTCGGAATTCTTGCAGGTCTACGTCACCGCCAAACGGCAGCTGGTGGAAACACTGCTGTAATGGCAATCTACTTCCATGTAGCCTTGACCGGGCTAGCCTGGACCTGGCTCATGAACCTTTCCCCGAGGTCCATCTACTCCTGGGAAGAGCTCTGTGCGCAGTTCACAACAAACTTCGCCAGTGCTTATCAACAGCATGGTGTGGAGGCTCATCTCCATGTTGTAAGGCAGGAACCTGGGGAGACTCTTCGGGCTTTCATCTCCCGCTTTACCAAGGTATGCGGGACCATACCGTGTCTCTGATGCCTCCATTATCACTGCTTTTCCGATAGGGAGTGCGTGATGAGAAGATGTTGGAGAAATTAGTGACGCATGACATAGAAACCATCGCTACGCTCTTCACTCTGGCCAACAAATGTGCCAGAGCTACCGAGGGTCGTGCATGGCACTCGGCACCACAGACCGGAGTTACCCAGACGGGTTGCTCGGGTGCCGCTGAAAGTCGCCTAGAGGGGGGTGAATAGGGCGAAACTGAAAATCACAAAATAATCACAACTACAAGCCGGGTTAGCGTTAGAAATATAATAGAGTCCGCGAGAGAGGGCGCAAAACAAATCGCAAGCGAATAATGAAGTGAGACACGCGGATTTGTTTTACCGAGGTTCGGTTCTTTCAAACCTACTCCCCGTTGAGGAGGCCACAAAGGCCGGGTCTCTTTCAACCCTTCCCTCTCTCAAACGGTCCCTCGGACCGAGTGAGCTTCTCTTTCTCAAATCACTTGGGAATCAAACTTCCCGCAAGGACCACCACACAATTGGTGTCTCTTGCCTCAATTACAAGTGAGTGTTTGATCACAAGAAAGAATGCCAAAGAAAAAAGAAGCGATCCAAGCGCAAGAGCTCAAATGAACACTACAAATCACTCTCTCTAGTCACTAGGGCTTTGTGTGGAGTTGGGAGAGGATTTGATCTCTTTTGGTGTGCTTTGCAATGAATGCTAGCTCTTGTATAGTGGTTGGAAGTTGGAAAACTTGGATGCAATGAATGGTGGGGTGGTTGGGGTATTTATAGCCCCAACCACCAAACTTGACCGTTGGTGGAGGCTGTCTGTCGATGGCGCACCGGACAGTCCGGTGCCCCCGCCACGTCATCAATGCCGTTGGATTCTGCCGTTGGAGCTTCTGACTTCTGGGCCCGCCTGGATGTCCGGTGCACACCGGACATCACCTGTTCATTGTCCGGTGCGCCAGTATGGGCGCGCATTGAATGCGTCGCAGGTAGCCGTTGGCGCCGAAATAGCCGTTGCTCCGTGGTTACACCGGACAGTCCGGTGCACACCGGACATGTCCGGTGAATTATAGCGGAGCGGCTGCAGCGCGATCCCGAGGCTGGCGAGTTGCGGAGGCGGCGCTTCCTTGGAGCACCGGACACTGTCCGGTGTACACCGGACAGTCCGGTGAATTATAGCGGAGCGCCTTGAGAAATTCCCGAAGGTGGCGAGTTCGAGTTGGAGTCCTCTGGTGGCGCACCGGACACTGTCCGGTGTACACCGGACAGTCCGGTGCCTCCGGACCAGAGGTGCCTTCGGTTGCCTCTTTGCTCCTTTGTTGAATCCAAAACTTGATCTTTTTATTGGCTGAGTGTGAACCTTTTGCACCTGTATAACTTATACACTAGAGCAAACTAGTTAGTCCAATATTTGTGTTGGGCAATTCAACCACCAAAATTATTTAGGGACTAGGTGTAAGCCTAATTCCCTTTCAATCTCCCCCTTTTTGGTGATTGATGCCAACACAAACCAAAGCAAATCTAGAAGTGCATAATTGAACTAGTTTGCATAATGTAAGTGCAAAGGTTGCTTGGAATTGAGCCAATATAAATGCTTACATGATGCGCATGGATTGTTTTCTTTGTTTTTGACATATTGGACCACATTTGCACCAAAAGTTTTGTTTTTGCAAACTCTTTTGTAAATTCTTTTCAAGGTCCTTTTGCAAGATAGGCAAAGGTAAATGAATAAGATTTTGCAAGGCATTTTCAAGTTTTGAAATTTTCTTCCTTTGTTCAAAATGCTTTCCCTTTGACTAAACAAAACTCCCCCTCAAATAAAGTCTCCTCTTAGTGTTCAAGAGGGTTTTAAGACATCAAATTTGAAAATACTACTTACTCCCCCTTTAGAACACAAAGAGATACCAATTTTGAAATTTACCAATTGAAAATCATCAATTTTAAAATTAGGGTGGTGGTGCGGTCCTTGTGGTTTGGGCTCATATTTTCTCCCCCTTTGGCATGAATCGCCAAAAAACGGAATATTAGAGCCCATAGAGGTACTTTCTCCTCCTTTGGTCATAAAATAAATGAGTGAAGATTATACCAAAGATGGAGAGTGATGCGGAGCGACGGCGAAGGATGAGTAGTAGAGTGGAGTGGAAGCCTTGTCTTTGCCGAAGACTCCAATTTCCTTTCAATATACCTATGACTTGGTTTGGAATACACTTGAAAACACATTAGTCATAGCATATAAAAGAGACATGATCAAAGGTATTCTTATGAGCTATGTGTGCAAGTTTAGCAAAAGAAATTCCTAGAATCAAGAATATTAAGCTCATGCCTAAGTCTGGTAAAAGATTGTTCATCAAGTGGCTTGGTAAAGATATCGGCTAATTGATCTTTAGTGTTAATGTACGAAATCTCGATATCCCCCTTTTGTTGGTGATCCCGAAGAAAATGATACCGAATGGCTATGTGTTTAGTGCGGCTATGCTCAACGGGATTATCCGCCATGCGGATTGCACTCTCATTATCACATAGAAGAGGAACTTTGGTTAATTTGTAACCGTAGTCCCGCAGGGTTTGCCTCATCCAAAGCAATTGCGCGCAACAGTGGCCTGCGGCAATATACTCGGCTGGCGGTAGAAAGAGCGACCGAATTTTGCTTCTTTGAAGCCCATGACACCAAGGATCTTCCCAAGAACTGGCAAGTCCCCGATGTGCTCTTCCTATTAATCTTACACCCCGCCCAATCGGCATCCAATAACCAATCAAATCAAACGTGGATCCCCGAGGGTACCAAAGCCCAAACTTAGGAGTATAAGCCAAATATCTCAAGATTCGTTTTACGGCCGTAAGGTGTGATTCCTTAGGGTCGGCTTGGAATCTTGCACACATACATACGGAAAGCATAATGTCCGGTCGAGATGCACATAAATAAAGCAATGAACCAATCATCGACCGGTATACCTTTTGATCCACGGACTTACCTCCCGTGTCGAGGTCGAGATGCCCATTTGTTCCCATGGGAGTCTTGATGGGCTTGGCATCCTTCATTCCAAACTTGCTTAGAATGTCTTGAGTATACTTTGTTTGGCAAATGAATGTGCCCTCTTGGAGTTGTTTGACTTGAAATCCTAGAAAATACTTCAACTCCCCCATCATAGACATCTCGAATTTCTGTGTCATGATCCTACTAAACTATTCACATGTAGATTTGTTAGTAGACCCAAATATAATATCATCAACATAAATTTGGCATACAAACAAATCATTATCAAGTGTTTTGGTGAATAAAGTAGGATCGACTTTGCCGACTTTGAAGCCATTTGCAATAAGGAAATCTCTAAGGCATTCATACCATGCTCTTGGGCTTGCTTGAGCCCATAAAGCGCCTTAGAGAGCCTATAAACATGGTTAGGGTACTCACTGTCTTCAAAGCCGGGAGGTTGCTCAACATAGACCTCCTCCTTGATTGGTCCATTGAGGAAAGCACTCTTCACGTCCATTTGATAAAGCTTGAAGCCATGGTAAGTAGCATAGGCCAATAATATGCGAATTGACTCAAGCCTAGCTACGGGTGCATAGGTTTCACCAAAATCCAAACCTTCGACTTGTGAATACCCCTTGGCCACGAGTCGAGCTTTGTTCCTTGTCACCACACCATGCTCGTCTTGCTTGTTGCGGAAGACCCACTTGGTTCCTACAACATTTTGATTAGGACGTGGAACTAAATGCCATACCTCATTCCTTGTGAAATTGTTGAGCTCCTCTTGCATCGCCATCACCCAATCCGAATCTTGAAGTGCTTCCTCTACCCTGTGTGGCTCAATAGAGGAAACAAAAGAGTAATGCTCACAAAAATGTGCAACACGAGATCGAGTAGTTACCCCCTTATGAATGTCGCCGAGGATGGTGTCGACGGGGTGATCTCGTTGTATTGCTTGGTGGACTCTTGGGTGTGGCGGCCTTGGTGTTCATCCTCCTTGTCTTCATCATTTGCATCTCCCCCTTGA